>OY294067.1:54332476-55532476 GCA_958510875.1 Endomychus coccineus | reverse complement strand
ACATATTTACGTGTAAAGAAATGTTGAATACAAAAGTAAATAGCCGAACCAGGACCTTTCATCTGAAAATATTTTTATGTGTATGTGTTATGTAAGCTGGTACCAACATAATTTAATTTTTCCCAAATTTTAAATGGCTATTGAGTTTCGGGAAATTTTTTATGGGACGGGCACCATATCTTTTGGGTAAAATCCAATAACGATACTGGTGACAAATAACCTGACCGGAAACCCTATTAAGAACCAATTATCTGAAATAAATATGTGTATGGTCATTGGTCATGGTATTTAGAATAGTGAGAAATGTAAATCGTAATTTTTACTGTAGTTAAAGACTACAAGGCTAAATCGATCAAGAAGGAGTCTTAATTGAAAGGGTTGTTATAATTTTTAAATGTTTTATACATACGAGTATATGTATGTTTTAGCATGGTCGCTTTCCTATTTCATTGAGTGACTTGCCGTTATTTGCTGATCTATATGATCAGCAATATAGGGTTCAAAGTTAAGGATTCGATTCACAAGCCTTACAGTGATTTCTAATTGCGCAATCCATGATGATGTACCATTCAAATCAAGTGTGTTGAATCTTTCAGGCAGATATAAATAGTCTTTATAAAAACGACATTCAAATATCGAAACAGTTTCAGTTTTTGTATTTAGAAAATAAATAAGCTCATTGAACTTAAAAATAAGTTTAGTCAGCCACAGAGATTAAACAAGAGATCATTTTTTGCAACGAAAACAACATTAACACATGTTCTAAATTTCATTTCTTTTTCAGTAATACAACTCATAAATCTGAATTACAACTTTCATTTTCTGAATTACATCTTCCAAATCTGAATTACAGTTTATCATTTCTGAAATTTATTTAAAGAGGAGGTCATTTTTTGCAATGAAAACAACATTAACAGATGTTCCAACTCTTTCTTCAGAAATACAACTTACATATCCTTCAAATCTGAATTTTAGTTTATCATTTCTAAAATTGACTTAAAGAAGAGGTAATTTTTTTCAATGGAAACAACATTAGCACATGTTCCAAATTTCATTTTCTGTTTTCAGAAATACGACTTACAGATCTGAATTACATCTTTCAAACCTGAATTATAGTTTGAATTTCTGAAATTGACTTAAAGAAGAGGTAATATTTTCAATGAAATCAACATTAACACATGTTCCAAATTTCATTTTCTTTTTCAGAAATACAACTCACATATCTGAATTACTACTTTTATTTTCTGAATTACATCTTTCAAATCTGAATTATAGTTTTTCATTTCTAACATTGACTTAAAGAAGAGGTCATTTTTTCAATGAAAACAAAATTAACACATGTTGCAAATTTCATTTTTTTGTCAGATATGCAACTAACATATCTGAATTACAACTTCTATTCTCTGAATTACATCTTTCAAATCTGTATTATAGTTTTATCATTTCTGGAATTGAAAAGGTGTACTCTTTTTGAGATGACCTCTTTGAGTGCATGTGTGCATGCGTGTGGAGATGATTGTGCCATTCCTTTGGGTCGTATGAATTTAAAACATTAAAAATCGCTCAAAAGGGTGGAAATAGGAACTGCATTGCTTTTGGGGGTAATTATGTACAAGAAGGGCCTCACCCCCGATTTTGATGAAAATTTTTTTACAGACTACTTACGTGTTCCTTATGAACGACCAAAAAAGAAAAATTTGCGGAAATGCACCGTTTTCCAGAAAAAAAAATCTTCTCATAATTACCACCATGTTTTTCTCAAGATATTGACCTCAAAAGCACATAACAACTAGTCTAAGTGTCATGGAATATTTCTTTTTCAACTATATTCCAATATTCTGATAATGAAACGTAGTAAAAATATAAATAACTTTGCATTTAAAGTAAATAAACAGCATCTGACATTTAATTGTAGTCTCTCTACAAGGTATTTCGTTTTCGTGTCGTCTGAAATGTCGCTTTCATAGATAAGTTCCGCTATCATTTGGGTAAGTCATAGAGAAACTATACTCCAAGAAGTCTGGACTTACTGTTATTTGAATGTGTATTTTTGTTGAACGAATTCTGTCTAGCAGAGTATTTTCCTCATTGTTTTTGTACTTTCAAGTGGCAATCCGTAGGTCTGAGGTTATTGGACGTATATTTTTGTTAGATGAATTCTGCAAACAGCCTATTTTCCTGATGTACTTCCAAGCGGCAATCCGTAAATAGGAACAGCGTATTCCTCTAATACTTTTTGTAGTTCCAAGCGGCAATCCGTAGGTTATTGGAAGTGTATTTTTGGAAAGCATATTCATCTCATTCCACAAAGAGGAATGTATGTTGTTCAAGAATATGCACCAAAAATACACTTTCAATAACCTCAGACCTACGGATTGCCGCTTGGAACTACAAAAAGAATGAAGGAAATAGGCAGTTCTACATAATGCATGTAACAAAAATATAATTTCAATAACCTCAGACCTACGAATTGCCGCTCTCTCTGATGTCTTCCAAGGAGCAATGCGTAAGTAGGAAAAACGTATTTCCCCAATACTTTTTGTAGGTCCAAGCGGCAATCCGTAGGTCTGAGGTTATTGAAAGTGTATTTTTAGAACAGCATATTCACCTCAATTCACAAAGAGGAATGTATGCTCTTCAAGAATGTGCACCAAAAATACACTTTCAATAACTTCAGACCTACGCATTGCCGCTTGGAACTATAAGAAGAATGAAGGACATAGGCAGTTCTGCATAATGCATGTAGCAAAAATACAATTTCAATAACCTCAGACCTACGAATTGCCGCTCTTCCAGATGTCTTCCAAGGAGCAATCCGTAGGTAGGAAGAACGTATTTCTTTAATAATTTGTGTAGGTCCAAACGGCAATGCGTAGGTTTGAGGTTATTGAAAGTATATTTTTAGAACAGCATATTCACCTCATTTCACAAAGAGGAATGTATGCTCTTCAAAAAGGTGCACCAAAAACACTTTCAATAACTTCAGACCTACGCATTGCCTCTTGCAACTATAAAAAGAATGAAGGAAATAGGCAGTTCTACATAATGCATGTAGCGAAAATACAATTTCAATAACCTCAGACCTACGAATTGCCGCTTCTCCTGATTTCTTCCAAGGAGCAATTCTTAGGTAGGAAAAACGTATTTCCCTAATACTTTTTGTAGGTCCAAGCAACAAAATAAAAAACATTAATTTAAAAACTGACAGAGAAGTACTGACACAATTGTACAGAACTCTATGAGTCTCCGATCGGCCAAATATATCATAATAATGATATCTATGGAAATAAGATATCTATGACACCAGCCTATCAAACGAAACGAGAAGAAATACCTTGTAGGGAGGATACAATTAAATGTCAGATGCTGTTTATTCACTTTAGATGCAAAATTTCCATTTTCACTGCGTTTCATCCTCAAAATATTGGGATATAGTTGAAGGAGACATATTTCATGACATTTAGGCTAGTTCTTATGTGCTTTTGAGGTCAATATCTTGAGATAAACATGGTGCTAATTATGAGAAGATTTTATTTTTTTTCTGGAAAACGGTGCATTTCCGCTGATTTTTCTTTTTTGATCGTTCATAAGGAACACGTAATTAGTCTGTCAAAAAATGTTCATCAAAATCGGGGGTGAGGCCCTTCTTGTAAATAATTCGCAGTAGCTCCGTTTCAAGGGTATTTTTGCCATTCATCTTCAGTTTTTCAAATGAAATTGAAGTTTTCCATTGAAACATAATGTCAGTCATGTGTTTCAGTTTATAAATATACATCACAAGCATACATTTAACCTGCATAAGTGTCCGAAATTATTATTTCAAGATTCAAGTGACGTTACAATATATTTTATGTCTTTACTATGTGACATATTTTGACAGTTCATTTGTCAGTATAAAACAAGGTTATATTATAGTCTAAATAATTTCGAAAGTCAACCTAACGCCAGGTGGCAGTATAAAACATAGAGTGAGATAATATTAAGACCAATTGAATAAATTTTCAATGTAACATAGAGTATATAATAACGTCTTTATATATTTTGTACAAAGAGACACCTTTTGGTTGAGGCACAACTGGAAACTGAATCAGATGACCATCATTCTGAACATATTATCGGCCTGGAGGAGCAAATAAAATTCGGAGCAAGACGATTAATCTAGGAAGAGAGAATTCTATATAAAGGATCAAATTAATAATAATTTCCTTGAATTAAAATGTATAAACAGTTAAATGTTTGAAATTATGAATAATGAGCGTCGCCCGCTAGATATAAATGCATTCAATCGTGAATTGATTTTCGCTTCGAAAATTAAAAAGTAGTAGAGTTTAAAAACCGTAACGAATGAAATTGAACCGAAAACTTTGTAATCTGATGAAGTGCTGCTTCGGAACATGTGATTTGTTTCCGCGATTGATTGCTATTTGTATGCTGAATTGCATTGTCTAATCGCTCTTTGGAACTGTTAAAGTTCATCGTCAAGTTACCTCGTAAATTCACATGAACTAGTTCGCTCACATAGTGACTACATGTTCTCGCACTTAGAGGTTTAAAGAGAAATATCTCTTCTCATCCTATTAAGTGTTTTCCACTGGAAAGCTTTAAATTCGGTTTATGTACGAATCATTTAATGTTAATGTACTGTGGCGATTTAAACCATTTCGATCTCTTGCAGGCTGAACTTGTTTCCGTAGAGAGTAAGGAAATTGAAAGTCATTATGTCTTGGCAAGAGAACCTATATGGAAATGGAATTCGTCCTCTGATTGCTATCTTCTCATCGAAGGCGTCGAGCATACTTTACAGGTAAATTGTCTATTATATTCTTTCGTTGATGAAGTCGTTAGCATCTGTATTTCTATTGTTATGAACATCCATAATCGAATTCATATATAAGGATATTTTACAATTGGAAATTAATGATTTAAGCTCAATTTTTTTCTTTATATTTTTAAGCTTAAATCAAACTAAAAATAGTAGTCCATTGGAATTGTCATTTTTTGTGTAAAAATTTTGAGCAACATGCAGACCTGGTTTTTTAAGAAGGTTTCGACTTCTAGAACATTAATTTCACAACCCGCAGATCAATGGAGGGAGGGGTGATTTTTAAGATTTTTTGGCGTTTTTGGCGTTTTTTTTGCATTTATGTGAAAAATATGAATTTTGGTGAAAATTATCAGCAAAGCAAAGTTGTAAAGGGGAAAATTTCCTATTTTCAAGCAAACTATTTTCAAAATTGCGTATTTTCACCGCTAGAATGCCATAGGTGCGCGGCTATAGATAATCAGCTTTTTGAGTGATTTTTCACATTTTCAGCGTGAAATACTAAATTTGGTGAAAATTATCAAGAGAGTAAAGTTGTAGGACGGAAAATTTCCTATTTTTATGTTACAAAGACATTTATTTCCTGGAATTACATACGTATTTTCACCGCTAAACTGCGCCATAGAAGGTGCGCGATTATAGATAATCAGCTTTTGAAGAGATTTTTCCTATTTTCAGTACGGAATACTGATTCTCGTGAAAATTACTTAGTTTTGGCGCTAGAAGGTGCCAATAAGATATAAGATTGTTATTCTAGCGTTTGGACAATTTTTTGAATTTCGAATATTTTTTTTCCCTCTTTTACTCTCTTTCTTTATTTTTTTAATTTAGAGTATTCATCATCAATTTTTGCGAAATGACATGAGAAAACTTAAAGCAGGAATTTTTCTAGTGAGTCAAAAATTTTTTTTTTTTTTACGAAAACAATAATTTTTTATTAGCATACTGAATAATCGTATTTTTACAAGAAAACAATACTTTTCATATTTTTCTAATGTACCTAATGATAATAATAATCACATTTGTATGCAGTCTTTGCTCTTCTCACACTCATATATTAATATTATCGTCGCTTGCGTTATATACTTCTTCCTTCGACGATGATGCTTCAAGTGGATTATTCAGCAAAGTCATATCAATATCAGCACAAACTTCAATCTCTTCATCTACTACATTATCAGGATAATCTAGATCAAAATGTGAAAAATCGCTTGAGAAGCTGATCATTTAAAGCCGCAAATTTTCTACGGCGCGTTGTAGCGGAGCAAATACGAAAATTAAAAAAAAATGGGAAATTTTATGTTCTACAACTTTGCTCTCTTCGCTTTTCCGGCTTGTAGCGGAAAAAATACGCAATTTCAGAAAAAAACTTCTACAACATAAAAGTAGGATAATTTTATACAAAATTGATATTTCACGCTGAAAATGTGAAAAATCGCTTAAAAAGCTGATTAATTACAACCGCGAAGCTTCTAGCGTAGAAAATACGCAATTTCAGAAAAAAAATTTCAACATAAAAATAGGACATTTTATTTTTACAGCTTTGCTCTCCTGATAACTTACACCAAAATTAGTATATCACACTGAAAATGTGTAATACACCTAAAAAGCTGATTATCTATAGCCGTTCCATGCTGCGTTCTAGCGGTGAAAATATGCAATTTCAAAAAAAGTCTCCGAACGTAAAAATAGTAAATTTTCCCGCTCTACACCTGCTCTTCGGATAATTTTCACCAAAATTCATATCTTTCACTGAAATTGTAAAAAACGGCCAAAATCGCCAACAAATGTAATGTTCTAGAAGTCGGAAGCTCCCCAAAAAAACAGGTATGTATGCTGCTCAAAATTTTTACGTTTCAGACGATTTTTATGTCTAATTCCGGTGGACTATAGAGTCGAAATTATAATAGACCAAATGTGGTGGTATCCTTGGTACATTTTGTTTCTAGTGTTCTAACGTAAGTCCCTTAGGGTGTAACATTCACCCTTCATACGAAAATAGTTCAGCTATTTTCTTGCCGGGAAGTCACTGGTGGTATCCTTACCCCTGGGTTGTTCACGCAATCAAACCAATGCAACCATTTCGATACCGATGAACCATATCACGTTATCTACTTGTAATATAGTTTGTTCTAATTTTTAATCGTTAAATTTCGTATTTTGTCAGTAAAAAATTTAATATTTTCGCTTAATTTTATGTGTTTAACTATTTCATTTATTTATAGTACTCAATACTATAATAAAATCAGTCGGAAAAAGTATTTCATTTTGAAACTTCTGAAAATAAATACTACCTTTTATAATTTGTAGTATTTAGCATGACTATGTAACCTCAACCACATGATGTAACTTTTTTTTGTAGAATAAGAACTATGTATTCAAAGATGCCACCCACTGTTGCGTGAATTATTATAATTGAATTAGTGTTATTATGATTTCCCTGTTTTGTTTTCATTCAATTTAAATCGTAATTAATTTACACGTAGCAAATGCCAAAACTGCAGTTACCCTGATATTCGATATTTATTACCGAATTATTACTCAATAACCAACGTTATTAATTACTTAGAAGTGCTATTTTCGTAATATAAACTAGTTATTACGGTTGACCTGTTTGAAGTCTATAACAAAGCATCATGATTGCAATCTAGACATTATATATTGCGAACAATTTTGAGCCAACAAATACAAGTCATTGAGTTTGGTTAGTGACCCATTAACGACAATAAATAACATTATATCAAAACGATGTAGTTATGTATTTTGTTGCTAATTAATTAGAAGCGATATCGTTCTGATAGCTACAACCCTGTTAATACCCTTGTAAACGTTGTTACAGCCGGAAGAGGAAGCGCACGTTGCTATTCTCTCCACATGTCCCTGTGAGCGCGACCTGCACTACGTCGTAACAACTGACGGCCAAGTTACGGACTGGGCACAACGTCGTTATGAAGATCCGGTTCCACCAACCTCATCTTCAGGGTCAGAGACAGTTTGCAGGCTAAATTTCAGGTGAGCTAGACAGCTTGAACATTGCGAAAAATTATCACTTATAATATCACAAGAGCTTAAATTACTTCCGGAAATTTTCTTGAGGGCACGAATATTTTGAAAATTAATAATTTTCTTGAAATATTCGTGCCCGAAAGAAAATTTCCAGGAATAATTTAAGCTTGCGTGGTATTCGGTAAGAAAATTTCACACCATAATTTGGAGAAAAATTATTAATCCAATCTGACATTTTAAAATAATTTCACTGCTTGTCCACCATGTTTCGTTAAATGAAAAATATTACCAACTATAGTTACACCAAATGCTAAAACTCAGATGGGTATTAGATCAGTCTATCGCCCTTTCATAATTTTAGGTCACTAAAGGTGGTAGAAATGTATTTTTTGTTAAAGTAATCCATAACACTTCTAATGTAAAAAATATAATATTAACATGGTTTGTTGCAGTAGGTGGCCGTGATATAGGCGGCGATGCTTTTGACAGATGAGTTTATATTGGTAAATTAGATTGAGTTACTGTATAGTAAACCAGCAAACAAAGATATTCTTATGTAAAAGATTTCTTGTAAGCATTTGAGTTAAACAATTTGAGAGAAATGAAATGCTTTGAAAAGTACAATTTATGTAAATACTGCAAAGAGTTGAGTCAAGTGCAAATATGTCATCCAAAATTAATATATTTAACGAATTTAATGGAAGATTGCGACCAGGAAGCTTTAGAGTTGAATGGTTTGTTTACGAAAATCCAAAAAAGTCTGCTGCAGATGTCAAGTAAATATGGCCTTTTGCTTAAAAGAGATTTGAACTAAATTGTTTCAAAATATTACATATGTCTTAAAACACAGACATCTAATTAATTCGTCACATTCCTATTCACCATTAAGAAGAGAGGATGGGTTAGAATTCAGACAACATTTAAATCTTACTATGTTTGTAGATCCTACGTTTTTTGAAATATAAATTGTTAATGCATAATAATTAAACAAATTTGTGTTTTCTGTTTAATGAAACTTTATAGCGAATAGTAAATAATAATGTTAATTTCTTAGAAATTTTGCATTATTTACAGGTATATCTACAATATTTAATGGTTGTAGATCATATGTTTACCTTTTCAACTGTCAAAAAATTTCCACTTAAATATCGTGGCGTCACGGGAAAATTTCCGGAAATTTTTTTAGTTGCCATGGTAACTAGTCAAAATTAAGGCATCTTATTGGTTAAAAAGTAGAGGTGTGAAATTTTCATTATAATGCAGTCAAATACAGATGCAAGAAACGTAAATGAGCAGTGGAAAATATTTATAAATACTTTTTTAAATATTTTTAGTCTTTTCCAAAGAAACTAGTTAACAACAGGAATCCTAAAAGAAAATTTACTAATCAGGAAATTGAAGAGTGCAAGAATAGGTTAGACATATTGCTTGCATTGAGTAAACTGAGCAAACATTATTTACAAATGTATAAAGAAACAAAAAAGGAATACGATAGGCTTCTTAGGGAATCCAGATCTCTATACTATGAACAGAGAATTAACCAATCAGATCGTGAAAATTAAACCATGTGGTCTATCTGTAACGAGATTGGAAGAAGAGGTAAGAAACCAAAATACTGTCCCATGAAAGGAAAATTAGAGGATAGTGCAAATGAATATAATCAGTATTTGCAGAGTGTAATCCCATATATGTTGAAGGATATTACAAACGTCACATCTGATATTTCGGACATACCACAATGTAATGAGCAATTAGTATTAGATCCCACAACACCATTGGAGATAGTAGATATAATAAAACTACTTAAAAAGAAAATGAGTAGTGGACGGATGAAATTCCAAGTGCGATCACAAAAACATGTGGTCATGAAATCTGTGATGTGTCTTATATCATAAATAATTCATTTGAGTATGGTATTTCCCCCTTACAACTGAAACACGCAATTATAAGACTAATTTACAAAAAAGGAAATCCTGAACTTCTAGACAATTATAAGCCAATTAATTTGCTAAATAGTTTTTCAAAAGTCTTTGAACTTGCAATGTGTTCAAGAGTTATTACTTTTATGAATAGGTGTAATACAATAAATGATGTGCAACATGCATATTTGAAGAGAAGATCAACTCAGACTGCTATTTTTCAGTTTACACGGAATATACTTAAGCTGCTTGAAAAAGGTGAACTAGCTTTGGGAATTTTCATAGACTTATCAAAGGCGTATGACTGTGTAAACAGGGAGTATCTATTGCAAAAACTAGAAGCGTATGGTGTCAGAGATGTTGCTCTCGAGTGGTTCAGGTCCTATCTCTCTGAGAGAACACAATGTGTGGAAATGATAAGGGGAAATCAAACTGAAAAATCTAAAAGCAGTGTTAGTGATATCGGAATTCCTCAGGTGACTTTTGCCGGGCCAATACTGTTTATTGTTTTCTTGAACGATTTTAACAAGATTACTCAATGCGGTTGTTCAGTGACAAATTACGGTGATGATACGAATTTGGCGGTTGGAGCGCAGTCCGGTGGGAAGCTTATACAGCTGCGAAATAAAGCCTTTGATAATGCTTCATCATGGTTCGCACAAAGTAAATTGATAATGAATGCAGACAAAACAAGCACGGTTATTTTCAGAACAGACCACTGTAAAAAGGAGTTACCAAAGCAAATGGTCATAAAAAATGAGAACATTGAAATACAAGACTACACAAAGTTTCTAGGAGTATAATATGGGGATCTGAAATGATGGTTAGGTACCTGCTTTACCATTCCAGGTTGAATTCCATTGGCGGACGAGTTGTCACATTATTTGTTTACGTACATATAAAGCAATTTTTGTTTTTAATTTAAGAGGTGATCCTCACAAAATAGAAGGCCAAATTAATAAAAATAATGGTTCTATTTTAAGTATGAAATGTTCATGCAAGGCAGGACAAGGGGGACAGTGTAAACATGTCATGGCAACATTATTATATTGCTACAAGTAAAAGGTTACGTTAACATAAAAACATCAATATATGATTATTAATATTATGATTATTATAAAGAAAATAAAAGTTACCGATTGACTGATAACATCAAAGAAGTAATAAGGAACATTTTCAGCTTACAGTCAACCAGAAATCTGCACAGTTGGCTTGACAAATTAAATGTAGGTATGTGAAATGAACGACTGTTTTAAAAGAATAATCCAAAGTTTAGAAGGAGATTATATTTCCATCTGTGAGGAAAGTAGTTTAATTATGATTTCTGGAAAAGTCATAGGAAATATCGTATAACAGGTTCCAGAGTTTATGAAATATACACTCATGCCACTAATAAAAATGCCAATTGGTTGGAATCAAAAAAGTAATACGTACTTCAAGAGTTCAGGAGTGAGTACACAAACAAGGATTGTGAGTGAAGATAAAGCCATAGAAAAATTCATCTCAGTTTCAACAACAGAGGTAGTCGAAGTGGGTTAAATTATTTCTACAAATAATTATTGGCTCGCTTACTCTGCTGATGGTGTAGTTGTGGAGAATAGTAAATCCAAGTCTTTACTAGAAATAAAATGTCCTGCCTGTAAAAGTTTCAGAAATTACAATTGAGGAAGCTTGAAAATGTTTATAAGTGTATAACACAATAAAAGAAATACAACTTGTTAGGTTAAGTTAGGTAAATAATAGAAATACAACTTGTTAGGTTAGGTTAGGTAAATAATAGAAATACAACTTGTTACTCTTTTGCACAGAAAAATGTTATCAAACAGGTTTCATTTATTGTTTATTATTCTTACAAGTTTCAAGTTTTACTCCAAAATACTCCAAAAACTCTAGTAATTATATGTAAAGAATATTTTCTGTGACAATTCGTTGTTTCGGCGTAGAAAACACCAGACGGCGGTAAAGTCATTTCGGATCCCTATATTGATAAGTTCCTCAAGTGGCACCGACACACTGAATATCTATCTAAAAATCTAAACGGTGTATGCTTTGCAACAAGATTTCTTGCGAGAGATATGAACGAAAAAACGCTGAGAACCATGCAACCACGCAAACTTTGAATCGATATAGAGGTACGGCATAATCTTCTGGAGAAACAGCCCAAATTTGGAAAAGGTTTTTCTATTACAAAAAAGGATTATAAGAATTGTACATAAAATGAGCTATAGGGAATCCAGGATGTTTTAAGAGACGTGTAAGTGAAAAAAGTTGACAACAAATAAAGTTGCGCAAATTGTTTATATTATTTATAAACAATTTAATTAACTCATGTTCGAGATTACATCAGAATTCCTAGAAATACAAAATGTGACCGTTTTTGATCGAATAAAGACTATTTTTTGTTAAAAACAATTTATTTATTAACAAGATAGATGTATTCGACCAAAACTCCGACTTTAGGGTGGTTTCCCGATAAATTTGGTATTCTGAGTTCGATTTTATCGTCAATATCGTCGATTGTGTACCCACAAATTTGCTAATTTGTTATGAACAAATTATATTTATTATTAAATATACGAATTTCACCAAAATGTCGAGTCCTTGTTGGATAATTTTGGTCTCCTGAGTACGATTTTATTGCTATTATGGTCTTTAAATGTGTACAGAAATTTTTGAATTGTTATGAAACAATCATGTTTATTAATAAGGATTGGAATTTGACCAGAATATCGAGTTTATAGTTGTTTTCGGATAATTTTGGCCTCCAGAGTATGATTTTTTTTATTGCTATTATTTATTTATTGAATTTTCAAAAGCGAATTAGAAAAATAATAATCGAAATTTTGATGTTTTAGTTTGACGAAGTATCAATAAATATATATAAAATGAAACATATTGATTTTTTTGAGGAGGTATGGGAGAGTTGTTATGGAAGGGAAAATAATTATTTGAAATTAGTTGCATGCCATTTTTTTACCATATTAAGACTTAATACATTTCATTCATTTTGTCAAAAAAATCAAGTTCTGAGTGTGCATATTAGGTATATAAAAATGAATAAAAATGTCACATTTCTTTTTTCTCCATTTGTTAATAACTAATTTATTTATAACCATTCAAAAATGTATGTATGCATTTAAAGACCATAATAGCAATACTCAGGAGACCACAATTATCCCACAACTATGAACTCGACATTTGGGTAAAAATAGTATATTTAATAATAAATATAATTTGTTCATAGCAAATTATCAAATCTGTGGGTTTGCATTCGACGATATTGACGATAAAATGAAATCCAGAATAACAGAATTATCCGAAAACGACCCTAAAGTCGGAGTTTTGGTCGAATTCATCTATTTTGTTAATAAATAAAGTATTTATAACAACTTTGTCAGATCAAAAACGGTCAAATTTTGCATTTCTAGAAATTTTTATGTAATCTCAAAAATTAGTTACAAAAGTTCATGGTAATTTACAAGCTTTTAATATAATTCATTTGTTTGGTGGGTCCACATAATATGATTGTCTTCGTATAAGGACCAAATGTAATTCGTTTCTCCCATTCATCCCGAAATACTTCCCAGGCGAAGTTGGATAAAAATCGTCCGAAACCATTCTGATAAAAAGTTCAACAGCCATGTCAAACTAAAACAGCGCGTCGAAAAAAGGTAATTGACCAAAGTCATTGTCAGGTAATTAGAGAACCTGCATCATGCCTTCTTTGTACCCAGACTGTATGGAGGCAGATTATGCTAAATGAGTCATAAGTGACCTCGATATTCAAAAGTTCACATATCGAGAATTGTTAAATTCAACCTCATCCCTATACTGGAATATCTTCGTTACATCGATGTTTGCGTAAGCGGTTGCTGTTAGTTTGCTTTCAATCAATTATAGATTCAATTAGTAAAGCAAATATCCATCAACGATTAATTCGAGTATTTTCTATGGGACACTCATCCTGTATTGATACTTCTCTGCATGACTACATTGTTTTACTATGTGTTTGAACAAAACATTGCGTAAGATACTGTTCTCCGTATTTTCTAATTGTACAGGATGGGCACGTTTCGATGTTTGTAAAGGGTAACTCAGTAACTATAGGAGATACAAAAAAATAGTCACATTCCCGATTTCCTTTTTTTTAGACAAATTCACTGGTGGAAACAAAAATTTGCTATCGTCTTTGGTTTTTGATTTATAAACAAAAGTTAAGTTTTTCGACCTTCAGACACATGTGAATATCGTGGTTGTTTGTAAAGTTAGGAAAAAATAACAGGCTCATTTTCTGTATAATCCAGTGGCGTCTAGAAAATTTGAAAATAAAAGGTCCAATTTCTAGTTATGGTCTAAAGTTGTATTTTTTCAAATGATAATCACAGTTGTCTACGGTTTTGTTAAGACGAATTTTTTTCTCGTTTCAGGTATGTATAAGTCGTTAATAGAGAAATAATATTTTACCATATTACTTTTTGCGTATTTTAATATGTATTACAAGTAGGCGAGTGTCATTTATGACAGTATTTATCAGTTTGTCAGTATATTGGATATTTTATTCCCGTCATAATAAGAATTAACTCATTTAACCGTAAAGGTGAAAATGTCTTACGAAAATTGCATCTGAAATATATTTCAATCGCTACTCAGAATAATTATTGAGAAACGCAGAAAGTAATATAGTAAAATATTATTTTCGCAATTGAAGACTTACACATCAAAAGCGACCTGACATATGATAGGTAGTTAGAACGAGAAAAATCCGTTTTAACTAAACCTTTGAAAAAATACAACTTTTGGATGATGGAAGCGAAACTTTCTGTTGTGAAATGAAGTAGTAGTGCGTAACTCCTTGAAACTTGTTTGTGCGTGTTTAAAAGACATATAACATTACACGTCATTATGGAACGAAACATTTTCAAAATTACTCAAAACATACAGAAAGTTTGCCAACCGGAATATTTGAAGCTAAAACTGTATAACAATCCTTCTGAGATTAAAGTCCTTTAAAATTAAAATTAAAATAATGCTGACTGAGAGTGTAATTTACAACGTAAATGAATTTCTAAAATACAGGTGTTAAATCTCGATTTTCACCTATTACATTTTCACCTATTAGATTCTTATTAATTTAATATTTAATAATTTGCCATTCTTCATTTGTTAAATCAAAATAAGTACATATACCTACCTACTGTTCGAAGTTAACTTTAAATATTTGTAAATCTCAAAATTTTGAAATTTTCAAACTTGTTAAATATTGTTTGTGACGTACTTTGTAAATGATTGAAGTGAAATGAACTGTACTATACTATACTATAGTATTATATCACAATAGATAAGATAATAGTCACCATTGTAACATGGTACTCTATCAATAAAACTATATAAAACTTTACTTAAGGAATTTACATTATTCCTATTCATCAACATTTATTTATCTATCTGCAGTGTGGCCATTTAATTTAGAGAACCATGACACGTTGGAGTTTTATTCAATCATTAATTAGCCAGAATAAACGTGAAAAATATCATTGACACTTACCCTTTTAATTTCACTAGACACTTATGATTTTAACACACAGGAAGGTAAGTAGGAAGGGTAAAACGCTAAATATCAATCAGATAAACTCGTACTCAACAACAACAATAAAATTTAATAATAAAAAAATAACAATTAAATGATAAAGATAATAATAAAAGAATGAATGAAAATTAAAGATAACAAAAATGAATATTATGATTAACTTTATTACTACTAAGAATAAAAACTAAGATCAAAATCTATACTCAAATAAAATACCTAGATAATCAAAATCAACTAAAAGAGAAATAAAACTAAGATTAATGAATTGATATTCAACCAGGATGAACCTAGGGGATCGAAAATGGATGAAATGATTTGAAAGTATTCTTGAACTTAACTTTAATAAATACTGAGAAAAACATCTTTAATCAAAAATCTAAAACAACTCTGATTTAGCGAAATCCACCCTTCTTACCAAAAACACTCTGGAGAAACTATCAAGTTAAATTAATTGAAATTAAGTGTCACGTGATGTCTCAAGAGACTAATTCAAGCTAGAAAATATAACTGAAGGTTTTAGGCATTATCCCTAGTATTTATAATGCGTCCTTTTCATCAAGAACCAATCTACAATTCGGAAACGGATCCCTGAATTGTTTAACCAATAAGCAATAAGATTTCTCTCTTGAGGTCTTTGGTACAGAATGTGGGGATTTCTAAATCTATCTGTCCTTCTCTAAATATTGCTAATGATTTGAATATACATATTATTTCAGCTATACTCAAGACTATATATTTAAGTACAATTACGATGGTCTCCAGATGGGTCACAAAAGATGTATTATGTAGCAAACCATTAGTTTCTCGTCCTTTATCGTTTCTCAGTGGCAGGTTTATGACTTTCTTTAGAAATAAACTTTTGTGAATTTCTTTAAGACCCCCCTTGACCTCAGCAGCTATGGTAACATATAGCACCCACGATGAAGCTACTTTGAAACTAATTGTGTTTATTTAAGAAATTCATTGCATATTTCCAACGACAAAATGTGTTGTTGATGAGAACCAGGAAACATGTGGCGGACCACATTGGGTTCTTGTTACTTTGCTCTGAGGTATTTTAAATTTTACATGAAACTTCAATTTTATGAATATGATTTAGTTTTTTCAATATTGGAAATAAACTGTACTAAACCCTTGTTACATTACCCCCTTGTTAAAAAGAATCATATGGGTCAGGACGGAAACAAATGATTCGCAAAAAGAAAAAAAAACATATACATATACCTATACAAAAAAACACATGTACCTGAATAAAAAAAAACAAATGAACAACAACAATTACAAAACACAAATTACAAATTTCGTTGTCTTCATCATCTTCTCCCTGGAATGTGGATCTGTTCATATATTGCTTGTAGATGGAGCTGTGGTACCTGGTCCTCTTCTTCTTCTTCTTCCATTTTGTTCTCTTCTGATATTTCAAATTGGATTTTTAATAAAGATAGTGTAAGTATATGCTACTGCTTGGCATTGATTGTTCCTCAAATATTTGTTCGTTTTGGATGTTCCTGAGCCTCTTCCTCATTGTGAAAAAAAAATTCGTGGCCGCCCCAGATATATAGCTTCTGGTGCACCATACTGTATAATTGCATCCATGAATAGGCAAAATTATTTCCCGTTCTGCTTAGGAAACTCCAAACTTCTTCTGTGACTGATTCGATACGTTTTGAATTGATATTAACTAAATTTTCCGATACTCCTTTCCTTTTCCATCCAGGAAACGCGCGTTTGAATGATTCCATGTCCTCTTTCGTAAAACTGATGTTTCTGTCCTTGATATTTGCGTCCAATAGACTCGCGTTTTCCGATTGCTTGATTCCCGGCTTCTTTGATCCATTCTGTGCTGATGAAGTGGGTTGACTCGACGATGACTAGGCAGGTGATCGTTGCTTCCGACGTGGATCTCTTCTGAAGTACCAAGATGGTCTTGGAGCTAGTCTCTGGATAAGTCCTGGGATCCAACCAAGGTTCCATTCGGCCAGGTATTCCTGTGAACTCCGTTGTTGGTCCTTGCCATCCTAGTTACAGCTCGCCATATTGGAATTACTAGAACATAAAGAAAACATCACGTGTATTAAAATTAAATTAAACCGAATAATTGTTAGGTTTCCTGTTTAAATTTTGACCTGAATCCGATACTGTCCACACTTCGCGTATGAGATCCTCTGACTCCTTCGACTCTATTGAAATTTCTTCTTAAATCGCGTACTATTTCAGCTTCTGATGTCACTCGTTAACGCAATACTAAAACAAACTATCTCCTATTCTTATCAGCTCTTAGCTAATATATAGAAGATTAATTAAAATTTAAAAATTAACAAAATTTGAAATCAGTTTTGAACAATCGTCGATTTTCTTCATGATTATGATGAACATATCCTCTTTGTCCTCTGGTTTATTCCATTCTTGTTTCGCAATCTATGTATATTGTGTATTGTATTACCTCCATCTGGTTAACTCTTCATAATTTTTTTATCTACCTGGAATTTAATGGTACTGTGGTGCGATGGTGCGATCCCTGAACTTACTATAATTCTCAACTCAAATCTACTGATTTTTCTTTCTTTCCTGTACTTCTGTGTATAATTTAAATTTTTCTAACTACACTTTCCAACATACTCAATGTGTACTTTAGTTCAAGAAATTCTTCAATTCTTTTATTAGGGTTGCATTTTTCACTTTAATACTTTTCAGAGACCTTACCTTTGTGCGCTAAACTTCATTTAACCATTATATTTCTAAAACTCTATAAGGACCTTTCTACTTTTAAACTAATTTCTTTACTTAACCTTGGTTTATTAACTTGATCTAATAAGAAAACTTTATCACCTACATTTAATTCGTTGGTTTTTGTATTTTTTTTTCAAATTGATTATGTATTCTTTCTGTATTCTTGTTCAATGTATCAATAGCATTTCTGTGGATTATTTTCATACGCTGGATGAATTCTGACAAATAATTCTATTCCACGTCGTATTTAACTTTTATAGGCTTAAATAATTCATCGAAAACTACACCAAAAATAAAAATTACTTGTTTTATAGCATCTGATTTTTAAAATGAAATTTTGATATATTCGTTCTTATATTGAAAATTTTTTTTTAAATTAAACTTCTTCACCATATGGGTTCTGAATTTAGATCGGACTCATTTCCTATAGTTCTGAACGTTTTAATGCGAGATAGAGCGTCTACATTATGAATTTCAATTTTGAAAGTATATTCAGATAAAGCTAATAACCATCTCATTAATCTTTTCTTTGCATCCTCCATTTTCATTAACGATTTTAATGGTTGCAATACTACATAAGCCAGGAAGTCAGTACCTGTTAAATAACACCTATATTGTTTAACTAGCCAAATTAATGCTAAACATTCCCGCTCTATTGTCGTATAATTTTGTTCTGCTTTTGATAGTTTTCTGCTTGAGAAGGCTATTGAATGTAATTGATTGTTATATACTTGACTTAACATTGTACCTGAAGTAAAAGAAGAAGCGTCTGTAGTAAATATAAACTGTTTCTCAAAATTTGGATATTTTAATATTTGAAGAAGTGCATAGACAATTTCTGAAACATTCGAAAGATTTTTTCGACAAAACAAATTTTGTATTTTCCTTTGTTAATGCTGTTAAAGGTACTGAACAATTTGCAAAATGTTTAATAAATCTCCTATAATGACCTATTAATCTTAGAAAAGCTCTGATATCTTTTACTGTTTTCGAAATTGGATAATCTTTAATAATTTTGATGTCTTTTGGATCTGGTTTTATGCCGTCTTTTGAAACTAATTGACCTGAATGTTTTACTTCAGTCTGCGAAAATTTACATTTCTCCAAGTTCAATGTTAAATTTGCACTCCTCAATTTTTTGAAAACTTCTTCAATTATGTTGAAGAATTATGTTATATGTTCAGTTATAAAATTTTTTTAAAAAATAATTATGTCGTCAAGATATACTAAACACTGTCAAACTAGATTGTACTCTGTACATCAGACGTTGCTATGTTGATGGTGTATTAACTAGCCCTAAAGACATTCTATTACATTCATAATGTCCCCAAGGAATAGAGAAACCTGTTTTTCTGAATCCTTTGGTTCAACTTCTACTTGTCAATAGCCTTTAGTCAAGTCTAATACACTAACTAGTTCTGCCCCTCCTAATGAATCTATTGTATCATTTATATGAGGAATAGGGAAATAGTCTCGTTTCGTTATCGCATTTAAACCTCTAAAGTCAACACAGAATCTATATTTAATTTTATTATTTTCGTTAAGCTTTTTAACTAATACCACAGGTAATTTCAAGGTGAAATGGAAGGTTTTATTATGTCCTCTTTTAACATGTCTTCTATTTGTTATTTCATTACTTCGCGCTAGGAAAATGGTACTCTATACGGTGCTTTACTTACTGGCATACTATTCCAGCTTCTATCTTACGTGTCACAAAAAACTGAGTTGCTTTAAGAGAAACTGACCCTGCTCTTACTAAATCCGAATATTTATCTAATTACTTTCTTAAGAACATATTTTCAGTTCTATACAAACTTTTACATGCACAAGCTTTAGATTTTCGCGAATCTCTTGCCTATCACTCCCTTCCTTACTATTACTATTTATGGGAGGCAGACGAATTAATTTCGCTTTCTTCGATAACACGTGTTAGATTAAAAATTGGAGTATGTTTAGAAATGGTCTGAGGTATTGTAGTCATGTTTAAAATTCTTACAATTACATGTCGATCTTTTACTTCTTCTGGAATATCTATTACCGATTTTGCAATAATTACTCCAGAATGTGATTCACTATATACAGGTTCGCAATAGACAAGACCGGTTGGAATTCCTTTTACCAGTATGCTATAATCGTACTCTTGGAGAGGTGGTATTTCCAAATCTACGTTCATATTGATCTGGTAAGATTGTTTACAATTTTTACCAAGAGAGCTATTTGAACCAGCAAGATGCTCCTGTTTTACAGTCAATAGGATCGGGATTGTTATGTTGGAATCTTGATCGCAATTGTCAGGATCATTTGGGCTATTTGATTACTTATTTGAATAGTTGGCTCTGTCACCACTATTCTTTCTATTGATTAACACGTCAGAAACATTGCGAGAGTCTATAAAGGTAGGTGGTTGCGATTCACGTTCCCTAAGATCAGATTCCCAATCTGCATCCGTATACATGGATTTACAGCTTAGAATTGTCCGTTCAACTCTACAATGTTCTGTACAGAAACTGTTTTTGTTTCTGTGTTACCTCTGAAAGTTGCTTCCTGCATGGGACAACAGAATCTTACGAGCTCGAATGTATTGGAATCAAAATTTAAACTAACTTAAAATAATTAAGAAAATCTGCTCCTATCAAACTGTCGCAGTTAAATTGCAACTTTTTACCGCAAGCTATAAAATTGTAAGTTACTTGATAAACTTTTTCATTTTCTTATCATATAAATACAAATCTAATTTTACTATGCCTTTGTTATGTAATTTATTTTCTGATATATCTACTAATATTTTATTTGAATTATCTGAAATTGTAATATTTAATTTCTTTGAAGTTTGAATTTAACCAGGGAAGCTGCCATCCTGTATCAATTATCTAAAAATGTTTTAAATTTTTAATAAAAAAAAAAGGTTACATATTTAAAATTTAATTTTGCATAATGATTTTTGTCATTTCATTTTGTAGGACAAGGCTTCGACATAGTTTTTGAATGTTGGCATTTTTATTTACCAAAATTAATTACGATACTTGAATGTTCATATTTATATCAATATATATTATCAAAAACGATTGAATTGTTCATACTATTAATTAAAAATAATAATAAAATCTTTTATAATGTATACTTAAAAAAACTATTATTATCTTTTTTAAAACAAATACACTTTTTGCTCTAGATAACTTAGCACGAGGCGTACACTCAAGTGATGATTCTACAATCAATACTTCTACTCCTTGATGTAACTTAACAATAAAATCTCTTAAGTCTTTATACAACTCGCTTAATTGACACTTACTTATTTTCAAAATTGTCGCTTACTCGACTTCGGTTAACGCCCTTTTCTACTACGGTTCACTGACCTATTTTTATACACACAGAAGATTTATGACAGGCACTTAAATTCTTTCCTTTTCGGATAATACAAACGAAGGGATACGCACCACAGGGTTTTATTTACTATTCTATATTGCCACTTTACCTAATAAAATCGTTTATAAAATTACTTCTTCACTTATAAATTCCCTAAAAATAAGATACGTTAGCACAGTTTCTTACCATTATTAATTGATAACGAAATGATACCCTTTAATACTTAAATAAAAGGTATTCTCAATTCACGATTCTTATTAAAGAACCGGAGCTATATTTTCAGACTTAATATCGTATCAATTCTATCTTTCGGTTTAAATGTTTGGCTTATAGAAATAATTGAAGTAATTAAAATAACTAAATTACGCAGAGTAATTTCGATTGTCTATAATGAAAATGTACATGAGGATGTACATTGATACTACAATCTTATTAAACATAATCTTTTTATGTATGATAGCAATTTGACAAAATTGAGTTTAAATTATTGCATTCAGATTCCTAATTAATTAATTATATTCTAGTCAGACTATTAAATTTTCACTTTACATAACGATTAAAATCAATATAGTATCTTTCTCAAAGCATCTATATCAACAGTTATTATCAAATAATATATTATTTACGTTCAACTTAGCTTTACTATGATACTTCATACAATACTCTGTAAACATTTACAAATCATTGTTTACAAGTAATACCTCTGGACTCTTATTATATTTAATATTGATTTCAATTATTTTAGAACGTACTTGTCCTTTATGACATCTTTATCATAATAACGTTAAGGAACAAGAAAAACGGCTATAGAAATCTAGTTGCAACAATTATAAAATAAACATCTTTTGTAATATATACAAAACTCGAAAACCTTTAATATTATATTTATATATGTTTTTAACTATGAACTTTATTCCATTGTAAACAGAAATATCAATTATGGTAATGATTGATTATCATCAAATCACACAAGAAAGATTGGAATTATCCACTGAAGCTAATTGTGATATGGATATTAATTATGAATTCTGAATTTGTAAGAAGACTGCGCCATTTATAACATGAATATCAATTTTGAATAAAATTGTAAATTCGATTACATTTTTAAGACATTTGTAAAATGGATAATATTAATTAAGTTCGTTTATCTACTGCTGTCAATTGTAAACATGATAATGAATTTAGTTCGACTACCGAGAGTATAAAAATTCTAACATAATTATATATAAATTCGCCTACCGAGTGTATAACCAATTGTAAACATAGAATTATATGTTTCAAGTTCGCCTACCGAGTGTTGCCAATTGTAGCATTATATGTATAAATTCGCCTACCGACTGCTGCCAATTGTAGCATTATATGTATAAATTCGCCTACCGACTGCTGCCAATTGTAGCATTATATGTATAAATTCGCCTACCGACTGCTGCCAATTGTAACATGGTACTCTATCAATAAAACTATATAAAACTTTACTTAAGGAATTTACATTATTCCTATTCATCAACATTTATTTATCTATCTGCAGTGTGGCCATTTAATTTAGAGAACCATGACACGTTGGAGTTTTATTCAATCATTAATTAGCCAGAATAAACGTGAAAAATATCATTGACACTTACCCTTTTAATTTCACTAGACACTTATGATTTTAACACACAGGAAGGTAAGTAGGAAGGGTAAAACGCTAAATATCAATCAGATAAACTCGTACTCAACAACAACAATAAAATTTAATAATAAAAAAATAACAATTAAATGATAAAGATAATAATAAAAGAATGAATGAAAATTAAAGATAACAAAAATGAATATTATGATTAACTTTATTACTACTAAGAATAAAAACTAAGATCAAAATCTATACTCAAATAAAATACCTAGATAATCAAAATCAACTAAAAGAGAAATAAAACTAAGATTAATGAATTGATATTCAACCAGGATGAACCTAGGGGATCGAAAATGGATGAAATGATTTGAAAGTATTCTTGAACTTAACTTTAATAAATACTGAGAAAAACATCTTTAATCAAAAATCTAAAACAACTCTGATTTAGCGAAATCCACCCTTCTTACCAAAAACACTCTGGAGAAACTATCAAGTTAAATTAATTGAAATTAAGTGTCACGTGATGTCTCAAGAGACTAATTCAAGCTAGAAAATATAACTGAAGGTTTTAGGCATTATCCCTAGTATTTATAATGCGTCCTTTTCCTCAAGAACCAATCTACAATTCGGAAACGGATCCCTGAATTGTTTAACCAATAAGCAATAAGATTTCTCTCTTGAGGTCTTTGGTACAGAATGTGGGGATTTCTAAATCTATCTGTCCTTCTCTAAATATTGCTAATGATTTGAATATACATATTATTTCAGCTATACTCAAGACTATATATTTAAGTACAATTACGATGGTCTCCAGATGGGTCACAAAAGATGTATTATGTAGCAAACCATTAGTTTCTCGTCCTTTATCGTTTCTCAGTGGCAGGTTTATGACTTTCTTTAGAAATAAACTTTTGTGAATTTCTTTAAGACCCCCCTTGACCTCAGCAGCTATGGTAACATATAGCACCCACGATGAAGCTACTTTGAAACTAATTGTGTTTATTTAAGAAATTCATTGCATATTTCCAACGACAAAATGTGTTGTTGATGAGAACCAGGAAACATGTGGCGGACCACATTGGGTTCTTGTTACTTTGCTCTGAGGTATTTTAAATTTTACATGAAACTTCAATTTTATGAATATGATTTAGTTTTTTCAATATTGGAAATAAACTGTACTAAACCCTTGTTACACCATTATACACTGAGAAAAGTGGATAAGGGTGATTATTACCCTTATACACTAAAAAAAGTGGGTGATTATTACCTTATCAATAATAGTGGCATAATAATGAAATCAAATTTGTTGTTTTCATTTATAATTATCTGACTTTCATTTATTAGAATAACAAATTCTGAAAGAGGAAACAAGAAGGTTGACGAATATGTCAAACAATAATAAATACGTGAGTCGTGAATTGATTCGTTCCTTTCTGAAAGGCTTGATATACTGCTTCAATGAATTGAGTAAAATGATGTTCTACAAAATTTGTTCGACTTTTGTCTCTGTTCGGTGAAAAACATGAATTGAGTAGAAAATATATCAACAATAATTAGGCTGAAGTTATAACTTCATTATTAGATTAAAATTTAAGCTGGTCGGACATCGATAACTCCAGTTTGGTACTCAACTAATTTCGTAAGGGTGTTTAAACTAAATTTCCGTTGTAATGCAACTAAACTCATTATGAAACGCAAGAGGGAATCTCTCGATTCCTTTCATAGGTCGTGTTTAATGAAGTTCAAGTTTCAGTGGTCTGTGAAATTGACTTCCTACTCTAGATAAACTGCACGGCGAAAATTCTGCTTTGATTTTATGTCCTTCGAATTGTAAGCAATGTGCCGTAAAAGTTAATTTACTTAAGGTATTTAACTGAAATTTTGAGTTCATAACAAACTAGGATTCTGATGAGATTGATAAAACATTTATAAATTTCAACAATAGTTTCACCAATACAGTGACTATAGGGTTTTATCAACTGAATTATGTTTAATATACCGATAACGAATTTATCTTCCATACATACTAAGGCAGGTGAATTCGGAGTTAGTCCATTTTCATACTGTGGAATGTTTAACCACAACAGTGTTTACTAGAGTAAAGATTATAAACATGCTACATATTAACATATGCTGAACCAACAAGATTGCGGAACTGTGACATCAAAGCCATTGTCGTGCCACCGGGTCGACCGTCGATCTAATAAAGGGAGAATAATTGAGGGAGAGGTATTATAGATTATCAGATTGTAGTATTAAATTAGTCATAAACGTCGTAGTAGTCGTAGCCAAAGGACTAGTCATTATAGTTTACCGTTACTATGAGTGTAAGTGTTAACAATAAACCAGTAAATCCCGAGAACCTGGATAACATCTGGCTGTCCCTAGCATCTCTGGTTACCACAAATCCTATGGTAGTCCTTTCTCTAAGGAAAAACATACCTATGCAAGTGTATCACATAGGAAATTGGTTTCACAATTACAAAGATGAATAATCCAAACTATCAAAAATGGGGAACAAAAATCGAGAGAAGAACCAGAGAACAGTGTAGGAATATCCAATGGCGTGAAATTTATAAAATTGGAAATTATGGAAATGATGAAGTTCTTAATGGCAACAATAGTTGCTCTATACCTTTTGGTAATAAAGAGGCAAATGGAGCCAAGCAAGTATAGTGATGCTACACGCAATGCAGTTCCTGCCAGCAGTACCTCAAGGACGTCAAAAGTAAGCCACTTTCTACTTTCATAGCATTGGACGTATGCCTAGAAGAAGCGAGCCCAGCAGCCTCTAGTTTCAAATGGCGTCATTTTGTGTTTATGTACATTTCAGTGAGAAATGACAGATATTGAAACATTCAGATACATATACAAGGAAGTAAAAGTGTTAGATGCAAGTTTAGGTAGACAATCAAGAACGGTGAGAAGGTATATCTCATATTAATAAGAAATTTGACCAATTGATCAGAATCACTGAAAAAATTTATAAAAGTAGATTCATAAGTAAGCAACCAGACATCGCTTCAACAGGTAGAAACATGTCAATGCTATGAAGCCTTTAATAAGTGCAATTTCGAATATATTAGTCGGAGGCCGTTATTCTAATTTGAATGGTCTTATTATACAATCAACATGACAGAGAAATTACGAACGGCAATATCAGCTACCAGTATTGAATGACGAGATCACTCGTCAGTAAATTAATGCTATTGAATTGGATAGCGAAATTTTAGATGATACTGGGAATGCTTAATTGAAGATACAATTATCACCGTCAGTTCAACTGAGACTATAATTTAAGGTATTAAGACCTCGTTGTTTAAAAAAAATCAGGTCAGCTTTAGCCAATAAATTTCATAATGCTAGACAAGGTAATAAATTGACGAAAGAATGTGGAACAATGATCAAAACATTGTTAGTACATTTAATTTTAATACAATCCTCAGGTAATGACGAAGTGGCAGATATCCTGCAAAATGAACGAAAAAACGGCAATAAACGACGATTTCCGTACAATAACCAAAGCCAGAAACTACTCAACTCTAGCAGAAGCAATAATCGGAGCAGTAGAAGGTAATTTACCTTACATGACAGCCCTTCAATGAACATTTCATAAGCGGGAGAGACAACCTCCTCGGCGAGAGAATTCGAACGATACATACAACCATGCTCACATCTGAAAGTAGTAAACTGAGTTTCTCTGATGATGGCTACTTGATAGCCGAAAGGTCCTCAGTATTTTAATTATATTTTTAGTAGATAAGGCTGATTATTCCTTATTTATATATGGTAAACTAAGTCTGATGATGGCTACTTGGTAGCTGGAAGGTCCTTAGATCTCTAACTCTATCTTTACTGTATAAAGGTTACTTATTTATAGTGTTATGGTGTATACACAGTGTGACCTCTTTTATAGTTTATCGAATGAACTCTACACTGAATAATACCCTGTAGAGAAATTACAAAAATAACGTTTATTAATAATTTACTTTAAGTGTAGAACAAACGTAATAAGAAACTATAGACGTTATCGGCGCATCCACCGTAATGTAACAACGATATACGATTTGAATTTATTGTATTGTCTCCTTTTCATCGCCAAGATACATTTAAATAACTATTATACCAGGTATTTCCCGGTGCACCTGCACCTCCGATTAGGCACCTCCGATTAGTAAGATAGAGATGTGTATATATGCCAGGTGATGGAAACGCCACTTGTGGTCGAATATTCTGAATTTGACAATATACTGTGGAAATGTTTCGTAGCCTAGACAATCCAGGAATCATGGAGGAACCCGTTGATGCAGAAGCGTGACGGTGGTATTGACTACATGAAATAAAAGAAGCCTATAATGTTCAAAGAAAATCGTGAGCCAGCGGGAGAGGCATTGCAATTTTTGTTTAAGTTTGTAGGTTATAGGCATGAGCAAAGACCTAACTGCAAAGAGTTCAACCACTACGCCATTCGATAGAAAATTGAAGCCTTTTCGAAAACAGCTTCGCCTCTTTTACCATCCGACCAGTATATTCAGAGTAATCTTGCGCAAACTGTAAAAGGTTCTTCCATATTTGAAATTCGGGCTTTTGAAGCCACTAGCAATGAAGAAAAAGGGGTTATGTTGAACAGCGCGTTACGCGGAAAGATCTTTCATATTCATAACTGCATGAACTTTACTTTTACACTGATGATTTTTTCGAAATCCTCTTATTTTCCGAAAGATAGCCGGAAAAGCTTCTCGGAATTTTCACTGGTTTTGTGTGGGGACTCATTTTTAAGCTTTTCTACCACTAAAATACTACCCCGATGGCAAATTTCATCCTGATCTATAGGGTTTTGAATATGGGTGCTGAACTATCAGAGTTATTACAAAGATTTGTGTTCAGAGTAATACATGAATAAAAGGTTGCAACCTTTTCATCGACAAAGTGTATAAGAATCGCATCACGTAGATTGTCAACAGCCATTAATATTTTGGTTCTGAATTCTGCAACAACACGTCCAGGATACAACTTTATTCCAAAAATTCATAGGTCAGATAAATTCAATTATTCAAGAGTATTAATAATTGCCATAATGGTCATTATGCTTCCCGACCACGTGAGTTCCAGCAGAGATTTAGTATAAATTAATGTTTGAGGTGGCTTATTTAATGACACATTATATATAAATGTTTTTATTGAAAATTTAAATTCAGAGGGGTACTATAACTTTCCGAATACACATTTTTGATCTACTGGACGATGTTCCACTCAACCTGATACAATATGTGTGGTTTCAACCTGACGGACTCTGCCTTTGGCGAGATAGACATTTGACCCAATAGCTGCAAACTCATTTCCCAAATAGATGGATTGGTATCGGAGGTTCTATACCATAGCATGAGTTTAGTTAGTAATTGTCAGTTATTTATTCAGGAGAATGTGCTAATTCTTGAACATTCAAGATTGCAACTTTGATTATGAATTCTGTTTCTCACAATGAATGTTTTTGATTCTCTTAAATTATTATTAACTTTTAGTGTTCACAGATAATTATTTTGATAGTGCTATAGCTTTTTGACAAAGGAAAACCTCCATTTATATGAACATTTCATCTATTTTTCATTGCCAATGTTTGTTAAGATAAAAATGACCCAAACAAGAATTGTTAAGGTAAAAAGGTGAACTTCACTCCGGAAAGTTAACCACCTAATATTTAGCGTGCCATGATGCTGAATATTTACAAAATCTATCAACTATTCATGCTGGGTAAAGTCAAAGAATAATAAGCGATAAACTGTATAAGTACATTGGGTTTACCAAATGTATTTAAATATATTTCGATAACGTTATGAAAGCAAGAACGAAACAAATAACATACTTCACCAGAAAAACGACAACGTTTTATTTTGAATCATTAATTTCAGCTTTACCGTGAAATCTGTGATGGCACCAGTAAGTCAACTTCTGGTTTACTACGTTACCCCTCAAGGAGAGCCCGTCAGTGATGTCATTAGTTTTGATGTCAAGCTACTGCATAGACAGGTAATTATTCTGAATCAGGCAATAGCAGGTAAGCTCTTGCAATACTATTTGAATGCGGAATTAGGATTAACAACGATTGAAGATATACATTATCAAACATTAGGCAGTTTTTACAAAAATTAAGGTAGGAGTTCGATATGGTCAATCTACCCCTTCACCAAAAATGAAGTCAAAAATAAATTAAAATCACGTATGATTGAAATTCATATAACATCATAGACATATGATATCATATCATCAAAGCATATGATATATTAAAAAAATATATAGATTAATGGTACGAAATATCAAATACAAATATAAGGAATAAATAAGGTCACAAATTGTTGCTTCTACCTCATTCCGAATGAAACATTTCCTAAGTCAAGTATGCTAAACACTTTATTTAAGAAATTTGGGGCTGCGTATGAGAAAGATCCTTTCTTTTGTGCCATCGGATTGAGTAATTATTAAGTCTAAGGTTGACATTATGTATAACGGTTCTTCTTAGTAACAAATCATATAAATATTTTGGTGTCCCATTAGCAATCAGTTTATACAAAAGTACGCAAAATATATCCACATAGCTGTCTGGCATGATGAAGAATGGACTGCTCTAGTCACGTAAATTAAAGTTGCCCATGAACCTTAAACATGCATTTTGACTTCTTTGTAACTTTGTCTTGTTATGTTCTGAAAAGTGATGAAAACAAACTGGGCTACAAAAATCAACATGAGGATTTACTAGTGATCTAATGAGGTATAATTTCGTATTCTGATTTAATCCATGTTTAAATTTACTTAGGCCCTTCAGTCACATAAATGAAGTTCCATGAATGTTATTGACACGAGCATTCACTGAAAGTTCAGTATCAAACAGTACACCAAGATTGTTTTGCTTTGCTAACCTTATTTATAGTATGACCATCGTTATTGTTCGTTGAACTGAATATTTTCTTTTAAACGATTATTGCCAACATAAATGGCTTTAGATTTATCCGGATCAAGTCCTACGCCGTTGTGATTATACCTTTTGAAGAGCTCATTTAACTCTTTATTGATTTTTTATTCCTCTCATAGTATATAGGGTATATATAAGGGAAGTATTGCAAGCGGCCCAAAAAATATTTCCTGATATTCGCGGATATATCAGTTTTGAGCATTTCTGAATCAATGTAGACTATTTTTGACATGATTGTGTGTATGTGGTGTGATGTGATGTGGTGTGTGCGTATATGCGTAACCCACTGTGATGAAAATTGCGCCGTTCCTGATGGTCGTATGGATTTGAAATTTTGCAGATCACTTTAAAATTGTGAACGAAGTAACTGTATTGTTTTACGGCGCGGTAGCCCAGTTTCGAGTGGTATTTCTGACATCCATCTTCATTTTTTCAGATGCAGTTATGGTATTGTATTGAACCATAAGGACAACCGTGTTTTTCTGGTTATAAATATATATCACACGTATATATTTAACATGCAGAAGTGTTCTAAATTCACATTTTAAGATTCAAGTGACGTCATCGATGTGACTATCCATTTTATGTCTTTGTACTGTGGTATATTTTGATAGTTCGTGTGACAGCAAGTATCAGTGTAAAACAAGATTAGTGTGTATAATAGAGAAAGTCAACATAACAGTAGGTGCCAGTATGAAACATAGAGTTGTGAAATCATTATGTAGACCACTTGGATAAAATTTCAAAGTAACAGAGTATTCCATAATGACTTTTATCAGCGGTTTCTAAATGACTCTCAATATCCTACAATCATTTTCATTCGGCCCAAAGCTAGGGAAGCTATTGTGTTAACAAAAGTGAGGGAAATCACGAGATCAATTGATCACAGCTTTTTAATATTGCTTCATCCATGTCCCAGATATTAATAGAGATATATATTAGTAAGTCGTTAGCATATATATGCATTAGACTATATTTTATGAAAGGTGGTGAATCAAAAGTGAAAATAGGGTATATTGGTCCCAAAATGCTTCCCTGTGGTACGACACTTAATATTCCACACATGCCACACATTCTGAACTAAAATTATTATATTTAATTCAAATTTGTCAACATTAATCTATGATTACCAATGTCAAAGGCTTCACTTTCATCCAAAAAACTAATTTGTTACCGTCGATTATTCATTGCTAAGCTAATGTGATTTACCAGCTTTTAGTAGAGCCGTCTTTGCCCTACGTTTTTCGCAAAATCAATTTAGCAATATCGAACAAAACAAATATAAGTTGTTTAGCTACAATTTTTTTCCAATATTTTAACAAATACGGGTAAAATACCAATACGTCTGAGGACCTTATATTCTTTGGGATTTGAAACTTTTGAAATAGGAAAAATAATACCATTTTCCAAACATCTCGGAATATTCTGATATCTATTGAAACATTTAAGAAATGAACTAAAGAATCTTTATGCAATTGGGAGTGAAAATATTTATCATTTCCCAATCACTATTGATGCCATAAGCTTCAGATTTGATAGGTTTTAAGCTATCGTATATATCATTTCAGGTTTGCCAGATTTTTTATTGTCGAAATTTAATACTGTGTCATTTAGTTGAAAATCCTGCAACATTTAGAAAATAATCAAAGTCATCTTGACTAAAGCTTCACGTTTCTAGAGTAAAAAGTGGTGTTATAGATTTGCCATTTCAGCATTTCTTTTGATCAGAATCAGAATCATCCAAGCTGAGAGAAAGAAAATCTACGCCCAAAAGTCCATTCTTGGCTTCAAATCCAACTCAAATGTGTGGTTCAATCCAGTACTTCAGAGCAACAATAACAAGACACGCCGTACATCTAGTATGCTATCCCCCAATGCTTCTGGACATAAACGACTGAATAAAATGTTCGAATGCATCTACTTACTGAACAGTGTCATACGAAAACTGATCAAGGACTTGACCATATCCATAGATCTTACCGAATAAGGATAACACACCTATTAGTCTAGGAGTCAGAACCATATTGATGGTCTCAACATTAACCCGATGGCACTATGGTTTATCGTTAGAGGACGGTTCAATGAACAATTCATCTCACAGACCGAACATTCCCCGGCTGCTAGATCTCGAAATACAGCATCCGCATTTTTTTTTACTATAGGTTAACCCTTTGTAAGTTGCGGTTACTTGAAAAGCATGCCATTCTTATACACTTTCACCATGTGCTATCATTTTTATCGTGTCCGTTTATCAGGCCGACCAGTTAAAATTGAACCAAAAATGGACTGCAAGGTAACCCCCCCAAACCTGGTGGCAAATGTTCGTTGGTATTGGCAATTGTTAACATACCCTATGCCATCAATCCATTTCCTAGTAATTGGCCATTATTTGGACCAAAAATGTTTCTTTTTTTCATTTTGTGGATGAAACTTGCGGGTTACAGGGTAACATGGTGGCACCATGTTAAATAACTTCATTGGAGGTCAAATAAAGATTTAAAATTATTGCCATCACTTCTTGCCTATTTCAACCCTCCAAAACTCCATAAAATCATCCGGCAGAATGAAAAAAATAAATAAAAAAGGAGCCGTTCCGATTTTAAACCCAGCCAGAGTCTCAATAATTGACTAATTTATCATAAAATTGGTCATATTATCATATGATTCATATTTTTTTGGGGGGTGGTTTTAGAGGATTTTGGGGGTTGAAATAGGCAAGGAGTGATGGCAATAATTTTAAATCTTTATTTGACATCCAATAAAGTTATTTAACATAGTGCCATCATGTTACCTTGTAACCCGCAAGTTTTATCCACAAAATGAAAAAAAGAAACATTTTTGGTCCAAATAATGGCCAATTACTCGGAAATGGACCGATAACTTTTGATGGCATAGGGTATGTTGACAATTGCCAATACCAATGAACATTTTCCACCAGGTTTGGGGGGGGGTCTACTTGCAGTCCATTTTCGGTTCAATTCCAACTGGTCGGCCTGATAAACGGACACGATAAAAAATGATGGCACATGGTGGAAGTGTATAAGAATGGCATGCTTCTCAAGTAACCGCAACTTGGAGAGGGTTAACCTCCAGTCAAAAAAAAGAAAAATGCGGATGCTGTATCTCAAGATCTAGCAGCCGGGGAAATTTAGGTCTGTGAGATGAATTGGTCATTGAACCGTCCTCTAACGATAAACCATAGTGCCATCGGGTTAATGTCCAGACCGTCAATATCGCTCTGGCTCCTAGACTATATATAGACATCTTGAATCATGAATATACACAATGTGATATTATTAAGCAAGTTAAGGATGATAATTCCCACTGATCATAACCGAATTCCTCCTCATGATAAGAACTTAAATTTTTCACTGGTATGTACTATGAGATACTCCCCCTGGAGGTATTCAAAATAATTATATGTCATTAATTCGAATCAGTGTTTCAATAATTATCAAATCGAGGGATAAATTTACTTGCATATCAGAGCAAGAAGGATCGTTGATTATCCCAAACACTCAGATACTTATCACGATTCCACACCGAGTTGGGCAAATGTGTGGAATATCTTTTCAACAGGCAACTTAAAAAAAAGCGCTGAAACACGTAAATTGATTTTAAATATTACTCATTTTCTGGCAATAATATATAATATTTTCCTTCAACCTTCAAGCTGCGAATCACCCCAACTTTTTTTTTCAAATGGAAACATATGTCATGTGTGGGTTCGTTGAAAAGCTCGTGGAAAATGGAATCTAACCATACCATTTTTTCCCGTTATGATGTATCTTTTATAGAAATAAAATATGTGCAAATCTTACAACATTAGTACCGTCTACAAACAATTTAACGAAGCAAATGCTTAACATAAAACAAACGGCGTTGAAACTTAAATCAGGCATAAAGAAGTCACTTTTTTTGTGTGAAGTCTGAATAAAAAAAGTAGGTTTTCCATTGGTTAAGTATTTTGTTGTGAAATTGAATGTAAACTTTCATTTCATTAATTTTGGTGCTTTCACGAGTTCTCTTTACTGAACAAAAATGGCACCATTGTCAGAACGGCAGCGTATTGAAGTCTTAATATGGTTGAGATGTGAAGATAGAGGGCGGGGACGGAGTGAAGTGTGTGCTTTATGCAATTCAAACTATCGGGAAAATATGATTTCATAGGCTACTTTCTCAGCAAGATGTTCCATAAATTTGAGGAACATGGTACAGTGAAAGAGTTGCCTGAAAGAGGTCGGCCACGTGTTTCAGACGATTATGAAAAATTGGACATTGCGTTAACTCTGCAGGAAAATTCCCAAGCTTGAACGGTTTCATTCGCCCCAAATCATGTTGCGTCTAGACGTACGACTGGAATATTTCTGAAAACAGAAAAATACCACTCGTATAAAGTTCATTTGTCCATGAGCTTCTGGAAGATGATTGTGACAAGCGTTTGCAAATTTCTAAGGAAATGATGAGACGGTGTGACAAGGATAATCAGTTTGCACGGAACATAACCTTTTTGGAGGAAGCTACTTTTTATTTAAATGGCGTGGTTAACAGGCGCAATTTATCGGGAAAATTCACATTGGAAATATGAAGCTCATGCGCAGTATCCAGAAAAAGTAAAGTATAGATAGGTATCATGAACAACCGAATTTTAGGGCCATTCTTCATTGAGGGAAACCTTACAGATGAACGCTACGTAGACTTCGTACTATTCGATTTGATGCCTGCACTAGCTGTTATTTTCACAAATGAAGTAGATCCAGATTAACCCAAAGAAACAGATTGGTTTCAACAAGACGGCGCTCTCCATATTTTGGTGTTCCAGAGAATATCTAGACAACATATTTGCAGGTCGTTGCATTGGACGGCGTGGTACAATTGAATGACCACCAAGATCCCCTGACTTAACCCCATTAGAATACTTCCTTTAGTGCTATTTGAAAGACAGAGTTTGCCAAAATAGGCAGGTGAATATTGAAGATTTGAAGAACAAAATTAGAATGGAGTCAAATGATATACGTTAATGAGCCATTCGGAACTCCATCAAGTGATTTTATCATCGCCCAGGAGCATGCCAATTAGAGTTTGGAAGACATTCTGCGTATTTCCTTCTTTAAATTGTTTGTACACAACATTAATTTTATACGGTTTCTAATTGTGTAACTTTTAAAAGAATTAATGTTTTCCATCATAAAAACATAATACATACACATGACATATATTTCCATTAGCAAAAAAGTTGGGGTGGTTCGCAGCTTAGGGGTTGAGGCAAATATTTTATTTTATTGCCAGAAAATGAAAAACACAATGATAGACAGCAGTCCCGATGAAGTTAAACAAGCAGATTGGATATCAACAAAAAATTCGATAATCACAAAATAACCGACACATCCAAATCATCGGAATTTAATTATTATACCTTTCAAAGAATTCATTTCTATAAATTGTTATTGTAACAACGTCAGCAAAAAGCAAAAACGAAAATAGGGGTTTATATCACTGTAACCGCATGAACATGGAATGATTTGAACATTAATATTAATTGCTCTTGAATGGAATCAGATTCAGTTGTAGCATTAGGTCTCCAGTTTTGTTACTACTCGTCAAACTTGGAATAAAGACACTCTGTCGTAGTCGACAGTCACAATATGTTCTTCGAAACTCCACCAAAATTGCACTAAATGCATTCATGCAACATAATATCTCCAGGAATATAGTACAATAGCCTCCGCTACAATCAACTGATACCCATAACTATCATGATAAAACATGAGACACAGAAAGGAATTATTGAAACCTACGTTGTAAGGCGTATTAGATCAATAACCAAGAATCGCGCCGGGAAGTAGGGATTAAATTATATAGGATGCTTGTTTTGGGAGAACAAGGGAAACCAGTACCATAAAAACAGAACACATTTTTCATGCAGGCTGGCAAACCTCTCAAATACGTTATGTCTCAATAAACACAAATTCCAAAACACTGAAACATCAAATATGTTTCGAATATTTGGATATATAATAAAGATTCTTGACCCAGGTATGAATTATATATAAAATTCTCGTGAAATAGGTCACACAACACTTATGCTTTATATTTTCTCGTCTTTACGTACGTTTCGGTCTCACGACCATCATCAGAAGACTTATTATGTCTGAAACTGGATTACTTAAAACTAATTGTATTAACACAAAGCGTCCTTATCGCACCAATTTCAATAAAAATGCCCACGTCGCCGAAACGAACAGAAACGCGAAAAATCAAAATTGTATTACATCAATGTTATACGTTCAACATATCAAGAATCCACTGTTAGGCAGTACTATTAATAAATGCGAGCTCATGTCAACAGTCTATGAACGACTAACGAGAACATTAGGCTCGAGTATCCACTTTCAAACCAGATGCTAAGATTTACGAGCTAATAGAAAAAGGTTTGTCAGTTATTGGGAATATGCTTTTAACATTCTACCTAAAATATACTTTCAACATTATAAAGACGCATGTAGGACTTTGCAAGAGTTTTAATTAATTAGGTTAGTATAAATCTGACTTAGTGTCTGAATATCTGTCCTATGATTTACAGATTTGGAGTCACGTTTTATGTGAATCTTCTCCAGAATAGACCTTTTATAATAATTGGTTTCCTTAGTTAAAATATTAACATTTTTGTAATCGAATTGATGGAAGGGCGGTGAAATTTTCAAAGTTTTTGTTTCTTGTACTATACTTATGGCCATACATTCTTTTTTGTAAATATTATTTAGAGATTCCAGTATAAGTCTCATCGCAATCTAAACAGTTTAATTTGTATACTGTGTAGGTTTGTTTATCTTTAGGTATTAAAGGTTTTAGAATTGAGACATATTTTCCAACACAGTTAGTGAGCTTATGCGCGACATTTATATCATACTTTTTCAAACATTTCTTAGTTTTCTCTGAGGTCTCCGGTATGTATGGTAATGTTCTAAAATTGTCTGTATTACCTATGTTATTTATATATGAAGATCCATTATAGATTTTGTTTATTCTTTCTTTAATGATAGGATTGAAAAATGTTTTTGGGTAGCAATTCATCTCCAGTATATTACGAACACTTTTTAAATTTTTGGGACAATTCAACCGCGCGATCTGTAAGGCTGTTTATAACACTTTTTTTATAACACATTGGTGCAACGGAAGTGAAATGAAGATAACGTTGAGACCAAACTTCTTCAGTAAACCACGAAGATTTTATTTTTCCATCTGCATCATGCCTAATGTTCATATCTAGGAAATGTATGTTTTTGTTCACTCCTTTTTAACAAGTAAATTGAAGTTTACAGAGGAAATTGTTAAATTTATTAATCACGTACTGAATTTTATCATTGGGCACACATAAGGCAATCATCTACATACCGCTTGAAAATCTAATGAATTTATAACAGATTCCTCTAGGCATTCCATAGAGGTTAGCAATAGTAGCTGAAATAGGAGATACCAATGATGTGCCGAATATTTGTCCAAAATATTGCTCACCGTATTGAAAATAAGTGCATTCTAAGCAAAACTGTACTGCATTTATAAAATCGGATTGATTTAGAGGTGTGTGGTTTTTAATCTCTGCCCAACGTTTTTTGATGCTACTCAATGCCAAACGACTGGTATGTTTGTGAAAGAAGAAACAGAATTCATGGAAATAAGTTGATGATTTACGGGTACCGATTAATTTTTTACAAATTCATTAAAATGCCATGAGTCTTTCACATAAAATTCATTCTATAATATTATAAATTTGACAATTTCCACTGTAAACTTCAATTTACTTGTGGAATAGAAGTGAACAAAGACATAAATTTCCTAGATATGAACATTAGGCATGATGCAGATGGAAAAATAAGAGCTTCGTTTACTAAACGAAGTTTGGTCTCAACGTTATCTTCATTTCAATTCCGTTGCACCAACTTGTTATAAAAAAAAGTGTTATAAACAGCCTTACAGATCGTGCGGTTAAATTGTCCCACGCAGAGGATCGTCCCAAAGATTCAAAAATTGTTCGTAATACACTTGAAATGAATGGCTACTCAAAAACATTTTCCAATCCCATCAATAAAGAAAGAATAAACGAAATCTATAATGGATCTTCATATATAAATAACATAAAAGGTAATACAGACAATTTTCTAACATTACCATACATTCCGGAGACCTCAGAGAAGATTAAGAAATGTTTGAAAAAGTATGATATAAATGTCGCGCATAAGCTTACTAACTGTGTTTGAAAATATTTCACAAATCTGAAACCTTTAATACCTGAAGATAAACAAACCCACACAGTATACAAATTGAATTCTTTAGATTGCGATGCGACTTATACTGGAATCTTTAAACAATATTTACAAAAAAGAATGTATGGCCATAAGTATAGCACAAAAAACAAAAACTTAGAAAATTCCATCGCCCTTGCTAAACGCTGCTTTGATTATAACCATCAATACGATTACAAAAATGTTGATATTTTAACTAAGGAAACCAATTATTATGAAAGATCTATTCTGGAGATGATTCACATCAAATGTGACTCCAAATCTATAAATCATAGGACAGATATTCAGACACAAAGTCAGATTTATACTTAGTTAATTAAAACTCTTGCAAATTCGTACATGCGTCTTTATAATGTTAAAAGTATATTTTAGGGAAAATGTCAAAAGTATATTTCCAATAACTGACAAACCTTTTTCTATTGGCTAGTAAATCTTAGCATCTGGTTCGAAAGTGGATACTTGAACCTAATGTTCTCGTTAGTCGTAGACTTTGTTGACATGAGCTCGCATTTATTAAGGGTACTGCTTAACAGTGGATTCTTGATAATATATTATACTTATAACATTGATGTGTTACAATTTCGATTCTTCGTGTTTCTGTTCGTTTCGGCGACGTGGGCATTTTAATTGAAATTGGTGCGATAAGGACGTTTTGTGTTAATACAATTAGTTTTAAGTAAACCAGTTTTAGACATAATAAGTCTTCTGATGATAGTCGTGAGACCGAAACGTACGTAAAGTGGGGAAAATATAAAGCATAAGTGTTATGTGACCTATTTCCCGATAATTTCATATATAATAAAATAATATTTGGATATAATATGGTACGATGATGCTACGCTGTACATGATTAAAGACATGAAGAAATTAGGAATAAGAATACCGCTTCGTAGAAAGCTTACTTGCCAGGCCAAATTCAATAGCATGTAAGCTCTCATGTGATTTTTTTTTAATGTGAAAATAAAACTGTTAACAAGTAATGTATCTGAAAGTTTGTGAAATTCAATGTAAGATGAATAAGCCCGTATATATAAATCATATGAAAGGGCAATATCCATATGAAGAAATGATGATCCGCTAGTAAAAGCAAAACAAACATCGCTCATAATTTCATAATGGTATCATCTCAAGATTCAAATGTGTTTTGGCTGTGAATTATTAAATATATTTCATATGGAATTCACGTAAACCTTGCAATATACGTATGCTATTGGTTCGTTCGAGCGCCGAAAAATAATCTGACCCCATATATATCCATTAGATGTAATGCACTGCCACTCACAGGAACAAATATTGTTGTATTTATTTTGATCAATAATTGATTTTTATCCAAATCCATTAGAACGCTCCATCATTCTACGAAACATAAATATTCCATACAAGAGTTTTCAATTGAGTAATTAAATAATTATTATCCGCAGGTTTATGTAAATATTGAAGACCGTGAATGGTGGTTGCCAGGACAATCCCTCGATTTGGAAATCGTGGCTGAACCTTCATCACTAGTATGTCTGCTGGGCGGTCGTTCGGAAACAAATGGAGATATTAAGTTCGATCCTCGAATTAGGTAAAATTAATATTTAGTCTACCCCTAAATTTGTACTACCCTACTCAATTAATGATGAACCATTATATCTTCATTTATTCATTATCTGCTTTATGATCGCCTAATTGGAATCCGGTTACCATTTCGAGATAATTATGTGTATAAGTGATTAAATCATTAGTTGAGAGAAAAGCTTAGAACTTCCTTTCTTTGAATGTTTGTCTGATAAGACTCACACAATTCCATGTAATATAAGCTCATCATTAGATAAATAATATGCTCCAAAGGTGCTGCATCTATGCATCCCTTGTAAAGATTGCGAAAAGGTATACATCGACCAATCTTCCCAATACCTCGATAAAAGATTGAATGGGCATAAAAATACCAACAATTCATCCACTTGTAAGGGTACAAATTACTCTTACTTGTGGATAAACTATAAATTCTATTTTATCGCTTGGTTGCCGACAGCTACAGTGAAGACGGTCGTGAGTTATATTTTAGATGTTAAAATTTGGGCACCAGAGTATTTTAACCAACCAATAAAATTATGTTACGTAACTAGGGGATTCAAACACTCAAATGTCCCCAGGCTAAATTACCCTGAAAGTATGCAAAAAAATAAAAGACCTGTACCAAGAATGATTGAAATTTACTTACTATTAAAATAATATTGTTGTTACAATTTATCACAGAACCTAATATTAAATGAATTATGAAGTGAATGAATTGAAATAAGAATGAGGTTAAATTGCTTAAATCAATGTGAACAGTTAAATTTACACATATACAAGTACTCATATGATTATTTCAAATGTTACATAAACCAAAAGCTGGGTAGCCTGACCTGGTGACTGCTGGGTAAGATGTTATACCTGCTCGACTATGGATTGGTACTTCCTACTTGATGTATGGATTCCTGCCACGATTCTAATACAGTTTCCACGATTGTACATCACAAGTCAATTTGCAACTTCTAAATCAATTTTTCCACAGCAGATTCAAGCCAACCTCAGAACTTGTTGAATTTTTCACAACATAAAAAAAACCTGAAATCACGAAATGTTCAAACCTCTATTGCTCTATTGTCCTCAAAAGACAGACATGAACAGAATACATAACAATTGTTGAACAAAGTAGGACTAACCTATGTCCTGTCAGATATCACCTGTGAAGGCAAATTAATTCTTGAAGTTAGTGAAGAAATCAATGGAATTACAAAGAAATTTACCTCTATCACGATAGGGTTTTTCCTTTCAATGAAACAAACTTTACTTCCGTCCAAAACCAGTCACGTTGGAACTAAGTTTTGATCCCCTAAGGTGCAACTATTACACAAATAATTCCAATTATTTCAATCCAAATTGGTAATTGACGCCTTTGCTTTCAACGGAAGAATATTCCCAGAATTTGGTTCCAAACGTAAGTTTGGTATCACCTCCCTGTTGAAATAACTTAGAAACACGACCTTCCACTTGGACGATTTGACAAGAAGTACGCCATTTTCTCGGCGTTTCCGATGCTTCGATGTCTCACAGAACGACCTCGAAATAGAAGCGGTAACTACAGAATCTGACACTGAATAACCATGACTCGGAGTATATACGGTCTAGCATAGCTGAAGTCACAGGAGTTAACCGATTGTAGTACAGCGGCCATTTCTAAGCCGCTAAGTGGAATTTACACGTTACACACTGCACTTAGCAAACATGTACAAGACAAATTCCAGCTAGTGTGCGTACCTACCCACTCTGGCGTAAAGGGAAACGAAGTGGCTGATGAACTGGCCAAACGGGGTTCCTTGAGTGCCCCTGGCCCCGATTCAACTATCGGAATTTCATGGGCCACCGGGCTCCACGCCCTCAAGGAGCTACTGGATAGACAGTGGCTCTCGGTCTGGCGTGGTGCCCCGGCATGAGGCAAGCGAAGCTCCACATTAAGGAGTTCTAACGTGAACTATCTAAAACCCTACCTCTATGAGCAGGAGAGGCCTAAAACTGGTGACAGGACTCCTCACAGGACATCGTCATCTGAATAAAGATCTACACACAATGGGCATTGTTGAAGACCCTGCTTGTAGTAGATGTGGAGAGGCGGATGAAACTGCCTCTCGCATTCTAGAAGAATGTCCAGCATTGACTTCTCTTGAGCTACAACACCTCGGCAGCACACGTATGCTGCTTGAAGCGATAAGAGATATCAGCCCATGCAAAATGTAAGCTTCGGGCACTGCCTTAGGCCTACCGAACTGATTCTTGTATCAAGGGGCGCAGAATGGACCCAATCGAACGGTCTAAGTGCACCGAACTTGTCCGCCCCCTTTTTGATTGATTGATTGATAGATTGACGTCACAATTACATCGCTATCTACGTTCACTTGGTATTTATTTCGCAACTATAAACAAATATGGTTGATAAAGGTGAACTTTAATCAAAATCTTCTCTTTATTCATTTATAAAACTTCATTTTACGCTCATCATATTGGATTTCATATCTGCAAATAGGCACAAATGATTATATATGGTATCGAATCGACGGATGTACTTAGGCTCAATCAGTTTAAAGGAAGGTTTTCACATCAGTGCAGTTTCTATGTCATTTAACGGATCACTTAAATCTTTCAAAATCCAGATAAGTAGCCCTGAAGACGACGACTACGCCGTATAACATTCTTTTGGTTTATTCACTATATTTGATATTAATAACACGAAAACATAATGTCACATTCAGAACACAGTTTTTGAGGCAGTCATTAAAACTTGCTCGTTTTTGTCTCCAATATCCGTTTCATTGTCGTTGGTAGGTTTATGAAAAATGTCGACAACAGGATAACAAAAGTTTTTGCTTTTATATTTCTCTCGTATAATTACGTTTTTTGTGACCTTTCAGCGAGGATCGCGAACCGACTGTAGTGACTGGCGGAGTGGACTTTTTAGAAGCAGGCGTTTCATTCTTCCAAAGGCAATGTGTTAAACGAGGAGATTCTGGGATTGCAGCAGTGTCTTACAAACAAAGAGGATCAGGAGCAGGTCCATCAAACCGCCGACGCCCCCCTGAGAGTCTGGTAGGCGGTGCTCCATTCGATCAACTGTGGCTATGGAAATGCTTCAATTATTCGTGAGTTAATTAGTTTACTTGGAAAGCAAATATTGAACTATATTATTAATAATTGTTTATAACACGCTGCACTCTCGTACGCTTTCATTTATTATTCATTCATTATATAGAATGTGCATATATTGTTTGAAGTGGACTTATTTCACAAAACTTTGTTTTCCACTAATATTAACAAAATATTTTATCTGCGGCGAATTGTACTCTGATATTTTATATATTATTATATACCTAGTTCAGTAAAAATAAAAAAATTAACCCAGGTGATTCTTCTTGGTTAAGGTTATTAGTTGAACCAAAAAGCAGCAGTCATGTTGAAGAAGTTTTCAATTGATTTTTCTCGCGACTTATTGGTGGCACAGAAAAAAAAGTCAGCGCTCTCCGGGAGTGCAGGCAGAAGTGAAAACTTGAACTTATGGCGCGTTGGGCACTTTTTTGGGTGAGCATTTTTAGGTGCGCTCGCGACATGAGAAATTGTTCATAAAGAATCAAGTTTATCAAAGCAATGTGGGCACTTTTTGAATAGACATGAAGTATAATAATATAGCAACTATATTCGAAGGAAGTGGTTTTATTTAAATGAATAAATATTAGTAAATAGTAAATACAAAATTTATCAATTCTCATCCATAATTTCAACAACTCTTACATCATCATTATCAGCATTTTCATCATTATTATCAGGATTTTCATCAAATTCTAAAACTGAAACAATAGGTCTATGGTAACTAAAGTATGAAATGAACAATTTTGATTTAAATCTATTTATATATCTTGTGAATACTGCATTATTCCACTACAACAATGTTTTTATTAATTCTATTTACACTTTAAATTTGTTTTTTTAACACAATACCATAGCAGCAACACAAGTCAAATGAAATATTTAAATAAATAAATTTTCCGTTTAATATTCATTTATAAAATAAATATAAAAAAACTCTCAATCTCGTCTGTCGCTAGGGCACGAACGAATGCCCATGCAAAGAGCGCGTATAGTATACATACGAGTATATTATAAGAATACACGCGGAGTATATCTGTGTAAAATCTCATCTGTCGCGAGAACGGCTGAAAATGCTCTCCCACAAAAGTGCCCAACGCGCCATAAGAAGTTTTCACTTCAAAAAAATTAAGCAAAAATGTTGGAAATAAATTTCAACACATTTTGGTAATACGGCGCGATACCGTGAAAATGGTATTTTGAAAAGTATAGAGCTCCAAAGTTATCGAAAAAACTTGTTTTCCGCCTACCTCTATCCAAAGTATACATTTCCTGGCCTCATTGTAGAGAGAAAAAGTACTTTTCCTCCCTAGGGAGGAAAAGTAAAAGTGACGTCGTGGTACGTCATCAATAAAATAACTTATACGGCATTGACGCCCTGAACTATATTCTATTATATAAGTATTAATTTTGCCGTTTATTTATAGAACACAGTGTATTTTGCAAAATGGTAGAAATCAGTAAATTGTTCTTCTAATTTAACGATTTTTACATTAATAATTTGACTTCAATTCATAGATTCATCCGTGTTTCGAATTTAAGACAGAAATATTATAGCATCCTATGGTCGATTGACAGATTAGCAGTTTCAAAGTGTGTTACGCTATAATATATCTACAAAATATAAAATAATATTTAAAAAATGAGTGATTCAAGCGTATTTGAAGATATAAATAATACACCACCGGATATTTTGGAACAAGTTAATATAACAGTACAATCTGCTATAGAGCAGGAAAATGTATCAACCAAATGGTTGGAAAAAATACTATTGCTAAAATTTCTAAAAAAAATTGCAGAATTTTTAGAACTGCCTAATGCCATAAATTATACCGGGCATAGTTTCAGAAGAACCTCGGCAAGTTTACTTGCAAATTGTGGAGGAGACATTCTTGCTTTACAGCAACACAAGGTTGGAAGTCTACGAATATCGCTGAAGGGTATGTGCAAAAAAGCAAAAAATTTCGAACCAATTATGGGAGTCACTGAAGTTAATGAAATTGATTGTAATCAGCCAAATACGAGTACTTCGGAGGGATTCCAGCTGTATGATAATGTTGTTAATCAAAATATCACGAAAACTGCGTTGACTTCAGCTCACTTCTAGTGGTATTCAAATAACCACTGCTCAAAACTGCACGTTCAACATTATTATAAATAATTACTCTACCACAAATTAAAAATATATAGCATGCAAGAATGAAAATAACGTGCCTATAAGTTATACTGTACCTACTTCTTAGTTTTAGTTCTTTAATGAATTTTGTTTGTTAGTTTCATAAATAAATTATTCAAAAATGACTTGTTATTTGAGGGAGGCGGAAAAATCATATGTATAACATGGGGGTAAAGTGCCTTTTCCTCCCTTGAATGTAAACTTCATCCTCGGGAGGAAGAGCTGCACTTTCCTCCCTTGTTATACAAATAGCTATTCCGTCATTGTATCACCGTATGTGTGGTTTTTTTGAAAAAATGTGAATACGAAAGTTGTAGCACTTGAATCCCTTTTTATAATATAATTGCTGTATATAGTCCCCGAATTACACCCTTACAAACTGTGCGAGACGTGGGAAATGTATATTCCAGCCCAGAAAAGAAGATATTGATGTTATGCAATGCTCAAGGAGATTGAATAAGAATAAATTTCCAAAACTAAAAACAGTCAAATGTATAATCACCTCCGCCCCTCTTGTGTCGTCATCTTGATAAAACTAAACCATTTATTCTCGCGATCTATAGCTCTCCCAAAAGAAAATTTGAACAAAAATGTTGTTGATAAAATTCTATATTTTTTGTGGTTGTTAGGTACCGAGACATATATATTTTTCAGGCGGTAGACGGCGGAGAAGTTACCAAAAACCTGTTTTCCGCTATTATCTCCCTTGGAAAGTAGCTTTTCTACATCAATGTGAATAATGATGTTGTATGCAGTTATGAATTAAGAATTTAATTGTCAATAAGAATACTGTACTTGACATTATTCAATCGCGCGATGCTCGAAGATGTAATGCAGTACAGGACATTTAACAGCAGGTGTTCAAGTTAACATGTATCTCCTCACCAACTTCCTTTTTGCAAACAAAAAAGTAATTGCGCATGTTATACGAACAGAACAGAACGTTTGTCCATGAAGCCTCACTCCAAGCTGATGCATAGAATTCACGTTGTATCACGTTTAGACCCTTGTGTGTTTATTTAGGAAAAATACCAGGGTAAAAGGATTACCGATTTCGCGCCCGGATATAAACTGACTTTTGGTAGCTTCGGCGTCCTATACCGATTAGGAAATCAACTTCTCGGTACTGCAACAATCACTAAATGCGCATAATTTCCTTTGCATTTTTAGCTTAATATTCTATTTGTGCGACCGACAGATTGCGAGAAGAAAAAATGGTTTGGAAGTTTTCCTCAAGATGACGGCACAAGATTGGTGGGGGGTGAAGCCAATTCTATTTTCGACTTTATTTGATTCGGAAAACCTATTTACATTCAAACTACTTGAACATTGCATAAGAGAAATGTCTACTGTGCCGGAATACACATTTCCCACGCCACGCGCATGGAGGGGCACGGAGATATATTTACAGCAATGATATTATTAAAAGCGATTCCAGTGCATTTTTTTTCAAGCGGTACTACTTTCATGTCTATAATTTTCCAGAAAACGGATCTAGAATGACGGATAACTGATTTTTGGTAACTTTGGAGCCCTCTACCGTTTAATATACCGGCTTTCAAAATGTGTAGAATTATATTTCCTACATTTCTGCTCAATTATTTTTCCACTGCGACCAATAGATCACGAGAGAAAACAACTTCAAACGTACAAACTTGGTATATTTAATTCCTTCCAGCAGGAAGACAGTTAGTCACAACCAATTCCAAAGAAGGAAAGAAGACCCTCACTAATAATTAAAGACCCAGTGCATTACTATATGTAATCTCATAAGTGCTGGAGAAAGCAGCCGGTTTCTAGATAGCTCCAAAATCTTGAACGAACGTCAATGTGGCTTTCATCACCGGAGTTCGAAAGCTGACCTGCTTCCCTATGTAACACATATATGGCAGGCATCCAATGGGACATATGGGGAATCTCTAGCTGTAGGATTGAATATATCCAAATTATTTGACTGGCTGACACCAAAGAATTTTCGAGAAACTTCCGTTATAAGCTTTATTGCCCCAACATTATAGTTTTTACTATCGAGTTCCACATGGTCTTGGCACCAACTTAGTTTCTCGTTCATTCAACTGTCTCTTAGAAGTGACCTCATGTTCCGTCTACAGCTCTGCAGATGATGAAACACTTCATACAGCTTTTCCCTCTACTTCCCTACAATTCCTAATTTGATGATGTCAGGTACAACTATTCCTATGATATCCTCAATATTCACACTCAGTATCAACATCAACAACGCCTTCTTCATGGGTTATAAGTTATTCCATCACGAGCCATTCCAACTAGACGACCTCAGGCTGGTCAACCTTTTGTTTACAAGCTCGACCAGATTTCATTTTTCTATCGAACGTGAAACTCTTTGCCTATAGTAGGTCATTCCTGATCCCTAGAAGATTTAAGCTTGGAAAAATTCCAATGCCTACCTCCTCTCCCAACATTCCATCTCTGGCTCGCACGGCGTTCTACGAATAGTATAGGTTTTGCTGTCGGTTAGTCAAAATATAAAATGACCCCTGAAATCAGTCAAGCGAATGGTAAATATGCAACAAAATCGTTTATAGCAATAGTAAATAATTTAATAGTAGTATCGTTTCCCAAAAACATGGATACGGTATGTGGTTCCTTCTGTAAAGGTGAAGATTCGTATATTAATTCGTTTGACGAAGTAACATTTTTCGTCATACATGAACATCTGCTTTGTAATTCTATATACGTCGAGATATTACCAAAGGAAGTAGTTACAAAAATTTTCCAGTTCCCGTATTAGGATATATTAACATAATCTAAGGATTACCCATAGACCTATTATCCTAAGGAGACAGAATTGTTTACATTTAAACACGATCAGACATTGCCAAAATTTCGGGCCACTCAGACCGCTGTATATTACAAGTATAGCCGTATGGAATGTGCTGTTGCCGGATTAGTTGTTTTGTGTGCTGGATTGAGATTTGTAATTATTATAAAAACGTCTATAGCATTATTTATTCGTTATATCAGAAGGAATACTGTTGAAATGTCGTTTTCTCTGAAAAATATTCCATAATTTATGGTAACCTGGAATATACAATCGAATTATAGGATATTTAAATTTTTAAATATAGAACTATTCCATTCCATTGCATCATTTGTTCAGAAGGCGACAACGCCGCGCACTTTTATGAATGGGGACTTTGTTCTGTACTACGTAATTTGACAGCTTCCGTATTTCTCGTAGCTATTTCGGAGCGGTGTTGCCTTACAAGTGGTACCAGGTACCAAGTTTTCAATCATAGTTACAGCGTTGCCAATAGGAGTAATTATGACTCGACGACAAAGAGGTCGTCGTTGGTTTTCATTGTCATACTTCATGTAATCATTGCGACAAGTCAAATGGAGTTTTATGAATGAGATGTTTCGTCTCCTTGGGATAATAGGTCTATGGGATTAGCTCAACAGTTTTATAGAATATTTAGTATCAGATTCATCAAATTAATTGTTCTAATTTATGTATTGATTTCGAATGCCGAGTCTTATTCCATTTCAAGATTAATGTAGCCTTGTAAAAAGCAATGTAGAATATGAAAAGAGGCCTGTTGTCAAATATTAATTATGCTTCCAGAAAAGTCCTACTTTATCGAAGAAATTTATAATTCAAGTTTTTACTTTTTCTGTTTGGTAAGGATAATATGAGTAATAAGAACTGAAAATTTATTTCACGATGTTCTTCTAGATGTGAAAGGTGGAAACGTTTGGAAATGGAATGTAATTTGTAATATCTCAACTTCTAATCTTAGTTCAGTTTGTTCTTGGTCCTGGCAGCTTCAATTTAAGACGTCTACATTGCGTTAGCAAAAATTTAATCTCGTAACGAATTGCATCATTATTCTTGTGAGGGGAAGTGTTTTCAATTTTTTAACGAGACAGCATTTTGACGATATCGTTTTATTGTTGAACTTCCCTTACTTAACTGATCAACTGAAGTTGTTGATATTAAGCAATAACAGTGATTAAAGTGGTGAAAATAGGAACTGTCTTGTTTTTCGGCGCGTTAGCCCAGGTATATATTTAACCTGCAGAAGTGTCCAAAATCATTTAAGATTCTTATGACGTCATAGTGTGATATCACGATCTATTTTATGTTTTTCTTGTGTGCAAGAAGTTGAAGAATTCTTGATTTTGTAGTACATTTTGACAATTAATGGGACAGCAAAAGTCAGTATAACAGAAGGTCAGCCTCACAGCAGATGTCAGAACGAAACATAGAGTTGTGAAATATATTATTTAGACCATTTCGATAAAATGTCAATGTAACATAGAGCATAATTTAACGTCTTTCATTAGCGGTTTCTGAATCATTACCAATTTATTTTCTGTTCCTACAGTCATTCAGATTTGACCCGCAGATTCACACCTTTTTTTTTATTTCAGTTCGTGGAACTTTGTGCGAAAGGTATTTTGCTAACAACAGTGAGCGAAGTCACATGATCAATTAATCAGACGCAGAGCTTTTTTATTTTAGCTACATCTGATATCTCGTACATCTAGTAGCTGTAGTAAAACAAATGCGGAGAAACCTTATTGTGGTTTATTTTATCCTCCCAAAAAGCGGAAAATCGCTGAGTAAATTATGGTCAATCTTGTTAAGAATTGTTTTGTTTTTATTCCTGAATAATAGTAGTGATTTAGTGGGTAAATTGTGTACGATATAAGATCAACCATTTCAATTACTGAGGGCAATGTAGGTTAGCAAAAATAATACGAGAAGGTACCATCTAGGGTTACCAAGGATTTGATACGTGCCCATTGTTGTTTAACCTTTCATTTCGGATATAGAGACCATTTTTATAGATTCTAAATACCTCAAGTTTGCTGACTACTAGAAGTTATCAATATTATTCCCTATTCAAAGTGGTTTTTGTGTCACAGTAATTTGTCAGAGCTAAATATTCGATAAATGATATTCGGTTATAAATTAAATAATGTAACACTCAACAGAGTGGATTGTGTTCGTGATGTAGGAGTCAAGTTTGACAGCAGAGTTAGTTACCTTTGATTTGCAGGTAACTGCAATTGTAAATCAGAGTTTTTAGGTATTAGGTTTCATTTTAAGAGTTTCCATTAACACTAAAAAAATTCTTCATTGTGCGAAGTTGAATCAATTTTAGAATATTGTTCTTTCGTTTACATTCCATTTCATGCATTAAACATTGATTTATTAGTGTCCAAAAGAAGTTCTAATATAACAATGCTCTCCATTAGGTTCTACACCATGGCAATTTATAAAAGGCTCAATCTGAAAAAATTGAAGAATGAATTCAATTTGTTCGTCCTTTTCAAGCTGTTGAACAATTGAGTGCAAGTCCTAAAATTCTTGAATTGATTAAGTACTACTAATTGATTTCATAACAGTCTGCTTTTGTTTAATGTATCAATTTGCCTTTTTCGAACGCCAACTTAATAATTCTTTATGATATTAGTTCCTTTCTTTTTTCCCTATTATTTTACAACATATGTTTTCTTTTTGGTTTTAGTGTAGTTTTAGTTTTTCCTTTATATAATGATGTTGTTTCAAATTGGCTTCGTCGTTGGTAAATAATTGAATAAATGAATAAATAAGACGAAAGAAGTTAGTTTCCTGAAAAGTTACATGCTTACATTTTATTACATCGCTTTTATGTACACTTAAGGCATTCTAAGTCCATGAAAGACATGACATTTTTGAAAACATGTCGTCATGGAAATCTCTCATTTCAATGTAACTCCATGAGCCACGAAGATGTAAACAAGCTTGCCGATTGAATCCATTCAAATCCAAAGCCTTTCAATATCTATATATACTGGTATATCACGTTACATCACAGTGGATTCTATTGCAATTTCCCGTCCCAGATCAGGAGATAAGGGAAAGAAAATCCAATTAATTGTTTTGCAGTTATGAGGTATTAATTTTATGCAGGGTTTACGACATGTTTATTGATTGATATTCAGGTTCCTGGCGCAGAAAACAATAATATATTAGTATGTCAGAAATTCTTTCTAAAAAAACAAACCTTCCTTTCAAAATTAAGAGTTATCTGAATCGCAAAGTTACTAAAACAAGGTGAGGTTCCTGCAACGAGGTCTACTACTAGAGTAGACAACTAAGCCTTTCACGGGTAATCTGGCGGACATTCTGTCCTTCTCGCACACATGTACTGCGCTCTCCCTCGCACGATTTCCCCTTAATTCTCCTCAACTATGACGGTATGCGCGGCGCGCGTTATATTATATTTCAAAGTTCTGTTATATTCTTATACTCTTTGTGATAATAAAAATGGTTGGCATTTGCAAATATTGTAAGAAAAATAAAAACCCGCAAAGTCCACATAGGAGTTTTTTTAAGTAAGTTTTTTTTTATAATAAAATACGTACAAATAATAGAATCTATACATAACCTAAGTATTTGTTTATTTTTTTTTGTAGATTTAAAAAAGAGTGGTGTGAATTTTTCGATTTACAAGAAAGTCAAATATCGAAGTCTTCTACAGTTTGTACTGATCATTTTCAAGAGAAATATATAACCAATACTGGTTATAGATATGTATTATCGTCAGATGCTAAGCCAACTATTAATAAAGCTGTAAAGAGGTACTGATATATATACACAATCAATTTGCAAGCAATGTTACTATTATTTATTATTATATTTCTTGTTTTAGACTTAATTTTAATACAAATAAGACTTTGCCCGATAATTCAATTGATAATATGATTGATGTTGTTACGATGGATGGTGTTGAGTCCATTACGAGTAATGAAAGGTGAATATTGTGATTTATTGTGATTTTATTGTAATTACTTCTAGTACCTTGTAAGAATAATAAACAATAAATGAAACCTGTTTGATAATATTTTCCTGTGCAAATGAACTTAACCTGACAACTTCTTTTATTGTGTTACACACTTATACACATTTTCAATATATTTATTTAACATAATAAAATTATATTATGTTTTATAACTTAACATAATTATCACTCTAGGGGATTAAAGTATGTATTACTTTTTCGATTCCACCTGGCATTTTTATTAGAGGCATACGTTTATATTTCATAAACTCTGAAACTTGTTATACGATATTTCCTAAGACTTTTCCAGAAATCAAAATTAAATCTACGCTCCTCACAGATCACCACTTAAATTAGAAACAAAATCAAGATATACGCATTCCGCATTGCTTTATATGTACGTAAACAAATAATCTGACAACTCGTCCGCCATACTGGAATGGTAAAGCAGATACCTAATTATCATTTCGGATCACTATATTTCTTCTTCTGCTCCACAACTTTAAAAAGCGCGCCTATTTGATTTTAACACCTTCCTGAAAGTTAAAAATTCGGTGTAGAAGGGGAGACCGTGCGAGTGAGAGCGCACTACGAGCATACTACATGTGCGAGAAGGGCAGGATGTCCGCCAGGTTACCAGCGGTTCCCTATGCTTAACACACTACTTGTCTACTCTAGTAGTAGACCTCGTTGGGTTCCTGTCGAGAAGAGACGCGGAGATACAGTTTGACAGTGGAACAAGCAAAGCAACAAGAACACGCCTATCTCCTTTAATATGTTTCAATAAATTTCTCAATCGAGATCAATAACAGTTTTCGACCACCAGTTTCAGTTTGCACACTCTGAAAGATGTATACACACTGGTATCTAGAGCTAATGCAAGACAAAGGACCATCACGTTCTTTGTCATTTAATTTTCATTTCAAGCAGCTACTACACGCTATGTATAGTCGGAATAGATTACGAATTTCCTTTTGGTCAGAGGATCCAGCTAAGTGAAGTCTATGAAATTTGGATAGGGAACATATTTCGTCTTCAAGACTGTTCTGTTGCAGTCATGCAGGTCAAAAAAAAGTCCTTTATGCTTCACGCCATGGTGTTTTGGCTTCAATATGAGTCGCCAAAATTACTCCAGTCCAATACTTTTCATTTTGGTGTTGAACGGGCTGAAAAACTCATAAAGAACAAAAACTCATTTGGTGATATATCACACTTAAGAATTCATTGACCTGTCTAGAACTTCGTAGGTGAGAGAGTTCCCCCTTTTCTAAAGATATTTCCATGGTCAATGCTCATCAGAAATCTCATGTTATTCCATCACGAGGGATTTCAAGTACGCAGAAAGGCTTGAGAACGAGTGGCAGTATTCATTAGTTGTAGCTATATAACTCAAATACAATTTGAGAACTAAACAAATCAAGGAGCATTAATCAGCAAACAGCTTATGTGGCAAATGCTACTTGAAAGGCCTAACGGCTACTACTATATTCGAGAAACAGAGAGTGCAAAAATATATTAGCAATATGAGAATTTTCAGTTTTTCCCACTTGACAAGTAGATGGAGTTCAATTCGTTACTTTTGCTGCACCAGACCAAAATGTACAACCTTGTAACAAAGTTTTGGTATCACTTTCACGCCACCCAAAAACAGAGCACACACTCTTTTTCTAAAGAAAATGCTTCAACGCATCTTCATTCTCTTTTCTTTCATTGTGATGAGAGCACCTAAATAAATCCAGATTAAATGCATTTTCAACTAGTTGGACAATATCTAAAGGTGTGTCAAACTAGAATGAATATATTCATTTGTACATATAATACGCTAAATGTTTGTGGAATTGTCTGAGGTACCAGAGTAGAATGTTACAATATGAAGGAAAAAACTATGAACTCTAAAAATTCTTCAATATACTTAGTTATGGGAAACTTGCCATGACAGTTTGATGGATGTGCCAGAGGAGTTTACATAGTCTAGTATGTAGTTCAAGTGATGATGTATACAACACGAATATATGAAATAACAAGATAGAAAATATCCTTGAATTCTTTTATTATACAATTCGGAATTTTAAGCACTGATGAAAAAAATTGAATTGTAAATTGTATAATGGCATTATTAGAATGATAGAATTATTAAGTGAATACAGCGTGCTGAATTTTGAATGGAAACTTAAAAATCAGTTTAGGTCTACAAAAGTTGAATAATTAACAGTCATGGGTTACCGGAAAACTGGCTCAGGTGAAGGAAAACAAGGAAATAGTTTTGAGCGTTTACTCTCGAGAAAAGTATTTGCTCGCTCAGCATGTGAATGAGAGGATGCTTTTACTTGTGAGAGTTGGCTTTCCTTGCCGAGAGTTCACTCGCAAGTGTTTACTCTTTAGTATTTAATTCACATCGAAGTCTCAAGTTGATAATCGTAATGTTATCAAAATTGCTCCAAATCAAATCACATTTCACGTTAAATAATTGGTGCCTGTCCCAAGTTATCTTTTAAAAGCTGTAATTAGTCTTGTCAAGAACTAAAAGAATACCACTGATACCATTAGTCAAAATCTTCGGCTTGCAGTGATAATGATGAGAAAGTCTTAAATATTAATTACAGACCTGCAAGTGCTGGAAACAGAAGAATTTTCCCTTTGATATTAAGAGACTATCAGATTTTTCCACAATTTTTTGGAGTTTCCGTATTCACCAATTGATTTTAAATGTAATTTGATAGAATCTTTCCCTAGAAAGAAAAAACGATTTTCAACTGCAAACTCTAAATCTTTTAATGACACATAAAAATCTTAAATGCATCCCAAATCAAATTTCAAAATTGATGATCCACAGTTCAAACACACTAACTCACTTATTATACCAAGAATTCTTTGATATACAAAAAGCCAATTTTGAAAAACAAAATTAAACACATAGATTGTCTCAATTTTTATGAACTTTGAACAAATGTAATAAATATAAACGAATTGCCCAAAACCAGATAAAACTAATAAAATAGTTATAATGGAAAAGTCTTTATGAACAAAAAATGCGTGAGCTTTTAGATATTCAAAATATATATGAAAAACTAAATAGAGAACCTACTAATTTTTGGAACCAGAAATAATGAACTTGCAAAATCATGGTTTAGCAAAAATTACATTTCAGATTCCATGTATGAAGGTTCAATAATTCATAATGCACTTATTGACCGAACATTAATCTTAACTTCACCTATAAACAGGATAAGTATAATTTCAAAAATATGTGTCCATGAATCCTGTAATCAAGAGATAACACCGCTAAGATCAAGTGGTCCCGCGATAGATGCGTCGAAGTAAATAAAGACGAAACGGTAAACGACATCCTTAAATAGTTACTGACCCTGATGCAAAATAAACTGATTGTGGGCAACATGTAATCATACAAAATCACAAAATAATAGATCAAAAGAAACACATAAATAATCAAAATAAGGTTATAAACACACTGTTAACCGGTGACCCCACCCTCCTAAAAGTCTTCAAAAGAAAAACTATGGAAGCTAATATATAATTAATTATATAAATTCAAAAACTGGATTTATATAAAACAAGATCTACCAGTAAATCCATTTCGTCAACAGAGTGATGGCCTCATCTATCAGCATAGAATTGTCAATTCAACAAAACATCACACCAATATTATAAACTGCAAATTAACAATCAAAATATTGCAGCATTCAAAATCGCTGTTGAAGGTGAAGAAAATCACTATCCATGATGAAAATATGTGGCCTATGAATACAATATTTTTATATGGCTACGCGCCTGATAAAATTTTTCGAAACAATGCCTCTATAAACTAGGATTCACCCTCCTGTATCAAAATATCCAATATTCAACAAATGAAATCTCGAACAATCTGAGACTATGGAGACATGTTCTAACAGTTCAATAGTAATAGCCTAAATCTTTTTGACATCTTTGTGATAGAGATTCCTCTTCAATCTAACTTATTAATAATGCATAGTTTTGACTGGAAAAACCAGATCAGGAAATGAAAGGGATAATGCTGATTTTTTTTTGTGAAAATATATTCAGCCCCCAAAGTCTTCACGTTGCCCTTCAATAAGGCATCCGTATAGACCACCCTTCTTCCATTACAAACGGGCAGAGAAGGGGGTGAAATGCAAATAATTTCTGATGATGTTCTTTTATATCCACAATCACTTGCCCAATCTGAGATTATGGAAACATGTTCTAACAGTTCAATAGTAATAGCCTATTTCTTTTTGACATCTTAGTGATAGAGATTCCTTTTAAATCTAACTTATTAATAATGTATAGTTTTAAATGGAAAAACCAGATCAGGAAATGAAAGGGATAATGCTTATTTTTTTGTGAAAATATTTTCAGCCCCCAAAGTCTTTACGTTATCTTTCAATAAGGTATAGACCACTCTTCTTCCAATAAAAACGGGCAGAGAAGGGGGTGAAATGCAAATAATTTCTGATGAATTTCTTTCATATCCGCAATCACTTGCCCAATCTGAGACTATGGAAACATGTTCTAACAGTTCAATAATGATAGCCTATTTCTTTTTGATATCTGTGTGATAGATTCCTCTCGAATCTAACTTATTAATCTTATTTAGGATTCCTAATGCCAAAGTTTGACTTGAAAAACCAGATCAGGAAATGAAAGGGGTTACGCTTATATTTTGATTTTTCTGAAGAAATACATCCAGTCTCCAAGGTCTTCACATTACCACTCAATAAGGCATCCGTATAGACTACTCTTCTTTTATGAAAAACGGGCATAGAAGGTGGTGGAATGCGAGTTTCTTGATAACGTTATTTTCTTATCTGCAATCATTCGCCCAGCCCGAGACTGTGAAAGTATGTTGTAACAGTTCAATAATTGTAATAACTTAATATGTTTATTGCTTGGTTATGATAGAGATTCCTCTCAAAACTAATTACTTCCAGAGATACCCGAAAAAGTCAATTTTATTTTTATTTTTTTTACGACTTTTACGTGTTATTTGAGGTATTAGTACTTTTTTCTCCAGATGCCATGTTGAATGTTATAAACAGTGACTTAACTCTTATTTCGAAGGTCAAGGTTGCAGAATTAAATCGAAATTGTCTGCTTTAAAGGGTGATAAAGGCAGTGACTTTCCTCCAGTTTTGAAGGTCGAGTGTGTAAAGTTTTATCAAGATCGGCCCTTATCTGCTTTAAGGGGTCGGAAAGGGGTTTGGATTCAAGAACTATGCATTTCAGGTATAGGCATATGGATACATGGTTAGATGCGCATTTTTTTCTCTATTGACTAGAAATTTCTAATACGAGAAAACTTATTTGAGCAAATTAATAACAAACTCAATGATGTCATTGGTTCTTAATGAAAATTTCGAACACATCTGCAGGATAAATATATGCATGTGATATATATTTATAACCAGTAAAACACTGTTGTCATTATGGTTAAATAACATACTATAATTCCATTTGAAAAACTGAAGATGGACGTCAAAATTATCACTCGAAACGAGGTGACCGCGACCAAGAACTTTTCATTAGTTACAATCCAAACATAAAAATATTGGCACTAGCTGAGTACCTACTGGAAATAACAAAGCTTTTTCAAATTAGACTGCTTTAAAATGATCTTATGTTGTAGGTATAATAAGAATTTACAAAAATTGGCGAATCGTTTCAAGAGATTTCTTATCCGTGGTGTTCTTATTTCGTATTCATGCAATTTCTTTGATGTCAAAGTTTCTACAAGTCATTTCAAGTTCATGTATCTTCTTTATTATCAAAGTATCTACAAGTGTCAAAGGTGCTGTTGTAAATTTATTTCATGTTCATGCATTTTCGTTAATGTCACAGTTTCTACAGGACAAGCCATTTACCAAATTTGGTTGAGTAAACGTTCGATAGACGGAAATTGGGCGCGATTCAAAATTCTTCCTTTATCAGGTCGCAATGAACAGTGCCTCTGGTACATTCTCCGTAAAGAAGCAGATATTTGAAAATCCCTCTCTGCAAATATTTTAATTGCCTCTCATACCAAATTCCAAAGCTTATTTGAATATCAGCCGAATGGAATATGTGTATGGATAATTATCGTCGTTTTATTGAAAAGACAGTATCCCACATGTTAATAAAACCCATAACAAAAAACGATCTAGCACAATATTGCAAACAAAGCCGGTTTTAAAGCGCTTTCCGGTCACAAAATCGTATTTAGATGGAATTTATTCGCACGTTATGCAGTTAACGCGCTAGCCAGAGCGTATTGTTACACACAATGTCCCCGATTAAAGTACTAAATGGAGCGACTTACAATTTATGCGACCACATCCGTCTATGACCTACGTCTATAACTCTCCCATCTAGACGTTAGCTTGAATTTACTGTCCTTCTTGAGGGCAGTCTTGTTTGCAGCGCCTTTAATTTTGCCTTCCAACTAAGGACAAGTGACTTGTAATTTATGAGCGTTCGCGGTTTATCATGTTATATGTGTTATTAGGGTATTACGAATGATTTAGATGTTCTGTGGAGTCACGACTTACAAAAACTGAAGATAAATGATGGTCTAGCGAGTGCTCACTATTTGCATGGTTTGCATATTTTTCATTCCCGAGAAAATAAAAATATTCCGAGTATAATGAGAATAGCTTCCTTTCCATTTCGAAATACGGAAACTTTAATGTAAATAATAATCATGTAAAATGCTCCTAATATACGATAAAAACTTTACTATGAAGGAATGCCGAGATTTCATTTTCATGAATAATATACGATTGTTAATAAATATTCACTCCTTTACTATTTTATAGGTATCAGTATTACCAGAAGATGTATTTTATGTTTAATTTACTTATTACCTGATCGAATAATTGTATCTATATATTAATGGCGTAGTAGAAAAGTAAAGAGAGTAGGGTGTTTTTTCTTTGCGGAGGTGAAGAAAACCCTTTATGGTGAGGTTATGAGCCTTTGATTCTCAAGGTCTACTGTGAGAGTCACCATTTCAGGCATACTCACTAAAAACTTCACCCCCTTTGTAGGCTTTTCTGGCTATTGCCTCCTGTGACACTTAGGCCTGCTGGCCCATTCTATCTCGCTGTTTCGTTTCTATACGCACTTTTTGTACCTTGTACTAGTTTCTACAAGTCCTTTACTGGGTGGGAACTGTATAATTCTAGTTCGCCGTTAGGCTTTCCAAAAATTGACAGTCTTTGGCGATCCAGTGCCTCGAATTTACACAGAATATGTATCACGGTTTCTGTATCCTTACCGTAAAGTCTGCATGTCAGGTCGCCATTGTACAGTCCCATTTTGTTTAGGTGCCCTTTTACTGGCGCATGGCCAGTCATGAAACCTGTTACGACTTTTATTTTTTCCCTATTTGGTGTTAATAGGTCTGTCGTTCTTTTGTTACACGAGGCTTTGATGTATTTCTTCCCATGTTCGTTTCCTGGGATTTGTTCCCAGTATTCTTTGTGGTTTTTCATGATCCAGTCTTCTACAGACCTTCGTGCTGTATGTGTTGGTACCCCCGTGGTCTGTTCTCGATCTGGAGCGTTCTCAGACCCCCTTTTTGCCCTCTTTTGCAAGTTCGTCGGCTTTTTCAATGCCTGTCGTTCCCTGATGTCCCGGTACCCAAATCAGCTTAACGCTGTTTCGGTCTGCCAGTATTTTAAGTTCTTTTTTGCATGTCCATACCAGATGGGATGTCACTTCCTGACTGCTCATTGCCTTAAGTGCAGCCTGACTGTCTGTCAATATGTGGATCTGCTCATCGTCGATGGGTCTCCGATTTTTTTCCTCCACACATTGGAGGATTGCATATACCTCTGCTTGGAGTAGGGTGGTGGTTGAGGAATTGTTCTAATGGGGCTAGACCGTAGATGTGCCCATCAGACGAGAACAGTCCTTAACTGAAATAATACTTCAAAACATTTCCCCCCCCCCCCTTTCCTAAGGAATACAAAACAAATCTACTAACTATGGTGATAAATATTTTTCAAATCTAAAACAGTTAAAACATAAAAATAAACAAACCCACACGGTATATAAATCAAATTGCTTAAATTACGATGGAACTTATACAGGAAACTCTCAACAATGTTTACAAAAAAGAATGTATGGACGTATAGTCCAGGCATTTAAGGAAGAAAATCGACGATTTTTGTCCGAATTTCCGCGAGGTCTAATTATTATTTATTCTTATGTATTTTGACACGCTGAACACGATTGTATAGTTTAAATTTGGATCAACCCTGGGCTCGAAAACTATGACCATTTTTTGGACCCAACTAAGGACAAGTGACTTGTAATTTATGAGCGTTCGCGGTTTATCATGTTATATGTGTTATTAGGGTATTACGAATGATTTAGATGTTCTGTGGAGTCACGACTTATAAAAACTGAAGATAAATGATGGTCTAGCGAGTGCTCACTATTTGCATGGTTTGCATATTTTTCATTCCCGAGAAAATAAAAATATTCCGAGTATAATGAGAATAGCTTCCTTTCCATTTCGAAATACGGAAACTTTAATGTAAATAATAATCATGTAAAATGTTCCTAATATACGATAAAAACTTTACTATGAAGGAATGCCGAGATTTCATTTTCATGAATAATATACGATTGTTAATAAATATTCACTCCTTTACTATTTTATAGGTATCAGTATTACCAGAAGATGTATTTTATGTTTAATTTACTTATTACCTGATCGAATAATTGTATCTATATATTAATGGCGTAGTAGAAAAGTAAAGAGAGTAGGGTGTTTTTTCTTTGCGGAGGTGAAGAAAACCCTTTATGGTGAGGTTATGAGCCTTTGATTCTCAAGGTCTACTGTGAGAGTCACCATTTCAGGCATACTCACTAAAAACTTCACCCCCTTTGTAGGCTTTTCTGGCTATTGCCTCCTGTGACACTTAGGCCTGCTGGCCCATTCTATCTCGCTGTTTCGTTTCTATACGCACTTTTTGTACCTTGTACTAGTTTCTTCAAGTCCTTTACTGGGTGGGAACTGTATAATTCTAGTTCGCCGTTAGGCTTTCCAAAAATTGACAGTCTTTGGCGATCCAGTGCCTCGAATTTACACAGAATATGTATCACGGTTTCTGTATCCTTACCGTAAAGTCTGCATGTCAGGTCGCCATTGTACAGTCCCATTTTGTTTAGGTGCCCTTTTACTGGCGCATGGCCAGTCATGAAACCTGTTACGACTTTTATTTTTTCCCTATTTGGTGTTAATAGGTCTGTCGTTCTTTTGTTACACGAGGCTTTGATGTATTTCTTCCCATGTTCGTTTCCTGGGATTTGTTCCCAGTATTCTTTGTGGTTTTTCATGATCCAGTCTTCTACAGACCTTCGTGCTGTATGTGTTGGTACCCCCGTGGTCTGTTCTCGATCTGGAGCGTTCTCAGACCCCCTTTTTGCCCTCTTTTGCAAGTTCGTCGGCTTTTTCAATGCCTGTCGTTCCCTGATGTCCCGGTACCCAAATCAGCTTAACGCTGTTTCGGTCTGCCAGTATTTTAAGTTCTTTTTTGCATGTCCATACCAGATGGGATGTCACTTCCTGACTGCTCATTGCCTTAAGTGCAGCCTGACTGTCTGTCAATATGTGGATCTGCTCATCGTCGATGGCTCTCCGATTTTTTTCCTCCACACATTGGAGGATTGCATATACCTCTGCTTGGAGTAGGGTGGTGGTTGAGGAATTGTTCTAATGGGGCTAGACCGTAGATGTGCCCATCAGACGAGAACAGTCCTTAACTGAAATAATACTTCAAAACATTTCCCCCCCCCCCTTTCCTAAGGAATACAAAACAAATCTACTAACTATGGTGATAAATATTTTTCAAATCTAAAACAGTTAAAACATAAAAATAAACAAACCCACACGGTATATAAATCAAATTGCTTAAATTACGATGGAACTTATACAGGAAACTCTCAACAATGTTTACAAAAAAGAATGTATGGACGTATAGTCCAGGCATTTAAGGAAGAAAATCGACGATTTTTGTCCGAATTTCCGCGAGGTCTAATTATTATTTATTCTTATGTATTTTGACACGCTGAACACGATGGTATAGTTTAAATTTGGATCAACCCTGGGCTCGAAAACTATGACCATTTTTTGGACCCAAAAATGGACATTTTTCTGTTTTTTGAGTTTTGAGACAAAACTATGGGTTGTATGGAAAAATGATTAAACAGAACAAATCAATACGCGATTTCTGCCTCTGGTCCGGAGTCGATTCGAGGTCGTGGACCCAAGATAGGGCCCAGTTAGTGTGTTTTTTAGCACATTGAAAATTTGAGTATATGTCAAAGAGTTTTTTGTTTTTTGGCGCCAAAATCGGCCATTTTGAAAAATCCGTATTTTACGGTACGTTACGAACTAAAACTAAATTGATTCAAAAGATTTTATTATTTTGCACCTAATATACAAAATTCAAGCATTTTGATCCAGACATTACTTTAGCGCCATTTTGAAAATTTTGAACCACCGAAAAATTTACATTTTTTGAGGTTAGAAATTTTTAACGAAATCCAAATTCTACGTTCTATTAAAGATTTTCATAGTAGTCCAAGCATATCGATTTGGGTCGAGTAGAAATGAAGCTATCTTAATAAATGTGTTTGGGCCTCTGGAGGGCCCAATTTTGGGCCTATCGACAAAGTCTTGGAACAAATTACAGATTCCAAGTTATAACGAATTTCATCTTAAAAAACTAGCGCGGATTTTCATAGTAGTCCAAGCATATCGATTTGGGTCGAGTAGAAATGAAGCTATCTTAATAAATGTGTTTGGGCCTCTAGAGGGCCCAATTTTGGGCCTATCGACAAAGTCTTGGAGCAAATTACAGATTCCAAGTTATAACGAATTTCATCTTAAAAAACTAGCGCGGAATTTCATTTATCGGAAATAAGCGAGGGTCGGTTCAATAGATTCCGCGCGCGAAATTATACTTTTTTAAATGTTTTAAAATGCACCTGAATACTTATAATCGTTGTATGAATGTGTGTGTGTATGTAGACGTGTGAACGTGTATATGTGACCGTGACATGATGTCATTTCTGGCTCGGGACAATTATTCTTTACCTTCACAATTCTTACATATGAGCTACAAGGCAATCCTAATTTTTGCACGAACATTGACCAGTACAATTTTTTTTTTACAATCACAAGGGATTATTTTTATCAACTCATCGGGACGTGCATTTTTACTGTTTGTATAGGAGTAAGTTCATTCGGACTATTTCTCCAAACCCATTTCGTTGATGGTCATAGTTTTTCGAGCACAGGGTTAATCCAAATTTAAATTAAACCATCGTGTTCAGCGTGTCAAAATACATAATCATAGACCAAATTCAGACCTCGTGGGAATGCGGACAAAAAGAATCCTTAAATGCTTGAACTAGTAAATATAGTACTAAAAACAAAAACTTTGGGAATTTCGTCGCCCGTGCTAAACACTGTTTTGATTATAACCATCACTTCGACTATAAAAATATTAATATTGTGGCTGAAGAAACGATTATAAAAGATCTATCCTGTAGCTGATGAAACGAGATGCTATGTCTAAAAATCATAGAACCGATGTACCATCATTGTGTCAAATTTATATACATTTAATTAGCTAAACACTTGCAAATTTCTACGAATTTCTTTATAATGTTTAAAATTATGTATATGTAGAAAATTCATAGAATAAATTCTGTAATATTGGTATGGTGTAGACCTTTCCTACCGTAGTCATAAAATTTTAAACATATCTGTTTAACTTGGCGCGAAGGGATTTTTGTTGTCTGGTCAGACTATTTGCTTCGTCCTCGAGATATGCCGCCTTCAACTATGGAAACATTACTGTGTAGTGGTTTTCTAATACATATTCATATATACACATTTAAATATCTATATTTTTAAGTTTATGAGGCAAATATTACATGGAAAAGATCTTCTAACAATATATAGATCACTATTTGAGACTCATCTAAGCTACGGCATAACAGCCTGGGGTTGTGTCCTAAAAGCTCACTCTATAGGCATACAGATGATACAAAAACGCATTCTACAAATTATAATGAATAAACCAATGATATATCCCTACGAAGGACTTATTTCAAATTACACAAGTCTTCGATATTAAACAAATATATTATTATGCTTTGGCAACAAAAAAGTTCCCAAATAACAAGGAGAAAATAATGCACAACTACGACACGAGAAGTAAAGATAATAAAGTTCCAATCATCAAAACAATAAAGTCGATTGGACAACGATCTTATAGTTTTCAAAGTGCACGAATATATAAATCCTTACCCACCACAAATAAAATCATAATCAACATTAAAAACTTCAAAAAACAAATAAAGACACACATCCTAAAAAATAGGGAGAAAATTGACAAGATTTTTGAAATATCTAAATAAATAATATTATATAAATAAATATTATACAAATATTAAATATTATATAAATAAATAATATTATATAATACAATATTATTGTACATTATAGCGAGTATCAATGAACGGCTGTTATATTGCTGACGACACGATAATCTCATAAACGAAATAAGTTTTTATATGCAACATACTACTTACTATAACTGTAATTTCATTTTGTAAACTCACGCTCAAGCATAATTTATATGCTTTAGTGAGTTATATTGCTTTATTTACATGTTATATTATAGTTAACATGTAACTTAGGTATAACTTTTATAAACTGTAAAATATCGATATGTAAATAAACTTATTCTTATTCTTATTCTTATTCTTAATTGAAATTAATACTATGAAGACGCGCAGCTTAGTGCAATTAGTTTAAGGAATCCCGAGCTTTTGTTATGTGAACTAGTTTCCAATCATCTTCTGATGATGGTCGTCAGACCAAAACGTACGTAAAGACGAAAATATAGTTGACATATGTGTGAATGTGACCTATGTCCCAAGAATTTACATATAGAAAGTATAATAAACATTTCAAATATGTAAACATCTTTCATTATTTGTAAAAATATAAAAAACATTTTTAACATCATATAAGATCAATTTTACCCGTTTTCTAAATAATTTTTGCATTAGAAAAACAGACCGATCGAATAGCTGTTTCTTCGAATAATTGCCCGTTCGAATATTATACTGTTCCAATAACTGTATTTTCGAAAAAGTGTCCTTTGAAAACCTGTCTTCAGGTCATTGTTTTCTCAAAGACTGTCCTAGATTCGTTAAAGATCTCCACCTGTGACTTAAATACCAGAAAATTCCCAAGGTTGGAGAAAGTGTGCTAACGTACGTCGGTGAGAAGAACTAGACCGACGTCAAATAAACTGAAGGTGTTGGTTTCAATAGTTTCATGGTATTTCATGTGAATAAGTGATAAATAGTTCTGCATATTTTCACGTTTGTAAAAGCGGTCCGGGTAAACATTTTCAACTAAGGAGATGGAGAAATTTGGTCCCGTTGCTTTGACAGTTCCAATTTTTTGGAATCAAGTTCAGTGAGAGGAGGCGATAGCGAAATACGTTCAACAAAACGTTCAAAAGTTAGATTGTAAGCCCATGTGATTTGATGTTTATAATGTAGAAAATTGATAATTCACGAATCTTATTCTGCTTTTACGTTCAATTTGGAGAGCCTTTCTTCGCTTTAGAAGAATTTAATGACAATGTAAGTAAGAGGATTTCACAGAACAGATTTATCAAATATGTTCAACTAACTGGAGCATGACAGGAATCGCTTTGTTTTCAACGTTCTCCTATGATAAATGTGAAATTGCTATTTCATGCTATATTAATTTTATTGTTTCTTTTAAAGGTATAAATGTCGATTTTCTCGTGTACATTGGTGATTTACTTAGTTTTCCGGAATTGTTTTTGTTCCAATCTTTTAAGTTTCCTATGAATCAATATGAGACGGTCTTTCATTTTTCTTCTAGTAAATAAATAAAACAAGAGAAATGCTCCGCCTGAAATATTCTCGTACTCATATTCTATAATTGATTTGACTGCCCTAGAAACATATATCTAATACACAATATAGCTTATTTAATGGGTGCACTTACCGTTTATCCTGAGAAAATTATATGAAAATTAAATTTGAAAATATTTGAATAATAATCGTTTTAACGAAGAAGAAAAGTTTGTAAATCGGTTTAGTGAAAATACGAGTTATTAATGACTCCACGTTTCGTGATCCCAAGAACCCATAAGTGGTCTAAATAAGTGTCGAATTTTCTGTCTATCCTCAATTCCTTGTAAAACTATAGTTGAATGAAACCAGGTCTTCATCTAGATGGAAGTTGCCAAATGATATAAACCGAACGTAGTACACACATTCCATCTAAGAGACGCCAAAGTAACAGTGGTTTCGTAATCTGCCAATAAGGAGTGCAGAAAAATTCTATCAACAATTACATCTAGTAATGTGTAATTTTGAAGACTCTGAAAAACGTTATTCAGAGTACGTGGAAGCAATGTTCAGTATTTTCTAATTCAAATCTTAGGTGAAATTAAACATCATTCAATTTTACACGAAAAAGGTATTCTTGGTAAAACTCGATATTGTGTACCGTTTTCGGAATTTTTTTATTTGAAATAATAATAACTGATGCTGGTATAAAGTAAAAAACAATTACCAATTTATTAAAAACCAAAAACCATAACATTATCCTTATGCTAAAGTTATTAATTAAGCAAAGAATCCAAGAAGAAGATTGAAATAAACTTGAATATAAACATAAAATATTTAATCAGTCAGAGTAGGTGTTCAAAAAGTCCTCCGTTTTCACGATTACACATTTCCACCCTTTTTTCTAAAGAATGCATTAATTTTCTAAATTGTTGAGGACCAACTATGAAGTATTGAAGTGACGATCAATTCTGTCTTGCAGCTCTTGACGTGAATTCACCTCTGTTGAATAGACTTTTCCTTAACATACGACCAAACTGTGTAGTCCAAAGGATTGGAATCGCATGATTGAATATTTCATGTTTTTATTCAAATTCATTTTAATTTCCTTTGTTAGATTGATAACTTTAGCATTAGAATAATGTTATTGTTCTTGGTTTTTTAAAAATTGGTAATTGTTTTTTACTTTATACCAGCATCAGTTATTACTTCATCATTTTCAAATCAAAATATTTCGAAAACTGTACACAATATCGAGTCTTACCAAGAGTTCCTTTTTTGTGTAAAATTGAATGATGTTTAATTTCACCTAAGATTTGGATGAGAAAATCTAACCTCAAAAATGTTATGTTTAAAACTACTTGGTACGAACAGTGTAATTAGCGCTCTCTATGAGAGTCAGATATAAAAATACGATTCATACGATGTGTCAGCTTCCAAAACAGGTTCATACAAAATGTCATTACAATGTTGCCAGTAGTTTCGGAATAATCATAAGAAATGCGTTTACAATTTTTTTTTACAACACCCTGTATCTTGAATACGGATGCCGTTACGAACATTTTTGCTAAGCAAACCCGACTTATTTTTCAGTGTTCTACCTATCCTAGCAACGGGGACACCTTTTTTGAAACACGCTGTATAAACCCTACTTGCAACTTAGCAGAGAACGTCACTCTAATCTAAATTAAGAAACATGGGACGTAGATGTTAATTTGTCTGCAACATTTACAGAAGTAAAAAAGTTTTGAAGAATTTTATAATTGCGCAAATTCTAGGTTTATTGTTAACATTTTTATAAATGAAATGTTGAAATTTATAATTTTTATTATTATTTATAATAGATCTTAAAAAATACAACATGTGATTTCGTCATTTTATGCAATATATCCCTCTTTTTCGAAACAAATTAGGTTGCTTTTGGTTTAATGCAACACAATTCGTTTTTTTTGAATCACTGTAAATTTGTATTTCGCTATACACTAATACACTTGTTCATTACTAGCGATGAGGTTGTCACCTCAATTGCTTATCGAGGTGAGAAATAATTGAAACTTTGAAATAAGCGTATTTAAATTATTTAATTATTTGCTTATATCGGAACTAGTGTCAATTATTGTTATATATAGTCTTATAGCGATACTCTTAGTCGATAAGTCGTTGATAAAATATGAGATTAAGTATGATTTCCTTTTGTCTGTTGTAGGTCGGAAATAGCATCAACGGGATTGACAATTTCAGCTCCACAAGAAGCTGGAAAATGGTCCCTATGGGCTTTAACCGTGTCCAGTAGTGGTCTACGATTCTCATCGGCTGTGAGCGTCCAAGTTTATAAACCCTTGCAAGCAGAATTTCATTTACCTCCAAGCCTCCGTGTTAGAGAAACTTTAGAAGTTGACATCAAGATTGGAAATAATATTAACTCTTGCATGGATGTAAGTTTACTATTCTATTTTTTCTTTTCCCTCGACTACCGTCAGAATAAACTTATGAAACAAATTTAATCTACTCTGCAATATGATAAAATATGCTTATACGGATTGTTTCAGGAGGAATGTTACATACTTAAAATTATATATCATTTATTGATAGCCAAAAAAGTTGCTAAGAACATATGTCCAATTCTCATTGGTTAGCAAAATACATCAACCTTAATCGAGATTCACATATTATCTTTGATAAGTATCAATATCAAAGATAGCTATTTTTCTGATTACTATTAGTAAGTAAATAAGTATACATATTGCCATCAAATGTTACAGTCTTGGATACAAGAATAATGTACATTATTGGATCGTCAATCAGATTGAATACAATTGTTAGATTGATATAGTATTTAATATCGCTCAATACTATAGTATATTCATTGTATTGAATTTTACAAAATTAATGTTAATTTGCACATTACCATCTAAGGTTGTATTATAGTAATTGATACAAACACATATGTTACGATTTGAAAACAAAACATATTACATTCCATATTCTGAGCAAAAAAGGGAAATGGAACGCAGCCAACTAACCAAATTAAAACCATAACCTTCAATAACCGAAGCTACTCGTCCCCATCGGTCGGTAAGTAGCTTCAGGTTCATAAATCTTGTGCCCTAAGTATTCTCATTGAACCGAGAATGACTGTCTTCTGCATCCGTTCTATCAAGTTCTATGAGAGTTCTTACAACCCGGAATGATCTCCGAACGCATCGAAGACCGAATTTCGCCCAAAACACCGATGATCGAACCACCACGGTGTAAGAAGAAAGGTGTGTCGACTCTATGGTAATCCGTCGCACCGAGCGAATCGTACGTCGTTAGTTTCGTGATTCTCCACAGGCGCTGCGATCGCCCAATAGAGGGTAAAATGGCGGCCACTGCCCGGTCTATGTTTACAGGCCTTTAAATCGTCGGATAAACGGAATAATGGGGCGAAAGTGTTTTGTCGCGAATTGTTCGAGTGACAGTTACACACGTGATCATATTTCCATCTTCAAAGCTCCATCGAATCAACAACAGCTTGAAAAATGGATCGAACATGTCCCGCCAAAAAAACCAAAGTTGTGTGCCAGCGATTACGTTTGCGAATTACACTTTGCAACAAACTACATCACACAGACGGTAAGTAATAAACACAACTAACAATGTATTAAATATATATTTTGCGACCCATAAATGTCTTCTCAATTTCCTACCCTGTCTTTAAAGACAATGTCAAATAGCGAGTAATCAAATTATATTATGCTGTAGACATTGAAAATTGTATATAAAGATAAGACTTGAAACTAGGATTTAGACACGCAATTATATAAAAAAACCTAATATAAAAAATTCTAAAATAAGAAACTTGTAACGAATTTTACAGTACACAAAACCTGTAAAATTAAAGCTTGATTGCTTACATAGAATCTGTAAACAACAGCTTACATTGTTCAAGCTGTTTGTTAGTTTTAAGTTTACATTTATATAACGTACCAAACTGTAAGTCACAATAATTAATCTAATCGGCATCAACTTTTATGTAATAACGTAATTTGTTTCAACTACTGCTGTATTGTGATTTTACGTCGCTTTAAATTGAAAGTGTTAATCCAAAGCAACGTCAAATTTGACACTTCATTGCGACAAGCTGATCGCCGCCATTTTACCCTCTAACGATAACAGCGCCCCGCGCGGCGCCCGGCAGTACTATCGATACAAGAAGTCCCTATATTCGTGAGTTGACACACCTCTTCTCTTACACGGTGGAACCACTAATACGACCTTGTAGCCTGGGTATAGCATGCGGAGCTCGAACAGGAGATCTTGATATTTTTTCCACTTTTCCTACACTTTCAAGACTATGTTCTTCTCTGCTGGAGCGGACAATTCAATGACATACATAGTCTTGCTTAGTTTATCGAGGAGGGCGACGTCAGGCCTATTTGCTTGTATGGACTTGACGGTCGGAAACAGGCAATTCCAGTAGATCTGGCATTTTACGTTCCCGACAACGGACATGTGAGGCAGTCCGTACGAGTGCCTTAGATGGTAATAAAGCACCCGTAGCCATTATGGCGATGAGTGTACGCCGAAGCCCTGCAGCTGACATCAGAAACCTGTACTCCCATCACGTTGCGGCGATAGACCAAGGTGTTGATTACGCCATCTTGGCAATCTTAGGTAGCCGAAACTCAGCCAGGTTGACAAGCCCGGCGTTTCGATGTTTCGATAGAAAACACCGTGTATCGACTTGTCAACATGCCGCCTGAGCATAAGATCTTGCTAGGCGGCATTTATCTGAGATTTTAGGCGAGAATGTTGGAACTCGAGGTTGCCCTCTAGTCGACCTTCTTGACTGATCTGAAATTTGAAACCAAGTTCTTCCGCAGGTTTTTGTGCTGCCTTAACGATTAATGCTTCCACTCCAGTCAATTCGTGACTTTTACCAAGGTCCGAACTTCTAAAAACTTTACAAGCTATACTCAGAACCTCCAGACTAAGGAGCCTCCTACCTACCTGGTGACGTAGGGATAAATGTGGGAAACGAACGACCTAGGATGCAAACTGTGATGGATATACATCATTTTCCGTCTTTGTCGAGTCTATGCAGTCATCGACCGTCCACTTCGCCACTCCAAAAGAGTGAAGCAGGACTGGAACGGCTAGCATACTTGTTACAGACTCAAACGTTCGGAAGATCAAATCCTTCGAACGAAGTCTCTGTACTTGCCACGGAGAGCCACCTTCACCTGGGAAGCGTCATAATTAGGACGCTGTTCAATTCCCAGGTATCGATAGATCTCTCCAGCATCAAGATGTTTAAAGATGCTTTCGGCAAGATGCATATTCTCGTGACTTACCTAGATCTGAAAATTTAAATTTCTCAAGAAGTGAAGAAACATGAACCACCAGATTAGGAAACAAATTGAATAATATTACACTTTCGGTCATACTGGAAGTGATAACTAACTACCTCATATAAAAGGAATGCTATAATTTTTATTACATATTTGGATTCTTCACTTTCATGAGTTGTGATTTTTGTGTGAAAATTCACTCCCAACTCAAAAAACTTCCAATTTACTCATTATCCAAATCTCAGAGTTTATCTTCTCAGAATCGGAAGTGAAGACCTCAATCTTTCTTTTCATGCATAAATTGTTAACCAGTTATTTGAAACATTTTCGGTTCATTTGCGGCGAATTTGCAACTACTGAGGAATCGAATACGTGATGGAATTAGAATAGCAGTAAACTCGAACAATTAAAAGATATTTCTGAACGGAAGATGAAAAATAACCAAGTGACATTTTTTTGTGAATAGCGAATAATTTTGAAGATTTGTCAGATGCAGATTTGTTCCACAAAACATAGTTCAACAACGTGAATGAGCTATTGACTAGAAAAGAGTTACTGAGTGTACTAGAAAGATATCAATCGGTCTCAGTATAGAGATGATGAACACCTCAATTTTCAGTCAATATAATTGTAAAAGAGATTTGTTCACAAATGAGAAGTTTCTCAAGTGGTAATCTTAAATCAAATCTTTATGAAATATTATTATAAGAGCGCTGTATCGAAAATATACAAGATGGCATCTTGAAACATAAAAATGTGAAATTTCGGTCATTGTGTTAGTAGAACCCTGACCTGAAAGCTTCTTCACTGAAACATTCTATTAACTCAAAGGACGTAAATCATGAAACCGCAAAAAAGCAGCGTAAAAGGAAACTGCGATAAAATTGGCTCCCGTAACAATACTTTTAGGACTATTAAGTCTAAGTAAGAGAAGGAATGCAATAAGATATCCATTACCCATAGAACGAAAGTTTTATATTACCTTGCTTCTAAAAGTCTTCCCATAACAAGCCTCGCAAAACTTATCCAGTGTAGAGGAACTTTCTGGCATAAGGCTTTGAAATTAAGGTAATGTAATATTTTCATCCTTCGGTTATAGGTATCAACGAGTATTTAATTAGTTCACTGACGGCTTTATGTTCAAAGAAGATTCGCGTAAGCAAGCCCCAGAGAACGGAATATTAAGTGGAATTATTGAATAAATGCATGAATTTAGATGAGGGAATTGCAATATGAATTCATTTCCAAGCATATTAAGTTACAATTCAGGAGATGCAGAGAACACCTGATGCAGTTTACATTAACACCATACGAAATCCAATTTTCAATGTTGACGCATATAATAATTCGATATTCTTCCATATACCCACCCCCAGCACTGGATTAACCAGTAGGCTAAGTAAGGGTAAGCCAACTAATTTTTAAAAAAGGAGCGCTGGAATGAATAAACTAACGGTATCCATTTTCTCTTAAACAGTTTCTACCATTATCCAATAAACCGAGTGTATAGAAAATTGCAGATAATTCATGAAAAAGCAGGCAAGCGCTTGGCGCTTTCTTTATTATGAATGCTTATCGTTCTCAGAAAATCGTGTGATCCAGCCATAGAATGTTGGTAGGGAAGAAGGATTCGAATTTCGAATTATGGAGGGTATAGGCATCTGGAAAGACCTCACTAGGTAAATTGTTCCAAAACTCGTTTAGTCTGTCTACCTGGAGTCGTTCGTGGTGGAGTAATCGTCGAAATTTCAGAAGAGCACACACCATGGAAATATCTATAGAAAAGGGGGTAATTGCCCACCATTCTACGAGGGGTCGCTGAATTCGTGAATGTGACATCACAAACCAGTCGAAAGATATCTTCTGAATAGAATCTAAGGGCTCAAGTTTGTTTGAGAGCTGTACTCCAAACATGAGGTCGAATCTGTGCTTTTTAGATGAGAGGAACTGCTGGGCTATATAGTAGCTCTTGGTACAGAATAGAATACCAAGTTTTTATGGAGCAGTTTTCGCAGTTCACCTAACATGATCATCTCAAGAGAGTGCTGTTGGTGGTGATTCCGAGCATGGATGAGTATCGAGGCGGAAATTAAACATCGAAGCACATTATCAGTGGAGCAGTTCCAAAACTATTTCAAACAAGGTATTCGGTGTAATAGTTCGTCTAAAATAGTTTTGAAACTACTCCACTGATATTGTCAAATAAGAATTAAATTCTCTATTATAAAAGGATATTATAAGTTTAATGATTGGATTACATATAAACTCTTTGAAGGGTTGGAATTTTAAAATATAATTTTAATCAACTGTTACAATTCAGAAAACACATAATATTAACTTGACAGTCATAAATTATTAATTCTCTCTCAAAAACTTCATACCCTACTTCTCTCATAGATGACCAGATCATTTAATGATATACTTTACTCCGGGATGAGTAAATAAGATCTGTTATGGTCTCCCCCCCCCCTGGCCACAAACTCGCCTCGAGGAGGGGCCAGTTTCATGGGATGCTTCCTTTTTTTCTTTTTGAAGGGTCGTCCCCTTCTACTCAACACAAGTATAGTATTTTCCTTTTCGGGTAAATAGCGGTACAATACTCCCTGAGACTAAATATAACCTCGATTAGTCCACTTGGTAAACTCTGTGTCTGAAAGATCTTCAAGACTTTGGATAATTTTCAGAAATTCAGGATGTTTCAATTGTTCGGCCCTTATCTCACCAGTCTTCCTATTGGGCAATTCTATGGAAACATCACACTCTTCTATTATGCCTTTATCTAACAATCGATCTGATTCAGTCTTCAAAAATGATTTCCTAGCTGGAGACATTCGATATGGAGGCAACGCAATCGGAGGGTAATTTCCTGTGTTGATATGATGTTCTGCATAGGGAGTCGGCTCTCCCCCCAGACTGGAAATATTCTTATGCTGATTCAAAAAATAATTGAACCGAGAACGTTTTTCATCTGTAAGCATGGTTCCTTCTTCTGAACGAAAGTTATCAAATTTTTACTTCCAGGAATTGAGTAAAACGCGATATCGGAAATATGATTTTCAGATTCAAACATCAATTGATATCGAGCGGATTGATTATCAGAGAAGTACTACTTTTTATTATGGACATCTAAGATAAGTTTTGCATCCTGTAGGAAATCTATACTAAAGACGGTTTTGTTACGAGTGTCTGGAAAAATAATGAATTTGGTAGGTATAATCTTGTCTTTAACCTTGACGTCAACACTGGTGACAAGGACATCTTCCAATCTACCTTGGCCGTCAGCAAACTTCACCGTAATATGCTCCTTATGGAACGTTTGACCTTCTCGTTTCAAAATATCATACAGTACTTTACCAGCAACACTCTGTTTCGCCGCTGTGTCTAACAGACCTAGACCTTGATGACCCAATATATTGACTTGCATAATTGGCCGTGAACGAGGCGCAATGAGTGTATCGATAGTGAAAAATTCCATTGGAGCCATCTCAATTTTGTTACAAGAAGGACAATTTGAACGAATATACCCTGGTACGCCGCAACCATAGCCATGTAATTGGGGAACTGACAATACACCGCGACGTGTTGGGTGGCATTGAATTAGACGAGCTAGGTCCAGAGGAAATTGAATTAGTTTCTATACCTAAGTTTCCTACATTCGTCTTTAGTATGTCCCGGTTTCTTACAATATTGACAGCGAATGCGGTTTTGAATATTTTTAGTATCTGTCCTCACTACTTTATCACTACCATGAAAGGTTTCTTCAACTAATCTAGATTTTGTTAAAAGTTCATTGAAATTTTTTACTTTATCACGTGGAACTTTCTCTCTGATTCTAAAATTCAATAGTCCGTAAACCATGTCCAATTGAACTTCTTCTGTTGAAGTGCAGGTAGGAAGTTGTGCTAATATCGAACGCATTTTGCAAATGAAAATGTCCGTAGGCGGTAAACTTTATAAGCTGGTTTTTGTGGACCAAATGTGATTCTCAGGAGAACTAACGCCTCATCCCATGTTTGTACTGTTGTCTTCACATCTTGATACCACCTTGCCGCGAACCCATCAAACAATATCGGAAGTCCTTTGAGAGCATTTGAATCAGATACTTGAGTACAATCCTTATATATAGCAATGGCAATAAAAGCATTCACATCTGAGTCTTTAGAACCGTCAAAACGAGATGAACACTTCGAAAAGTTACCACTAATAGCAACACCCTGTGTAGTAGTACCTACTGCTGTTATTCGAGATATAAGTTCCGTGAATTGTTCGTTAGTTAAAACTACGTTTGCCATATTGTCACTTTCTAGATTATGCTTATGCAAAACCCTCCTTTCGGATCACTCACTTACTCCGTCTTAATCCTTTGGACATATGAGCAGCATTTTGAACGGCCTTCTAGTTGTTTTTTTAAACATCACAATTCATGAAAATTTGATCTAAAGTACTGTCAGAATGTAAGTTTTCGAACTCACACAAGCAGTAGTCCAGATTAATATTCTCAACTAAGGAGATGGAGGAATTTTGTTCCTTGGTTTTCCCATGTTTTTAAATAAAGTTCAGTGAGATGAGAAATTCGATATCGGAATACGTTCAACAAAACGTGCAAAAGGTCTATTGTTAGCTCATGTGATTAGATTTTTACAATTTTTCAAGACTCTTCTGCTTGAACGCCCAATTTGCAATTTGCTTCAGAAGTAATCTTCATGCAAACATAAATTTGATATTCCTCAATTCTTCTTGAATAAAATAACACATTTTGAAAATTTCTACCATTGATTCTTGTTAATAAACGTTATTTCAAGAAACACCATATCTTATTAGTTTCTTTACACAATGTTCCAGAAAGTGAGATCTGGTTCCTCACACTTCTACGATAAATGTTGTAGGGCATTGCAAGCCTGCAAAATAATAATCAACTTATTTATCTGAGAATTACAAATATTGATGGAATGTGTTGATTTAATTAGATCTTATGAGTTAACCTACACAAGATTCCTTGCGAATAATACAAAGGTGAACTTCATGTATAAAGTTTCAGCGTCGTTCAAATTAGTGAAGCTAGTGAAGCTTCACCAAACCGGATTGCTTACAATTCAATATCTCACTACAAAGATAATGACTTGATCTAATTGTGGAATTTGTTGACGGATGAAAAAAGTTAATGCACTATGCCATTAGGCATGGTAGATTTGTTATTGATGTTTCAACAATAGTTGAATAGTTAATAAACTACAGAAGGGTTCAAATAAATGGTTCTTCAAAAACAAATCTTCGAAAGCAATCCTCCGAAAGCAGAAAGTATTCTCCGAAGAACACCCGTTCAAAAATCTATTCTTCGAAGAACAGTTCTCCGAAGATGAAATTCTGACGAAACATTCAGGTAAAGCGTACCCTTGTAGGTATTTTCTTTTCAGGTAAGTATTAATACTAATTTATGAAAATACCTGTCTATAACAAGTGGATTATCTACCCCGATGACAATAAGTACGTATTCAATTTAATTGCTTTGTATATTAAAGGTGATTAGAAATCATCACTGCTTCGAATATTGAAATGGACATGTTGGAAATGATGAATTTATGGAAATATCTGTGTCTCTCAATAACAAGTGGATTATCTACCCTATGACAATGAGTAATCAATGCCGGCTATAAAAGGAGCTATCCAAATATTGTTCCCCTCAGTTTCCCTGTGAGACACACAGTTGACATCGATAAGCTGAAGATATTCTATCAAGCGAAAAAGGCCACCCGAAATTGATCTTCAACGGATACCCATTTATAAAGGACAAACAAGTGAATACAAAAACCTATTGAAAGTGCGAGCAATTTGAAACCAGCAAGAGGAGTTGCAGAGGTCCAGCAAGTACCGATGGAAGACATCTATACAAGAAAACTGAGGAGCATAATCACGCTGCAATAGCTGCAAGTGTAGAGGTATCAAAACTGATGGAACGTATACGAGCCACAACAGCCACTTCAAGAGATATTCCGCACTACATTGTGTCTTTATTATCTGGAACAGTCAGCAGCAGTTGTGCAGGACAAATTCCACCCGTTAGTTGTATGAAGAGCACAATAAGGAACGTACGAAGAAGGAACGATGCTGAAGCAGTTTTGCCCCAATTACGAACGGACATAATTCACAATATCTAGAAGAAGCATTTCAGTTGCTGGTGGATAGATACACTTTACCTGCGGAGGTCCAGAATGGCATTGCCTATTTCGAGGATACCTGCATAGGACGACCCACGAGACAGCAACGTCGGCGAGATCCACTATTTCCACATACTATGTGGAAATGTTACGATACAATTCTCAGTGGATTGACCAAACCAAATAATACGCAATTATCCAGTCACCACAATATTTGGAAGTTTATTGGGGCAATTAAAAGAGAACATGGACTGAATGAAGTGAAAATAGAACAATATGTATCAGGGAAACCATCAGTATGATCAAAAAGAAAAAACCCAGACACTGAGTAAATAATCCTACGATTAGCCGAACAGCTTAACCCCACTAATATACTAGAATATGTTAGGGGTATTGCACACAATATCACTTATCAAGTTATAGTTGTTTCCAATAAAATACTTTTGTATTCATTTCTCTTGTATTGTTTCACTCATTTATATATTATAGTCGAATCCTGCCTACTCTTTTGCGGTTTAACACTATTTTTCGAAGAATTTCATCTTCGAAGAAATGTCCTTCGAAAAATAGTGTTTCGAATAAAGGGTAATTCGAAGAAATGGTTTTTGAAGAAATGATTTTTCGAACACCTCCAAATAAATAAGTGAGAGGTAAATCATCATTATCCACTAAAAATACTATTAAAGTACTAAGGACCTTTTAAATACAAGTAGCTATCAGAGTACACTCTGAGTATTTTAAGTGGATAAGGGTGATTATTTCTCAATTATTAGTGTAATAGTTAATTACTTTATCATTAATCAGACAGTAAAATCGAAATCAGCAGTTCGGGTTTCCAAGAATATAAATCAGTTGTCAAAAAACTTATTGCGCGTCTAGTTATTGAGATATTCATTTAATAATAAAGATTCTTGACCTAGGTTAGTCTCTCGTAGACATTTATGAAATGTGGTCGTATTTGTTGATAATTCTACTAAATAGTGGATTTTTAATATTACGCATTATAGTAACACTGCTGTGTTATAATTCCGATTTCATGTTTCTGTTCGTTTCGGCGACGTTGGCATTTAAACGAAATTTGTGCGATAAGGACGCTTTATGTTAATACAATTATTCCTAAGTAATCAGGTTATTGAAGTAATAAGTCTTCTGATGAAGGTCGTGAGACCGAAACGTGCGTAAATACAAAAATTTTAAAACCTAGTGTTATTGTGACCTATTTCCCAAGGATTTTTATATATAAGATATTCATTTATATTTCATTTTTTGAAACCTTATTGCGAAGTTGTGATATAGATTATAACGTTGTTTAAAATCATGGATTCGGTTAAAAAATTGAAATTATGAAATATTTTATAGTTTCAATCCAATTTGCCAGATTAATTAGAAAGAATTAGTATGAGACGGTCCAGAAATCCCTGTAGGAATATAAAATGAAATTTCTCCAAGTAAAAAAGCTTTTCATTCTCAGGTAACAGCACTGCTTGCGTTGAGCGAAGGAGCTCAATTTCTCAGTAACGGTCTGCTCTACGTGACAGAACGTCTTCGATTGGGTCCCAACGGAGCAACATCCCTTGTGATAAGACTTCTCGTCACAACTCCAGGCTTGAAAAATATGACAGGTGAATCCACAAATACATTATTTCTATTTATCATTTGAGCATTCCGTCTCCTGTACCATAATGAATCAGTGACGGGCAAAACCGTAATTTGATAAATCATAATTGTTTAATTCCTCATTTACGAATATTTCATTAATAGTGTGATAGAATTAGCAATAAATGTCGGTAATTTTTGCATAATTCTGAGTTAGGAGAAAAAAATTGCCTTGAATAGATAATTATGATACAAACTGAAGGAACTAAAATCGAACACTTTTTGATCGTCGCAAATTGTCCAAAAAAAAATGATAAAACTGGCCAAAACAGGTTTATCGCGTCGGACATCGTCAGATTGAGTTAAAAAGGAAAAAGCTTTCAACAAGCTCATGCGCCGTAAATAAACCGAAAAAATGAGCTGCGGATGAATCCGATTGGTCCTGCAAATTGCAAAAAACCATCGATTTTGCTCGAAATTTCAAAAATTCATAACTTTTGTTCTTTTAGAAATTAAGAGCTGAAATTTTAATAGGTTGTAGCTTTTGTGCCCACCAAGTACCACATATTTCAATAAGATCGGATGTACGCTTTTTGCAAGCCGCAGCTTAATGCAAAAAAAGCATTTTTGTAAAATGGCCCTACAAATATTGTGGTGCGGTAACGCGCTATTTTTTTACGGGATCATCTTCTTCAATAGTTAATGAACAGCTTACCAAATTTCCAACCTCTTATCTTCCGTAAAAGTTGTTAAAACAATTAATTTAAATAGTGGTATTTCGTGCGCTTGGCTGTGCGGCGCGTGGGAGCGAGAGCCGCCGCGCTAGGCTCGTAAAAAACAACTCTGGAACCCTTGCTCGAAAACAGATAATATTAAGATTGCGCGTGTTTTCAAACTTCTAGTAATGTCGGAAGTACTCTAAATAATAAATAGTAATAATGAATAGATCGAATAGCGCATTTTTTTAAAGCACTTCCGACATTACTAGAAGTTTGAAAATACGCGCAATCATAATATTATTGAATGATAGTACGGATAAAAAAGAAACATCGATTTTCGAGCAAGGGTTCCCGAGATATTGTTGTTTTTAACGAGCCTAGCGCGGCGGCTCTCCCTTCCACGTGCGTCGCACAGCCAAGCTTACGAAATACCATTATTTAAAATAATTGTTTTACCAATTTTTTTCAAAAGATAAGAGGTTAGAAATTTAGTGAGTTGTTCATTAACTATTGAAGATGATCTCGTAAAAAAAATAGCGCGTTACCGCACCACAACTATTTTAGGGCCAATTTACAAAAGTGCTTTTTTTTGCATTAAGCTGCGGTTTGCAAAAAGTGTACATCCGATCTTGCTGAAATTTTCTGTCACTTGGTGGGCACAAAAGCTACAACGTATTAAAATTTCAGCTCTTAATCTTCAAAAGAACAATAGTTATGAATTTTTGAAATTTCGAACAGAATCGATGGTTTTTGGCAATTTGCGGGGCCACCGCTGGACCAATCGGGTTCATCTGCAGCTCATTTTTTCCATCTTTTTCCTTTTTAACTCAATCCGGCGATGTCCGACGCGAAAAACCGGTTTTGGCCATTTCACCATTTTCTTTGGACAATTTGCGACGATCAAAAAGTGTTCGATTTTAGTTCCTTCAATTTGTATCATAATTATCTACTTAAAGCAATTTTTTCTCCGAACTCAGAATTAAAACCTCCAGAAAGCTAATTCTATCACACTATAATGTAAGGTTTATCTGCGAGTTCTCTGAATATGGAAAATTTGATTTCAATATGAGTTGAGTTCAAACTGAGTCGAGTTTGTAAAAGAGCATATCGATATCCGATTGAATCAAAGTGAATAATACCGAATTTACAACATTCACTCGATGCTACTAATATACAATTCAAATCGCCGATCATTTCCATGTCTTGAAACAAAAGCATCGGAATATTCAACTAGGCTTCATAACAAAGCAAATTTCAATATTGGATATAACCACTTCTGACTGGTCTTAGGGGTTACACTCCATCAGGAATAGTTGAGATCTATTTATCGATAAAACGCTGAGGAATGTCATGTGGAATACGAAGTAATGCTTTGGTTCGACTGAGTGAGTCTTTGTCCAGAGATAATTGATGTAATTCATTTCATGTGAACAAGCTAGCCAATTCATTATCACCTAATTAAAATCATTAATGGTGAGGATGTGCGTTATCATCAATTAGGATGAATTGTCATTCGTATATTACCCCAGTAATGGTACAATTATTTAAGATTGTAAAAGCATGTCATGGCACGTGATATAAATCATTGTCGCGTTGATTAGAACCACTGGAACGTGAGTTCATGTTACCGCGGAAACATACTATTCCCTACCAAATGCATTAGTTGATAGATCTACCTTCCCATTAAATCATTGAGCACTTTCACTCCTTACTTATAAGAGAGGATATGAAATGTACCGACTCCAGTCGTCAGTAAAATGTTTGAAGCTCCAGCTTACTTGAGATCTTTCATTTGGTTTAAGAATTCGAGCCTTGCAAGTTTTCCGCTGCATTTCTGATAGAAGTTCTTCTGCATATTCGTTTATTCTTCTCTATTGTCCATTTTGGGCTTTAAATGCAATAGCGGTCTTCTATTCAGCAGTGGTTCATAAACCGCTGCCCCTCTGATTGTGGGGTATCGATGCGTTACCATCTTTTAATATGTATTTGTGGCCTATTTTTGTATTATTTCCTCAATTCTAGGTATTCCTGTATCTCTATGGTGCAGGTCGTTCGTAACATAATATGGTGCATCTAGGCAGGATCTGATTACCTTATTATGTATCATTTGCATATTCTTAAGTGAGGCTTGTAACCAAATTTCTGCGGCATATGTTATTGACGATCTCTTGATACTTGGTTTGATTTTCCTGTTGATTAGTGGATATAGGTGCCCCTTTATCTGACTCGCCTTTTTCCTTATGTTCCTAGGAGGGTATCAAAAGTTAGCTTCCTGTTTAGCATTATTCATTACATTCCCCTTCTTTGACCCAAAGTTTCTTATTTAGTACCATATCTTCCATCAGTTTGTGTTTGATGCCTCTCGTTGAGAACACTATCGGGTTATTTTTATGGCGGTCACTGCTATTCGCCAATTGTTTATGACGTGTACCTTGTCGCTTTTCGGTAAACTGCTTACTGCGGGAAACTTGAAATCCTCGGGCGCCAGATTTTTCTAAGGGTTTACTCCTTTCAAGGACTTCTGCTAGGGTCCTTACCACAAGGCTGGTCACTATGCTATCTGTAGATAGCCTTGTCCCTAGGGTAGCTACAGTGAAGTAAAACCAGGGCCCATTGGGCAGAAAACAGTATCAAAATTGTAGGCTTTAATTACAATTGATACCTGGTTAAAACTTAGCTCGTTTGATATGGAGCAGAAATTACATAATAAAACGGGGAATTCCAAATATTAAAATATATAATAATAACAAGTACACTTTCAGAATAATTAGTGGAATGCAATTGAACGGTATAATTCACAAAAATTCACCCAGATGGAAAATGTAATGAAGCTCAAACGGTATATGAACACTGTTTCAACATATCTATTTTTACGATATGTTCGGAATTTAATTTCACTTCAACGTTACGGAATCGGTTGATAAATGATTTACATTTATCAATTTGCGGAAAATATGAATCAAACAGTTCCTAACGTAATAAGCGGTGTTCGGTAAATGTTCAGATAGCAGTATTACTTGAAATGTTCATATCACACTACGATACATTAAACGGTTAAAATTCGGTCGGATCGGAAGATATTGGTCTGCAGTAGGTTTCACGATTGTATATCAGGTTTTACGGTATTTTTGGATAATTACTCTAATTGAGTTTATTCTGTCACATCACCCACCCGTGTATTAGCTATCAACGGAGTTCCCGGTAATTGTATGACAGTGTTAGATTTCATACACTTGGCAGATTCAGAATCTAGACAATTAGGGCTTATACTTCCGGTATCAGCACAGCGTGCACAAACCCTAACTATCGTATCTGCAATAACCCCTACACCCACGGCCGGGGCTTCTCATACGGATAAGGGGTAATCACGATTATCAATCACACAACCACCCCAGGTTATACTTCCGGTATCGACACAGCGTGCCCAAGCCGTTGGCGGTTTGGTCGTCTATGATATACTCATACTCCCGGTATCAGCACAGCGTGCACAAATATACCAAAGACGCCCCTGTCGTTCAAACATACACACTCTGTACACACAACTACTTGAATATTTCAATTCACGTGCGCGGTCCGACCTATGACGGGATAAACTCAAATATAACAATACAAATTACTGAAAGCTTCGAAACTCAGATATCATACAATAGAACATTACCAATCATAAACTACGGAAATCAATATATCGTAATGCCAAAAAAAACTATTAAGCTACCATTTACCTTATGTAAAATTCACTTAAGCGGAACACTATTTTTAATTCAAGTGTTAAATCTGACTTGAACTCGGATAATTAATTCACTCTGATAATAATCACACTTTATCGGTACTGATTGATAATCAAAATCACGAAAGAGGGCGATCTGTTGTCTGTCACTGCTTTTATATGTTTTCCGAGGTCCTTATTTTGTGCCGAGGGTTTTTTACTTATGTCCCGAACAATGCTTAAAAGTGACGCTACTTTTTAGATCTAAAATTCGCGCTCATGATATCACACTAGTTCCTCTCGGCGCAATAAACAAATGTTATGTTTTTTGGTTGTTCGCCCTTTTTATACATAAGGCTATTCAAATTTTGATGCGTTAACTTACCAGATCCCCGTTTTTGCAACATAAGTTAATCGGAATGAATGCAATTTTTAAGCGGGCATGCATTCAATACATTTATTTGAATAATTACACTTATTCAGAATTACGGAGATTTAGCAAAGGGACAATCACGGAATATACATCCGGAGCTCACGCATATCTGTTGAAATAATGACGTGTAATATTCGTATTTACTGCCTGATCTAAAATAAATGATATTTCAAAATTTAAGCTTAGTTACATGTTGAACCACTCTTCAATGTCAGTCATGTGTATTTGCAGCTTCGCTTGCACGAATTTTATTTGGATGTGTTGGCATAAGGCGGCTATGTCGTCTGCATATAGCGCCAAATTTACTCCTATTGTTGTTGTATGTCTGGGCTGTACAGGTTATAGAGAACAAGACCGGGGATTGACCCTTGTGGTACTCCTGCCCTGGCTTGTTTTTCTGCTGATGCGATATCATTCAAACTCGTTTTGAAATTTCCCCCGCAAGGTACGAATCTATAAATAAACTTCAAGTAGGCTCTAAGTAGGTTTTGTCTGTACATCTTGTGTATCAGTCCAGCGTGCCAGACCTTGTCGAAGGATTTGGCAATATGTGGGAACACTGCACCGGTTGGTATTCTCTTATTGTGCCCTTCTAGTTTTTTCAGCTATTCTAGCTAGTTGGTGTGTCGTTCTATGCTCTTTGCCAAATCCTTATTTAACCGGGAGTATGTTTTGGTTTTCTGTTAGCTGGTTTAACCTGGAAAGAATAGTTTTCTCGATGATTTTACTCACGTTTGATGATAAATTTATTGGTCTGTAACATGTTGGATTACTTTTAGGTTTATACGTTTAGGGTTTATCACTTGTTTCCAGTTCTTTAAGTAGTGCCTATGTTTTAGGATAAGCTCCATCGGTCTAAAGCAGCTCTATCGCGGAGTTCGAGTAGCGAATCATGTCTGCATGCACATTAAGGCTTATGCTAATACAATAATGTTCATTTTTGCTGTGTGATATGCAACCTATATCCCACATATTAGCACAGAACTGTGAAATCTTACCAAGTTCTCATCTTCATCCGATGACAATCAATTACTCTCCTCTCCATTTTCTTATTGCAGTTGAAGTTAATGGATATACTAGTTCTACATGTGAGGGAACTGAATCAGCGAGCAATACAACACTGACAGGAGCAGTAGTTCGATCGGCGACCATGGTAGTGCATCCAGAGGGCACTGTACATACGGATACAGAAAGTGCTTATTTCTGTGCAAACGGTAAGCAAAATATTCTACGTTTAAATATCTCACCATCATTATGAGACTATAATTCTAGTTTCATATACTGCTGTGAGTATCCTCATCAAATTATTCGATGAATATGCACTTCAGAAACTTTTCGATAACATGAAGGTGAGGAGTGGAAAACTTAATAAACAATCATGGCTGTAATGAAAAATTGTTTACTTTTTAATTTATGAACAAAAATATTTAAAAATTGCACTAGTGGAAATTGACGTTTTTAACGATAGAGGCAAATTGGGGGTTGTGAAAGCGAATCGAGTAGGGTCGGAAATGGAAAAGAATTGCGGATGAAGTGGTAAAACGTGTGATTTTTTGGAAAACTCGCGGGGCTCTCATGTCAAGATGAACCGAAACTGCGAAACTATATACAGCATGTTCCGTCTCAGACGAGCCACCCCATATATTTCTTATCCCATAGTGAGTGGAAAAATCTCCCGAAACACGTCGAATGATTTTGTTTGGGGGACATCTTTTGACATATATTTGAGGCTTGAACGAGCAACCCCCTAATAGGGGGCGCTTCAACCCCTCAAAATTGAATAGTGGAGAGGGGTTGAGTGATACGTCATTTGAAAGGTTTGATGAGACGTTATCGCCAAAAATTAATTTTGTTGCTCGAATGTGCCACCTTGAATATTTTGGTTATTTGTACAATGTACAAGCTCATTTTTATTAAGCCTTTTTTACAAACTTAAACAATCTTCAAAAAATCACATTCGTAAAAAAATTGAATTGTGTTGTCATGCTTACAATGAAAAAAATTAAATCTGCGTGTTTAAATCAAATGTTCAAATTATCGTCCATTGACTTCCATACAATAATACAATCTTGACTGAAAGCATAATTGGAGTTATTTGACGACACTCATTTACAATTCGTTGGCGTAGTTCGTCCAAATTTTCAGGCTGAGTCACAAAAATCTTGGGCTTAAGATGTTCCCACAAGAAGAAGTCCAGAGGGTTCAGGTCAGGAGATCGGGCAGGTCACTTCATAGGACCTCTTCTTCCAATCCAACGACCGGGGTATTGAAAATTGCGGTATTGGTGAAATGGTGCGGCGTAGTGAGGAGGAGCTCCGTCTTGTTAGAAATGCAATTGTTGATCAAGTAGTAGAGGATCGTTTTCTAATTGTTCAGTTATTAATGGATCAATAGCATTTTCCAACATTTCAAGATCAATTTCGCCATTTAAATTACCAGGAATAAACAGAGGTCCAATTAGGTGGTCTCCCAAAATTCCTACCCAAACGTTTAGCTTTTCCCGATGTTCAGTGTGAGCTTCTCGAAATACATGAGCATTTGTATCGCTCCAAATTCTACAGTTATGCCGGTTAACCTCTCCATTAAGTAAAAAAGTGCATTCGTCAGAAAAGCAAACGTTGTACAAGAAATTTGGGTTATTGTTGGTATGCTCGACCATAATTTCGCAATACCGGAAGCTGCAGGAAGTTGTCGTACAGATTGCGTGTTTGGCATAAGTTGAACATGTCCCAATACCGCCACAGCTGCTCCTTCATCATTAACAATTCCAAAGGGTCCCCCTTTTTTTATCCATTACTGAACCTGTCTCCACAAATTTTGAAATCAATTCCATTACGTACTTATGCCGAATGCTACGTTCAGGATGGTTTTCGTTAAATATTCTTGCAGCCGCTCGGGCATAATTTTGATTTTGGTGATAAAGGCTAACCAGCTCAACACGTTCTTGCAATGTGTACACCATTTTTTGAAATTTTAAACAAATCAGCAAAGTAGTAACTCAACAGATTGATTAAAATCATGAAATGATCGAAGAAACGTTAAAACCAGATAAACACCTTCTAAGAACAAAAAATGAAGGCAACATGAGGAAATGTTTTGCTGTTTTTATTTATTAGTTTGAGAGAATGTATTATTGTATGGAAGTCAATGGAGGACAATTTGAACATTTGATTTAAACAAGCAGATTTAATTTCTTTCATTGTAAACATGACAACACAATTCGATTTTTTTACGAACGTGATTTTTTGAAGATTGTTTAAGTTTGTAAAAAAGGCTTAATAAAAATGAGCTTGTACATTGTACAAATAACCAAAATATTAAAGGTGGCGCATTCGAGCAACAAAGTTAATTTTTGGCGAAAACGGTTCATCAAATTTACGTTTTTCATACACTGTTGTAAAGAGGCTTCCAAGACCTTTCAAATGACGTATCACTCAACCCCTCTCCCCTATTAAATTTTGAGGGGTTGGAGCGCCCACTATTAGGGGGTTGCTCGTTCAAGCCTCAAATATACGTCAAAAGATATATACGGGATGGTTCTTCTGATGGAACAGCCTGTATATATGCATATAAAGTTACACTATTGTATACATTTATCAACTGGAATTTTTCCTAATCAACTCAAAAAATCAGTCGTTACGCCTATTTTGGCTTTCTTGAAGCCAATGACCTATTATCCGAGAATCAATACGGTTTTCGCAAAATTAAGTACAGAAATTCAACACATGAATTAACTTCTCATATTTATGAATGTCTAGATAAGGGTTAACAGTGTGCGAAAGTCTTTCTGCATCTTGCAAAGGCCTTCGACACAGTAAGCCATGACCTCACTTGATAACCTAGGCATACGAGACCTTTGCAATTATCTATTTAAATCGTACCTGTCAAGTCGAGAGCAACAAGTAAAACTAAACAATATTCGTAGCACTACCAAAACAATGAATCATGGAGTACTACAAGGTACTGTATTGGGTCCAATTCTTTTTTTAGTATATGTTAACTTTATACAGAGGAATGTTGGATGCAATCATCATCTAGCATAAATCAAATTTAAATGTGTCCTCCTTTTTTTTGAACTGGTTAAACTATCCCGCAGAGATGTTTGGACTAACTTAGAGGAATTTAATTTTTCTGAATTCCGTTTAAGAAGTAGAGTTTCACAATGCTGGTCAATAAAGTACTTTTTAGTACTTGGAATCTGGAAATTTAAAAAAACGTCTGGCACTCGGGGACTGCCGCGGTGAAGCTATTGCATAGCATTTTTTATCAACTTATGCAATTATAATTATTTATTTATTTTTAATTTATGCAGTATTTTTTTTTCTTTGATATTAATTCAAGTTACACTTTTTGAGCGTGGTGACCGATAAGAAAACAAATTTTTTTCTTTTATTGAATAAATGAGAAGTTAATATCGTTTAAAATATTATCGCCAGCCAAGATAAGTGGAAATTTATTACCATTTGTACCAAGTATTTTCAACCCTTCTTCAGTGTACTCCAGTAAAGTGCGATGAATGAAATGCTCTACCTCGTCCAATTTTGGATTCGGAGAAATGTAAATTGCTATCATGACTATGTGTAGGCCATTTCTAAGTTTGCATAAGCACGCACAAATATCTCCAAAAAATGAGCGCCTAACATTAACATCGCTAACGTGTGCAATATTTATTTCAATATTCGGAGTCATAATATTAGTTACATTATTATTATTTTGGTAACTAGCTACCCCACCTTTTGGAACAGTATCTCATTTGAATTGAACAATACAATTGAAATTAGGTATTTCAATCGGATTATCATGCGCCATGCAAGATTCGGTAAGAAGTAACACATTTGTTTGTCTCGTAACTGAATCTTGTAAATCGTATTTGTGACTATTTAGACTTTGGCAATTGAAAGTCATTATTGAAATGCCATTTCTATTACTAAGGAAATCTAAGACACTTTGAGCTGTCGTCTGAACACTATTTAAAGGCAGTCTTTTGAATTCTTGCAACAAAGATGCAGTCGATGCAGCTTGCCTTCGATTATTATAAAACTTGAATGTAGAATTATCGTTTTTTGTCGTGATATACAATTTTTCAATATTAGTCACCCGAGAGAGCGCAACATAAACGAGTTCCTGTTATTTTTCGTTACGGAATTTCTTAATTCGGTCGCCGCGCTCAAAGCCCGCGATAAAAGCTATATGCAATAGCTTAATAGAAACAGGTACTCTCAGGTCTCTGCTACGCGCGTCTAACGTATAAACTCTAACTGACGCGTAGCGAGCTCCTAGAGGCATATGTCAAAATGATTTCGTTCGTAGCTAATTACATAGGACGTCTGGAGTTCATGCAATTATGTTTTTAGATAATTCGAACCTTCTGATTTCGATAGGCCACGTGAAAATTCCGGAGTCTAAAGCGCTAGAGTGTTATAACATTCGTATAAAATAGCGAAAATTCTCACTTTTAGAAACTTCAAATTAATTAATTAATTTGACACATGTTAGGTGTTTAGGTCTTACATTATTTTTCGTTACGGAATTTCTTGATTCGGTCGCCGCGCTCAAAGCCCGCGATAAAAGCTATATGCAATAGCTTAAAAATAACATTAATTAGAATTTTAATACCACTCTGGAATTTAGTTATGGGGTGGGTGAGAGAGAAAAAATAAAACTTACCGATTGCACGGTTTACAAAATGTACCATCTCCTTCTAGAGAAAGTTCCGGATATGGTCGGATCCATGCACTTAACATAGAAGTCATCTTTCTAAACAAACTCACGAATCATCTAAGACTGTTTAAAAATTCTTTACTTTCCGGCATACCCAACAAAACTAAACTCTTATACAGTAACCGTCTGTACAACTGATAATTGTTTATTATGGAAGGGCAAAAGGTTAGGGGTTTCCTGATAGTTAAGTCTCAAGCCTCGATCAGGTAAATTTTCCTAAGAAACCATTGATATTCTATTATTGACCCAAAATTTTATTACAGAAAGGTTTAGTAATAGAAATATGAATAATATCATGAGTAGGTAGCATAAAATTGTGAAAAAATGGCACAAGAGGCGGAATTCACGAAAAATGGCAAGATGTTGAAAAAAAACACCTAGAATAAGCAAAATAGGCAAAAAAAGGCAATTTGCCTATAAGCCGAGCTTTAGTTATGACATATCACCCAGGGAGTTACAAATAATTTATATGAGTCAAGAATGATTGAAAATAATACATCGTGAGATTTGACATGATTGAATTCTTGAAATTACCTTAGATTTCAACAATATAACTTTTTAAACATTAATTCCACCATAGCTAAGTAATTTTGCACAAATCAGATTATTGCAACTCGATAAAACTAATAAATTGTGAATTTCATATTTAGAAAACATAGTTATATCGACGGCGGAAAACTTCAAATATGAGTGGATTGGATCTCCGAGGAATCATGAGGGAATAATCCTCGAACTGAAAGCAGGTATTGCTAAAAAAGTTGGTCCAGTTCACATTGCACTGGCAGAAAGTCGATCGCCGTCAGACAAGATGTACCGCATTACAATTGGAGATGCTGAAAATAAAGTATCTTGGATCGGAAGAGGAAAACACGGTAAGTTGAATTGAAGTATGGTACTTCATCCGTTTGTGTATTTCAAAACTATTCGAACGAACGCAATTTACAGAAGAGTGTACTCCGTAGCTTCTCTAAAATAACGGGCTAAAACGTTTAGGCACCTAAATCGCTCCTTCTGGAATGAGAAGAATCGAATTAACAACAGTAGGACTGACGGATAGAGTTATAATTAAGCAAACAACACATTGAGGATTATTTAAAATCACACAACCGAATTTAACTAATGATAATATTGATAGAATTAAATACTTTTACTTTGCTTTTATATCACTTATATTATAGAACACTACTTTGACTACAGTTTCGCGTGTCATTTTCAGAACGGTACAAAAAGTATGAACTTGAGTTATATTTAGTACAAAAATGATTCTTGACCCAAGTGTGAATTATTTGCAAATTCTTGGGAAATAAACCACATTAAGTCTATTATATTCTCATCTTCACGTACGTTTGAAAACTAATTCAAATCAACAAAGCACAGAATTTCTTGAACTAATTGTACCTACTACCTACTATCTACGTCGCAACAATGAATAATTGAAATTGTTAATGTGCTACATACGTCCGAAAATATAAGACATAAATGTTAATGTAACCTATTTCCCAAGAATTTACATATAGTTATAAATATTGAAAAGAAGATGAAACCAACAAATGGAGATGCAGTTAGAATATGAGGAAATACAAATACGTATTATGTTATTAAAAGAATGCTGTAATACAAGTATAATTGATCGTTTCGAATAACTATAAAAGAGGTTCCACTAGAACACTGTTATAAATATAGTCTAGGAGCTAGAGCGATATGGTGGACCTGAATGAATACACCTTGGCACTAGTTTATATTGGTGGAGAAAGGTTCAATGTACAATAGCTCTCACGGGCCGAATCGTGTATTGTCAGGCGTTTCCAAGCTACAGCCACCTCAAATTTTCGACTTTTTTATTGCACGAACCCTTTTTCGGAGTTGTATATTGAAAAGCATGTAATTCTTATACATTTGCACCTAGTACCAAGGTTTTTCATCGAGCTTAGAACTGGCCAGTTAATTTAGTAGGCTTAATGGAATGCACGAACACAGTTTCTATCCTGGTGGAAAATGTTTGTTATTGTTGCCAGTTGTTGAAAAAATACATACCAATGTTTTTTATCGGAGCATTTGCGAGTAATTGGTCATTCTTTGAACCGAAAATAAACTTTTTGACCACTTTACGGCTAAGCAATGTACCCGTTACATTGCTACAAAATACCTTGGCACCGTGTCAAATACTTTAATTTGTTGCCAAAGAATAACCAATATGAGTGCCTATGTTTTTTTCCCAATACAACCCCTCCCTCAGCCCCAAAAACATCTCCCACAAAAATATCAGTAATTAACTAACTGTTTTATTTGTATGCTTTATTTCCACCCTCTACCCACATTTTGATTATTTCCACCTCTACCTGAACATGGCCAATATAATATATAACAGCTTTTCGTATTTTCAGTGAAAACACTTATGCTTTATAATTTTTAAGACAAGAAAAATTATAAAGCATAAGTGTTATTGTGACCTATTCCCGAGAATTTATATATAATTCATACCTGGGTCAAGAATCTTTATTACAATAACAATAATGTTATCTTTGTAGACTAAGTCATTCGAAGAAGCAATGATTATAGTTTATCTTCAATCTTTGGAAATTAAATTTATGCCAAACATTTTTATATTAATGAGAAAAATCAAATTATGATATCTTCTGAAAATGCAATATTACTATTTAATGTTTTATTGGATTGAGGTCTAATATTCTCTACGTTTTAGGTTATGGAGTACAATTGGCTAGTGCCCAGACACCAGGTATATTGTCTGAAGATGAATGGAGAACATTCTGGATAACGTGGGAGAAAAATGTCATTCTCTTTGGAAATGGATCAATTCCACGTAACAATACTTTGCTGAAATGGAGAATGGACAAGAAACTTAAGATAGAACAATTGGGATTCGGGTCTTCTTGGGGGAGCCTGGCGGAATTCAGGTACTCATTTACTTCCTACATTTATCTAATTTTCCATAGTCAGTATTATATCGGCGATAAAGAGGTCAACATATCGGTAGACTACGTCGATATTATCAACAAATTGAAACGTAATATACATTCCGAAGAATAATGCATTATGTCTACAGGAGAGACGATTGAGACGGAATATTTACAAGGAACTTCCTATCAGGATTTTAACAATAGATGGAAGATTTCAATTTAATTTATATATAGAACTTATCTTTACTCGTTAGAATTCCATCATATTGCAAATGACACTACATTAAATACACTGTAGAAAAATCCCTACTAAACTTTTATTATAAAAATAAAAGACAACACGACCTATTTCGCCACACAGTGGCTTCTTCAAAAAAACAAAAGAGATAATGACCAAGAGGGTTGAATTAACGATTAGGAATTCAGATTGTTTACAGCTAACTTAATGATTACAAAAATACCGGTCCTCTACAAATAAGGGATTAAAATCTAATTATATTTGAAACATGTTGTTTGTGTGGGAAGAGATTCAGAAGCGGAGGGTATTTGAAATATACCTGATTATTATGCGAATGATTACTGTGCTTATATTTAAAGGTTTATTTGGGAATTTTTCTGCACTGTACATTTACTGTACTGTACATTTGTAACTTCATTTTGAGTTTAAAGTTTAATATAACATGTATCGAAAAGTTCGTTCGATTCCGAAATATAAGGGTGTTGAAGTTTACAAAGATTTTGAAGAAAAAATACTTTCACTTCTTTATTATGTTTCAATTTCAATTTTTTTTTTAATACTAAGAACCGAAGGTTACTATACGTCTTATCCTAAATGTCAAAATCAGAAAAAATTATTTTTATGTCAATGCAACAACTAATATTTCTTAGTGTGTGAACTACACATAGTAATAATAATAATTATTGCCATGTCTAGAAATGCCTTCTACATTCAATAATTGGGAATGTGTAAATATCCCTTTTATATAGGGCTATGATTGGAAATTCATGAGCTGCAGCAAGGGAATATCATAGACGATTTCCAAACCAAAGACAACCATCCAACCTTTCTTTTGCAAATTCATATAAGTTTTACTTGAAACATATTAAGAAAAATTAAAAGAGGTGCAAATCAAATAATAATAACACATTGAGAAGGAGAAGAGTTTAATAGCTTATCATTTACAATATGTGGAGTATCTTTATCCAGGAAACAATGTACGTCGTACTATCTTCAATCTGGCTTCTAAATAAATTTGAATGCCCACTTCGTTTGGGAAAAAATTGAAGACTTACTTCATCCGAAGGCGACATGTTTAGGCTCACGATAATCCACACTAATACTAGACAAGGAAACCAAGTGGAATTTTGGGCCTTACATCCTACCCCAACCATTCCTTTGCAACTTATCTCTGGAATTTTGGAGACATGAGTGTTTTAATATGTGGACAGATTATCTCTAGACAGTTGTTCAGCCTACTAAAGCGTACCTTTTTATATAAGATCGGCTATCAGCCAAAATATTAGGTTCTTTAGATAAGACGGATTGGCTTGTACTTTTTCTGTATTTAATGTTTTCAAATTTCGTATTGCGTAATAATGATTATGTACTTGTAAACTCTCTTGAGTCCCGAAGCTTATACTTATAACGTAAACAAATAAAAGAATTTTCCATTGTGTTTTTTAAATCGTTTTTGATTAATCATGTTGAATTCTATGCAGCAGTAAAAAGGAAAGGATTAATTAATCAAATCAAACTATTACATTGCAATTGGAATCGATTTAACTGAATCGATTCATTCATTGAGAATTTTTCCATCCTCATCTCAGTCACTAGGGCTTTTTGTACATTTCAGTAGGATGATTAACACCCATTACATTAGTAATAGTCTGTTCAGGTTCTTCATCGGTCGCCTAGGTTGCTGCTTTGTTTTGTGCGATATAATGCTTCGCATTGTCTGTAGGAAAGATCTCCATTTTACAGCCCCATTTTATGCAGGTGTCCTTTCATCTGGCTGTGACCAGTCTGGAGACCTAATACTGTTCGAACTAGGATCCTACTCATTTTGAGAAGTTCTTTAGTTTGGTTTTTCGACAATTCTCTAATTGATATTATCCCAATCTCGTTTTCATCCTCGGACAGCGGTTTTTGTAACTCCGAGTACAGATTCTGGGCTTTATATATGAGACTGTCACTCGATTGTTGAAGTCCTGCTAGTATAAACTGGGACAGCCTGTGGTGTATCCTCCCTGTGAATATTGCGTGAATACTAACCGTTTCAAAATATTGATAGCAGATTGAATTTTCACAAATACTCCATTAGAAAAACACTCTGTATTATGGGCTATTATAATAACAATTATTAATTATTTTGAACAACTTTTCTTAAGAATGGGTGAATACCTAGGACATAAACAACAGAAAGCAGTAGTATCACATACGGAGATGGCACTGTGTTGAAATCACATCCCTGGTTTCAGCTCTTCCCACATAAAAGCATCATTGGAGATTACAATTCGGATTGAATGTCTCACTCATAACAGAACGAGAAATAGGGATGTCTCATTATTTCAGATGAATTGATTCATTCAAGAAATATGAGCGGAATGATGTACATTTATTATTTTGATATTCCATCATTATTACTCTTTGTATTCGTATGTAAATTCAAACTGGTTACATGTGGTGTTTTTATGTTTAATCGGGAGGAATCGTATGTTTTATAAAGTAAAATCTAAAATCCAACATAACCGTTTATTAGGATCATGTCCTTCTGAAACCTTGGGCGGATAGAAGAATGTGCATAACACATTCAAATACCAAACCTATATAAATATATAGTTTCAGTCAGCGATATAAATAATTGGTCTTATATTTACGCGATAGATCTCCAGCAGAAATGAGATTGAGCTGAGAATGGATCATCAATTTAGAAGATGTCGATATCAATAAGAGGATTTTGGTTTCCATTTATCACATCATTATTTGTTTGAAGCTCTCTTCTCACAAATTTACTTTATGTTTTCCCCTCGAGAGCAAACTCGCGGTTATTTCGTTACGGTGCTATTTTAAGAGCACATAAAATAGAGCTCGTGCACGAGTATATTACCGATTTGCAATAATTTTATTATCGATCCAAGATCAAATCGGATTCATATTCTTACAAGGTGTAGAAGGGCTACATACATTTCATTTCAACTTTTAGCATAATTCCGTCCATCTTGTTCGAAATGAAGTTGAAGTGAAAGGTTTTTTTCTCGAAAGCTCAGAGAGGTCATCGTAATTTGATTATATTTTTCAGACTATAACTCGACTTCGAAATAAATTAGATTGAACGAGAATACTAAGACTAAGAATTATTTCGCAATTTGACTTTATAAAATTCGAACTTCAATGACATTTAACAACTAAATGTTTCAGAAGATCAATAATGAAAAGTATCGATCCTAGAAAAATTAAAAGGTCATCCTTTTTCTAAAAGGTACTTTATCCTTTTTATGTATGGGTTTAATCAGATTTTCAGTTCAGCTGTTAATAGTGTGTAATATTCACACACATATGATGTTTCTGGATCTATAGCAGTGACATCCAAAGTGGTCTACATCGACCCCGGGGGTTGAGGACGACCTGCAACGGGTCAATGTCAGCGAAAAAAAAATTGGGGTCTATGAGATGAACGGGGGTCCACGATAGTACATCTCACATAAGCAATGAATGCAATAATCCACATACACAGATAGATTTGTTGCTTAGTTAACTTATTTTCGTAATTATAATATTAGTAGCGAAGTAGGGATTTTATAATACACTATTTTATTCCATTCAATTATACATTAATTCAATTTAATTTAATTACGTAGTAATTAATTTAGTATATTTCATAAAATTGTGTATTAGTTAGGTGTTAGGCTATTAGCTTTGGGGTCACTTTGAACTTGTAAAAGCTTGCACATAATAATACAAATATGATCAAGTTACCGGGTTACCCACATATACGCAGTATATGGCATCAAAAAGACATACCTATTACTCATCCCGTATTACGGAATATCGCAAGGAAGTTATTAATTGCTTCTCCATTCTCATATCTAGTGGAAAGGAGTTTCAGCGCGGTTGCCAATCTTCTACCAAACAAAAAGAAACAGAATAGGCATCACTAACCGAGCAGATTTGAGATTAAACCTAACAAAATTGATGCCAAATGTTGAAAATTCATTATTAAAGCATCAGGTTCATCCCTCCCACTAAAAGTATTTATTTTTCACTTCGCCATTTTATGTAACAGATACTGAATTTTAATTTGGTTCTTTTAATTAGAATTTAATTAATACATGTATAAAGCTTAACATGTGCTCTTTTTAAGTTTTTCACACTATACTTCACTACAGTTTGAAATTTAAATCTTTAAAAGTGAGTAGCATTACACCAGCTACCAAAAACACATTTGAACTTAACACATTTGCATAAATTCAATATTAGGTGAGCAGGGGATCTACCCAAAACCAAAAACATGGCAGGTGGTCTACGAAACAAAAAGTTTGGGGACCTCTGCTCTATAGTGTACTCATTTCTTTTAGAAGGAAACTGAATTTCATCATATTGTCTCACAAAAATTATAATTCTCCGCATGAACAACAATATTGATAATCGATTTCTTTCAATAACGCTCACACCATGTCTTTGAAATTTTAAACTCCATAGATACTTTTTGAACGGCGATTATACCTGAAAGATTGGTATCAATCAAATAATGTATTACTAAATATCAATAAAACTCAGTTAATACAATTTTCTTATTATAATAGACGAAAAAATTATACTCACTCACGACAATACGAGCGTAGTCTAATGAAACAATCAAATATCTTGGCATTAGCCTAGGTTCTCGACTGGACTGGACTTATCACATAGACTGCCTTCCACATAAAATTTCAAAATATAGCTATATCCTCAAAATAATTGCTCAACGTGTTAATAATCGAACATCACTTACTGCATACTAGGCCTATATTGAGTCGAGACTACGATACGGAGTCATATTTTGCGGTAATTCTACAGATTCAATCAGAATATTTAGAATACAATAAAGATGTATTCGAACATATTTGGCTTAACATATAAAGAAAAGTGTAAACAATATTTTATTAAACATAAAATACTTACTATGTACAGTATTCATATATATGAATGTATAATCTTTATAGAAAATAATTCTACATTCACCAAAATGCTAGATCATTCACACAACACCAGATTCAAGGAAAATCTAACCTGCAATAAATATAATTTCTCCTACCTACAGAAAAATGTAAAATACATGCTAATAAAAATATATAATAAAATTCCAATTCCTATGAAAAATAAGCCATTGAAAATTTGTAAAAGTGAATTTATCAATATTTTGAAAGAGAAGGCCTATTACTCGGTAAAAGAATTTTTAACTGATGATGGTTTTATTAGTATGGTCTAATTTGTTTTCGTTTTGATATGTTAAGAATGCTAGAAAATAAATTCTTAATTTTTAACTCTTGTTCATTCTATTATCTTTTAAGTCTAATACCTACTAGAAAATAAGGTAAATGGTGCGATTTTAATTAATACCTTACCTTTTTCTATTTTAGTTTTAATATGATTTTAATCACACATTATCTATAATTTGAATTATATGTATTGACAAGTTCTGCACCTAAAGGTATTTTGTATTTTATACAGGTGGAACAAATAAATGGAATCTATCTATCTATCTATCTTTATTAATGATACTACAGGAAGTTTCAATATAGTTTCAGTCAAATTGAATGAGGGTATATTTTTAATTCTTTGACAAAAATTGAAAATATGTTTCGTGAAGTATTTCGTTCCTCTTTTCTCCAAAATCAAAAGTGACCGAATTTATTGAAAAAATTGTGAATAATAAAAGACAGCTGGAGTAACATTAATTAATGTTTTTCCCAGTAAAATGCGTTTCCTCGAACAAATAGACCGAGGATCGTTAAAATCAGCCTGTATATGGAGATTAATTAAATCAATTTGACTTCCTCCAACTGATTTATGAGAATAAAATCGAATCCAATTTATTCCATCAATCAAATTGATATATTGGAATTAACTCTCAATATACGTTCTGTCAAAATCACAAGTCGTAATTGAATATTCTTAGGATATGGAACTTCAACGATGAATCCGGATTTTCACAAGTTCTGCATTTGGATACACCCCATTCCGTTGTGCCTGGATCAGAATGGGGTCAACTTTTAGTTGCAGGAGGGCTAGCATTACCAAGTATAAGAAAGAAAACAGAAGGTGGTGGTTTAACAGGTGCTTTAGCTTCTCTTTCTGTACTTTTAACTTTGCAACACCTGGGCGAGAAAGCTAACGAGAGCGTCCGCTCTAAAACTTTAGAAAATTTACCAGGAAATGTAAGTATCTCAATCTTATCTATTCATGAAGTTTTATTGCAATTTCCAAGTTAGTTATCCTAACATGTGTACCCTCGCAGGCTGTAGAGTATGAACGATACTACTGTGAAATTATTTAATGGTCGGAAAATATGAGATACATGTTGAATAACTAAGGTTCGATTTAGGTCAAACACCAATATCGATCAGGTTAATCTTTTCCACTAATGGACAAAAAGAACAAAGTTTCACGTCTCACCTCAAATATTTTAATCCAATGTGTGATAGCTAGACGGTCAGTGACATAGATTTTCAAGAAAAATTTCAGGTGATACCTCTGAAACACTTTGGAGTTACAATCCAAAATTCACACGATGCGTCCCTATATTATAGAGCGACATATTAACGATATAAAAGATGTGATACTTTCTTTTAGAGTCATCTCAAATTATCATCGATTTAACTTTATTTGCGTCCAGTCACTAGTGTATTCAAATATCCTTATGTTGACTCAATTTCATTATTTCAGGTACAAACCATTCTATCGTATAGAAAAGAAGATAATTCCTTCAGTGAACATCAAATGCTGGGCAGTCATTCCTTAACAGTGTCTGTATTGGAAGCTTTATCCAAAGTCCAAACCTACTTCGGCGTGGACCCAGATCTGATCCGTGTTATCAAACGTTGGGTTCAATTACGGCAGGAAGATGACGGGAGATTCTCGCCACTTCCAGCAGATGTCAAATTGCCGTCTACCCGTCAACTGAATTCTACTATGAAAAATCTATCCACACCCGTCTTACTATTTGAACACATCATCGAAATTACAGCGGAAACAGTCATGGCTCTATATGAAATTGGCATAGAAAATGACGCAGATTCAGACACTTTACAGAAAGCGAAAATCTTCTTAGAAAACAGTCTGCCCAATGTTGAATCTCCTCAAACACTTGCCGCGGTTACGCTAGCCCTAGTCTTAGTTAGAAGTGCTACATCAGCATGGGCTATTGAAAAATTAAGGAATGCATCTACAACGGAGGACGGAGAATTTGGCTGGCCTCACTTCATGCCTAGGAGGGATGCTGCTGATTGGCTGTATGAAACGGAATCCGGAAAAGCATTGAAAGAACCACTTCTTGGTATGTACATAAAGATAATATTATTATTATAATTTATTTATAAGTAAAATGCAATAGATAGTAGTCATATTCTCCAATATCGATAATTTAGAATCCATTTAGATTATGGTGAAATAGGTTAAGAAGCAACATAAGAATTGCATTGACAGATAAATATACTATTGGAGGAGTGAAATCCAAGTTAGAGCCGCTCGGTTCCATAAATTAATGGAGGGAGAATTGTATGATCTGCAGCCAATTCAGATTCCTCCACAACTGTTTGTATTCATAGCTTTCTACCGATTTTTAGAGTTGTGGTAAACATTTCAAGGCGTCACGTGGTTATAAAAACACTTGGAAAATATTGAGGACTAACTGTTTATTACTGAATATCAAAACGGGTTCAGGTCTTTTGGAAAAAACCGTAGAAATTAAATCAAGTAAAATAATTATCATTATAAGAGGTAAAGTTCCGGGGGTTGTTGTGGAATCTGTAGTTTTAGATAGATCCGATGAACCTGCGAATAAATTTCAATATCTGCCGAATAGTCTGGATCAAATTGAACATCCTGAAGTACTGCTAAGACATGAATAGAAACAATAATATATGTTAGTTTAATACAATTACTTACAGACCCGTTGTTAAAACGTATTACTGAAATTTTTGTTGAAGAAGTTGCGGCAAACAATGATAATAATTTGAAAATCTATCTCATATTTTTTTTTAATTGTAATGAATCCATTACAAATAACACTTCCACCGGATGACATTATACTTTAAATGTCTGTCAGCCAAGGAATTGTATATCCCTATCAATATTTTCCGTAGAATTTACTTAACAGTCGCATAAGTTCAAAATGAACTTTGAAGTTTCTTATAAACTACGAGGGCAAGGTGAAAACTCCCATAAAAATAAAACAGATGTCGCCACAATCGGAAATTCATGTGAAATTTATGATATACCATCTTTAACTAGAATGCATTAAAATGCTCAGACTGTTATATCAGTTCTGTTTTTCATTGTGGTTGATGCATCACAAAGGGCGCCGAACATTCTGGTCGTCCAATTGAGGTTACAACGCCAGAAATCGTCGATAAAATTCATGATATTGTACGATCGACGAGTTAAAGTGCACAAGATTGCTGAGGCTATGGGCATCTCAAACAAACAAGTACGGAACATTTTGCATACATTTTTGAATATGAGAAAGCTATCTGGCAGATGCGTGCCGCATTTGCTCCCTGTTGACAAGAACGACCGTGTGACAACTTCAAAACAGTATTTAGCGATGTTCAAGCGCGATAAAAAGGACTTTTTGCGCCGATTCGTAACCGTGGAACAGTCGAAATAGTGGAGTTGTCCTGGCGAATCGAAACCGAAAAAGGCCAAAGTGAGTTTTTCGGTCAACAAAGTCATGGCGACAGGTTTTAGGGATGCCCACGGTATCGTCCATATCGATTACCTTGTAAAGGGGAAAACACACCGGAGACTGAAGAACAGTTGAAACAGTGGAGTTGTCCTGGCGAATCGAAACCGAAAAAGGCCAAAGTGAGTTTATCGGACAACAAAGTCATGGCGACAGGTTTTAGGGATGCCCACGGTATCGTCCATATCAATTACTTTGTGAAGGGTAAAACACACCAGAGACTGAAGAACACTCGAAACAGTGGAGTTGTCCTGGCGAATCGGAACCGAAAAGGGCCAAAGTGGGTTTATCGGCCAACAGAGTCATGGCGACAGGTTTTAGGGATGCCCACGGTATCGTCTACGTCGATTACCTTGAAAAGGGCAAAACGATCACCGGCTGTTGGATCGATTGGAATCCGATTTGAAGCGAAAGCGGTCACATTTGGCAAACAAAAAAGTGCTCTTCTACCAGGAGAAGGTACCGGGGCACGGGTCCGCAGTCGCAATGGCAAAATTGCATAAATTGCGCTACGGATTGGTTCGTCATCCACCATGTTCTCCAGATTTGGCCCCCTGCGATTTTCATCTATTTCCAAACTGGAAGAAGTGGCTCGGCGCAAAGAGATTTGGTCCCAACGATGAGGTCATCGTTAAAACAAACGCCTATTTTGGAAGATTTTCGAAATCGTATTATTTGGAAGGGATCGAAAAATTTGAAAAACGTTGGACGAACTTTTGACCAAATAAATCATTTCTTGTTTCATCTTTCAGGACCTTTTCCCCTTGCCCTCATAGATGAATATTTAGTTTCCAGTTTAATTCATCATCAATAGTAATGCCTAAGAATTTTTTTTCATACAAAGTTTTGATTATCCTGTCATTAAGCATGAACTGCATTTCAGATAATAGTTTGATTGTTGAGTTTGAGAATAATACTATTGTTCAAATTTAGAATAAAGTTCTTGCTAATGCTAATTTTTATTAAAGGCACAGCAACAGGTAGCTCCTCATTGTGTCAATCGCTCCTGCCGAATCATCCGCAAAGGAAGTTTTCCTTTCAATATGAAATTCGGCAAGTCATTTCCGAATCATCTGCAAGGGAGTCAAGTTTTCCTTTCAATATGAAGTTCGGCAAGTCATTTCCGAATCATCTGCAAAGGAGACAAGTTTTCCTTTCAATATGAAGTTCGGCAAGTCATTTCCGAATCATCCGCAAGGGAGATCAGTTTTCATTTCAATATGATGTTCGGCAAGTTATTTCCGAATCATCCGCAAGGGAGACAAGTTTTCCTTTCAATATGAAGTTCGGCAAGTCATTTACGTAGAGTAGAAATACCAACAGTCCAAGCGCTGGACCCTGTACTTGTTGCATATTCAGAAAACGATTGATTATCTACACTGACACACAATTTCCTAGAAGAGATAATCTTCAATGGTCCAGCACTTTAAATGATGATCAGATTTTAATGAAAAATCTAATGATTCTGATGGATAGGTAGGTATTCATCAAGAGTTAGATGTCTGAGAACAATTTGCTGCATATTGAAAGATACTGCTACAATCCGTGTTCAATCGATTTTCCGAAAATAAATTACCATGTTACATTGCTGTTAACTATAATCCTATTCTGTATATATAGAATATTTATTAATTCCCAGCTATTTATTTTTCAGCAACTGTGGATGAATATAAAGCATCGATTTATGCCCTGTCTACTTTCTGCACGATTGGTGATTTGAAGTTTGCTGAAAGCGTGGCCCGATATCTTTTCTACCGTTCGCATATGTTGGATAAACATCCGGAGTTGATATATCCGGCAGTGAAGGTATTTGCACTTTATGACACAATGGCGAAGGACCGGCATAGGGCACTCACCGTTTCGCTAGCTACATCTGGGATGGAGCTCACCGATACCTTAGAACTTCGATTAGAAAAACCGATGCAAATATTGCATTTACCAAGTCTGCCAACGAAAGTGTTCGTCTATGCTACAGGAGCAGGATGTGCTACAATCCAGGTAATTTTTTATCATTGAATCAACCTCAATTCACAAAGCTTAATAACTTCAGCGTAGATTATCCAAGAAGGTACAAATTCCATGCAGAGACAACACATAAGTCTCTCTCGATACAGTTGTTCATAATTATATATAAATTCTCGGGAAATAGGTCACAATAACACTTATGCTTTACATTTTTCTTGCCTTTACGTACGTTTCGGTCTCACGACCATCATCAGAAGACTTATTATGTTCCGAAATTACATAAAAGTGATATACCTCTAAGACCCATTGTAAGTAATATTGGTGCGCCTACCTACAATTTATCAAAATCTATCAATAATGTAATAGGAAAAAATTAATTTTATGTGAAAGACTCAAGGCATTTCAATGAATTTATAAAAAATCAATCCGTACCCGTTAATCATCAACTTATTTCCTTGGATGTTGTTTCTTTATTTACAAATATACCAGTCGTTTTGGCATTGAGTAGCATCAAAAAACGTTGGGCAGAGATTAAAAACCACACACCTCTAAATCAATCTGATTTTATAAATGCAGTACAGTTTTGCTTAGAATGCACCTATTTTCAATATGGTGAGCAATATTTTGGACAAATTTTCAGCTACTATTGCTAACCTTGTTATGAAATGCTTAGAGGAATCTGTTATAAATTCATTAGATTTTCAACCCGTATTTTTCAAACGGTATGTAGATGATTGCCTTATGTGTGTTCCCATTGATAAAATTCAGTACGTGATTAATAAATTCAACAATTTCCACTGTAAACATCAATTTACTTGTGGATTTGAAGTGAACAAAAACATAAATTTCCTAGATATGGAACATTAGGCATGATGCAGATGGAAAAATAAAAACTTCGTGGTTTACTAAAGAAGTTTGGTCTCAACGTTATCTTCATTTCAATTCCGTTGCACCAACATGTTATAAAAAAGTGTTAAACAGCCTTACAGATCGGGCTGTTAAATTGTCCCACACAGAGGACCGTCCCAAAAATTTTGAAATTGTTCGAAATGCACTGGAAATGAATGGCTACCCAAAAACATTTTTCAATCCTATCATTAAAGAAAGAATAAACAAAATCTATAATGGATCTTCATATACAAATAACATAAAAGGTGATACAGACAATTTTATAACTTCAGCTTAGATTATCCAAGTAGGTACAAATTTCATGCAGAGACAACACATAAGTCTCTCTCGATACAGTTGTTCATAATTATATATGAATTCTCGGGAAATAGGTCACAATAACACTTATGCTTTATATTTTTCTTGTCTTTACGTACGTTTCAGTCTCACGACCATCATCAGAAGACTTATTATGTTCCGAAATTACATAAAAGTGATATACCTCTAAGACCCATTGTAAGTAATATTGGTGCGCCTACCTACAATTTATCAAAATCTATCAATAACGTAATAGGAAAGAATTAATTTTATGTGAAAGACTCAAGGCATTTCAATGAATTTATAAAAAATCAATCCGTACCCGTTGGAAATGAATGGCTACCCAAAAACATTCTTCAATCCTATCATTAAAGAAAGAATAAACAAAATCTATAATGGATCTTCATATACAAATAACATAAAAGGTAATACAGACAATTTTATAACATCACCTTACATTCCGGAGACCTCAGAGAAAATTAAGAAATGTTTGAAAAAGTACGATATAAATGTCGCGCATAAACCTACTAACTGTGTTGGAAAATATTTCTCAAATTTAAAACCTTTAATACCTAAAAATAAACAAACCCACACAGTATACAAATTAAATTGTTTAGGTTGCGATGGGACTTATACTGGAATCTCTAAACAATATTACAAGAAAGAATGTACGGCCATAGGTATAGCACAAAAAACAAACACTTAGAAAATTCCACCGCCCTTGCTAAACACTGCTTTGATTATAACCATCAATTCGATTACAATAATGTTGATATTCTAACTGAGGAAACCAATTATTATAAAAGATCTATTTTGGAGATGATTCACATAAAACGTGACTCTATAAATCATAGGACAGATACTCAAAATCTAAGTCATATCTAAACAAATTTAATCAAATAATATCTCTTGCAAATTCCTACATGCCTCGTTATAAGTTTATAATATATATTTTAGGTAGAATGTCAAGTATACCTCCTGTCACAGACAAACCTTTTTCTATTAGCTCATAAATCTCTAACATCTGGTTTAAAAGTCTATACTTAAAAATTAAATTTTATTAGTCTCGTCTCTAGTCGATCACTTACTGTGTCGACATGAATACGCATTTATTAAGAATTCTTCTTAGCAGTGGATTTTTGATAATTGTACTATAGCATTGAGGTTTACAATTTCGTTATTCGCGTTTCTCTTCGTTTCGGCGACGTGGGTATTTTAATTGAAATTGGTGCGATTAGGACGCTTTGTGTAATACAATTAGTTTTAAGTAATCAAGTTTTAGACATAATAAGTCTTCTGATTAGACATAATAAGTCTTCTGATGATGGTCGTAAGACCGGAACGTACGTAAAGACAAGAAAAATATAAAGCATAAGTTTTATTGTGACCTATTTTCCGAGAATTTATATATAATTCGTACCTGGGTCAAGAATCTTTATTACAATGTTGTTCATAATTACGTGAACTCAAATTTTGCTTTCAAACTATTATCAGCTTCATTGTAGACCAACGGGTTATTTGTTGTTCAGGTTCGTCTTAATGTGTTGAGGAAATAGGAATGAAGAGAAAACAGCACTGAGAAAAATTGGTCAAAGTGGGTGAAGTTTGAAGGTAGATTGTATTCGCTATTTCGATACAGGAAAAAGCTCACCTTCATCTAAACATAGTTGGCAAGATGGGAGCATCTACATGGAACCTACTCATAATCAAAAAAAATTTGAATCCTCTGGTGGACTTTTTACTACGAAGTTCAAGTCATACCCATCACTGACCTTCGGCGGTCAAGTGATCAACGTGAGTGACCAAGTCAAATATGAGACAAAAGGACCCGGGTAATTTCAGTGAGGGTCTCAAAATAAGGAACGTGAAGGCCGAAACGATATCGTTAATAAATAACAGACCTTTATTCAACAAGTACTGGAAAATAAGGACAACAACATCACATAATTCTCACCTGGAAAATAGGTGTAAGACAAAAGGATCCGGGTAATTTTAGTGAGGGTCCCAAAATTAGGAGCGTGAAGGCCGAAACGATATCGTTAATAAATGACAGACACCTTCATTCAACAAGTACTGGAAAATAAGAACAACATCACATAATTCTCACCTGGAAAATAGGTGTAACACCATGTAGAAAAATGAGAAAGATTACTATACATTCAGGCCATTCTGTAACGAATGCGGTTGCTGCTATTTGGTTCGGCACGCTCAAACCCACAACTGACATAATCTTTCAGAACGCGTATTCTCAGCGATTTTTCATGGAAGAAAAAAGGAAAACAATTGTAACGGGACCGCACTGTTAATTAGGCGCACACATAGGAAAACGGAGAGGGAACCAGTTATACTGTCCAGAAACGATGAGAGAAGGTATTTCGCTTCAAATACCTAGGAGTCATTTTGGATAAGAAACTTCTATAAAAACAACAGTATCGCAAATTCACTGCGGCCTTATGGTTGTGTAGAATTGCCACAATTGAGGCCTTAGACAGTGAATAGAGAAACAAAATGTCTTAATGTTCCAAGCAACACTAGCTTTCATAATTAGAATCATATATACCGGGATATCAAAAATTATCTTGGTCAACGGTGGTTGTGGAATCTAAAACGTGTGTCTTACTTTACGTTTGAAATAATTATGTCACTGTCACACTGACATCATCAACAACCTACAAATTTCAAACCTATTTATTTCAGTTGTAAAACTATAATGAACTACAAATTATGAAATAACGATTTTAGTAACAAGAAAAACTAAATTACAGTAATTGTTGGAAATGTCCCCCGTTTTGTTCGATGCACATTAACTAGCGCACCCGTTCGAAAATAGGCTTCAATCATGAAAATTTTGTGCTGTGTGGTAAGAGGCATGATTCAAACACTGGATTAGAAAATTTCAGCACAATGACTCAACAGATTCTGACATAACAAAACAATTCAAAAATTTAAAGTAAGACAACTGAAATAAATAGGTATGAAATTTGTAGGTTATTGACGATGTCAGTGTGACAGTGACATAATTATTTCAAACGTAAAGTAAGACACACGTTTTAGATTCCACAACCACCCTTGACCAAGATAATTTTTGATATTCCGGTACTATTCCTATCCCATTCCAAAGCAATTACGTAAATTTCGAATATTACTCTATTTGTTTAATTGTTTACATGTTATATCAACAAGTTATATAATGTCATAACATAAAAAGTGGACCACAAAATAAGGAAGGTTACCTTATTGTTCATACATCATCCATGTTCACATCGATATGAATATGTAAGCTCTCTTCATAAAGAACTTAGAGCACCCCTTCATTTTTTGGATCTCTTTTGCCTTAATCCGGTGTTGCATAAAGGTCGAAGGTATGGTATCCAATTACAAATCAGTTGCATCAATCAAATAAGATGCGCCAGCATATAAACAGACCAGTTTCAATTGAAACAATCAGCAATCATCTGAGAGAGATCTGATTAAAATAACATAAATAAGTATCTGATCTAGAACGTGTTATTCTTAGCTCTGATCTCGTTTTCGTTTAGAAGAGCCGTTGGATGAGCAATGGTGTCAAGTCTATGTGACAATGGTCTGATGAAGCATAATTTTGAATGTTGATCATTTCATCACAGATATTCTGGAACTGGAACCAGAACCACTGTTTTATTATTTCACTTCACGCCATGCTATTCTCCTGATGGAAAAGTTCTGGATTTGGTAGCCAATATTCACGTCTCAATTTCTATCTAACCGTTTGCACAAGCAAAGATTAATCGGGCAAAAGGACTGGTATCGTGGAATCACTATGCTTTATTTCGAATCTATACATTCATGAAGTTGTTCAACGTAGAGTTGATTGAGCACGGGAATTTACCTAGATCTATTATGCAATAACTTGACCGCTAATTCACTATTCTTCAATTTCGGATATTATAGATTCAATTTTTCTTAGGGAGAAGTCACTTACTCAACATACTCTGCTACTAATCAAACACCTCTATTCAATCTATGGTCCGGTGTTGTAGAAGAAATCCTGCCCGACAAGAGTTCAGTGGAAGAAATTGAAGGAAAATCACCTTTACTCAAAATAAAAACCTGTTTCAGGTGAGTAAGGGATAATGTCTGTAATATTAGTTATACAGTGGTTTTGAAAGTAGTGGATAAATAAATAATAATTCTTCAAAAAACACTCGAACACAAATTTTATTTTTATTTGCGCATTTTTTCTAAATATAATTGTTAGATACAGGGTGATTCGTCACCACTAGAAGACGATCGCTTTGTTTTGTAGACAGCGTCTACAGTTCACAAAATTCTAAAAAAGCCAAGCACTATCCTTACTGCCTTTATCGAGTTGAATGAAAATGATTTTGATCGGCGAAATCAATTCTGTGATTAAATTCAACAGCTAGGATAAAACATTCCTGTTTTTGACAGTGCTACCTTTATTTTGAACGACCATGTCGATAGGCAAAACTGCTATTGGATTACCGATAATCCCCAATATATGATTTAGTATCATACTCAAAATTAAAATCCCACGAAACTCGCTTAGTCTATAGAAGGTGACCGTAACCCACAATTTTATAAAATGGCATTATGGATAAATTGTCATGAAGGAAAAATACTGTAGATGCAGTAGCGAGTCGAAGAATAGTACATTGCATACCTAGTAAGAAAAGCCTGGACGAATGCCTGTGAGGTGCAAGCCGAGGCTTTTTCTACGAGGTATACATACCATTTTTCCGAAGATACAAAATTATTCAAAGGACATACCTCAGCATTATTAATTTTATTCACAAAGAAAGGATGTTATGAAATATTTGTTTTGTAACTATGGAAACAAAGCAATATTGAATTGTCAAACTTGACGCGTGAAGAGTTTATTTTTCGCGTTTTTCCATAGTGTTTCCCATGAGGCAGTAAATACTACCTCATTGGATGTTTGTATAAAAAAATCCAGAGAAAAATATAACTATGCATACAATCGTTTCATGGAATATCGTAAGAATAAAAATGCAAGTTGTTTCTCAGAAAATGTTATAGTGGCATACTTTTTGGAGCTTGGTTTCATAAAGAAATCTTCAACTTTGTAGGAAAACTATTCAATGTTTAGAAATAACTGTAAGGAAATAATATTTCCTCACAGTGCTAAAATAAATATTTCCTAACAGTTACTTTCCATTGCCTGACAACGACTAAATGTAAAGCAATATTCACTATTTCTTGAACGATTTTTGAAAAACTATTAATTTTTTGTTCTCATATTCAGTCTTATATGAATTCCATCCTTACATTCAATTATCCTCCGTTGAGTCATTCAGTTAGTTTTTTCAATTTATCATTGAAGGACCAAAATGAATCGAACTTCGTTTTCCCCATTTCTCTTCCTTACTGAATGATGTTTCTGTTCAAGGTGGAAAGGACAAATCCCATCTGGTGTTCTGAGATTGGAAGTTACCCTATTTTCTGGATTTGAACTGGCATCAACTCCACCACTGCTAATGAACGTGTCTCAAGATATGGCTGGAATGCAGCATGGTTTTTATTCCAACAATCTGTGGTTCATTTTCGCGAACATCTCAAGCTCTTGTCCAATCTGTGTGCAGTACTTGATACGAAGCGTCTTCGTAATATCTTCTCTTCGTCCTGCATATGCAAGAATATATCCAATTACACGAGAAGATCTGGGAGCTGACACATTTTTCCATGCGCAGTTGGGAAGCAATTTATTGAAATCGATCACAGATGATGATCTGATAACCTGGTTTGGTAGCAATGCAACTGGTGATACAGAGTACCATTTTGACACGCCTGAAAAATGTAGTCCAATACATACAACATTTATGCAAAAATCTGTAGAACATACTACCATCACTCCACATACAACTCCCCCTAACGTATATTCGACTACTCCCATGCCTTCCCAGAAACTCAAAATTCTAAGTGTTTCTACATATACCATTAACGTTGATAATGAATCTATATCTAATATAACCGACTATAAAGCCACTTCTTCAGCTGCAACAATTGCTTCGTCAGTACAGACCTCAATACAATCCGAATCACAACCAACAACAGCCGAAAATGTCACAACTACCAGAAAAGAAACCCACGTTCCAAATGAACACACCTCAATCAAGAACGATATTGTACCATACATTAAGATGGATAAATCGAAAGTCAGACTTAAGAAAAATTTTAAACTGGATAATATTGCTCCTTCATTAAAGAATACGTTACTTCCGAAACTATCCCAGAAAAATAATATAGATAAAGAATTATCCTACATGACTACCGTTATAGATACAACTCCAGAAACTACAACGAAACTGATTGATAAAGAATTAATGGTAAACACTAACGTTTTTCCCCCCAAACATGTGAATACAGATATACAGGAGTCTCCAATAAAATACTTAGGTGTTGCTAAGCAGATTAATGACGTGAAGGTCACGTTCGCACCTGAAATTAAAAATGACAAGTACGTTTTACTGGACAAAGAAGAAGTTTGGGGAATGCTGAAGGAAATCGTAGACGATCAGATTAAAAACCACAATGAAGCTAAGCAGCTAGGAAGTTACGGAATGACATGAATTTTCCGATGAAAGTTAAAATGTATTGTGACTATTCTGAAACAATTATGATGTTATCAAATGTATATATGAAAAAAAAATCTTCTAATTCGAATCGACTCATCCTGAAGAACTGTACAGAATGGTCTAGATAATAAGCTAAATGTTCTTTCAGTGAAACATCACACCAGAAAAAAAAATTCGATAATCTGGATGATCCCGATATTCTAGAACTATTCAAAATTAGCTTTGCGAAGCAACTCAAGTTACTAATCAGAATTTGCAATGTTCATTCCACAAAGCGGAACATAAAATGTTGTATATTGTTATTCTCAGTATACTAACATTTCATTCTCGGGGTACTGGACTACCAGTACGATGGTAATCTAGGCTGCGCCATTAGCGTGTCGAAGTTCGATATATCCGTTATTATAGAATATATTGTTAGTCGAGGAAATAAAGCATTGAACCTGGGAAAGTTGGCGCAGTTGGATAGATTGAGATGCGGTTTTCTGCATTCGATTCAGAAAGTGATTTAGAAACTTTGCCCGGTATTTTTGTTTTGCGGAAAAAATTTGTTGCATTTCTACAGCCAAAAAATGCATTTTTCTAAATGCACTTTTTGAGGTGAATAAAAAACGGACTCGAATTGGTTTCTCGGGGGTTTTTGGGATCGCTGAACACGAATATGATATTTAAAAAATTCCCTGAGGTCCCCTTGGACCTCCCCGGGGGTATACTAGCGTCTTGACGTCCTGGATATCGACGAAATTAATGAGAAAATTATTTTTAATGTTTGTCAACTGTTCGAAAGGTGATATGAAGGTTGCTAGTGATGATAACGACATGAAAAAACTCTTCTGCAATACCTGGTGTACCCTGCGTCCGGGTAACGGCGTCATCTTCTAGGAATTTGCTAATTTTTCTTCATAAAAGGTAACAAATTCTAGCTTTCGGGGGTTTTTAAAGTGTGACACTCACAATGTTCTGCAAATTACCTGGGGGTATTTCCGGGACACTCGAGCCCTGTGTATCCACGTCATCTTCTAGGAATTTCTTGTTCTTTTTTTAATTTAATGTAATAAATTCTAGCTCTCGGGGGTTTTCAAAGTTGCCGATCACGACTGTGACCCTCAAAGTTTTCATGCATAGTCGTGATCGGCAACTTTGAAAACCCCCGAGAGCTAGAATTTATTACATTTAATTAAAAAAAAACAGTAAATTCCTAGAAGATGACACAGGGCTCGAGTGTACCGGAAATACCCCTAGGTAATTTACAGAACATTGTGAGTGTCACAGTCGTGATCGGCGACTTTAAAAACCCCCGAGAGCTTTGTTACCTTTCATGAAGAAAAATTAGCAAATTCCTAGAAGATGACAAAGTTTCTAAATCACTTTCTCAATTGAATGCAGGAAACCGCATCTCAATCCATCCAACTGCGCAAACTTTCCCAGATTTGGCTTATTTTAGTGCTTTATTTCCTCGACTATGTATGAAGTTATTTGGGAAAATTGTAGACATCTGTAAAGTTCACATTTTGAAAATATTTTCATATATTACTAGTGAACAAAAAATATTTTCCTAAATGGGACAGCCTATATATTATCCCGAAATTAGATTAGGATCATCTTCTCCATACTTGCAATATAATTTGATATAATTATATGGGGTATTTCAGAAGTTATGTTCAATTGTATATTAGAATCATTGCGAATTCAATGCATGCTCCTAGGAAAACAACCTGACAATTTTTTTGTAGACATAAACTTTTTGACATTGGTCCAGTTTCAGGACAGATAACCATTTCTAAAATATTGCTGAATTCTCAATTTTTCCAAATGAATCACTCTGTAATTTAAATTAAGGAGTGAAAAGACACTGTATCTGCATTCTCTATACCTAAAATCAACAATTTCTGAGATAATTCCAATTTAATAAAAAAAAGACAAAGTTAGAAATTATTTTATTATAACTAGTTGTTATGATAGTTTATCTCAATAATCGTTTTATGTTTCATTAGTTTTGTGTAACAACTGTCATTTTTCCACGGCAATCTAGTTAATAATAAAATAATAACTAAATATCCCTTCTCGCTATCAAATTGGAAATTTATGTTTGATACAAATGAAAGCAAATAGTGTCTTTCATCTTTTTAACATAAAATACGTTAAAAATATTGAGAAAGTCTGATGTTCGACTTTTGGCTCGCCTCTATTCAGTTGTTGCAATATTAAAAAATAGCAATTTGTCATAAAACTAGGACAATATCAAAAAGTTATGCCAGCAAAAAAATGTTGTCACCTTGTTTCGTTTGGACATGGTGTTGAGCTTGCAGTGATTTTCGTAAGCAATTGAACATAACTCATGAATAGAGACTCGATTATATGCAAAATGCGTATAAACTGCATACGATGCATATTGAATGAACAAGAAAAAAAATAAAAGCAATTATGGTTTTGTTTCAGACGAAATTTCGGATTTTATGATTCTGTGGAGACAGGATAATTTTGTTATCTGCAGAACGTCTCTATAATTGGAATTCTCTGTATAATAAAATAAATGATATTGATAATCGGCTGAAGTTTCCTGTTATGGTATTCCGCTTATTTCAAACTAAATCTTCATTTAACCTTCAATGATTATATTCTGGATGAACAAGCAAACAAGTGAAGATTATAGATATTTGGGAAAATGCCGAAATTTGTCAACGAAAAATTAACTATTTTAATAAACTGAATTGGTGACAATTCTTAACTAAAAATGACAATGAAAGTGTTTTTGTAATATTTGTGAGAAAAAGGTTGAGTTGACTATTTAATAATACTCTAAAAAATACTAAAATCATTTTCAATTTTCAAAATTGCCAGAATAAACCTTGCAAATGGAGTAAAATACTCAAAAACAAAATAGTTCAACACCATATACTATATAATTTCAATTGATGTTTTCTATAATAATATACCTTCAGTAACTCTGTTTTCAATCGGTAACGTTCACTACCATTACTATTATTCATGAAAGTATGTATATTTTTCTACAGATCCCATGTCGCAAGAAATGCCTAGCATTTGAAAACGACAGCTTATCATGACAAGCTTCATTTTTAGAAAATATTAAATACACTGTTTCCCCTGTATTTTGTTCTAAATTTAATTTATGTTTTTAAAATTACATATACTGATAAACAGCATATTTCGTATTTTTTAGTGCATATTGCATGCATATATTTAGCACCTCTACTTCTAAAATACCCCAAATAATTATATTACGAAACCCTGTATTGTAAGTATGGGGAAGATGAGTATAATCCAAACTCGGAATATTATAATAGGGTGTCCCATTCAATAAAATTAATAATATCAAAGACTGTACATATGAATATAATTTTATAAGGTGAAGTTGACGTATATCTACAATTGTCGTACATAACTTTATTTATTTCTCTAATAACGGATATCTTGATCTTCGAGACTCTAATGCCACAGCCTGTATATCTTTTACCAAAAGTTCATAAGCCTTCAGCTCTACCTAGACCCTCCAACCATATATATAGTTGACAGGAGTAAATTTATTGAACCAACAGTCCCCTAAACCTAAAAATAATGGTGAATAGTAAAATCAGATTTTTCCCAAATTTCTCAATTACCTCCCGTATTATAGGTAAGTATTCAAAACACTCCGTGTTCATAAAACTTGTTTACCAACTTGATGGAGTCACCCTCACCATGTCACTAGTGGTAACACCATTGCCATGATCATCATTAATAGACATAATATTCTACAATTAATTTCATTTTCTGGTACGTGAAGTACCAACTCTCATGACCTACTGATGGTAGTAACAACTTCTAGTTGTATTTTGAAACGGTGAGTTTTAGTTTGCGAACATGACAAACTTATTGGAATAGAGCATTTGCGTATCCATAGCCATAGATACAAGTATCCAGCAAAAAAACGTTTTGGAAACTGATTATTTGTAAACACTAAATTCATCAAATTGCGAGACATGGCCATTGATTTATTTTGATTTTAGTGGTGATATGAAAGAGTCAATTTCTTCTGAACCATTGCTTACGTTTCTGTCTAAACCATTGTCCCAATGCCGATCTGAAATACGACTCAAGACTTCATAAAACGAAAGCAGGTTATGTCCGTTAGCTCCATAAGATGGGATCTTTGTTTCTATCTACAAATCACATATGAAACAGAAATATTGAGATGCTCTAATTTAATTATGATTATGTGGCAAGTTACCACGTAGGTAACAAACTATAATGTCCTATGCATATTGGGATTTTCACACATTAGCCAATTTATATAAGATTTCCAAAAATATTGTAATAGTTACCTGAATTCAATGAACTTTCCTTTCATTGAAATATTTTCTCTCCTTTGTTGTGATATAACCACATCTAGCAATACAAATTATGTGTCTTTAGGCATAATACTCAATTAAATATCTAGTCATTAGAACGATTTGTTAAGAAATGGATAGGTTGTGAAATGGTAGATAATGGATAGATTGGAAAATTTCATACGAAAACACAAATAATACAATCGATATTGATAATTAAGATGTTCGATAAGAATTTTGGGAATAATTATGAGGAGCGAATAGATTTTTGGTATTCTCATATAAGTTTTCTGTTAATTATGGGTAGTATTTTCGGAAGAAATCTTTAGGAATTATATTTACGGAAAGAACATGCATCAATATATTATGCGGATGTGGAAAATACATAGCAAAAATACTCGTAACATTAATCCTTAAAACTTCTAGTCAAAAACACGACCAACTAATTACGAAGATTTACAAATTTCGACAATCAAGGAAAAAATGTTAACATTCTGATAACAATACAGTAATACTACAATTTTAAATTTTCAAATCGTAATACTACCATTCGAAATGAGAAGATTTAATTTTATGAACAGCACCACAAAAATCAATAAGGTTCATTTCAATTTGAGGTTCACGAGTATTTTTTGAAGACCTCATCATACGGAAATTTACATACTCTCCCCATCTACGTTTTATCGGGTAATTGACGATAACTCCATCGTGATTTCCCCGTCTGGGCGACTCAAAACGATATCTTAAAAAGAAACTGTAATATGAAGTAACGTTTGTAGAAAAATTCCATGTCGTATGCCCTTTTTCTGTCAATGTCAACAACTGTAGTAGAAACTCATTTGGTCGTGAATCTAAAAAAAAGAGATTGTACCATTCGGAAGAAATGTTCCTAATTCTCCATCGAAGGGTAAACGATACACAGGCTGTTTCACAACTTATCAGACAATGTTTAACCACATTATGCACTTTTAAATAAAAAAACGATTTCATAGAAAAAATTTAATGAACAACAGAAAACTATATTAAAATTGTTATGAGTACAAAAATGATTGAAAATAATAAATTAGACTACTGCCTGATTGACTGTAAGAAAACAAGCATGGAAAATTTTACTAAAACAAGGTGCAAAGCACGTAAGTGTATTTTAATACTGTTGTAATGAACTAATGATATAAAATAGTTTTTTACCTCGTTTTCTGTTGGAGATTTATTACATTTTTTAAGAAAAATCGACATCTTATTCGAAAGTGTTAATGTGAATAAAAATGTCTCATAAGTTATAAAACACCGGGTATACGAAATCGAAATCTAATGTACAAACATATCTTATTTTAAATTTCAGTATTAAAATTGGAAAAATATAAAATCGTATGCGAGATCTCGCCGTTTGTCTTATCAGAAAGTCTTTAGATTTTATAATTGAAATCTGATTTTTTTATTTGTGTTTTCGATATTTCCTGTAAATTCTAGTTTTTATATTAATAATCATAGATCTCAGTCAATTCGTTGAGGTAGTTATAAAACGTATTTAGATATGCTTATGTACTGTTATCTTATATAAAATGAAAATCTCATTTGTGTAACTAGTTACAGGTGAAAAACTATAAAAGAGTTCACACTATGGATACACTATAACACTATAAATTAGAAATAATTTTTTAGTTAATGACGGATTATTTCTTATTTATAGTAGTTACAGGTGATTTAGTGAATCTAATATACATTTTAAGTACTAAGTTATCTCCAATCACCCTTCGTAAAATATTCTGCTTGAAGTAACCTTTCTATTTGAAAAAATTTATTGTATCATCCAACTCATCCAACTGCCTCTAACGCCGATATTGTTTATATATTAATGATAGTTTATGAAATTTCAAAAAATAATCATAAGTAATTGTAAATATGGAAAAAGTGTAAATTATCCGCCCATTAAATTTAAAATTAGTCGATACATACACTTTAGAAATAAGACTGTTGATTGTAAATAGTGCACGATTTATAATGTGGCTATACATGAATCGTTTGTTTGGTTGAATATTGAAATAAATGTGCCAAATTTATCAATCAATGTAAAATAATTTACTTAAGATTAGCTAATCTAGCACTGTACTTGATGTTGCATTCGAGCACAAAAATTGTTATACATTATAATGTCGCCAAATTGAATAACGAATACGAAAATAATTGCACCATAGATCCTAATAACATAATATTAGAAAAAGGCCGATTCATTCAATGTCATATTTTCTGAAAGACACCGTTCTATCCCCTTCGAACAGTCTCAGTTTTACCCATCGGCATATACATATGGACTGCGCGTGGCAATGATAAGCGCGGGTAGTGCCGGCGTGAGAGAGGGGAAAACGAAGAGGACTAATACTGTCTTTAACTATCGGCTCGGGACGTAAACATACTAGCTACAGTCATGTTGCATTTCCATGGCAACGCAGCGGCCAATAGGAACGCGATAGATAAAGTAGATAAAGACAGTATTAGTCCTCTTCGTTTTCCCCTCTCTCACGCCGGCACTACCCGCGCTTATCATTGCCACGCACAGTCCATATGTATATGTCGATGGTTTTACCCAAATATTTCATAAACAATAAATTTTAATAAAATTTTTGGTATGTAACATTTCTTACAGAATTAACTGAGTAGAAATGTGTGAAAGCATAAAATATGTTCGAAGAATAAAACGAAAACGCTTCTCGGGCGGGCTTAAAGGCTTGTCATTATCTCGATACGAATTAATATCCACAGAATGTTTGTGGGAAACACTTTTTTGACTTTTTCGAAGATGAGGGATTGAGCGATGAACTTGAAGGATATATCACACCTTTTTTATGGCTAACTAAACCTTCTGGATGCACTTTTTTGCCTTTCAGATTGGAAACTCCAACTACTTAGATATTTCTGCCAAAATGTATGGTGCCAAAGTGATCAAAATCTTCTTAAATGTCATTCAAATTCAATAAGAACAAGCCTTATCAAAAGAAATATGTATAAAATCGGTTATTCGTCTTGTACAGAATACATGAATGTTCCCACCTTGGAGGATGCAATCAATTATGGGTTACACAATCAATTATGGGTTACACATCTATAGGATTGTATTATGGTGGTTCACAGATTGTCAAACCCCAATGTATTTCTCAATTTTTCCACAGAAAGATATAGTTCCATGTAGAGCAACTATTTGAAAAGAAGAGGTAGATACCGATTCAAAGGATGTCGGTGCCAAAAAATGAAGCATCTTTCAAGGGTTCAACAATGCAAATAACCAGATTTGTGTTTTTCGCAAATTCATCCTAAAATTTATATTGCTGTGGTGGAAATGCTCTTTGACATGGGTTAAATTCAGTGATGTTGGACGTGTAATAAAAATAGTTCTCAGCAATGAGTTGCAACTATTGCAAAATTTGTATTTTGGTTACTCGAAAATAGTTCAAAAACATCAACTTCTGGAACTCTATCAAATTAGTAGCAAAACTTTCAACCTTATCGTTTCCGTAATACAAAATCTTCCATAGCCAATTTGGAACATATTGTATAGTCGGAAGATTTCATTTCATTGAGATAAATCAATCCGGTATTGAAAAACTGTTGTGATAATAGTAATTGAAATTCAATATTTTCGTCAAACCAAGTTCAGGAACTTTATTGGGATTGTATGATCTTCTGTCAAATCACTAAAACTTTATTTCCTACTACATTAATAAACTACAAAACTACTGCCGCATCGATTGTGGGTGAATTTACGTATTAAAAGACTTGTACAAATAAATCTGTGCCAAAAAGCGTTCGACTGAAAAGGTGTTACAAGCAAAAAAAAATGCAGTTAAACGACAAAGGCAAATTGAGATTATTGTGAGTATATAGCATAATTTAGTTTTGACAAAACTGGTTAGAATTCCAAAAATTTACCAAAATTGATGTATTTTGAAAAAATTAACAATTCGCGGCACAAATTTTTTCAACTTACAATTATGCAATTAGTTATGCCAATCACATTCTATATATCTAGCTCACAGACATTAGGATTAAGGAGAGCAAAACATTATTTTATCATGTTAACGCTACTGCTTGAGTTATATAGACAATTTTCTATATTTTAAATACGAAGTTGTATGTATTCCCGTCATATCAGTGTTGTATTATTCATCAAAAGTTTAATAAATATGATTTTGTACAAAAGTGGTCTCAATTATTATGAAATCCTTGTAGATGAACAGATACTGCAACGAACTTTGAATCAGTTGTATTGGTGACATACTAGTTGATTAAGGGCGTAACGAACCAACACCCGAGAGCTGTTAAACACTAGGGGCCCACTTACCCCCGTGTCATATAAAATATACAGATTTTATTTATGACGAAACAATTACAAATGTTACTTCTATGAAATTTAGAGACTGTCATGTAAATAGCCCTGCAAATTAACTATGACTTTGAGATAATAAATGACAATTGTCAAGCCCCTGATAATGGTGTTAGTTGCTTTGATTTTATGAAATAATATAATGTCCTCGGAGAGTGAGAATAAATCAACTATAACTTTGACATAATAAATGAAAATGATCAAGCCCCCGATAATGGTGTTGCTTTGATTTTATGAAATAATATAATATCCTGGGAGAATGAAAACACTTTTCAGGGATTCTTTCAAAAATAACTATTTCCTATCAGCAACATCGAGTGGCATCGAGAAACATCATCAACAACGTAAATCGAAACCTGTTTATATTATGTTTGAATTTATCAAAGATTCACAGCAAATGTTGCTTCTTTCCATCTGCTTTCCTAATAATGTTGCTGAATAAAACTTGAATCTTTGCTATAGATATAGTAATAAGGCCAATAATTCTGAAACATCCGGTAGGTCATATTTTCTATGTCAGGGAGCTAAACATAATCCGATTTTAGCCGAGGGAAATTATTAACATCAAAATCATTTCTTCCTTCAACAGTATTGATGAATTAATCTCAATTTTATGAATTTACGCATAGAACCAAAGCGATTTGCTTGCATAGATTTAATCAATCCAGAGATCAGTACAAACATCATATAAACAAGTTAGCTAAAAGTATTATTTCAGAGAAATAAAAGGTGAAACAGGTATTCAACTAAGAAAACAAGATGTACGAGTATATTGCATTCGATCATCACTGTCATGGAGATCGAGAATAACACAAGATAGTTTTTTATAATATACACTGGAAAACCTAAGACTTGGACTTCTAGGAGGCATGTATAATTAAAAACACCATCATGTCCTTGTTTGAATATGTTGACTTTTTTTTTTTTTGTTGCGGAACTGAAGAAAACCCTTTATGGGGGGGAGGTTATGAGCCTTTGAATCTCAAGGTCTACTGTGAGAAGTCACCATTCCAGGAATACTCACTAAAAACTTCACCCCCTTTGTAGGATTGTCTGGCTATTGCCTTCGGTGACACTTAGCCCTACTGGCCCATTGTATCTCGCCTATGTTTCATTTGTTTACGGTATCCACTCAAGTATTTTTGTACCTTGCACGAGTTTGTACAAGTCCTTTACAGGGTGGGAACTGTATAATTCTGGTTCGCCGTTAGGCTTTCCAAAAATTGACTGTCGTTTGCGATCCAGAGCCTCGCATTTACACAGTATGTGTGTCACTGTTTCTGTATCCTTACCGCAAAATCTGCATGTCAGGTCGCCATTGTACAGTCCCATTTTGTTTAGGTGGCCTTTTACTGGCGCATGGCCAGTCATAAGCCCTATTACGACTTTTATTTTTTCCCTATTTAGTGCTAATAGGTCTGTCGTTCTTTTGTTACACGGGGCATTGATGTATTTCTTCACATGTTCGTTTCCTGGGATTTTTCCCAGTATTCTTTGTGGTTTTCCATGATCCAGTCTTCTACAGACCTTCGTGCTGTACGTTTTGGTACCCCCGTGGTCTGTTCTGGATCTGGAGCGTTCTCTGACCCTCTTTTTGCAAGTTCGTCGGCTTTTTCGTTGCCTGTCGTTCCCTGATGTCCCGGCACCCAAATCAGCTTAACGCGGTTTCGGTCTGCCAGTATGTCAAGTTCTTTTTTGCATGTTCATACCAGACGGGATGTCACTTCCTGACTTCTCATTGCCTAAGTGCAGCCTGACTGTCTGTCAATATGTGGATCTGCTCATCATCGATGGCTCTCCGATTGTTTTCCTTCACACATTGGAGGATTGTATATACCTCTGCTTGGAAGATAGAGGTGTGTTTACCCAATGAATAGCTCAAGCCAGTCTTTGGGTTTCTTGAATATACTCCTGACCTGCACCTTTTTCAGTCTTAGACCCGTCTGTATACCAGATCTTTCCCTGTAGAATGTCGCTCAGGTTTGTATGTTCCCATTCAGTCCTTTCTGGTATTGATACCCTGAATGTGTTGTTGAAAGAGTATCGCTTTGAGATGTGATCTGTTCTCATGCCTAGCACGTCCCTGGTCACGATTTTTACGATACTCATGTGTCCTGGCCCAATGTGAACATTCTCCAGTGTACTTTGTATTCTGAAAGCACCAAGCCCGGCCTCTCCTTGGATTACCAATTGGAGGGGAAGTAATCCCAGTAGTGTTTCCTTTGCTGCAATGGGCGTAGATTTCATGGCCCCTGTGATCCCAAGACATACAAGTCTCTGGACCTTAGTCAGTCTTATCATGGTCCCTCTTTGTTGTGTTTTAGGCCACCATACCAAAGAGGCGTATGTTATTGCGGGTTTGACCACCATGTTGTACAACCAGTAGAGCATGTTCGGTCGTAGCCCCCATTTTTTTCCGAAGGAGCGTCTGGCCACATATAATGAGGTCTCCGCTTTTTTGATTAATTTTCCCAGATGTTGGTTCCAAGTCAATTTCAAGTCTAGTATCACCCCGAAATATTTGACTTCCCCTTTTATCTGTACGATTTCTCCTCGAATCTTCAGAGGTCCCAAGTCCTCTGTTTTGCGTTTACGAGTGAATGCTACTATGGTGGCTTTGTGGGGACTGATATTCAGTCCCTCTGAATCCGTCCATGTTGTTACCAAATTCAGAGCCTTTTGCATTTGATCTCTGACCGTGGAGTTGTATTTTCCTTGTACCATGGCCACTTTGTCGTCGGCACATCCAAGGGTTCTGTATCCTTTGTCCTGGAGGGTTTTCAGTAGCCCGTCCACGACCAGGTGCCACAGGAGTGGAGAAAGTACTCCCCCCTGCGGGCATCCTCTGGCCACTCGGGCTACTACGGTCTCCTCCATCATGGTTGCATGTATCATCCTATTCCTCAGCATTGAGTCTATCCAGGCCACACATGGTTCCTCGATTCCTCTGTGTTTGAGGGACCTGATGATTGAATTAATTGAGGTGTTGTCAAAAGCTCTTTCTATGTCTAGGAAAGCCGCTAGAAGAATTTCGTTATTTTCCAGCGTTTCTTCCACCCTAAGTTGATGGAGTGCTGTTTCTGTTGATGAGTTACACCAGAGTGTAATTTTTAGATGCCTTTGCCAGGATGAAGTTCATCTCAGAGTAAGCATTCCCCAGCAAAAGTAGTTTCTCTCCATGATGTTTTCTTAATAATGTTTCTGAATAAATTTTGAATAAGTGTAGTTTCTCTTCAATAGATAAATCCAATAATTCTAAAACATCCGGTAGATCCGTATTTTCTTTATCAGTAACTCAAAACAAAAAAATATTTTCGCTGGGCAGACTATTAATTAAATTTATATCTCCCATTAAAATTCTTTTTTGATGAATCACTATCTTAAGTTGTTTTTGCTAAACTTAATATATGACTAATCGAAGCATTAATCACCGTACTCGTTCTTCTACAGCGTAACACGTGAGCGAAATTAGTTGTAAAAATGTCTAATAGATCGAGTAATTCTGATATAAGACCAATAGATACAAAAATATTATATCGTCTCCTTCTACGCGAAAAAGACAGTTTAGGAAAGCGGAAAACCATCGAGTACTATATAGGAGCTACAGTACGACAGCTTTAAGTAAAAACTATTGGCATAAGATCCCAAAAGATATCTGACTGGATATTTGGATTGAACAAGATACACAAATTCCATTGAACACGAATAAATAACGAAAAAGATGTCTCCAACTAATGAATGTATAATCAACGTTAAAGCTTATCTATTGCATTCGATGATCACTACTATGGAGATCCGAAAAAGCATTGATTGATATATCGAAACACTTTAATAATATACATTGGAAAAACGTAAGAATTGCATTAATTCTGGGAGGCATATATAAATTTAATAAACACTATCATGTCCTTGTTTGAACATGTTGGAGAGTCACACCAAAGTGTAATTTTTAGGTGCCTGCGTCAAAAATATCTCGCAGGATGAAGCTCATATCGGTGTTAACATGAAGACAATAACAAGATCAACAGATTGGATAATATTGGTCTGTTGTAGATACTTCATGGGAGAATGTACACAAAAAAAGATTATTGTTGGGGTTCGAATTGAATATATGGATCATGACGTAAATCGAAACCTCTTTATATTATGTTCAAATTTATTAACGATTCACAGCAAATGTTGTTTTTCCCATCGGATTTCTTAATAATGTTACTGGATAAAACTTGAATCAGTGTAGTTTCTGTGCTATAGATACAGTAATCAAGCAAAGTTATGAAACATCCGGTAGGTCGTATTTTCTACGTCAGGGAGCCAAACATAACCGGATTTTTGCTGAGGGAGATTAACATAAAAAATCATTTCTTCCTTCAAAAGTATTGATGAATGAATCACTATCTCAATTTTATGAATTTACGCATTGAACCAAAGTGATTCGATTGCATATATTTAATCAAGTACAGGCCCCAGAGGTCAGTGCAAACATCATATTAACAAGTTAACAAAAAGTTCTATTTCAGAAAAATTAAGAATAATTAACGAAAAACAGGTATACAACAAAGAAATCAAGCTGATCTATTGATTTCGATGATCACTGCCATGGAGATGAAAAGATGAAAAAAGCACAATATAAATTTTTTAATATACATCTGAGAAACCTAAGACATGTATTTTAGGAGGCATGTATGAATAAAAAACACTATCATGTCCTTGTTTGAACATGTTGGCGAGTTGCACCAAAGTGTTATTTTTAGATGCCTTTAGATGTCAAAAATATCTCAGGATGAAGATCATCTCAGTGTAAGCATTTCCATGAATACAATAGCAAGATCAACAGATTGGACAATATTGGTCTGTTGTAGTAACTTCCTGAGAAAATGAAGAGAAATAATAATGCAATGCAAGATAGTTGAACCTAAGACATGAATTCTAGGAGGCATGTATGAATAAAAAACGCTATCATGTCCTTGTTTGAACAGGTTGGCGAGTTGCACCAAAGTGTAATTTTTAGATGCCTTGAGATGTCAAAAATATCTCAGGATGAAGCTCATCTCAGTGTAAGCATTTCCATGAAGACAATAGCAAGGTCAACAGATTGGACAATATTGGTCTGTTGTAGTAACTTCCTGAGAAAATGAAGAGAAACAATAATGCAATGCAAGATAGTTAAACCTAAGACATGTATTCTAGGAGGCATGTATGAATAGAAAACACTATCATGTTCTTGTTTGAACATGTTGGCGAGTTGCACCAAAGTGTAATTTTTAGATACCTTCAGATGTCAAAAATATCTCAGGATGAAGCTCATCTCAGTGTAAGCATTTCCATGAAGACAATAGCAAGATCAACAGATTGGACAATATTGGTCTGTTGTAGTAACTTCCTGAGAATATGAAGAGAAATAATAATGCAATGCAGGATAGTTAAACCTAAGACATGTATTCTAGGAGACATGTATGAGTAAAAAACACTATCATGTCCTTGTTTGAACATGTTGGCGAGTTGCACCAAAGTGTAATTTTTAGATGCCTTTAGATGTCAAAAATATCTCAGGATGGAGCTCATCTCAGTGTAAGCATTTCCATGAAGACAATAGCAAGATCAACAGATTGTACAATATTGGTCTGTTGTAGTTACTTAGTGAGAGAATGAAGAGAAATAATAATGCAATGCAAGATAGTTAAACCTAAGACATGTATTCTAGGAGACATGTATGAATAAAAAACACTATCATGTTCTTGTTTGAACATGTTGGCGAGTTGCACCAAAGTGTAATAGTTGAGAGTCGAATTGTATATAAATCGTGGGATAAATTCAAACCTCCTTATATCATGTTTAAGCTTTTAACATTTTGCAGCAAAAGAAGTTTTTCTCCATAATAATAATAAAAGTTGGAATGTAACTTTTTTAGTTATTCATCAAACCTACGTTGACACCATTTTGCGATTTTATTTAGATGCATTTTTTGAATGTAATGATGAGTCAAAACAATATTAACGTTGTCGAATCAATCAATATCTACAACAATCACAAATTTAAAAAATCAAATCCTTAGGCGTGCAGGGTAAATTTAACGAATCAACGTGAAAAGTTCCTGAAAAATAAAAAAATTACACCAAAATCGAAAATTCCATGTAACATTTGTGATGTACCGTTTATCGGCCAACAAAGTCATGGCGACAGTTTGTTGGGATGCACACGATGTCGTCCATATCGAGTAATTTAAAAAGGGCAAAACGATCACCAACGTACATTATGCAAAGCTGTTGAATCGATTCGACGCCGATTTGAAGCGAAAGCGGCCGCATTTGGCAAAGAAAAAAGTGCGCTACGAATTGGTTCGTCATCCACCATATTGTCCAGATTCGACCACCTGCGATTTTTATCTATCTACAAACTTGAAGAAATAGCTCAATTCCAGATTTGGCTCCAACGATGAGGTCATCGCTGAAACAAACGCCTATTTTGAAGGATTGCCGAAATCGTATTAATTGGAAGGGATCGAAAAATTAGAAAAACGTTGGACAAAGTGTATCGGACTACAAGATTATGGTGAGAAATAAAATAAGTTTGGACCAAATAAATCATTTCTTTATTTCATTTTTTCACCTTGCCCTCCTATAACTACTAGGAAATATACTGATGACATACCTCAAAATGAATCATATAAGGACGATCGGATTACCTGCTCCCAGAATATCTTTTCATCAATTGGGGACTAACAAAAACAGAATTCTCGACTCACTCGAGATAGAGAAAGAAATATCTCAACAGCATGCTACTGTAATAGATGTGTTAGTTCATAAACTGTTTTGCTAGTTCATCATTCGTTTTTAAGCGAATTATCACGTAAATTACCGCCTATAGGGCACGTTCCTCCCAACCACCACACCGAGCTCTTAAAAAGTACATCCGTTTCCGTACCTCTTAATTTCTAACTTCGTACTACCGCACCACAGCTACGGGCCTACCAGTCTTGCACTGAACACCACTCGGGGAATACCCTTCAACTCGGGGAATCCCCACTGCCTATTGAGCCACCGCCCTTTGATAGATGGCAGCAGATCAACTAAATATCAACTAACAGATGTAATAAAAAGACAGTATAATTACACAATTTTAAGCTTAAATGAAAAGGTGAATAAAAGCAAACATTTAATGAGATCTAAGGACAATTTAGGAATAATTTCATTTATTCACATAGTAAAAAAGTTCAATTTAACAAAATTATAATTATTACAAATAAATAATTTACTCAATTTATTTAAAATTCTAACAAGTGTTTAGTGCTACTAAAACAACCTGGATTTGGAGTTTTGGTTTTTTTATTCTCACTGTCATCTGCAAAATCTGTAACATAGAAAAAAAATTTAAACAAATGCGAATTCGTAAAATAGATATGAAAGAAATCGGAAACTCGAATTATCTCTAAAAAAAACTTCGAAGGAAGGCAAGTAGATTCTTTCATCTCATGTCTCCACACAAAACAGACCTGAACATAATTTTTCGTATGCGTATCTTATTTTTCTCTGTTTGTTTTGTTAAGTTCGAAGGGTCTTGGTAACCATCCTTTGAAAATAAATGTGTTCCTTCATGAAAAGCACAACACCTGAACCATTTTGAGATAAACAGCTACTTATTCATAATCAATTCAAAACAAAAGCTTGCTGTGACTGCAGTGTTGACTCGACTATTGACATTGACAGTTGACACTGTTCGTCGCTATACCGGAACTTGCTATTATGGCGCCACGAGTGGCGGGAACTGGCAATTTTATTTTCTATTGCGCATAAATTCCCGATTGTATATGAAATAACCCATACCAAATACTAAATTACGATTCAATTGTTTCAGGAGTAATGGCTTGAAGAGTTCCAATCCAGTTGTGCTGCTATGAAGCGGCCGCTCATCGTTATTTTAATGGTGGCGGTTGTAACCGCCACTACGGTGCGACTGAGCGCGGCGGCAGCTTTCAGCAGGGATATCATCAAAACGTTCAACGATCCAACCGTGCAAGTTTTCAATCACCTGGTCGTGGATAAGAATACCAGCAGAGTGTACATAGGCGCTGTGAACAAATTGTATCAGTTATCCCCTGATCTAGATCTAGTCATAACAGAAAGAACAGGACCGGAAATGGACGCGGACGAGTGTTCGGTTTTGGAGTGTACGTCGGCTGTGAACAAGAAACTCACGGATAACGTAAACATGTGTTCTAATATGACTCGAATATTGCAGAACGGTAAAAGGAAAGTGGTTCTTCTTAAATTCACTATTTCGTGAAGAATTATTGTCTATTCTGTTTTTAATAATACCGAGTAATCAATTTTTATCAATGTAATAACGATCTTTTACGATTCCTAGTAGGTCAACTCATGTGACGCTGATATAGAGATTGATAATGTGTAGCTCAAGGAAATCGAATATATTGTATAATGCCTTGATCAAACACCCTTAAATCCGTTTATTATTTTCAAAACTTTTTTACTTAGAAATTGAAATTGACCGAGAGGTGTAGCCCATGAGCAGCTACTTCAAAGAGATTCAGTGATTAGCCGAAGTTGCTGTAGATTGTCCAGTATGTACTCTTCATTTTGAAATTCATTTTTAACCAAATAATTCACGATTCTCCCATTATTTCTGAATTAAATTGCAATATTCCCAGGTTATTATCACTTTTTATCAACTTACTCTTATTAAATTCTTCGGTGGACCACATAATACTTGCAACAGCTTAGGTGATCAGATAGACATTTTTAACTAAAGCATTTCTCGGGTAAAATCTTTTTACGTGTATATGTAGTTCTTTTGTTGTATTCTGTATTTAGTCGTTATTCATGTAACCCCTCGCTCTGAAAATGATTTCGTTGTTGGGCGTTGTAATTAATAAATAAATGTCATGTTAGACGATAAATTAGTATAATCATTGGGCGATTGGTAATTGGTGGTTGCTGAACTTCCGCACACGAGATTCCCCCATATGTTGCGCAGTGGTGGAAAAAGAGGTTTTTACAGCCCGCATAGACAGCCATTCGTTGCACAGTGGTGTCAGTCGCGCTTTAGTCTCGCGCAGTGATTCCCAAAGTGGTTCAGGTTACTCGACGGGGAGTCTACTTTGGCGTAAAAAAATGGGGGCTCACAAGTTGTAAGTGGGGGTCCACGAAAATTTATCTGGTTTCTATAGTAAAGAACAAAAATGTTGACTTGGCTTGACCTATCAATGTAGGCATTTACAAACATTATTCCGGTGGCAGCAGATGGAGCTCCTGCCATGTTCGGACGATATCGTGGATTTATAAGCCATCTTAAAAGAATTATACCAGGAGTAACTGCAATTCGCTGTGTCATCCATCGACAACACCTGGTAGCGAAAAATTTGAGTGATAGATTGCACCAATCGCTACAATTTGTGATTAAAGCAGTTAACAAAATAAGAAGCAATGCGTTCAATACCAGTTTATTTGCACAATTGTTCAAAGAAAAAGATGAAGACTTCCAACGATTGCTCTTACATACTAAAGTTTGCTGGTTGTCGAAAGGTGCATGTTTAACAAGATTTTACTCAATTTTTGGATCAGTTTTAAAGTTTTTGGAAAGTAAAGATCCAAATTTAAAAGAAAACCTGATCAAATTGAAAGTAGACATCGCGTATTTGACAGATTTGTTCAAACTATTTAATGACATTAACTTGCAGTTACCAGGGTACAGCCTAAATTTAATAAAAACAAAGGGTGTAAATTTGGCTTTTCTTGGAAAACTGAAATTTATGAATCAAAATATTAGTCGGCGCGAATTCCCCCAGTTTCTAAACTTGTCACAGACAGAATGTCTTGATGAGGATATTCAGACATACGTTCAATATTTAAATGCCCTGCTCATGACTTCAAAAATAGATTTGAAGATATTCTGACGATGAAAATACCATCATGGATCGTAAATCCAATTGATGAAACGGAAGTGGCAAATGTGGAGCTACTCAAGCTTAGCACCAATGAGGAGCTGAAAGTGAAATTTAAAAAGGGCTATCAAACATTTTGGCTGCAGGCAAAAATACCTGAAAAATATCCTGGACTGTGGGAAATTGCAAGAAAACTTTTGATAGAGTTTTCCTCGTCATACCTTGTCGAAAAAAGTTTTAGTGTCGTTACAAACCTATTAACAAAAAAAAAGGAGCAGATTGATCACAGAACGGGTATATTTGAGGTTATTCCTTTTCAAAACTGAATCCAAATATTGATCATTTACTGTCAATCCATCAAGTGCATCCCTCCCATTAAAATTATGACTATTTTTTTTAATTGTTGATTTCCATTGTTACGGTACGTTATTACTGTTTAATTTTAATTCTATCAAGTCTGTTATCATATTATTTTAATAAATAGAACACAAGAAAATATATTATTTTTCTTTTTATTTTGACCACTCCGAATTTAGGGTTGGAACTCAGCCGCTACGCAAATTTCCATCGTTAGATCTAATCTTCACATTTTTTGACAAGTTTTGGGAATATGGTAGGAATGTAGCAGCAGGGGGTCCACCGAAACCAGTTAAATTTTGAAAGTGGTTTACGAGAAAAAAGTTTGGGAACCTCTGGTCTAGCGGAACAGCATGCACGTAGAGCGCTTTACTGTTTATACCGTAAAATGCTACTATAAATAGAAATATTCACCCTTATCCACTAAAAATAATCTCAAAGTACTGAGAACCTTACGGCTACCAAGTAGCTGTCGGCTGAAAGTTCCTCAGTACTTTAAGAGTATTTTCAGTGGATTAGGGTGAACACTCTATTCATAGTGTCACAGTATGACACACCTTTTATATTAATTCGTAAAATGCTAGATAAGTTTGCTACCCTATCATCAATAGCTGTAGAATTACGAACATCTTTCACATTAGGACATTGCTGCGTTAGCAAATTTGTATAATGATAATTGCGAACTCACCAGGGGGTAAGTGTAACTTTTCTATGGTGAATCGTTTCCTTCTCAATTTGAATGCGTATTCTACAGAGCCTGGATGTTTGGATGCAAATGAGTTAATTGGAGCCAATTTCGTGAGATGGAAGAATCCATGATATTGAGATAAATTGTTATTCGACTCTAATTCGGTACCAGCAAATGCCTGTAGGCGCATTGAAATGTCACTGGAATGAACACATCTTTCAAGGCTGTTCTGGAAGAAAAAATAGTAAGTTTAACAACTGCCCATTAGTCAGTGGTCATAAAACAGTTAATCGAGTCAAATCAACTCACTTAAAAAAAAATTTCAATTTACTTACTTCACGATAAAGATGACTGGGGATAGTTATCACAGCAACTGCGAGAGCAGATCTTACCAAGGCTCGCAAACAAAATATGAACATATTTAAATCTCTACTTGTATCTATTGTCCTTAATGATTTTCGATGTGGTAACCACATGGGTGACCCGATAGACAGTATTCCTATTCTCAATACGTTCCGTTTTGGCGGACAATCTTTCAAAAAAAATTTACCATTTTTTATTTTATCCTTTATAGCTTTTAGTAGATCGTTGTAAGCTGGATTTTGAAAAGCACTATCACCTGAAAAATTAAAATGAGTATAGTTTCAAAATAATCAGAAGTAACGGAAACGGAAATAGAACGAAATAGTACAGCACCTGGTCATGATGGTCTAAGATCGGAACTAATCAAGAAAATTAGTGGAAAAATACTGACACCACTTACATATTTGTTCAACGAAATAATTAATACGGAGATCCTAAAAAGAGGTGTCATAGTGCCCTTATATAAAAAAGGTGATCACTTGAAATGTATTAATTACAGGCCTATAACGCTAACGTCCAATATTAGTGAAATTTTTGAAACCGCTTTGGAAAACAGGATGGTGGATTTTGATATCGGAGAAACAATTCTGATTCAGGAGGGGTAAATCTACGCAGGATGCAGTTGCGATGTTAACGTCATTTGTATACGAGACACTCGATAAAAACAAACCAAGTTTGTGTGGTTTTGCTGATCTTGAAAAGGCGTTCGATACAGTTAGTCACAGTAGGTTATTAGATAAGTTGGAGTACTGCGGCATTAGGGGAAGGGCACAGGATTTACTGGGCAGCTACTTAATGAATAGACAGCAGTGTACGAAGATTGGTGTGATCATAAGTGGACCAAGGGTCGTCGAGTTTGGTGTGCCACAGGGTACAGTTTTGGGCCCAATGCTGTTCACAATTTATATAAATGATCTTCTGTTCGACTTAGACGGGATTATTGTGAGTTTTGCTGACGACACCGCTATATTCTATGAGAGTAATACATGGGAGAATCTTAAAGAGAAATCAGAGGCTGACTTCGCTAAAATCAAACAGTGGTTTGATATAAATTTGTTGACACTGAATAAACAGAAAACAAAATTCCTTCCAGTATTTGAGTCAATTTCTAGGTGTGAAGGACTTGAAAACACTTTATTTATCTCTTGTTCAGAGTCAACTATCATATGGTATTATTGGTTGGGGATCGGTTAGAAATAACTACTTGAAAAGTCTGGAAATCACTCAAAAGTGGGTTCTAAAAGTCATTTTTCAAAAGAGAAGAACTCATCCTACTGAATTTATTTACAAGGAATCCATTGTGATGGTCTTAAGACAGCTCTATGGTTATTGCAATCAGGCTTATGAATATCAGGTTAGAAACAAATCCTGTATAAAGAATAAAGTTAAGAAATCAATTGAAAAGAGGTGTTTCACCTATATTGGCCTGAAACTCCTACCATCTGAACTGAAGGAATTACAATATAGTCACTGTAAAAAACATCTTAGGTCTTGGATACAGAATATGCCAGAGGGTAGAATGGGTCAGATAGTTGACGGTGACATTTGTTAAATGATGGATTATTTAATTATTTGTTGTATTGCAGTAATGAATTTGTTTATAACTATGCAAATTGGTAGGTATTTAGATTAGATTAAGATTTTAAATGTCTGGTTGGGAGCATTTATCCCTACATTTTTTCGTTCTATTTTTATGGAATGGTGGTTTTACCACATAAAACATATTCATTCGTTTGCTGGATTGTTGATTAGATTGTTTTTTATAAGGGTAGGTTAGAATTTAGATTAAGTTAAGTTTTAGTGCGTATATTAAAAATTAAAGAGTACACCCTCTTTCTCACACACAAGAACTGTTTCTTTTTTCAAAGTTCTTTGTGTGTATGATTGTTTATTATCGTATGTAAATATTAATATTTCTATAATTGTATGAAATGAACTGAATAAACATAACTATTATTATTATTAATAGAAAAACGAGCACAAAAATATGAAGGATTGGTATTACTTTCATGGCATCACATTTTTTACCTCTTAGCGTTTAGCATAATCTCAAGACTACAATAACAATGTCAGAACATGGAAAACGTTGATGTGAAAAATCGTTCGTATTCTCCAAACAATATCAATAATAAAATATAAATAATACACAAAGATGCACTTACAATAACTATATATTAACAATAGTTTTAACACAGGGCGGATGCCATAGTGAGTATCGACTTGATTACTATTTTTTTCCCTAAATTTTTCTTTTCTTTGGTAAAAATAACGGTAAATGGCATTGAGTTGATCTGCTGTCATAAACAATTGCAAACATAAGTGTTTTTCCGCAAATCCATTTATGAAATGTCTGCAACAAGTGAATTGCGTGAAGTATACCACTGGTTTGTTGTACCGATGTGAAAAAATACCAGCATTAAAAAGAAGATTGTGATTAAAAATGTTAGCATTACGTTCACCTACAAATATACGTGTTTGTCATTGGACATCGTTGTTAATTTCAATCACAGTGAAATGTGTATGTTTATTCATTTGCGAACTTATTGTACTTATGTATTAAATTGTGAAAAAGAACTTTTTTTCGATTTACACACTTTATTGTAACAATAATAATTGTGACTACAGTATCATCGCATCATTATGTCAACTTACACTTTTCTGCAAAAGCAAAAATTGGATAATTTCTCAAATATTCCGACAAATTCCGCCTGTAATCGTTCTCGCTGATATACAGAGGTCAGAATTTGTTTTTGTTGAAACATAAGCTGTACTTCCGTTGAATGGCTAATTTTAATTTGTCCAACGCAGTTAAACGCGAAATAAATCACACATGGTGAGGTACGGAGATCGAAACGGCCAGGGCATATCACGAAAACGTGACGATTATGAAACAAAACACTGAAACGGTGAATTGTGAATAACCTTTTTTGCATCTTTCCCCTTATAGCATTCCGACCGCTCAGACGCTATATTGAAGCTTACAAATTGTAATCAAAACGACTGGACAACGAATTTTTCATTCACATACAAAACCCTTTGTTTACAATTAAGCCTTGCACCATTCAGAAATAATAATAATTAACTAATATTTATTATTCTTTTGCGATTAACTATGGAACATGATTTCAAACAAGTGAGCGACTCTTGCACGATTCTGATTATTTTCCACTATAATCTCATGAGGCTTGAGGGACCAATTTTTCAAAATTTCTCACCTCTTCCAATCGTCGTCAGACAATTCAAGTAGATTTTAGTATCCAAGAAAACAACAATGATCTATTCTTTAGATAAATTTGTTTCAATATAGATGTATACATCCCGTTCGAACCAGTAATCCGAATTTGACCAACAAAAAAACAACAAACTTTTGCGTAATTATATTAACCCGTAATAATTCTTACATCACGAACCGAGTAGGTCTTCAAATTACTTCATAATTTAACGAATCGTCCAGTCAGACCGTGAAATTATGCATACCAAAAATTAATATAGTTCATAGTAACTAGGTCGAACAGAGCCAAGTTAATAGCTATTCAGATCAATCCATGATGAGATTATGAATTAGTTTCTGCAGATAGAGATAAAATAATTTATTCAAAGAATTAGAAAAACAGTATATAATTATTGTAGAATAATTTGTTTTGTTGATCAGTGAAAAGAAGCCACTTATTTCATTAGTATATTCTAATTCAGATGTTATTTAGTACATGAGAATAACTTTCTTTTACTGTAAAAATTTTTTTCGTTCCATCATGGATCATCTAGAAATTCGAAAAATCTGGGTAAATCTTTAGAATTTGTTCATTATGATGAGACTAATCAATAATGACTTAAGAATTTCGAGAATGCTAGCTTCAAATTAATCATTAAACTGAATAAAACTATAGCAGAACGTATTTCACTGATTGCCACCCTTCTTTCCCAAAATTATGTAACTATGTAACATGTTTATCACTATAATTCTTGAAACAGGGGGCCAATGAATCTCTAATAAAATGAGTCGCATGCGAAATTTGTCAGCGCATTTGTCGATCGCTTTTACAAAAAGCCATCCTTGAATAGCGATCGACTGTGCACATTCGACATTTTATCTCGCACGCCACAATGTGACAACGTTGTAATTTTGCAACATTTATGCAACACAAGTTGCAAGGCTTGAACTGAAATTACTGAAAGTGAGGTTAGATGTGAAGCTTAATGTATATTTGTTTGATTATTTTGGGATTTGGAGATTTTGAACTTGGAGAAGAGCAAAATGGACAAATATGGCCTTAGCATCTCAATTAATTCCCGATCAAGGTTTTCAGTTAATCTAAAGTTTTTCATGAAGTGAAATTCACTTGCTTGAAATGAATTGTAACAAGGAAATACTTGTCTTGCTATTACATGTTGTGGGGCGGCGACATTTTCCAAATTTTCTATTGCCACGAGAAACGCTTTAATATTGTTCATAATAAGTGTAAGTTTTTAACAATAGTTTGTTTATAAAAATTATTTGAATTAAATTAATTAAATTCTTATGTTAGTACAACATATATGGGGTCACTCATTAGTAAAATTTCTAATTTTCCTTACAAATTTGACGTTCACTCAGCGTATAAACGCAGAACAATTTATCCAAATTTATTAAAAATAATAAAGATGCATCATCTAAGGATGACAAATGTGGTGTATACAAGCTAACATGTGGGTCTTGCCCTATGATATACATTGGCCAGATAGGAAGGACCTTCAAGAAAAGGATCAAGGAGCATAGGAGTAGTTTTATAAACAATAAATCAGACTCAACTTTTGCTGAACACTTAATTATGGAAAACCACAACTTTGATGATAATTTCGAGATTTTACATACTCACAACAAAAGTTATAAGTCAAATCTACTTGAATCACTTGAAATCAATAAATATAAGAATTCGGAAATCCTTTTAAATTACCAACACCTTCGTTGAACTTAATTAGATCTTACGCCTACAACCAGTGTAATCCCTCAATTAGGTAAAATTTCCAATAACTATCTACCATGTGATTAGCATTAAAGTATGTATTAGTTTAGCTATTATGTTATCTGTTAGTACTTTGTAATACGTTTGAAGAAGCTACGGTGGTAGCGAAACTATAGTCACATTCTTAATAAAGTTTTCAACAATTTAAATTTAACCTTAGACTGAACATAGCATACACAGAATGTCTTAGTAGAAACTTAAAAGACGAGTGGTGTTCACCACTCGTTGTGAATTCTACTGAAAAATGTCGAATGCGAAATTGAAGAATTGGCTTTTCTGAAATCTATCAATAAGTATGCGACATTGTACAAAAATCGTATGCGACACTCGTCGTTCGCAATTCAAGAATTGGCCCCCAGATTAGAGATTCAACAGAACAAATTGCATAATATTTTTGTGAATGCAATTTATACTAAGAAATTTTTCAATTATACAGATGATTATTTATATTATATATTTATATATATTTTCCGGTATAACTTTTTAAAGAATAAACATGCGATTTTCACTGAAATATTTTAATATAAGTTTTATTTAGATTCCGATAACAAAATGTCGATTTCTATATTTTACTTTATTGTATTTTTCGAATGAAACACCCTGTATATTTTTTGTTAAGTCGAATGCCACTTCTTTCAGCTTTCCGTCGGTATAAAGTTTTTTTTAATAGATGGAGAAATCATATTTCAACAGTAGCCTGCAAAATCAAAATTTAAACATGATAAACAATATGTGATGTGTGATGTTAGTTTTCTGATTGAGGACAGGAAACTCATACACACATATAGTGTTATTGATAACAACATTAGCGTTATCTGCAATTTGTCATGGACTCTAAAGTTGGTTGCCTTTTATTAAATTATCTCACTAAACTTCTGATTAGTACAACAATTTAGTTTCAGCGAAATAAATGACAAAATTTACCATTTTTATGCAACAAAATGAAATAGCCCAAATAAAGAGAATGGTGACAATTCAAGTTGGAAACATTCCGGGGCATACTAAGAAAACATTGATATTTAATTGTTGACTACTGAACTTGCAGGATTCTGCTTAAACATTAATTTTACTCAGTTAATTATGGCATCGATTTAAAAAAGTTTATACCGACAGATAGATGAAGAAAGTTGTTTAGACTTTTCAAAAAATTCACAGGATGTTCCATTTCAAAAATCAATAAAGAAAAATTCAAAACACGGCCAAACAAAACATTTAAAAGCATTTCAGTTAAAACCGCATGTATATACCGGGATATCAAAAATTATCTTGGTCAAGGGTGGTTGTGGAATCTAAAACGTGTGTCTTACTTTACGTTTGAAATAATTATGTCACTGTCACACTGACATCATCAATAACCTACAAATTTCATACCTATTTATTTCAGTTGTAAAACAATAATGAACTACAAATTATGAAATAACTATGTGAACTTTGAACCTTTTCAGAGGTCGTGATAGCCACAATCCGGGTCAAAAACTGTTTTGAAATAGTTAATTTTCCGTAAATCGAATGACGTTCACGTGAGAAATCCGTAGCACGCGGGTTAGAAAAGTGCAAACTGGTTGTACCTAATACGGCTTTACGACGACTTTTCGCGTGCCGTTTTCGCTCCATGTAGTTACATTTAGTATCGGACCATGCCCGACGGCCCTTCTTTTTTCGATAAATGTCCATTAAATAGGAAAATGTAATTAAAACAGTTTGAGCTATTCTCAGATCTCAGCTACGCGCGTCTAACGTGCGACGTACCAAAGGGAATTCTCTCGCGACTAAAATATACACGAAGCGGGTAAAAGCTAGCGGCCCTTAGCCAAAAACACTTTATTACAACTGGCGCCGGTCGCACGGGGCAAGAAACGGCCCCTAATTAACAAGACGGAGGTAAAATGTATAAACTCTAACTTACGCCAAGCGAGCTCCTCGAGGCATATGTCAAAATGATTTCGTTCGTAGCTAATTACATAGGACGTCTGGCGTTCATGCAATAGTTTTTTTAGATAATTCGAACCTTCTAATTTCGATAGGCCACGTGAAAATCCCGGAGTCCAAAACGTTAAAGACTTCTGAGTGTTACAATATTCGTATAAAATTGCGAAATTTCGCACTTTTAGAAACTTCAAATTAATTATGACATAATTATTTCAAACGTAAAGTAAGACACACGATTTAGATTTCACAACCACCCTTGACCAAGATAATGTTTGATATCCCGGTATCTTTATTCGTTGCAGACGGTCTTGAAATAACGGAAAACGTAATGGGACACCCGGAGTAAAACAATATCTATCAAATTTTGCACAAAACTATAACAATAATTATTCTTTGAAACAAAAACCTTACATTTAATAGCAGATGATAATTTCACTACCACCTTTAGCAAATTACCATATACTTAGCTAAAGATACTAAAGTTAAATCATTTATTTTTATAGTAACAAAGTCATGATAATATCTCCAGATTATCCAACAATAGGTTTCAGACTAATGTACATTTGAATATAAATTTCAAGTATACTTACCATTTTCCAATCTACTACCATCCCAATAAGTTATGTCTGAATTTTCAATATCAGATTGAATCATCTGTTTAGTAAGATCATAGAAGTGTCCCAAATTACTGACTTTCTCGATATCTCTTGTTGGTAAATTTTCATAGCGAAAGGCAATTTTCATTCTATCAGAATTAACAAAATTTGTATCACATGATGATTCTTCTTGTTTAATAACAGCCGGCATTTCCTTGATCTATTATAACAAAAATTACAATTTAATAATAGCAGATACCAGTTCAGAATGTCTGTACGAATGCCACAAAGTTGTAACATATAGCAAACAGAAAACTATCCAAAAATAGATATATAAATTATCTAGAAAGTATGCCTGATACATTTTTATCCAGATGTAGATGTTATGTTCTCAATATATGTAGACTAATATATGTGATAAGTTTGACATCAGCAATGCATTTAGTATTCCAAATACAATTATATTTTGTATATCTTCTTCAGAGTTTGAAAATACAAAATATTTACCAAAGAGGTTTCAATCTGACCATTTGGTCAATTCCATGAAGTTATTATTATGTTGTAAAATATATAACATAATGGAAAGACTTGCAAAGGTGAAGATTTATTTAATTTTGTCAAGCACATATGATAAAAACGGCAGTACGGAACCATTATTGTTTAAATTACTTGCTTCCATCAAATCTTATATTTTGGCATATGTGCAAACAACAGATACCTTATTTTCATCACTCTATGGCTGATCTTACTCATTCATCCATGCAGATGGAAGACAAATATATGACTGAACAACATCTGCCCAGTTTCATGATTTTTGTTGTCAATAATCACTGATGGCACAATTATTAATACAATGTACTAAATGTTGAACATGTTAAAGTAAACTTCATTTTAATTGTGCTTATCAGAATTGATTTGACACATGACTGCACATTTTTTGTTTTAATGGACCATCTCCATGGGTACTAGATATACTGGGGTAGGAAACTGTCTATGTCATAGTATAGAACGCGCAAAGTCGATATCAATATACTTCGGCAATGATGGATGGGAGGTTTTTAAAGGAGTAGAGATGGATAGCCTACTAAAAGAAGTGTAGTGGGCGGCGAGCAAGAAGCCGCTCAGACATCACGACATGTGACATTTTACTCCTTCCACTCGAGTTTTCTATTGTCTATCTATCCATGACTATAATGAACATTATAGTCCAGGCAACGAACCGGAAAATGAAAATAAAAATAGTAAGCTAGAATTCCAAAATTTTTTTTGCATTTTATTCCTAATTAATACCCCATAGATCATTCATAACTATTAAGACCGCGGGGGTCGACCTTTCTACCCCCCCCCCCCCCCAAACAGGGTTTCAACGGGCATTCTTACTTATAAAAACAATCCCCAAAAAATCTTAATGAATTAAGAGCCGAAAACGACCCCTAGTATGTTTTTTGGGTCGCTGATCACGATTCCACAGTTAGTTTTCTCGGAAAACTCCCTCCAGATGGAAAATTTGGAAAATTTATATGATATAAAAATGACCTCCAGTAGGTTTTTTGGGTCGCTGATCACGATTCCGCTGTTATTTTTCCCAAAAAACACTCCCCAGATGGAAAATTCATTTTCCTGAGACGGTTATGAATAATAAAGGATAATTTTGTTGCAAAAATGACCTCATTTTATGACTAGAGGTCATTTAATTCATATTATACAAAATTATACTTCATCATTCATAACAGTCTCAGGAAAATCTCAAATTTCCCGAATTTTCCATCTGGGAAGAGTTTTTTGGGAAAATAACAGCGGAATTGTGATCAGCGACCCAAAAAACCTACTAGAGGTCATTTTAGCAGCAAAATATACTTTATTATTGATAACCGTCTCAGGAAAATCTCAAATTTCCCGAATTTTTCATCTGGAGAGTTTTTGGGAAAAATAACAGCGGAATCGTGATCAGCGACCCAAAAAAAACTACTAGAGGTCATTTTTGCAACTAAATTATAAATTATACAGGATGTCCCAGGTTTTAGTAGCAGAACTCCAACAGTCGATAGAAAATTTGATTTTGAGAAAAAAGTTCCTATTAACATATATGCACAGACGCTTAGTTTTTGAGATACAGGGTAGGGTGTTGAAATTGAAAAAAAAATTTCGTTTTTTGCGAATATCTCCGGAACCGTTTATCGTACAAATAACAGCTTTTGTGCGCATTCTCTACTCATAGTAAGCTATGTTCTGTGAGATAAAAAATTTTTTTTAGTCATAATTGGTGAAGATTTTGAAGAGGTAGTGGGTGTTTTTCTCCCCTACTTCTACGCCACTGGAAAAAGTACGGTTTTGAGACAACCATTTGAACCGCCAATGTTTTCTATACAAAAAAGGTACATCTGGTCATAAGCTCTAAAGTTGACCGTTTTCGAGAAAAATCAACTTTTATGTTGAAAAACATGGTCAATTTTTTGGTTTTCTAACGATTAAATAAATTTTGTTTAATTAGTAAAAAATAAATTTTATTTCAAAGAATTGACCATGTTTTTCAACATAAAAGTTGATTTTTCTCGAAAACGGTCAACTTTAGAGCTTATGACCAAGAGTACCTTTTTCGTGTAGAAAACATTGGTGGTTCAAATGGTTGTCTCAAAACCGTATTTTTCCAGTGACGTAGAAGTTGGAGAGAAAAACACCCACTTCCCCTTCAAAATCTTCACCAATTATGGCTATAAAAAAAAATTTTATCGCACAGAACATAGCTTACTATGAGTAGAGAATGCTCACAGAAGCTGTTTTTTGTACGATAAACGGTTCCGGAGATATTTGTAAAAAACAAATTTTTTTTTTCAATTTCAACACCCTGTATCTCAAAAACTAAGCGTCTGTGCATATATGTTAATGGGAACTTTTTGTCTCAAAATCAAATTTTCTATCGACTGTTGAAGTTCTGCTACTAAAACCTGGGACAACCTGTATATTATATATAAATTTTCCAAATTTCCCATCTGGAGGGAGTTTTCCGAGAAAACTAACTACGGAATCGTGATCAGCGACCCAAAAAACATACTAGGGGTTATTTTCGGATCTTAGTTCATTAATTTTCTAAGCTTTTGGATTGTTTTTATAAGAATGCTGAGGGGTTGAAACCCCGTTTTGGGGGGTACAAAGGTCGACCCCCGCGATCTTGATAGTCATGAATGATCTATGGGGTATTAGGAACAAAATACTACTATATATTTTTTTTTCATCATGGTCTTTTTCCCGGCTTATTGCCTGAACTATTAGACAGACTCTGTGCACTAGAATAGTGGTCAAGTAACTGTGCAAATATATACTTGAGGATAATGCTGATGTACATTATTAGGGCATGATATAGAAGTGAACGTCTAGACTTCCATAACAATGCAAAAGTTATTCCTTCCGTTACTTCGTTCTACAGTTGGATGCACTGAACTGGAGTCTATCATTATGGTCGATTTTAGCGAGAACTTCAAAATTGGGCCACTAAATTTTTGATTTTTCATGAAATTGCCCAAGCAGCTGTAAGAATTATCTGTCGCCTAATATGATACATGTGCATGGATTTACTTCAGTTTTTGTTTCAATTTGATTTTGATAAGTTATATATTTTTTGGTAATTGGATGATTATAGCCTTATTCAGTTACATATTATTCAAAACATATTGTACACAGTACTTACATAATCTAGAATTATAGATAATTTAATTTGTTAAAACAGACAAAATGAAGGGAACTAAAGAACAAATTTGAGATACTTTTTTGGATAAATACTAATAATGAAAATATTTGGGATAGTCCATACTTTGCCACAACAAAAATCTACATACTTTCCATCTGTCCAGGCAACTTGATGTTGATGTTTTTAAGTTCAACAAGTAAAACTTTCCTTAGGAAACCAATGCTATTCTATTATTAAATCTGGTTTCATTTTTATTTCTAATTCGTTTTTGAATTTAAGCATTAACTATACTTGAATTCATGATAGATAATAGGTCTCAAGAATGCAGTATGTAAATTGTATTAACCAGGACTTTTAAAATGAAACTTACTATATCATGTGGACTTGAGTCTTGACTAGCTACAAATATGGAATGATTCGATACCAATCCTTCGGCAACAAAATATTTAAACATCAATTTAGAGTATGAACCATGTATGTCTTCCTCTGAAATTAAAATATGACATGTAAGAAAAATTCCAGAATCATGGCCTTCAATTTCATTAGGTAAAATACTTCCATTGCTAATGACAAATATACTTAATTGAAAATAATATTTGCATAAATGGAAGAAAATATTACAAAAATGTATAAAATAAAACTCGCAAAAACGATTTGAACAAAGCTGCAAGAGTTGGTAGCTGCTGTGATGCCTACTTTTCAGCAGAGCTCTGTGGCAACAGTTCTGCCCGTTCTTCATAGACTAAATTAATAACTCACTAGCAGCAGCTATCAAAGCATAGATTCATATTTTGATAGAATTGCATACAAAAGATGAGATTAAGATTTCAACAAAACTCTGAAAAGACCAAAGGGTCAAAATAGCTGTCAACTTTTAGCAGAGTTGTTCGTTCACTGAAACACGATCCCAAAATTTAAGATTACCCAAATTTTTAATTATTCTTAGATTTATTTGTCGTTTGAATAAAAATTGTACGTTAATCAGAGCTGTGATTTGGTGTAGCGCGGCTGGACTGCCTCGCTACATAAATATTTTTTAGCTTCTTATAACATAATATACTGTTGAAAAATGGTAATAAAACACAAATTTGAACTTATGAGAACAGCAAAGTTTAATTGCTCAAAATTATTGTTTTGCCATCTTTGCACATTGACATTTTCGAAGCCAAATTTCATAAATCAAATACTTTAAATTGGCTACAACAAAAACTATCAGGTACAATGTCATACTCTCATTTGAAATGTGATTCTGATTGTAGACCATTAAAACTTACACACACTTATCATATTTGAAAAAATAGCCTCAAATATGATACGTGTGAGGAGCATGTAACTAACACTTTAACGAATTTTATAGTAGAAAGCTGTGGCTCCAGAGCAGCAAAAGTGACCATGTTCAGGAATAAAAAAGTTAAAATAATACATATTTACCTATTAAAGCAACAGTTCCCATGGGTAAGCCTCCCCCTAAAATATTATTTCTTATTAATAGTTTCAATTGCTATAAAAACGGTTTCGTACCTAGGAGGTCATCCAAAGCTGGAATACCAGAAGATACCACTACCTGTGATGTTTGAGAAACCAACTTTGTTCCTGTAATACAGCCCATACTTGTTCTTCTCTCCATAGTTCATTTCCTGATTTCTTTTTTAGTAGAAATATATTGACACCATTTACTCAAGTTAACTGGGATGCATCAATCTGTCCTCTAAATAACAATTGAATTTAAGAGAATGTACTGCAACTGGAATTAAACAATGAGTAACGATAAGGAAATGATGAAACATAAAATGAGGTTATCATTCGGATTGAATAAACACAGAAGAACAAATATGTGGTTTTGTGGTTACTAGTTAAGCACAAGGGGAACATTGACTAAGGAAATTTTTTGACATAGAGTAACAACTTAAATTAGTCTCATGTCATAGTAAACCATTATTCTTAGAAATAACCAAAGAGTTCTATATATAGAATAGACAAGTAGTGTATTGAGCATAGGAAAGCGCTGGTAACTAGTCGGACATTCCGTCCTTCTCGCACATGTTAGTGCGCTCTCACTCGCAAGGTCTCCCCTTCTATCACAAAGAGTCTAAGAATACAAAAATAAGTATAACGCGCGCACATCGTGCGAGTGAGAGTGCAGTACATGTGCGAGAAGGACAGAATGTCCGTTAACATACCAGTGAAAGGCTTAGTTGTCTACTCTATATATAGAACTCTTTGGAGATAACATGTAAAATAATAGGTATATTACCTCTATGCCTTATACTTGAATCACGTTCTACATGAGTTTTTGAAAACACTACTACATACCTTTTTCCCACCCCTTGACACAAATAAGTAGTGATCGTCATAAAATTTTTCACGCGTGAACTCTCAAACAAGAGGAAATTCATGAAATCTCGAAAAAATCACCGCATCCCTGTTCCACACCCCGTAAAACAGATATCACACCCCTTAAAGGAGATAAGCACACCCCTTAAGGCAGAAAAGTACCGATCTTGATTGAATCTTCCCCACCGACCTTCAAAACAAGAGGAAAGTCATTGTCTACATGAGACTTCGGAAAACTCCCAACTCCTTTAATCATCCTTCAAACCAGACAAATGCCGATTTTAAAGAAATTTCGAAAACTTAACCTCCAAAACAAGAGAAAACTCACTTTCAACATGGGATTTAAATTGAAAATTATCATATCCCTCTTTGCCACACCCTGAAGTAGATAAGTACCAATCTTGATGAAATTTTGCACACTTGACCTATAAACAATATAGCAAAGTCACTGTCACTTACCGGTATAAATGAGTGACAGAGGAAGCTATGGCAACTATTAACAATGTTTTGTATAATTAGTGTTAAGATGGGATTGTATTGGAGGATTATTCCTTTATTATAATAATCAATCTGTAATGAAAACATTGTTGCACCATTTCGAAAAAGGCAGAACTATATAACGTTGAAAATTTCAATCAAGGCGACTGGATATCACGATTATGTGCAAAAGTTCCAAATTATTAATGATACTATGTTCGCTATTTCTTGTTCTATCCCTCGAATATCGACGTATTATTAAGTCACCATCAAACCGTATTCCAAATACTCATCTATATAGAATTTGAAGTTCAAAACTATCTCCCCTGTACTGCATATATGTTGAATCGCTCGGCTACACCAAAGAGGTCTATACACCTCGTTGGGCTACACCGGACCAATTGGCAGTGTTCTCAATCACGTTGGATTGGAAATTAGGGAGAACGTTGAAGATTGCACTGGACTAATCTATTGAACTTGAATTCTTTTACCAAACCCTTGGTCTGACCGGTCATCTCGGGGATGATTCGTTTTACATCAAAAAAATCAGTGACCAGAGGGTTTTACAGGTCATAAAGAGGTTATATAATTCCGTTCTTCACAAAGTCAACGCGTCATGAGAAATTACGGAACCAGGATTATTATTATCAATAATGGAGGGGCGAAACTTCGATACACGCAATCAGAAATGAGGAAGGTGCATTGGGAAAATTGCTTCATAGAAACTTCGTTCACTACTCCATGCCAAGAGCTACTTTACATCCCAGCAGCTCCTCATAATGTACAAAGCACAGACTCAACCCCTCCCCGAGTACTGTTCACACGTTTGTTAAGTTCCTAAAATACGCTGAAGCTATCAGATTTTATTCAGAAGAGATTCGACTGGCTGGTGCTGTCAAACTTACGAATTCAGTGACCAGTCTAGACTAGAAACTAGAACATCGTAGAAAGGTGAACGATCCCTCCGTGTTCTATAGATATTCCCATGGTGTTCATTGAATATCTCATCTGTTATTCTACCACGAGAGATTCCAGGTAGAGAGACTAGACTAGCTCAGGCTGTTCTTTCCTTTATTGTCAAGCTCGAAACTTGCCGTTCTTTCTACCAGACTTAATTTTTCTAACGAACGCCGAAGTTGTGGGACATTTTGCCCAATGAGGTCTTTCGTGATACCTAAAGCGTCCAAACCTTTACAAATTTCCAATGTTTCCTCCTCTCCTAGGTTTTTCACCCTAGAATTTTAGGCTCTGAAATGTTTTGCTTCGAAACATTCCTCTTGTCCAATTCTGCAATGAATAGACAACACAACTGCTCTCAACTATGTATTCTATCTAATGTTAAAATTTACAATTAATATTAATGAATAACAATAACCATTAAACCGATGCAGATCAACGCATGCATGCGAATCCATTTGAAATAAAATATAATTATTTTTATCCGAAATACTTTCTACATAATACTTTTGTCAATATTACTTTCTTTTATAAATTAACCTCTTCCCTTAGTGATATCAAGAGATACAGTTAGACTGTATCATTTGAGTGGGCTTTTCCAATCTGTCAATTATAATAAATTTAAATCAATGCGGTTGAGGGGACAGCGCTTACCAGTTTTCATACGTAATAAACAAATTATCGAATAATGCGTTTGCTGATTTCAGAAATTTATCACACTTGAGTTTCAAAGTTGAGAGTTTGAGAATTATAGACGTTGGAAACGACGTTATCTTAACTTCGATGATCTTAGGTAATGCAATCATTCCTATACAGCGACATATTTATTTCAACAAACTCGGACAGATCGAATTTTGCTTTTGGAACGACACTCTTGACATACTAATTGTTCCCCACTTCAAATCTCTTTGCATTGACAACTACCCTTCAAATTATTTTGAATTGAATGTGGGGGCAAGTGATACGTCATTTCGAAGAGTATTCGATTGTATACTCTAACTATATGAGATTTTCGGAATTTCGTCCATTCTTTATTTTGTTTTCAACTAATATAATAAATGAACTGTGAACAATCGATCATTGAATTCCCTGATTTTTGTTGACAAAGTAGCTATAACGAAGATTTCTGCAGATTAAATTTATGGTTGTAAGAACAGAAAATATTTAGGAGATGATTTAGAAATCGCGAATGAAAGACGTTTAATTATACTTTATGTTGCATTAAAGTTTTATTGAAATGGTCTACATAATGTATTTTATACTGACACCCCCCTGGTTGAAATTCAAAATTATTCATACTATCAAAATTTGCCACAGAGTAAACGTTTAAAATAAAGTGTGACGTCAAATCGATGACGATGACACTTCTGCAGGTTGAATATATACCTGTGATATATATTTAAAACCAGAAAAATACGGTTATTGTCACTATGGTTCAAATAGAATACTGTACATTTGAAAACTGAAGATGAATATCAAAAATACCAATTGAAACGGGAGTGACGCTTCCAAAAACAATACAGTTCCTATTTTCACAACTAGAATGATTTGCAAAATTTCAAAACAATACGACCAATAGGAAAGGCGCAATATAGTCTCCACAGTTTCTACACACAGATCATCTCAAAAAGCTTTGATCAATTGATCGCGAGAATTCCTTCACTTTTGTTAGTAAAATAGCATTCGGACACTCCTGCTGGTCAAAAAATGATTGTAGGAACAGAAAATATATTGGAAATATATCTCACAACTGTATGTTTCATACTGATGACATCTTTTGTCACATGAACTATCAAAATTTGCCATAGAAATAAACTGTAACTGCGATTTTACATCAATGACGATACTTGAAGATTAAAATGAAAATTTCGAACACATGTATAAGTTGAATATACATATACATCTAATACATATCTATAACCAGAAAAACACGGTTGTCATTATGGTTGTATAAAACAATATAAGTCCATTTGAAAAACTGAAGAGGAATGTCAAAAATACCACTCGAAACGGGGCTACCGCGCCCAAAATTTGTAATTTCTGATAAATTTAAAGATGTTTTGAAAAATGTAAAAAGGGTAATTTTCTGCAGTTGTAGAGAGATATAAAAAACCGATGACTCTTTGCCTCCATAACAAAATGGCAATTCCCATTCAACATTAACTTCTGAGAAAGTTCAATAGGAGAATAACAAATAAGTTCAAGGAAATTTTCGTTTTCGGATCACTCACAAGCCCGGTACCTTTCCGTACTTAACGTACGAAGCACGAGTTTACAGCTCACTACTTTACAAAGATCAAAATAAACACGACGCACGAGTGTAACAACTTTCTCAGGATATTTACTGAAAAAGATGAGACCAAATATAGAAATTCACTAGAACGAAAACATGCGGGAAACTGAATATCATCGTAAATGGTTTAAGTATCGGCAAAATGATAAAGTTCTTAAAATATTAAATTTCTAAGATGAAACTGCTCATTTTAACATTCAATTATTCAGTTTTAAACATAGATCACTATCAATTCGGTTATTTATTGCCTTAACAAGCTACCCTTCGATCCAAGAAAGTTCACAAAGTTAGTACCTATTATAATATAGAAGATCGGTACAAAGAATTTGACTATTAACGAATTAACATTTAGCTACAAGCAAAATTCTTCCTTATCACCAGAAGGCATCAAATTATGCATTTAGAGAGCAACCCAACAAAACTAAAATCAAACACTTTTATTAAATTGAGAATGTTTTAATCATTTCCCTTGTGTATAATTTTTTTTATAAATTTTCTCAAGAAATAGCTAATTCTCAATCTAATTTTCACAATTCAGAACATCCTACTTGAGAATTGAAAAATCTCAAAACTAATTATTACTAATTGGCAACCATGGTTATTAAATCAAACTTCACTGATTTTACCAAATATATTGACACTTCCTTCTGAGTTATATTTATCATTTGAATAAAAATATATTAAAACAAAAATGCAATTACTTATTTTATTTGTTGGAGTTTCGACTAGTTCATTTTGGAAAACATGCAATTGAAGAAAGAATTACTTATTCAATTTTGAAATTGCACTACAAAGTAATTGTATTTTAATTTGTTTAAAAATGAGATATCATAGGACATTGAGACTTGTTTGGTTCATTTTATTCCTTTTCCATTCATTATATTGAATATCCTGTGATGCTGGATCTGTATTCACACATTTTTAGTTTGAGTAAATTATGTCGAAATTTTAAATATGCTGTTTTTGCTCCGGATAATAAGATCACTCCCGAAATGTTCCACATTAAAGTAAACATTCAACTACCAAGATTGCTAAAACCGATGCCTCTTAAAAATACGATCCCGGAGAAGATGGATTGGCTCCACAATCTGGTGATCAATCAATCACAAATTATTTAAGCTAAATCGACTTCGTCTTTGACTGCATGAAACTTAATATTAGAGTTTACCCAATAATGCTTTATGTTATAAATATTCTCCTATAATGGTCATGTACCTAAGTGTTTATTGTTGTTAAAGGTCTTCTTACACAATATACTTAGTTCTGCTATCAAACAATGTCGTTTAAATGCTTGAAAGAAAACCATACTTATTATCATTCATCTATTCTAGACATTGACGAGAGGTTGATACTTTGCTGAAATCGATAGATTTTGGTCCAAATCATACTAAAATCATGTTTTAGACAATTAGACAAAATCAAAGTATCAGATCAATTGTTTATTCAACTATCTAACACAGATTTGTATGCTCTAAAAAACAAACTAATAAACAGCTTGGTCGTTTGAGAGCAATAGCGACCTTTTATGTTTTTCATATAATTTATTATAAACAATAACAGTACTGGGCGTGCTAAGATGAATCTAATAATGCATAAAGATAGTCCCGAAAGTACAATAATTTTTTGATCACAAATTGTTTATTTAGAGCGATTAATTGAAGCAATAGAAAATGATTTCAGAGACCTTTCCCTGGTTATCAGAGCAAGTTCGGTCTGTCTAATCTAGTACAAACGATAGAAATTAAAAAGTCTATAACAGTATAAAAAATAGTAAAAAAAAAACGTGTGGCACTCGGGGACAGCCGCGGTGAAGCTATTGCATAGCATTTTTCTCAACTTATGCAATTATAATTATTTATTTATTTTTAATTTATGCAGTATTTTTTTTTCTTTGATATTGATTCAAGTTACACTTTTTGAGCGTGGTGACCGATAAGAAAACAAATTTTTTTCTTTTATTGAATAAATGAGAAGTTAATATCGTTTAAAATATTTTAATTATCTTACAATACATGTAGGTTATTCAGGAAATTGTTATCATTGAAACTATAGGTTTATGGTAACTGAAATAAGAGACAATATCTGGAACATACCGCGTCAATGGTGGCCCCATATTTTGTTGTGGATTCTTGTGGATCATTATTCATTTTCAAATTCAATTTTTAAGAAAGAAAAGTTGTCAACCGCTCTGATTTTTTTATCAGCGAAGTTGATGTTGAAATCGCCAGCCAAGATAAGTGGAAATTTATTACCATTTGTACCAAGTATTTTCGACCCTTCTTCAGTGTACTCCAGTAAAGTGCGATGAATAAAATGCTCTACCTCGTCCAATTTTGGATTCGGAGAAATGTAAATTGCTACCATAACTATGTGTAGGCCATTTCTAAGGTTGCATTAGCACGCACAAATATCTCCAAAAATGAGCGCCTAACATTAACATCGCTAACGTGTGCAATATTTATTTCAATATTCGGAGTCATAATATTAGTTACATTATTATTATTTTCGTAAATAGCTACCCCACCTTTTGGAACAGTATCTCGTTTGAATTGAACAATACAATTGAAATTAGGTATTTCAATCGGATGGCGCATGATAGCCATGCAAGATTCGGTAAGAAGTAACACATTTGTTTGTCTCGTAACTGAATCTTGTAAATCGTATTTGTGACTATTTAGACTTTGGCAATTGAAAGTCATTGTTGAAATGCCATTTCTATTACTAAGGAAATCTAAGACACTTTGAGCTGTCGTCTGAACACTATTTAAAGGCAGTCTTTTGAATTCTTGCAACAAAGATGCAGTCGATGCAGCTTGCCTTCGATTATTATAAAACTTGAATGTAGAATTATCGTTTTTTGTCGTGATATACAATTTTTCAATATTAGTCACCCGAGAGAGCGCAACATAAACGAGTTCCTGTTATTTTTCGTTACGGAATTTCATGATTGGGTCGCCGCGCTCAAAGCCCGCGATAAAAGCTATATGCAATATAGCTTAAAAAGACTTTTATTGCTTATAACAAATTATATGGAAAACATAAAAGGTAGATTCAAACGACGCGTCTTGATTAAACCTTTCTTATGAATCCCGAGATTCGAAAATCCATTGATTGATTCTTTTGCGTTTTATAGCAAAGAAATCTATTTTTTGACTATAAACAGTTGAATAAACAATTGATCCCATACTTTGATTTTGTCCAAAAGTTGATTTTGGGCCAATATCCATTGATTACAGCATTAATATCAAACTTCCCATTCATTTCAGCATCGCAAGACTAAATGACTGGCCTATTCTTGAGTTTTCTGAAAGACAAGCTAGAAATAATATAGATAATGAATTATACCTACCTCAGAGCAAGATTACTTAGTCTGAGGGGATTTATACAGCCCTATACTATACATGCACAATGAACTAAAATAAACCTTTTTGTTCTTAAACAGATTCAAACTTTCATATGATGTTCTCAATGCATGAAGCACCACCCCACTTTTTTATGCTCTGCTAATTGTTATTTCCTTCCTGTCTGATTCCAATTCACGTTGTTATTCATATCATGACATTACATTCTTAGGGTTAACTCGTTAACTAGTTCGTAGTTCTCTTACTCTTCTTGAGAATTGATGTTTTTAATTTATTATATAGTGAATGTATAACGTACTCGGTTCTTTACACCAATATATTACTTCCAATTACCAACTAACTCAGAACGTGATGTTATTAAATGGATAGATTAAACGTGAATTGATATGGAAACGTACTGAATTTTGTGTGAATCATGAGTAGTGTAGTTAGTTTGGGCGTCAGTAAAGCCATATTGGTGATTTGCAATTTTATGCTTTTGGTAAGTATTATTCCAGCTTTACTACTCTATTATCTTAGTAATAATTGTTATGTTTGAGGCTATGATTTTGCCAAAATATATTCTCATGTGTACATTACCTAGGTACTATTCTTAAAATTTAAATAACATGAAACTCCCAACATTCATAGTATTCGGCTTATATCCCAAACAAAATGCCTTAATCCATATTATGGTGCTACTTATTCACATATTCACGTTCCAGTTATTCACATTGTATCTGCTAGCTATATAGGCACTCCAATTTTGACATGGAATATGCAAAAGTATTGTTAAATATAGTTTCCAGAGGTATGATTACGGACCCACAAAGTCCACCAACAACATCTGGTCTTAGTATGTTGAATAACAGTCAATGTTAAAGATCAATTTGATCTGAATAGGAAAATTTTGAGAGTGATTTTGGGGATATCAAAATACTTGACTATATAAAAAATAAAATGGGCAAGAGTATGAAGATGCAGATATAATCAATGGTCCGTTCAAAAACGATGAATAAACATAAACAAAAATCGACATTGTAAATTATATATATAGTCTTGTTCATAACCTTAATCTTGTAACAAACGATACAATGAATAGAGTTACAATTTTTTTGAAGATTCTGTCAAATTTATATGGAGAATTTCTTTAAAAAATCGGAATCGATTCGTAGTTTCGCACGTTAATTACGTTACAAGCAGTAACAAAAATACCAGAACTCAAAAGAGACGAAGTTGGAAAATTGTAATAAAATTTAATTCAAACTCTAATTCATACGGTCAGGCAGAATAAGTTTAAGCAAGGTATTGTCACCAGTTTCAAAACAAAATTTAACCCATTCTGAGCTGGTGTACACTATGGTGTACATTAAATTTTGCTTCACTTCAGACCTGGCATAATTCGAATTGCTTAAAAAAATTTTTTCACGATTATGCTATCATTGGAATGTGTCAAATACTTAACATTTTTTGTATTATTTATTATATTATTAGAAATAACCATAACATTATTGTACGGTATTCTGCACATTCAGTCAAAACTTAAGGATAAAACAAGAACACATTGTAGAATAGTCGTTGAAATTCAATAACTAGACATACAATTTTTCAAATGAAGTTCTGTGGAACAATTTCTCTCCTTCGATAAACATAAATTAATGTTACACTTTAGGCATTTGTAATGAGATCTCCCTGTAGTAGTCCACTGTTTTACATCGAGTGGTTCCTTTTTGCCATCATGCTCTGTCAAATGGTCAATCGTATAGAATTCAACCGCATCTGAAGGTCTTGTCTCGCATTTTTTCTGGGGATAGGTGACAAAGTTGAGCGACTTTGTTTTCTTGGCATTGCTACGGTATACTTTGTTATTTGATAACTATTTCAAAATTCATCATCGCTAAATTCCTCAATGTCTTAATCGTTTTCCTTTTTCAAAAGTGAAACATGTAATCAGATCGATTTTCAAATCTGGGTTTGAACATTTTTAATATTGTCCGAAGTTTGAGGAAATATTTAAATTTACCATCCAAGAACTAAATTATGAATGTACAGCATACTGAACATAAACACAACAGAACTGCTCCAAATCAAACACAAAACTATAAGATATTGACAAATGTACATACAGTATGCTGTAAAATACTAAAACGATGGATTTTATGTGGATATCATTTTTCACAACGAAAAAGTTTCATCTGAAAATGTTCTAATATCTTATAATGTCCATATTCAAAGACTGCCTTACCTTTATGAAGAAAAAGTTCAAAATCGCCCTCGGGCACAATTTTTTATCGATTTGTCTGATAATTGACGTCCCAAATATTGCACGAATCATATGATTTTGGTTATACAGAATGAACATTATTTTTTGAAAAACCTTTTAAGATGTCGATTCTGGAAGTGAGGAGGAAACACATTCAATATCTTCTGGCTTAACCCTCACGTGAGTGTGGCCACCCTTTCAGATTCATTGAAATTGACTTATAACTGATGGGTTTTCTAGCATAGAAAAATACTGGCGTGCTTATGAACATTGGGGATTCAATAGAAACAATGTTTTTATTGAACTTCATCATCTTCGTCCAAACTTTTATAAAATTGTCCATCAAGCATGACGATTTTTAATTGTATAATCTATACTTAATAATAATTATGTACATAAACTAAATAAAATAGAAATTACTATCTAAACTATTTCTGATCTTCCCAGAAATAGCCAACGTTCATTCAAGAATGACCAATTGTGTTTCTGTATACCAAAATGCCACGAGAAAAAGTATAAAGACCTTCCTACATGTTCTTATACACTATCTATGAATAAAATGATTTGATTAGGGGATACTGGAGGCTCATTTTTAACTCTGACTGGAATACTAAAAAATAAGAGACATCCGTAATATGTACGAAATAATCACCCTTATCCAATAAAAATACTACTAGAGTACTGAGGACCTTTCAGCTACCACTATTATCAGAGTAAACAGTTTACTCTGATCTACGTTGTTATATAAGATAACAATGAATAATATACAATGCTCTTACCAATTGAACTCAATTAATATTTTTGTTAAAGTTTCAAAGAAACACGATTCCAACATCCTACACATAATTATTACCACTCTTTAAGAAGTAAACAATTTAATTCCATTAACTTCATTCACAGTTCAGGTGATTCAATGTTTTTATTATTAAAGTTCCAAACGGGTGCTCATAATTGATAGAAAAGATGTGTTGGTGATATGTGGTACTTAACCCACTAAACAAGTACACATATCTACAATAATCAGGTAATACCTATGTGCAGTTCAGATATTGAACAATATGTGGTTTACAGTTATTCATGAGAACAACGGAAACTAAACCACAAAACTTATATATAGGAAATCATCATATCAAAAAAGTCTAGAGTGGTATATGTATCAAGCTGACAAAGCTGCATCTATTAATACTCATTTTCTGATAATTTTGATATATATCCTTTCAGAGGTTTATATTTACAGAAATATAAGACTCTGACGGTGTAATTGGTCAATACGCTGGACTAGACATCCAGTAATATGGGTTCGAATCGCGCCTATGGTTCAATGTTTTACGTCTATTCATCTTTATAAGCCTTATGTTAAATAATCATGTATCTCTTTAATTTACTTACACGAAATTTTGGCCAGTTATGCAAAGAAACCTTGATACTTGTTTATACTTACCCAGAACATTTCTCAGTCAGTTCTATTGAAATATATAAGAACCGGGATGTTGTCATTGAATGAGTACATCAGGGTAATCGCGAACCATAACAATACTCTAACCTACACTCCTCACTTCGAAACGATTGAACTTTAGATGAATGTGCTAATGTGCGTGAATAGCTGATCTATAGCGGAACATCGAATCGTATTGTGTTCATCAATGATCTACTATCCTTTCAGAGGTTTATATTTACAAAAATGTAAGACTCTGATGGGACCAAAGTGGTGTAATTGGTAACACGCTGTAATAGACATCCAGGAATGTGGGTTCGAATCCCGCCTATGGTTCAATGTTTTACGTTTATTCATATTTATAATTCTATGTTAAATTATCTAAGTTATCTTCATAATTCAGAAAATTTAATTCTATATCTCTTAATGTGGACAATTGGGCAAAGTAAGGGAAATAGTTGGCCGAAAATTTTGCAACACTTATTTTTTTATAACATAATTTCATCCAGACTGAATTTACTTATTTACTTAACCTCATCGACTGTGTTTCTTAATAGAGAGAAAGCTGAATATTGTTCTCCATCCAGGAGCAATCGGCTATCACGGCTATCGGTACCTAAAGCCGCGTCCTAATTAGTGAAAAATTTGCACGGTTTATTTGTCATCTTGGTTGCATAAATATTTACGTTGTGTGTCGTGCGCTCGTGCTCCAAACTTGTTTAGAAAAGTAATGTTTGGAAAATTACAAAATGTACTGATATAGATATGAATCGTGTTAGCCAAAAACGTAGTCCACTTTTATGCATCAAAAACTCAAAATCATTTGCAGACATAGGCAATTTTTCTTTAAATCGCCGGTACTTTCATCCAATAAGTAAGTAAGTAGATTCACTAACTTTATAGCATAAAGTTGCTTTTCACTTTGATATAGGTGTTTAATTCACTAGCGTTTTCTTTTTTTAATGAATAGAAAACGGCCCTGTTTCTTTTCATCAGTATCAAAAACATGGTCGCAGGTCTCAGATCACACCAAGGTTGGGTAAACGTTAAAATAAAGGAGAAAATTAGTGGCACTGAAATATCCAAAATATCAAAACACATATGATTATATCCGAAAAATCAATGCGTTCAGGAAAAATACGTTCACCCAAGCGTATAATTTTGCGTTCGTTCGTATGCGGCGAACAGGTCCACTTCGAATAAATTTATAACGCACACAAATTTGTGCGGAATGCCGCACACAACGTAAATTCTTACAAATTTGAACGCTGCTTAAGCTACTCAATTCGGAGTTATCATAATGTGAGTAGGTACCTAGATTTTTGATAAATAAGTACGTGTAATCATGTGACATTATCTGAGGATAATGTTTTGTTGAAATATCAGCAATTAATAATATATTGCTAGGAGTAGAAGAACCAAATTTATTTTTCACATATTAAACATAATGCTATTTATTCTTATCAAGTTGTTCTGCATAAAGTGATGAGACATCTATTCTGTCAAGTAATCAGTTAATCAATTACGTCAAATCAATTCTGAGAATTCAGTAACATGATAATTCTATCTTCCCAGAATTATGATGTGTTTAAAAATATCTGCTAGCATTAAATTATTTTATTATTTACAGATATGTGGCTTCACGCTAATCACCGGTGGAATGCTACTCATCTTTGATCCAGATAGAGTGTTGCTGTCAAGACTGTTATCGTCTGGACCTTTATCTTCTTTGCCTCATCCTTTATTATATTATGTAGCCATCGGATTCACCTCATTAGGATTAATTCTTGTGGCAACAGGAATCCTAGGATGCTGGGCCTCATGTATCCACAGCTATTGGTTACTTACACTGGTAATTTCTTATATTTTTATATTCCGCAATAGGATAAATACCCATTCGGAAAGACATTTGTCATGTCTTTAGAATTAAATTTAAGTAATAATGTATAGAATAGTATTTATGTAATGAGACCAGAAACTTTGGAAATTCTAAAGCATATTGATTGAAAGTTCCTATTTACTTTTCTGTATTCTGTCTCAACAAAGGATCCTTCATCAGGAAGCGGTGGGAGCAGTTAATAAATGTATTTTCGAAATAAGTCATGCCATCTTTATGGATTCGGTGTTCAAATTCATTTGTTCAAAATATTTTCAATAAGTCATTCCATTATTCCTAACTAGCTAGATGAGCTCAAGCCTTTCCTCCAAACTTCCAATGCCTATTTCCTGTTTCATCATTCCATTGCTGGCTCACACGATGTTCAGTAAGCATTATAGGTTTTCTTCTCTTGTAGTCAATCAATCACAGCGGACAAGTCCGGAGCACTTAGACCGCTTGATTTGGTCCATTGTGCGTCCCATGACATAAGATAAGAATCAGTCTAGCCGGCCTAAGGCTAAGATTTTGCATGGACTGATGTCTCTTATCGGCATATGTGTGCTGCCGAGATGTTGTAGCCTAAGAGAAGCCAGTGCTGGACATTCTGCTAAGATATAAGAAGCAGTTTCATCCGCCTCTCCACAACTACTACAAACTGGGTCTTCAACAATGCCCATTGTGTGTAGATGTTTATTCAGATGACAGTATCCTGTGAGGAGTCCTGTCAACAGTTTTAGGCCTTTCTTCCTTAGAGAGAGTAGGGTTTTAGAGAGTTTAGGTGAGAACTTCCTAATGTGGAGCTTCGCCTGCCTCATGCCTGGGGAACCACGCCAGACCGAAAGCCACTGTCTAAGCAGTAGCTCCTTGAGGGCGTGGAGCCCGGTGATCGATGAAATTCCGATGGTGAAATCGGGGCCAGAGGCGCTCAAAGAACCCCATTTGGCCAATTCATCGGCCACTCCCTTTCCCTTCTCGCCAGAATTGGCAAGTACACACACTAGGTGTAGTTTGTTCCTTCTGGCTAATTCAACCAGAGTTTCCCTGCACTCCAAGACTAGAAGTCACTCTGGCACGAAGTGCCCCCAGGGCCGCTGGGCTGTCAGTGCAGACGTAAATCCGCTTACCTCGGTAGTTTAATCTAAGGTTTTCCAGGGCACATGTTCATATTGCACAGACCTCAGCCGGGAAAACTGTTGCATGGCCACCTAGGAGAACTGAAATCTTCCTTCTGGGTGTACATGAGTAGACTCCGGCTCCACTAGACTCGCCAGTCTTAGACCCATCCGTGAACCACACGAGTCCCCTTGGCGAGAGCGGCCCAGAGTCCTTGTTCTCCCAGTCCGTCCTCTGGGTTATGAGGACGTCTGTCTCTTGTAGTCAAAATATTGATAAACAAATAGTAGATTGGAAAACTTGAGTTAGGTCCTAGGTTGACAAGCTATACAACATTTCTACTGTATATGGAATTAGTAACGAAATGCATGAGCATATTATGATAAAAAAATTGTAAAATATATATGGCTTGTATAGTGGATATTGCATTTTATTTTTTTCTGTGCAATGAGTAGAAAAAGTAATTCAAAACAAATCTAAATTAATAATACTAGTATTAATTCGCGTGGCTCATGCTATTAATCATCTTCAAGGTACGAAGGCAGGTGAAAAGTTCCAGAAAAATTAAACAAGAAATGATTTATTTGGTCAAAACTTATTTTATTTTTCAACATAATCTTCTTGTAGCCTGATACAGTTCATCCAACGTTTTTCTAATTTTTCGATCCCTCCCAAATAATACGATTTAGGCAATCCTTCAAAATAGGCGCTTGTTTCAGCGATGACCTCATCGTTGTAGCCAAATCTCTTTCCACCGAGCTATTTCTTCAAGTTTAAATTCATGTCATTTTGCCATTGCGACTGCGGACCTGTGCGCCGGTGCGTTGTCCTGGTAGAAGAGAAATTTTTTCTTTCCCAAATGCGGCCGCTTTTCATTCAAATCGGCGTCGAATCGATCCAACAGCTCTGCATAATATACGCCTGGAATCGTTTTGCCCTTCTCAAGGTAATCGATATGGACGATACCGTGTGCATACCAAAAAACTTTCGTCATGACTTTGTTGGCCGATAACCCCACTTTGGCCTTTTTCGGCTTCGATTCGCCAGGACAGGTTCACTGTTTCGACTGTTCTTTGGTCTCTGGTGTGTTGTGATGGATCCATGTTTCGTCCACGGTTACGTAACGGCGCAAAAGTCCTTCTTATCGCGCTCGAACATCCCCAAACTCTCCTTTGAAGTTGTCACAAAGTCGAGCTTGTAGTCAATAGAGAGCAAATGCGACACCCATCTGGCAGATAGCTTCCTCATATTCAAAAATGTATGCAAAATGTTCCGTACCCGTTCGGTTGAGATACCCATAGCCTCAGCAATCTCGTTCACTTTAACTCACCGATCGTCCAATATCATACCATGGATTTTACCGACGATTTCTGGTGTTGTAACCTCCAGTGAACGACCAGAATGTTTGGCGTCCTTTGTGGTCCTACTACCACAATGAAAATCAGTGAACCACTTGTGAATCGTTCCAATCGATTGTGAAGCTCCCCATAATGTTTAACAAGCGATGCTTTGGTTTGCCTAACGATTTTTCCACGCAAGAAATAATGTTTAATCAAGACGCGAAATTCACTTTTTTCCATGTTTACAAAAATCTTCAAGGTTGTTTGTTTTCTATGGGTGTCAAACAGAACTGAATGACATATCAGTCTGAACATTTTAATTGGTAATTCTTGCTCTTTCTAAACCATATAACATGAAAAATTAAAATCATCTAACAAGTTTTTACACATTTATTACAGTACTTCCTGATAATAATTATTTTCCTTATTGGAGAATGTATTATTTTCGCAATTACTTGGGCTTGGCCACATTGCCTTGGCATAGGGATGGATTCCGTAGACTTGACTAAAACGTTACAACGTAATTATGGTAAATTAGAACAAGAAGAGTTTACAGCTGCATTCGACCTTGCTCAGACCATGGTAAGAGAAAATAATTGTAGTTCTTTTATAAAATTGTATAATAATAATCTCACTCCGATGACGTACATTTTGTACATCTTTCGACTAAAGCCTGTTTAGAAGAACGGGATATGATGACGTTGAACAGAACGCTTCATAAACTATTCAATTGGATTGGAAATACAAGTGAGTGGATATATTGGATGAAGTAACAGAAGAGTACATCACATGTATTACAATCAAGTTAGCTACACATAAGCACGTAATATAGTCCAGGCAACAAACCAGAAAATTAAAAAAAAATATATAGTAAGCAGGAATTTCAAAATTTTTTTTGCATTTTGTTCCTAATACCCCATAGATCATTCATGACTATCAAGACCGTGGGGGTCGACCTTTCTACCTCCCCAAAACGGGGTTTCAATCCCTCAGAGGAGCATTCTTGTAAAAACAATCCAAAAGTTTAGAAAATTATTGAATTAAGAGCCGAAAATGACTCGAGGTATGTTTTTTGGGTTGCTGATCACTATTCCGCAGTTAGTTTTCTCGGAAAATTCCCTCCAGATGGGAAATTTGGAAAATATATATATAATATATAATTCATAATTTTGTTGCAAAAGTGACCTCTAGTAAGATTTTTGGGTCGTTGATCACGAATCCGCTGTTATTTTTCCCGAAAAACTCTTTCCAGATGGAAAATTCGGGAAAAATGAGATTTTCTTGAGACGGTTATGAATAATAAAGTATAATTTTGTTGCAAAAATGATATCTAGTAGGTATTTTGGGTCGCTGATCACGATTCCGCTTTTATTTTTCCCAAAAAACTCTTTCCAGATGGAAAATTCGGGAAATTTGAAATTTTCCTGAGACGGCTATGAATAATAAATTATAATTTTGTTGCAAAAATGATATCTGGTAGGTATTTTGGGTCGCTGATCACGATTCCGCTGTTATTTTTCACAAAAATCTCTTTCCAGATGGGAAATTCGGGAAATTTGAGATTTTCCTGAGACGGTTATGAATAATAAAGTATAACTTTGATACAAAAATGACCCCTAGTAGGTTTTTGGGGTCGTTGATCACGATTCCGCTGTTATTTATCCCAAAAAACTCTCTCCAGATGGAAAATCCCAAATTTCCCATCTGGAGGGAGTTTTCCGAGAAAACTAACAGCGAATTCATTATCATCTACCCAAAAACATACTAGGGGTTATTTTTGTAACAAAATTATACTTCATTATTCATAACTTTCTCAGGAAAATCTAAAATTTCCCGAATTTTCCATCTGGAGAGTTTTTTGGGAAAAATAACATCGGAATCGTGTTCAACGACCCAAAAAACCTACTAGATGTCATTTTTGTAACAAAATGATACTTTATTATTCACAAACGTCTCAGGAAAATCTCAAATTTCCCGAATTTTCCATCTGGAGAGACTTTTTTGGGAAAAATTACAGCGGAATCGTGATCAGCCACCCAAAAAATCTAATAGAGGTCATTTTTGCAACAAAATTATAAGTTATATATTATATATAAATTTTCCAAAGTTCCCATCTGGAGGGAGTTTTCCGAGAAAACTAACAGCGAATTCATTATCATCTACCCAAAAACATACTAGGGGTTATTTTTGTAACAAAATTATACTTTATTATTCATAACTTTCCAGGAAAATCTAAAATTCCCCGAATTTTCCATCTGGAGAGTTTGTTGCGGAAAATAACATCGGAATCGTGTTCAACGACCCAAAAAACCTACTAGATGTCATTTTTGTAACAAAATGATACTTTATTATTCACAAACGTCTCAGGAAAATCTCAAATTTCCCGAATTTTCCATCTGGAGAGACTTTTTTGGGAAAAATTACAGCGGAATCGTGATCAGCCACCCAAAAAATCTAATAGAGGTCATTTTTGCAACAAAATTATAAGTTATATATTATATATAAATTTTCCAAAGTTCCCATCTGGAGGGAGTTTTCCGAGAAAACTAACAGCGAATTCATTATCATCTACCCAAAAACATACTAGGGGTTATTTTTGTAACAAAATTATACTTTATTATTCATAACTTTCCAGGAAAATCTAAAATTCCCCGAATTTTCCATCTGGAGAGTTTGTTGCGGAAAATAACATCGGAATCGTGTTCAACGACCCAAAAAACCTACTAGATGTCATTTTTGTAACAAAATGATACTTTATTATTCACAAACGTCTCAGGAAAATCTCAAATTTCCCGAATTTTCCATCTGGAGAGACTTTTTTGGGAAAAATTACAGCGGAATCGTGATCAGCCACCCAAAAAATCTAATAGAGGTCATTTTTGCAACAAAATTATAAGTTATATATTATATATAAATTTTCCAAAGTTCCCATCTGGAGGGAGTTTTCCGAGAAAACTAACTGCGGAATCGTGATCAGCGACCCAAAAAACATACTAGGGGTCATTTTCGGCTCTTAATCCATTAATTTTGGACTGTTCTTATAAGAATGCTCCTCTGAGGGGTTGAAACACCGTTTTGAGGGGGTAGGAAGGTCGCCCCCCGCGGTCTTGATAGTCATGAATGATCTATGTAGTATTAGGAAGAAAATGCAGAAAAAATTTTGAAATTCTAGCTTACTGTATTTTTTTTTATTATGGTCTTTTTCCGTGCTTATTGCCTGGACTATAAGATTTTCAAACGATGAAAAGTTGTATTGATCGAATCTATTCCAACATATAAATAGCTGCGCATCTCTATTTAAAGGATAGCTTGAACATATGATTTCACTAGACAAAATTTTTCAACCTGGTGAACAGCGACAACACGCCCTACAGTGTTGTCGCTGTTCAACCTGGTGAACCGAAATTTTGTCTATTGACTGCTAACACGAAATGTGTTTGTATTTCACTATGCATATGATTCCACTACTTCTCTACAAACAGCAGCTATCTAGAATAATGAGTAGTTTACCTAACACTATTTAGTTTTACCAAGCTGCTTTTCCACTTGTTGCAAAAATACATAATATATAACATTATGCATTCGATAACGGTGTAATTAGAATTATTTTATAGTTTCAGTGTTGCGGGGTTGAATCTGCAAACGAATACGACACATCATTATGGAGATTACAAGCATTGAGTCACTCACTAGCTGTGCCATTAACGTGCTGCAAATTGAATAATTCGAATCAAAGCAAATCCTATTTAAATCCAGATCCAGTGAATATCACATTGTGCCAAGCACTCGAAGTTCATAGACACGAGGAATATAGACATCTCAATGTAAGTATACAAACGTACTTACAGATTGGCCTTTCAACGCGGCCGTTTCGACGCGAGGTTGTTTGGACTAAGAATGTTACGATACTGTCAGTTTTGTCTAATTTTTTATAATGAAAGCACGCGAGCGAAGCAAGTAAACGTTTTTGACACTCGAAACTTTTATTTAAACCGATTAACTTGTAATCAACTCGATCTCACAGAGTCACAGATCTTAACGTGAAATATGGAAGAACCATTTTGTATGCAAGACGTGTTGCCTATCTATACCTATATCTGCATAATCAGGCATGATCACATTTCATAATGTACTTATCTGTTCGCTCAGCATGCTTTTCAAAGCTGTGGAAAGCCTCAAAAATATGTCCAATGTATAAAAAAGGACACAAGTCGAGTCTTGTGAATTATAGACCATTATCTATATTGAATAATTTTTCTAAAGTTTTTGAGATGGTTCCTCACAGAATAATGCTTAGTCATATACATATAAAACCACAATTGCATATTGAACAGCACGGTTTCACTCCGGGTCGTTCAATAACAAACCTTTACTGTATAACACAATTTCTTGCCAAGTCACTAGACAACATTAAACAAGTAGATGTAATATACACAGATTTTTCGAAAGCATTTGACAGGTTGGACCATGGGATTTTACTTAACAAACTTTCGAATTTTGGACTGACATCTAAGTTAATTACTCTCTTTGAATCTTATTTAACCGAAAGAGTTCAGTATGTTCTTTATCATGGGCTTAGGTCAGAGACTTATGTTGCTTCGTCTGGAGTACCACAGAGCTCTGTCCTTGGACCCCTACTTTTTAAGGTGTTCATAAATGACATAGTAGAAGTTATTTCTTCCAACATTCTTAAATATGCAGATGACCTGAAAATATTCAGACTAATTGAAAATAACTGTATTTCACTTCAATGTGACCTTCACGCACTTGAAATATGGTGCCTCAGCAATAAGCTAGCGATGAATGCATCAAAATGTAACGTAATTTCCTTTAATCGAAAACTAGATACAATCATTTACGACTATTCAGCTCATAAAATCATATTCTTATTCGACTTTCTACCTTTATGGATTTAGGCGTCATCTTTAATCCAAAACTATCATCTATACCACATATTAACAATGTTATATCATCTGCTTATAATTAATTATAATGATAGGATTAAATTGTTTTTTAACGAAACATGATAAAGACGTCAGATTAATTATTACTAATATTTTCAGGGGTGCAGAGATGCTCTTGATGAGTGGTATGGTGGTCAACATATAATTCTACTGGCAGCCGGATTAGTTATAGTTTTGGTTGAATTTATGGTTCTTCTAAGTACAATTTTAACATGTACTAGAATATATCAATTCAAGCAAGAAAACAAACACAGTGCCAAAAATATTCAAGATGGAACGGACGATTCCAAAATACAAGATATATTTCAAAGGAGATCACCAGTAACTTCTTATGCCAACGAAACTTATGGCATGGCTGATACTTTCAGACAGAATTATAAATTAGTTGATACGGTATGACTGTGGCTGCACGGCATGTGCATGCCTAGAGAAAAATATGAAATATGGAGAGTTGAATCTATGTTGTGGTAATTTTTAATAAATTATATGAAAAAGTCACGTATATTTATATTGATTTCTTCTTAAGTATGTGTAAATTTTATTTGTTGAACAATCTAAACTTGAGACTCCCCAATTTTTTTCAACAAATTGATTATTCTTGGAAAAATATTAAATTAAAATTCTTCTTTTATATTTCCGAGTTTCAGAGTAATTGTAGAGTTTGTTCCATGACTTACATTCCAGATGTCACTCATAAATGTGGGGCTTCAGAACAATTACACTTCCGAATGATTTGGCAATACATATGCAGAACTGTGTAATAGACCGATACAAGAGGAGCTTATTTCTTAAAAACTGTACTATAGATACATAATCGAGGTCGTCCTTGCCATGAATATGCTTGAGATGAGTTTCCAGAACATCTAATTCAAAAAATTGTTAATCATTGGTGAATTATAAATATCTATTTGATCATTCGAAACACAACACAATTAAATACAAAAATGGACAACCAACCGCTGCAAAAGAACGCAGAGACAGTGAAGTATACTCCATAAAAATTGAAAATTTTACATTTTATTGGGGCATTTGATTGGCCATTGATGAATGGATTCGGAGAAGGAGGCACCGGAATTCAATCACAACAGAATGAACAAACAAAAGAAATTATCTACTACTGGATTGGAAGGTGATGTACAGCAAGTCTAACCCGAAGAGCCAACATCAGCTACTACTCATGAACCAAATGGAGAGGGCAAAGATACATGCACTTTATTGTAGGCCACACCATAAGCTTATTGGCAGGGTTACTTTCAAGATGCTAAAGCGCAAGTTCAAATAGGTGGACCAGATGGAGGCAGAAGAGTCACATCCAAAGGATCCATCTGACGAACTAGGAGACCTCCCAAAGATGCTGGCGTGACCTTAGTGAATAGGTAGATATTGACTTCATACTTGCTCAGAAACCTTGGGTTACCACGGGCAAGGTTAACGGACCACAAGGGGGCAGATGATGATGGGAGCTGATCGCCTCCTCCGTAACAAATCCAAGGATCCAAGAATCTTGGCAAGTTCATGTTTACAGCTGCTCCAGAGATGTAATAGAGCCAGCCCTGTGGTGAATGGTGCCCAGGACAAGGAAGGTGAACGCACCCTTTTTAACCTATCCCCCGGAAACAGTTTTCGTTCCAGAATTTGCTTAATTCTGTACATAATTTAAGTATCGATCAACACATATTATATTTATTAATAAAATAAAATGAGCAATTCAGGTGAATATCACTACTTATGATTATATGATTAAGCTATCATATCAAATAAACAATGTTTATACAAAATTTCGTTCGAAAAAAGGCGTCCCAAAGATCCAGAGCCCAGGGAAACCTCCTGTTCGCCCCTGGCGTCTTTGGGTGGGATGGATGTTATCATCGCTTGAGCGTACTTTCCATATGATCAACCATATGCACCTCACAACAGGAAGAGGGGGTCAGTGAGCTGAATAATCACTACAGCGGCAGGTATATGATATCCGGCTGACATTCCAATGTAGACCTCACTGACCATCACACCATGTGGGAAAGCAGGGCAAACAATAGACGAGTTGAGCTCCTGTTTGAATACATATTAGTTATAGTCTAGAAGGTTTGAAATGTGGGAACAACCGGATTTTTGTCACAGCAAACAGATCGGAGACGAATCACAGCAGATACATCAGATTTGATATATACTTGTATACCAATACAAGGACAGTCCAATGATTATCATGGGGCAGCAACTATTGCTTGAAACAAACTTTCCGGATTTCACAACAATCGATACATTGGTAGATGCTCAATACTCTAAGGGCATCCATGCCACAAATGAAACCAGCCAGGGAAATGATAAACATTAACAGAAAAGAGTGGGCTGTCAACAGTTTCAAACCATACAAGACAACAAAGTGGATGGAATATTTCCGGCAATGCTCCAGCAAGGTCTACAACTGTCCTAGATTCTGTGAACAATGTATGGAGCCATTTTAGCGCTGGATTATATACCGTACAAATGGAGGAAGGTAAGAGTACCGAACAACGAAAACAGAGACCGGCGTTGTCATCGGAAACTTGAGCTCCAGGGATGGACACAAAGTTTCGTCATCCAACGTTAGCTAAGGCTGAGATACTAGACATAAAGAACTGCGCCAGATTATGTTGGAGATAGCAATAGTATATTAAAGAACGAGTTTCCTAAGACTCGTCTTAAAGCACGAATTCAAGTTTAAAAAACGAGTGGCGAAGCCACGAGTTTTTTTAAAGAATGAGTGCTTCAAGATCTTAGGAAACGAGTTGTTTATACTATTTTTTGTAATTTGCTCTTTTTATGCCGTTTTTAAACAAAAATGTTCAATTTAGTCCATTTAGGGATTTTTATGGTGATTGGTAACATCTTAATTTTGAAAGTGAAAATTTGATTTAGTGGTTCTGTGATCGCTTTCTTGAGTTGTTGACGCTCGACACTGTCATTTAAACTGACATAATGATGACAAGATAATTCCGCATCAAGCTCGCCAACCTAAACATTTTCGTAAAAAGTTTCGTGCTTTTTTGGATATTAAGACACGGCGAGTAATGACGTTGCGTTCGTTAATGGGTCAATTAGAAAATCAAAATGGAGGCAAATTACAAAAATATTTTATCACAATTGACAGTCAAGCATCAATAAATGCATTATAGCATGTTATGCGATCATCTCTAACACTATCTTGAAGAGGCGACATAATTCTGATGACCGCCTCCTTTGTACCAACAACCCAGTAAAACTTCAGTGTGGGTGATAGGCTTCAAGGGCATCAAAGGAAAGGAAATGGAATACTGGTTGCAAGATATGGGACCCAACAAATATATTTGGCATAAATGATACCTACGGCGGGTAGTATTGCCTATAGCCCAATTCGAACAAGCAAATATTGGACAGAAAGCAAAGGTCTTATACAATCCAAATTATTCATAGGGAGGACATACAAACGGGAAAATCAAGAATTACTGGAACTAACTGCTGGATACTACTGGACCGAAACCCAGTAACTTAACAAATGCACAAAACGTTTTTTAGACCACAGTGCTTTGGGTACTAATTGAACAACCCCAATCCCCAAAGATCAATAATAATATGAAATATTTAATTCGTGCAATTATTGTTCTTGTACGTTTATGATAATTTCATCCAGTACAAATATTAAAAGCAAATCATTTATATACAACTCAGTATAGAGATAATGTTAATGATCATTTGAGGAAAAGCATGTTTGAAACTCTAGAATTAAATTGATAGCATCTTTAGTATAAAACAAATACGATACGATATCGTTGTTTGGTTAATCAAGCCTAAATTTAGCGTGAGAAGTATCTTCTTAAATCTTCATATCACAATGTGAAGAATAATAAATTATGACTATTACAAATAAACTGCGACTTGAGGAACAATATTGAACAGTTATTGTCTCAATCCCCTATTCCAGTTACAGCACTGTGAAGTGTGAGCGTGAGCCAGTGCTAAAGAAGTATTCAACGCTTTTAGGGGCTTCCTCTGTGAAATGGAACGTCTACAATCTAGACTACTCTGTCAAATATTTAATCATGATGATGACTATGATTATTTTCAACTTAGATGCATGTGATATGCATCAGAATATCAGAATAATGAAACAATCATTGAAATAGAATATCTTCCTAAGCGTCACAGCAAAGCAATAGAAACTTGAATAACTCAATGTTTTTGTTCGTGTGTTGTCGCTAGTGGACGTACACGCGACGAGCGCAGGCACCCATCATTTCGCGTGTGACAGGTGGCTGCATTGACACGCTGTGGAAAATGGCCGCGGTCTGTTACTGCGCGAAGTTGTGCTGCTCTTCTCTCGGTTATAATCTGAAACTACTTGATTGTGAAATATTTAGAAACTTTAATGCAACAAACGTACATTGTATTTCAATAAAACTGTGTGAAAGTATACTTTGTAGTGACAAGATGTAATATTTCATGGATATTTTCAGTATAACCTTCGGTAATAACTAGCCAGTGTTTATAAACTAAAAGAGTAGAGTTGTTTAATTTTCACCTTTCGGTGTATTAGAATTAATAACAAGTGGACATTAACGATAATTGAATAATGCTTCATTCATAAGTTAACGTGTGGATTAATCAACATTGTCATGCGTAAGGAAACAACCTGTTAAAAAGTACACTGAACTTTTATGTTTACATCTGATATATGGGTTATAAACTATAAAATTAAAATCTAGTTCGTATGTTTCGAATAATGTGAAATCTGAAGGCTGTATTAAGACAAGAAATGGTTAGAAAACGAACATTCCATCACAAAATGCACATGGACATTACGGAAAATAAGATTGAACTTCTGGGTTTCTCATCAATTTTGATGAAAATATTATAATTCTGGAAGCTAATTACACCAGTGATTTACTATAGACTAGTCTAGTGCAGGCAAATGTGTAGCATTTGCGAAATGTGTTCATAAACCTGTTAGAAAGTAGGATTTTTCTATCTACTGGTTAAGGTTATGTTTGTTTCGTAAAGGAAAATATTGCTTCGTGAAGGGCAATGTAATGAAGGTCTGGTAGGCCAACACACTGGATCGAGCCGGCTCTGGTCCAGGGGGTTGCCTCGACGGTGGCGGGACCGTTCCCCCCGTCGTTTCCCAGCCCCCAGGACTGTCACCCTTGCATCCCGAAGTTATCACTCCAAAGAGGCAAGCTGTTGATAGGTGAGTAAAACAATTCATTGATTAAAGCTAACAGCAATAGCTGGGAGTCGAGGTATCAGAATATTATGACACTGTATTGAAATATAAATAAAAGTAGGAAAACGATAAAACAAAGTAATGATTTGTGTGAACCTAATTGTGCCACTGAGATTGGCATTTCATTCCATCGCTCACACTAGCAAGTTTCAATGAAAGCTTACAAAATATATTAAATAAGTCCAGTTCTGTATGCCTCTTTTAAGTACCGATGAACCTAATTTCAGTAACATTGCTAATTTGGATTTTTAAATCAGTTATTTACATCATGTATTTATGAAGCTTTATCTATCAAGGATTGTTCTGATTGCTGTTGAGGTGAATTGTGCGGTGAATCTTTATAGTTCAAAATAGGTACAATATAATTAAACTAATCTATTAAATGTGATATTTGACAATTCAAGTAAACCATCTGGACCATTTTAAATTTAAATGATTCAAGAAATGTTATGAAATGAATCTAGATCAATTAAGGAGTTAAAGGTGTATTTGCCTTTTTCTTGTTAAGGTTTTGATTAAAAAAATGTATGCAATTACGTCTGAAGAATATGTAGATGCAATTTTAATCAAGAATCTTGTTACTAAAACAATAAGACAACCAGCAAGAGACCAAAGTTATTCAAATCAATATCCATACAGTGTCTGAAATCTACATAGTCATATTGACTACCCCCACAGAATGTCATTGTTTCTTCATTCGAATCTCATGCTCTTCTTTTTATTATAAATAAACTTGACGAATCCTTCCTTTATGAACGCAAGTGTGATACCGGCTCATGAAAAATGCGCCTCACTAATCTAGGAAATTTGAGTATTAATTATTAAATAAAATTTATTTAAAGACATAAAATTTTGTTTGTAAGATGGGTTCTTGATTCAAATAAGTTGGGTATCGAGCTAAACCAAAATGAAAATTTTATAGAAACCTACTTATACCTAATAGATGTTGATATTTCCTTTTTTGCAATATTTAGTCAGGTTATGTAGATCTGTGAAAATGAGCTGTTGCAATTTCAAATGTATTTTAACTAAAATTGACACACCATGGATTAGGCAGACAACATGTGGAATATGTATCCACATTATTAAATATAGGTTCACGAACGAATATTTTTCAGAAAATACAATGCCGGAAACTGATAAACCATAATCTGTAAAATATCTTAATCGCGCATGGCTAAAGCTGGAACAATTTCATAGATTATTTTAAGTATTGGAAGTTAGTGACAATGATGATCAAAGTTACAAACAGAATATACCAGATAAACCTTGGAATAAAATATCAATTCAACTGAAGATTACTACGTGAACCTAATAGCTATAACTATTTATACCATATCTGAACTAGAAATGTGTACGTGGCAAAGTTTTCGTCGCAAATAATTTAATTTGGTTACTGATTCTTACATAATTGTTTCCCATTCTATAAGATACTCATCGCATTTTTGTACAAATAATGAAATAAATTATAAATAAATTATACATTTCATTACATTTACGCAACAAAATACATTTATATATAAAAATTCTCGGGAAATAGGTCACAATAACACTTTGTTTTAACTATTCGTCTTTACGTACGTTTCGGTCTCACGACCATCATCAGAAGACTCACTATGTCTAAAAAGGGGGTTTATTAAAACTAATTATAACACAAGCGTCCAAATCGCACAATTTAACTTCAATTAAAAGAGCCCACGCCGTCGAAACGAACAGAACCACGAATAATCGAAATTGTATCGTCAGAATTAATGTATAAAAAATTATTTTTTTGTAGTAAGAATCCGCTATTCAGTAATATTATTAAAATATATGAGTGCATATCGATTGGTATTCTCACAACAAATGAGAAGAACGAAGTTATTTGTCAAGTATCTACTTTCGAAACCAGATGTGTAGGATTTATGACATGGCACTTAAGAAAGGTTTCAGACCTGTACTGGGAAATAACAATTACGAATTCTTCCTAAAAACATTTTCTACACTTATAAAGACGTATGTAAGAATTTGCAAGAGATTATTTAATCAAATTAGTATAAATATGACTTAGATTTTGTGTGTCTACCCTATGATTTACAGATTTGGGGTCCCGTTTTATGTGAATCATCTCCAGGATAGATCTTTTATAATAATTGGTTTCCTTAGTTAAGATATTAACATTTTTGTAATCAAATTGATGGTTATAATCAAAGCAATGCTTAGCAAGGGCGGTGGAATTTTCTAAGTTGTTATTTCTTGTGCTATATTTATGGCCGTACATTCTTTTTTGTAAATATTGTTTAGAGATTCCAGTATAGGTTCCATCACAATCTAAACAATTCAATTTATACACTGTGTGGGTTTGTTTATCTTTGGGTATTAACGGTTTTAGATTTGAGAAATATTTCCCAACACAGTTAGTAGGTTTATGCGCAACATTTATATCATACTTTTTCAAACATTTTTTGATTTTCTCTGAGGTCTCCGGAATGTAAGGTAGAGTTATAAAATTGTCTGTATTACCTTTTATGTTATTTTTATTAGACGAACCATTATAGATTTTGTTTATTCTTTCTTTAATGATAGGATTGAAAAAAGTTTTTGGGTAGCCATTCAATTCTAGTGTAGTACGAACAATTTTTAAATTTTTGGGGCGGTCATCTGCGTGGGACAATTTTATCGCGCGATCTGTAAGGCTGTTTATGACACTTTTTTTATAACAAGCTGGTGCAACGGAATTGAAGTGAAGATAACGTTGAGACCATACTTCTTTAGTAAACCAAGAGGTTTTTATTTTTCCATCAGCATCATGCCTAATGTTCATATCTAGGAAATTTATGTTATTGTTTAATTCTATTTCACAAGTGAATTGAAGTTTACAGTGAAAATTGTTAAATTTATCAATTACATATTGAATTTTATCGTTGGGAACACACATAAGGCAATCGTCTACATACCGTTTAAAGAATACAGGCCGAAAATCTAATGAACTCATAACAGATTCCTCTACATTGGAAATGAATGGCTACCCAAAAATGTTTTTCAATCCCAATAATAAACAAAATCTATAATGGAACATCATATATAAGTAACATAAAAGGTAATACAGATAATTATATAACGTTACCTTACATTCCGGAGACCTCAGAGAAACTTGAAAACTGTTTAAAAAAGTATGAGTATGATATGAAAGTCGCGCACAAACCTACTAATTGTGTTGGAAAATTTTTCTCAAATCTGAAACTTTTAATACCTAAAGATAAACACACCCACACAGTATACAAATTAAATTGATTAGATTGCGATGGGTCTTATACTGGAATCTCTAAACAATATTTACAAAAAAGAATGTATGGTCATAAGTATAGCACAAGAAATAAAAACTAGATAATTCCACCGCTCTTGCTAAACACTGCGATTATAACCATCAATTTGATTACAAAAATGTTAATATCTTAACTAAGGAAATCAATTATTATAAAATATCTATTCTGAAGATGATTCACATAAAACGTGACTCCAAAGCTGTAAATCATAGGACTGATATTCAGACATTAAGTCAAATTCATACTAACTTCATTAATTAAAACTCGTGCAAATTCCTACATGCGTCTTTATAATCTTAAAAGTATATTTTAAAAAGAATGCTCAAAAGTAATATTCCAATACAGGTCTGCAACCTTTTTCATGTATCTCATAAATCGTTACATCTGGTTCGAGAGTAGATACTTAACATAATAGTTTTTATCTCCAGTCGTTGGGACACTATAACTGTACTAACATGCGCTTGTATATTATGAAAATATTACTGAATAGTGGATTCTAGTTATATTTTATACTTGAAATATTGACGGTACAATTTCGATTATTCGTGGTTCTGTTCGTTTCGACGATGTGGGCATTTTTGATTGAAATTGGTGCGATATGGACGCTTTGTGCTATAATTAGTTAAAAAAAAACCTTTTTGACATGATAAGTCTTCTGATGATGGTCGTGAGACCGAAGCGTACGTAAAGACGAAAATATAAAACAAAGTGTTAATGTGATCTATTTCCCGAGAATTTTTATATATAATATATAACATTTACACAACTAAATAATTGGTATTCAAATTAATAATGTCTTAAACAAAAAATGTGGAAAAACAAATTTACCGCTTTTGGGAATCGAACCCTAGTCTACTTCGTGAGAGACCAGATATCCTAACACTTACACTACAGCGCCGATATATGTAAACAGTTGAAGTACAATGTAAGTTTAAGTTTACTTCGGTAATTGTTGTTTTTGTTGTTGAACGATTGAAGGTCAGTTTTAACACGTTCCTTGCAGAGACACATTTTTCCCCAGAGGACATTGTTGACATTGCATGAAGTACGACAAAAGTAAATGAATACTAGTGAAAATTTTGAAAAATAACTTATGGGACTCGGCATTAATTTTTTTCTCTCTCATGTTGCCATGTTTATTCTTACTCTTCCAACTGTATAGACGTGATTCCGAATGATATACTTTAGATAAATTTCGAAATTCGAGTTGTTTGTGTGATCTAAGAACTTGAATCTAGTTTGAATGTCAGAAAACTAACATGCCTAAAGCTGGAAAGAAAAACTTTGTTTATGTGTATGTGTATATTTGTAGTATTTAGTTTATTTTAGAAACAAAATAAAAAAATGTATTTTTCCTATTTTTGCAATCTTATACAATAACTGTAATTATTTATAAGCCCAAAGATTCGAAATAATGATGGAATCTTATTAAAAGTTCCCAACATTCAACACCATATCCTAGTACTTCTTCTTTTCTTCTGATATTTGAATCAATTCGGCAGCACTACTAGTTTCCGAGATACAGATTTACGTATCCAAAACCGAGAAAAAATTGCTGCCAAGCTATATACCATGATCGAATTTCTCCTGATATTTGATTTAGCTCTAATGGTCTCCTATTTGTGGACGTAAAACCGTGAAAAATGTCAGTAGCCGGTTGAGTTTGTTGAAAGTAGACTCCAGACGCAAATAATTTGAATTCGAATTTTGATGGTGAAACCAAATATTATTTATTGAGCATCGACTGGTTGCTTGAAACATTCTTTCGAGGAAACAGAAAATTCATTAATCCTTTCATTAACAACGAAACTAACAGTTATCTTCAGAGTGATCTTACCTCAAGACATATTTTAATTGTAGAATTGAATTATTACATTTTAAATTTGCCAATTTAAACTTCGATAGTTTTCTATTGGATGACGCAAATTTCCCCGATTGGATATAATTTAAAATCATTATTGAAGCATATACCGATAATAGATTTCCTGTTTATTCAGTTGTGTCTCAAATTTTACCATAAGGTACGAGTAGCTTGTTTTTAACATGAACTTGAATGAACTGTAAGGCACAAGAGATAACAATTGGAAATCATTAATAATTCATCGTTTTAGTGACGTGAAGATTGACTTCCTTTTGTAATGTTTTACTTTTAAAATAAAATAGTCCAAACGAATCGTTAAGTACCGTCTTACCATGTGTATGTAAATCAAGCGCCTTTCTCGTACAGTCCGACTAAAGATTGTGTTGCTAGTAGAAATATTCTTTCATGTGCAGTATTGAATTCATTCATGATATGAGATAGTATACTATTCTTATAACTCTTTCTTTTGGGTGTTTGTTAAAAGTAAGTTATCATAACTATTACTTAATCTATCCTCGTTTATTTGTGAAAATTGCTGTTCTTTCAGTTGTCATCATTTATGAGGATGCCAATGATGCTCCTTTACCTAAAAACTTTTTTTTATACGCAAGATTATACTTTTACATCGATTTCGAATGCACTCTCAACGTCACGTAACTACCAAGTGTAGCTTTACATATAAAAACGAACTCTGTATATATATGCATTGTCAATATTTTTTCCATTCATTTCATACCATAGCCCATAGCCATCGTATTCGCAAGTACCGTCAACTTTATGCCATACCTAGGTGTCACCAATGAATAACTAACTTCCTTAAAGTAGCAAAGCAAAGTTAACAGAATTACTTCGAAAATATATAAATAGTATTAATTTATATAAAAATTCTCGGGAAATAGGTCACATTAACACTCTGTTTTAAATTTTCGTCTTTACGTACGTCTCACGACCATCATCAGAAGACATATTATGTCTAAAACTTGATTACTTAAAACTAATTGTATTACACAAAGCGTCCAAATCGCATCAATTTCAATTAAAATGCCCACGTCGCCGAAACGAACAGAAACACGATTAAACGAAATTGTAATTGTCGTTTAATCGTGTTTCTGTTCGTTTCGGCGACGTGGGCATCTTTAATTGAAATTGGTGCGATTTGGACGCTTTGTGTAACAATTAGTTTTAAGTAATCAAGTTTTAGTCATAATAAGTCTTCTGATGATGGTCGTGAGACCGAAACGTACGTAAAGACGAAAATTTAAAACAGAGTGTTAATGTTACCTATTTCCTGAGAATTTTTATATAAATTCATACTGGGTCAAGAATCTTTATTAATAGTATTAATTCATAGTGCCCACTTGAAAAATCTTTGGCGTTTTCAAAAGAAAATAATGTTTTTGCAGGCTAAACTAAAATAACGTGATGAAAAATCAATGTGCCAAATATGCTGAATATTTGATTTAATGTCTGGTATACATTGTTTTAGTCGTCAATTTCGGATCGACAATTATCTTGTGTATTTATTTTTTGTTACCAATCTACTTTCGCATGAATAGATGAGTTTAAAATGTGAGTGGAAATCCTGTTGATGTTAGGGTATGTGCGGTGTTGCCAAGCTGTGCTCAATTTCTTTAAATTTGGTAAAACAGTAAATGGAAATAAAAAGTTTTTGTAGTTTAAAAAGGGTAGGCATCTTTTTCCTGTTTCTTTCCTAATATACTCCTCACCACCTGAGATGTCCTCGTTTACCACAAGTGGTAGACATACCACGAATTTCTGCAATTAGTATGATTTTTCGAATTCATGTGTACTCACCAAATTAATTTAGTATTTTAAGATATGGTATTCAAATAACGATACAGTTGAAAATATAAATTTGTAGGAAATTTCAATTTTATCATCATTAATTTTTTTCTAGACCTATCGAACATCCAATTTTGGTGTGAGGAATTTGAATAACATAGGGCGTGAGAAACAGCTTCCATTAGACCATAATCCAACATTCTGACAATTCAGAATAGAGATATCCAAACAACTAACATTTTGAAATGTTAACGTAATTTTATCCACCAATGTTTTTATCTTATATTCTGATTCTATAGAAATGATTAAAGAATTCTATGTGAAAGCCGATATAACTAGATATGAACTGAAGTTAGATGAACATTGCCGTCCTTGATATTGTTCAAACTTCTCCGAATACGTTGTTTAATAAAGTTCTATGTATAAGGTTATTTCCATGTAGCCATGACAATTTCCATGATAATATAAAAGCGTGAAGACAAATGCAAACTATTCACAGATTAATATTTTCTAAGGATAAACAAAAACAAATGGGACATCATTGATTAACAATAATATGAAAATTACGTGCACATTGCAATTTCAACCGACAAGAAAAATTACTCCAACTGGAAAGTTGCTATCTTCTGTCAGGTAGTTTTACTTTTACATGCTATCTGCTAATACAAGAACCAGTCATTCAATAAGATCCACACTAAGTCTTTAGAAGCCCCACAATTGTAGTCTTTCCCAAGAGTATTTAAATTTATAATTCACAATCAAAGTAACGACTTAGCGAAAGTATATGTTTTGTCGTACTTTCAGTTTACTTTTGTCAGGTCATTGTGCAATCGATTGTCTAACTTACATAATATCCGAGAGAATATCCTTTGTTTTATACCTAAATGAACATGAATAATTATTTACTATCATGAGTAACTTTATATATATTTTATTGAACTACTAGTCTATTATTTTCCAATAATCACCCTATTTGAGATATTCTAGAAGGTCGGTAAGTACGCTGCATATGCCCAAAGAGTTAAGACGGAGTGTGTAGTAAGTGAGCCGAAAGGAGAAAATACCGATCAGAGCACAAGCCGCAGTCTGTGTAGTTGCGGAGCTCGATTCTTTAGCAGTGCCAAAGGTATGGAAGTGTGTTTGAAATCTGTACCTCGAAAACGACTTGAGGAACAAATAAAAAGAATAAGCAGAAATAGGGATAACGAAAATCGTTTTAATTATCACACTAAAAAGACTAGAGAGTTCTGGAATACTAACCCTTTAATATTAAGGTCTTATGATGCAAAATCTCGGAAATGCTTTTGATGCCTAAAAATAATTAAAATATATTCTTTAGACTGAACTACGAATTTTAGAGCTTTGTTTTACCCAAGTTTCCAGACAAAATTAGGAAAAATGTCCATTTAAAAAACGACGATTTAACACATAACCTTATGGCACATGTTGATTTCTGACTATTTTTTTAGAAATAAATGTTGAAAGGAATGCTTTCGAGTTATTTTTATTGGTCAAGAAGATGGAGAAATTGATGCCAAAAATAATGTAGGAGCTCGTTTTTCAGCTTTCCAGGTTAAAAATCGATAAATTAGTGAATATTTAATTAATGCTATTCTTCGTTATATTATTTTGCTTCGCGATGTTGGCGAACTGTCGGAAGAATGCGGCAAATTCAAAAAGTCATTTTATTCTACACACTGAAAATGCTTTTTCATGACATTTATTATACTTTGCGGTTTTTATATAAAATAAAACTTCAAAATTTTATTATAAATGAACTTTTATTATAAAAAATAACCTTTTTAACGTAACGTAGATGATAGAATAGGTGTACAAAACAGTCACCGCGGCGTGTCACAAGCAAGTTTACCAACTTAAAATCCCCTTCCCTGCTAACTCCCCCTTTGTCCATCATCATAATACCTTGATATTGAAGTCTGATAAATGTAATAAAACCGTCACAATGCACTAAGAAAACAAAATAGGAAATCTATTGAACATGAAACAACATATAAAAAATTAAAATCTGATCCTACATCATCGGTACAAAATGATATCAACAAATTAGCAAAGAAATGGTCTATTAATAATATAATAGGAAAAAATGCAATTTATGTAAAGGACTCATGGCATTTTAAGGATTTTATAGAAATCAAACAGTAGCCATAGATCATCAATTAATTTCCTTAGACGTTGTTTGCTCATTTACAAATACGAGTCGAATTAGCACTGAGTGGCATCAAAAAACGTTTGACAGACATTAAAGACTAGACAACTCTGCATTAGTCTGAATTTATAAATGCTGTAAAGTTTTGTTTAGAATGCACTTATTTTCAATATGGTGAACAATATTTTGGACAAATATTCGGCACAGCAATGTGATCTCCTATTTCAGCTGCTATCGCTAACCTAGTTATGGAATGCCTACAAGAATCTATAATGAATTCACTAGATTTTCAATCCGTATTCTTCAAACGGTATGTAGATGATTGGCTAATGTGTGTTCTCAAGAATAAAATTCAATATGCAATTAATAAATTTAACATTTTCAACTGTAAACTTCAACCTGAAAATTCTTGACTTCCGGATGGATTCTGCGTCACCACAGCACCACTTGATGCCGACGTTTCGCCAACCATTACAGGTGGAATCTTCAGGGCGTGCTATTGTGACGCGAAACATTTCCTTGATATGAAAATTAGGCATGATTGAGACAGAAAAATAAAAACATCTTTACTAAAGAAGTTTGGTCTCAACGATATCTTCACTTTAATTCAGTTGCTCCAACAAGCTATAAAAAAAGTGTTACAAACAGCCTCACAGATCCCGCTGTAATATTGTCACACCCGGAAAACTGTTGCAAAAATTAGAAAAAAGTCGTTAATTCGCTGGAAATGAATGGCTACCCAGAAACGTTTTTTAACCCCACCATTAAAGAAAGAATAAACAAAATATATAATGGTACGTCATATATAAATAATATGAACGGTAATGAAGATAATTTTACATTACCATACATTCCGGAGACCTAAAAGAAAATTAAGAAATGTTAAAAAAATTATGATATAAACCTACTAATTGTGTTGGTAAATATTTTTCGAATCTTATACCTTTAATACCTGAAGATAAACAAACCCACATGGTATACAAAGTAAATTGTTTAGATTGTGACTTATACAGAAATCTCTCAACAATATTTACAAAAAAGAATGTATGGCCACAAGTATAGCACTAAGAACAAAACCTTGGAAAATTCCGCCGCCCTTGCTAAACATTGTTTTGAACGTAACCACCAGTTCGATTATAAAAATTTTTATATTCAAGCTAAAGAAGCCGATTATTACAAAATACCTATCCTGGAGATGATTCAAATAAAATGTGAATGTAAGCCTTTAAATCATAGAATAGATGTGCAATCATTTGGTCAAATTTATACAAATTTAATTTAATAAACCCTTGCAAATTCCTACATATGTTTTTATAATGTTAAAAATGTATTTATGTAGAATGCTGAAAAATCAATATTTCTTAGTACGGTCTGACAACCTTTCCTGTCTTATTTCATAATTCAAACATCTGGTTTGAAAATAGGTACTTGAACGTTTCTTACATTTCATGAGATGACTTCTTCCGCTATTCAAAAATTAATCTTCATATACTTTGAACTTTAATTGTTACAATCTCAATTGCTCGTGATTTCGTTCGTTTCTGCGACGTAGTCTTAGGAAATCCCGTTTTAGATAGTGACTATTTTAGATGGGTCTTCTAATGATGGTCGTGAGACCGAAACGTACGTAAAGACGAAAATATATTAAACATATGTGTTAATGTGACCTATTTCCCAAGAATTGAATATTATTCATATCTGGGTCAAGAATCGTTGTTCATCAAATCAATTATGTAAACGAAATTACTTTTTCGATTAGGCTTCTGATTTTGAAACATTGGTATTTGGGAGATATGATATTTGGATCAAAATTAATTTAGGGATTTTTGCAATGCATTAGTTATAGAAAACTCATGACGTTCGATTGTGAACAGACACCTACCCCCCACTCCATATAGTTTATTTGGCTATCGATTGTCATCATCAAACATTAAATACTGCAATTCACTAATACCGAAAAGTCGTTGGAACCATCGTAGGGAAAAAGGAAATCGAAGTTGAAATTGCTACATATCTGTAAGTTATATATTTTACTAACGACAGAATAAACTATGTAGTTACAAATTAAATGTTTTAAGGTCTTATCTTGTCTAGCAGGAACATAAAAAATATTGACTCGATCATTTGAAAGAACAACGGAGTTGTGAGTTAGAATTTAGATGATCACTAGACGATTTAAGCCTCGCTCGATCTAAATGAATAAAATCGTAAGTATGAAAAAAAGTGGTGTGAAAGAGTTGTTGCACATAAATAAAAATAAATATTGCAAATGAAACCAAAATCAGTAGAACAAACGATTCACGTTATCCAATCTTAATAGAAAAGCCTACTACGTTTCATGAAAACTAGTATAGTTTGGTCACGTTAATTAAAAAAACTCAGTGTCTTTTCTGTTATTATATTGGCGGAGGTGCCAGGAGAACCATGTTAATAATCCTATCAAATATACTTAGGTACATTCATTATCAAATAGTTCGATTTAAATATGACATTTGTTATTTTCAGACTACGAAGGCGAATAGAATCGTACAGAAGAAGGCAGAGCGACTGCATGCCGCGATTCGATCAGTCCTTTACAGGACTGTGTGAACAAAATCTTCAAGATACGCTGCAGTTAAAACAGCGCTATCTGGATACGAAAGCGAAAAGGGTTCCGAAGAGCAAGGATAAAAAACAGCAGGACTCGATCCAAAGCAGCGTACATGTGGTAAGTGGGAATTCTTTTCACTTGTTTCACATTTTCCATCACGTAATCTTATAAAGATATTGATCTGTGGCTTGTAATAAAAGTACAGTCTGTATTGAAATCTTTCCTTTTAGAAATTTTTGATTTTAGCGTGGTACGATCCAGTTTTGTTTTCGAAAAGCACAAAAGACAAAAACAAGTTACCTACACTGGGCTTACGCAACTTTTCTATACTTTTCGAAGAATTTTAAATCAGGAATTCAATTGTTGCCTCTCTGATTTAATTCTAGCGAAAACCAGTGGTTTTAACCTAATACTAGATCATCTTCATAGTCGGTTCCTTAAAAAAATTATACATTATATACATCTTCAACTGAAATACATGATATTATAAATAACACATCTCATTATCATGTAAATTAAAATCCCTCGCATATACAACCAAGCTGATGCGGCCGCTAGTACTCAACTTTCTAACCATTCTCAGTAACTTTTGTAAAGCAGGAGAAATCTATCAGTCAATGTTGTACATTTCTTGGATTTCTCAGTGGAACTCTTATTACTACTACTGTTATTAGATAGATGGCTCGAGATATTATGGTTCTCCCTAACATGCTGTTAGTTGTGTTATTTATACCTTCATAGAATGATCATTCAGTAACATGGTAAACTTATTCGTTCCGCCGACGAGCTCGAGAGAACGAAAGAGCTGTCCGGAACTATTAGTTGGTGATATTATTGATCGATTTAGACTAGCGAAAACTTCACATTAAATTGAAGCGTTTTTGTTCAAACTTCCCAGCTCATCAATTAGCTCTATATACTATATAACACAACATTATAACATTTCAAGTATAAATAATTGAAATTTTAGTTGATCAATGTCTGAAAATAGAATAGTACTGTAATTTCGACACGATAAAATGACAGTTTTAGAATTGTTGCGTCTAGTAAGTGCAAATTCATTATTACTTGCAAAATAAAACCCAAATAATACTTGAGTAACGATGGGTTAACAATTGTTCCATCAAACAGTGGCATTGTCAGAAGTTATAAATGGAAATTGTACAACATTTCAAAATATGTGTAAAAATAAAAATACGTGGTAAAACAGGTTTATTTCTGTAGATGTTGTAAATATAGTTCAAATTATATGGTATTATATTAATGTTTAAGGTTGAAGGAAGGGTGGTTTGTAACTATGGTTGTATTGAATCCTATTATTTGCTTTAAGAAGTAATTTCTGTACCTTCCTGTTATTTGTCGCCGAAGATTAACACACCGGATAATTCTGGCTGAGGTGGTTCGCAATAAAAATCCTGAATTAATAGTTTAAAACTATATTTTAAAAACAGTGGGAATATAAACAAAGCAACAAGAATAATTTTTTAAAACTCAATCTGATATCTTGTCACCTTGACTTCTATAACTTCTGCCTTCTACCCGGTTTATATTTAATTTAAAATTCTTGGTTACAAAAGAAAGACAACATTAACATTGTACCAAATGAATCCAGATGAGAATACTATAATCTGAGCCTATAGTTGTGACACCTTCCAGAGATATCGAAGAACAAAGAGTTTTTAGCTTTTTACAGCATTCCCACAGTAATTATAAGCTATTCCATTTTCCATAAAAGGAGTATAGACGATTTGACTAGCTGAATGAAAAAAATTCTGCAGGAAGAGATGCATTATTTCAGAATGGGGTTAGCCCGAATTATGAGCATTTTAGAGCTATTTCTTAGCGAAATTTGTCTTGCCGGAAATGCCTTGTTTATACCAAACCGCAAAAACGGAAGTCGAGCCATTTGTTCTCAAATAATCACGAAAAACAAGGTGAATTCGGCAGATTTTTGAAATTGTCCGTTGTTCAGGAATAATTGTCTATTTTAAATTTCATTCAATCCTTCATTTTACACACTTACTCAACCTTTTTAAGCAACGAAAAATAATTGTAAAGTATTTTATTAAATATAGATTCAAACTGCGAATTCTTCAACATTATCAACTTCAACCTTTACAAATCAATCTTTGCAAATAATAAAAATGTCCACAATTTTCGGCTCTGCTATTGGTAGTATGGATTTGAAAATTTGTAAATCGCTGTAGAGTGGTGAAAATACAAATTATATTGTTTTTGGGCGCGGTATTTCCGTTTCGATTGGTATGTTTGACATCCAGATTCAGTTTTTCAAATGGAACAATATTATTTTATTGAACCATAATGCCAACGGTGTTTTTCTGGTTATAAATATATATCACACCTAAATATTTAACCCGCGGAACTGTCCGAAATTCTCATTTTTAGATTCACATCATCGATGTGCCGCCACAGTTTATTTTATAAGTTTTCTATGTGGCATTGAACTATACTTTATACGGTAATCTGTGGTATCATGGAAGTAAGGTTATATAGTGCCAATAATTTTGAAATTCAACCTGACAGCATGTATTAGTATAAAATATAAAGTTGTGAAATACATTATCTAGTTGTAAAATACATTATGAATAAAATTTTAATGTAACAAAGCATAATTTAACGCCTTTCATTAACTGTTTCTGAAACGTCTGAAATAATAATAATAATAATTTATTCAACAAGACTATACAGCAATATGAAATAATACAAAAATCATAATAATAAATACAATATGCTTGTGAATAAATAAGAATAAGCTCGTTAAATTCTTTAAGAATTGTTTCTGAGCGATACGAGTAAGTGATATTAATTTACAGAGAAAAATAATATGGATCCAAACACATAAATACTTCAGACATAGTTTTTATGAACTAACAATTGAAAGGAACCTGGCAATTTGCACCATGAGTAGAATGCAACACAATAAAGTCGAAGCCCACGGCACAATATATTTTCAATAACTCTTAAATTTTCTCTTTCTTTTCGATAACAAATATGAGCAATATTGTCAAGAGTACTTGAGACATTCAGGTAATTCTCACTTTCAAACAATTCAAAAAGACGACCTAAGAGAAGTAATCCTAACTGTCATCCTAACGCATGATTATTTATTATGTATAAATTCTCGGGAAATAGGTCACACTAACACATATGCTTATTATTTTCGTCTTCACGTACGTTTCGGTCTCTCGACCATCACCAGAAACCGTATCAATGTCTAAAACAGGATTTCTTAAAACTAATTGTATCAAGCACAAAGCGTCCTTATCGCATTAATTTCAATTAAAAATGCCCACTTCGCCGAAACGAACAGAAACACGAGTATTTCAGCATTCTACTTAAAATATAATTTCAAAATTATAAAGACGCAATATTTAGAACCATCAATTCGATTACAAAGATGTTAATATTTTAACTAAGGTACTAATTATTATAAAAGATCTATCCTGGAGATGATTCACATAAAACGTGACTCTGAGTGTGTGAATCCTAGAACAAACGTTCAATCATTAAGTCAAATTTATACTAATTTCATTAATTAAAACTCGACCTACACGCGTCTTTATCATGTTAAAAGTATGTTTTAGGGAGAATGCTGAAATAGCAATATCTCTAGTAAGGCCTGACAGCCTTTTCCTATTACCTCAAATCTTTAACATCTGGTTCTAAAGTGGATTCTTGAGCGTATTATAGTTTGGTTTCAGTCTTATTCAAACATGAGATGACTCCAAATATTGGAAGGACTCTTTGTGCTTGATACAATTAGTTTTAAGAAATCACATTTTAGACTTTGATAAGTCTTCTGATGATGGTCGTGAGACCGAACCGTACGTAAAGACGAAAACAATAAGCATATGTGTTCGTGTGAATTTATATATCATTAATAGCTGGGTCAAGAATCATTATTGATTCATGATTATTTATTATGATTCGGCAAAAACTAATTTTATCACGTCTAAATTTCCGATCGAAAATATAAAATTCATTATTCATTAATAGGTTAGTGACATGAGTTAATTTCTGAAGTAGGTTGATTTAATGTGATTGAATAACAGAGCACCAGCTTAATTTATGGATCTACTAATTGGGATCTTCTTTGGCTACTAATCACATGTATTAATTAATTTATGCGTATTTAGTTCCCATACTAAATTCATGTTGTGTATTGATATCCGTTCGGTGTGTTGAAAGTAGATCCATAAAACTGAAATCGCTTGCAAAAATGATATGATATAGAGTTAGAGATGTTCAGAGCAAATTGGATTTTCTGAAGTGATGCGGCTACTGTTAATTATTTCAAATTTATTTACAGGTTGGAACAAACATATATTCAACTACTAGGAGTGATAAAACCCATAAATTGCTAATATATTAACTAGTCATGGAACTAATGAGGTACCCCCCGCTGGTTTTATTACTTTGCATGTATTTAGTTTATAATGTACAAAGCATATTCTGAATATATGAAGTTGGTGTTAGTATGGTGTGGTAACTGCTCACCTCTAGCAGTTTCCAATGAGTCAGATACAAGACATTAGTTCCCCATCATCACGTTCTTAATGTACCTATCCCTTGATCCAAGGTTAAAATGTAGAAAGGGGCTTGTAATTGTAATTTTGTTTAGAATAGAATTTTCATGAATTTTTGTAACGGCAATCTGAGAAAATCTTTCGGAATATATTAGAGCAAATTTTAGTAAAACTGTATGTCAAAAAATTTGAAATATAATGGAATAAAATTATATAATATGTTAGCCTTACAAATAAAATTGTTGCCAAAACATAAATTCGAATTTCACTTTAAAAAAATTATCATTGTAAATTACAACACTCTATCTCTCTTAATAGCATGAGAAAAAAAGATATTAGTGTTGTTGTTATTATTGTTATCCTTTAATAGGATCTCATTGCAATGATCAATCATTTTTAATAGCATTTGAACTAAACAGATGTTTGACTACATTTCAATTCTAACATTTTCAACGACATCTATATCACAGGTCTGGGAACTAGAGTTAGTTTCCTATGTGACAAGTGAGTCCGCTAAGCGTCATCTGTTGCGTAGTACCAAAAGGGTGGCTCATGAGTCGAGGGATGTTCTCTGGCACGTATACGACTGTGTTTGAACGATATGGCGCCTAATCCTGACAACATATTTCGATCCATGCGCCAGCTGGTGGCTGAGCGAGGGACTACGAGTTTGGCGACATGTAAGAGACTCATGCCAAACATAGAGTTCCCAGACCTGTATATACGACCGTGATCTATATGAATAGGATTTTAGTTTACGTTAGCTTAGTTTAGCTTTACTTATTAAGAATTATCTTTATTTTCCTAGCTGCTTCTCAGAATACGAGTACGCTCCTTTATGTACATTGTATTAGACTAATTATGTATGTTCATGTAAACAGTAATAAATAAATAGAAAAAATCAAATAACCAATGATCTAATTAGAGGATTTTTCTTTAGGATGTTCTTACCACTAAATAAGTAAGTAGTAAAATGTTCCACAGAGTCCAGAAGTCTAGAACTCCTTGCACAGAATAAAGACATAAAAAAGATCGTGACCTTATATCGATGGCGTTACTTGAAGCTTGAAATGAGAATTCTACAGATTAAATGTATACGTGTGATATATATTTATAACCAGAAACATAAGGTTGTCCTTATGCTCTATAAAAACATAATTCCATTTGAAAAAAAGAAGATGGATGTCAGAAATACCAATCGAAACGGGGCTACTTCACCCAAAAACAATATAGTTCCAATTTTCACTACATTAAAGAGATCTGCAAAATTTCAAATCCATATTACCAATAGGAACGGCTCAATCGTCCACAGGCAGACATAATGTCAAAAATAGTCTAGAAATGGTCAAAACGGATATATCCGCGAGAATCCGGAAAAAAAATTACATCGGTAACAATACTTCCCTTACACTATATACTACGTAAAGTGAGTGAAGTAGAAATAGTAATTTATAAGACATGAAAAAAATTAGAAATGACCTAGCGGGAAGATTGCTTAAATTCAAACATCTACAAAATGGTCAACCGCTGGTCTCCGGTTAGCATAGATTAGATGGTGAGCTACAGTATCAGCTGGCGAGCTCATGCTCGAAAGGGGCGAGGAGTAATAAAATGCTCAGTCAGCTGATCAGAAAGCTACAGAAAAGGCTACAGTGAGGTGATGTGACTTAAACTGAGGATAGTGCAAATAAAACGAAACTTATTTACCAAAACTGTAACCTACAAACGTTCAGGAATATATAATAAACTTTTCAGAATAATTGAGCTTTTAAATGAAAAATCAAGTAGTAAATATTTTTTTTAATTTTAATTCTTTATTCTGACTTTTGACAGATAATTACAAGATTCATTATAATACTTGTACTTGTAAATATAAAATCAACTTCTGTAATACTACTGTATTTTACTACTAACTCTTAAGAGAAAATAGAATAATAATAGTAATATTCATAACATATAGAATTAGAATTTTTAATTAGTATATTTAGTTAAAACTGCAAGTAAACATATTATATGTGGATTTTTAGATTAATATTGGGAAAAGATAATTAATTTATTAACTAAACCGGTATAAAGTTTTCAAGTTCAATGTAGCAATATTTTACGCAGTAAGTCTGTTATTTTCATCAGTGTGACCATCACCAGCAACAAATACCTAAGACATAAATATCACAACGATATAAATAATATAAATTAATTTTATATTAGAAGGAAGCATTATAAATGATCAATATGTACATACCCATGATTGCTTTTGTATTGCAGTCAAGATATTTCTTCGCCTGATTGCCTTTTACAAGATGCTGCCAATATATGCTGCTTATCTGTTTCAAAATATTTACAACTCTGCAAACTTGACATTGAACGTCAAATTCAGCTAATGCTAAACCACACTGTGCTCTTTTTCGAACGAATCTATCATTGCCACATTTGTACATATCATACAACTCAATACTTGTTATGCAAATTATTCACCATTTATGATACAACGCCCTGGTATCTTATCAATAATGTTTATTTCAATTTCGAAGATAGAACCACGATTATTGTTAACCTTTCAATATTTCATTACTCACACGGATCTTTTGTTGTTCTAATAATTTGTAGTATTCTTTTTTGGTAGATGTTTTATCCTTCCAACAATATTTATCCGGTCCTATTCCTAAAAATAAATGTAATTTCCAGTGGCGGCTCCTCGAAGGAGGCCTCCTCACCAATGTATCTTGTTGATCATTCATTTTATTTCCTGTTTCTCTAATAATTTTTTCAATTGTACAATTATTTCCCCGTTCTCAGTAGTTATTTTCAATCTGGCAACAGTGCCCTGAGGCTAGACTCTGTATATATCTCTCTCTCTGTGTATATATCTGTAAACACCTGTTGCTCAACACAGTGGCCGTTTTTCCGACCAGTCCAATTCATAAATACCGTAAAACAGCTGAAATGGCAACACTCTCAGTAGGCTCTTAAGTTCAGTACGGTCGGCGGTACGGAATACGACACATGCGTGTTGCGTCACAGAATTCCCTGTAATGCTCCAACTAGATGGAATTTTACATCACGTGCAGTGTTTACCATCCATAAAAATAAAGACAAATTGATTGAAACATTTGATTTTATATTAAACAGTGATGACTTTTCAACACATCAGGTTTCATTAAATGCTGCTGTTGATTCAAGATCTTATTTAGAAAATGAAGAATTTTTGTTTTTTTTTGATACTTTTGCGTTAATATTTGAACAAACCGATCTTATTTTTCAAATTTCACAACATAAGTTCAAAACGTTTTATGTTCAGCTTCCTCTCTTAAAAAGCTCACGAGCCGCCACTGGTAATTTCCCAACGAATATACAGATATATAAGTAGGTATCGGTTCTACACTGAATACTTGCTAGTCGTTTGTTTGGGACACCACTATTCAAGTGCGATTATCAAATATTAATTTTCGTTTAAATTCTTTTAGCTAGAGGTTAGAAATTCTGCTGGAAAGAGGATATCAAACTCCCTATGTTGCTAGCCAAGGCGAGTAGAGGCGAAACGATGAGCCGACGTAGGCGGTGCCTCATAGAAAACTTCCGTGAGCTTCAGCTTATATTATAAGCTATTGCGTCGCCGAACACTTGAGACTCTCAGCAGTCGAATATTATTTCCATGGATTTGTTACAAACCTACAGTAGGTGTTCCAAGAAATATTTGCAGGATTTGACCAAATTAGGAAGAATTGGAGTAGAGTTCGGCGACGCAGTAACTTTATGTTTTTACGTCCTTTCTATATATTCTTATTAGAGGGTAGGAACTCCCAGGAGATGATTGGGAGACATCTTGTATCATTAGTAATAATAGTAAGCAATCATTTCCAAACTCCAATAAACTGTATTACAACCACCCAATAATATTTACACATTCTGAGATGAACAGTGTCAATTCAGATATTACATTTACGTTTGGAAGATCATCGATTGATCTCAAGGCTGATTATCTTGACAGCTACTTAATTGTAAATTCAATATCGCATACAAATCCACTCTTAGACTGTCCTTTTTTTATAATTCCTAATTTCTCCCAACAGTCTAAGCCTAAGCAATCATTTGATCAAGCACATTTTTGCCATCCTGAACTTTATTTTTGGCTTCATCAATTTTATTAATAGTATCCTGTTACATGATAGGGATTTACCTCCGAATTGTTTCAACCGCCATCGATTTTTATGAAATTTTGGGATGATTCAGGATGCCACCCTTCTTGTGAGTGAAAATATTGAAATATAAAATGACCCCAAGAAGAATACAGTAATGAATTCTAAGCAAGAAGGGTCCGCAACATTTCTTTCGTGAAGCCCATCGTTATTGAGTTATTTTCGAAGAAATTTTGAAAAAACTAAATTTATTGAAGAAAATTGTTCTCACACTGCCCTTTTTTATGATTCCTAATTTCTTCAGAGATGAACAGTGTCAGTTCAGATATCACATTTATGTTTGGGAGATCATAGACTGATCGTATGGCGGATTATCTTGATAACTGCTTAATTATTAATTCAATATCGCCTACAAATCCACTCTCAGACTGTCCTTTTTTTATGGGTCCTAATTTCTCCTAACAGTTTAAACATTAATTTGATCAAGCAAATTTTTGCCATCCTGAACATTATTTTCGGCTTCATCAATTTTATTAATAGTATCCTGTTACAGGTGGGTTTTATTTAGTGAAGAAAATTGTTAATTTTTGAAAATAGTAAATGTTTTATTTTTCAAAATAATTAGGCAATCTATACCGGCGAAACATTTTGAGCATATTCATAATACATCAACAAGAAGAATTACAAATGGATTTTGATCAACTCGAATACTGAGGAAGATATTCCATCAACTTCTTCTTGGTTTTTTGCTTGAAAAGAGCACGTGACTGATTTTATTTTCGTCATAATTCCGTTATGCTTCATTCATATTTTCATGTAGTTCTAGAACAATTATTTTCTGAATGAGCTTCCGAATCGCAGTTATTCGTCTTTGAATGCTTGTATTTCTGTTTACGGTGAACAGGCCGCAACCTTCACCGACCTGAAACTCTGTCTTGACACTTTTTCTGATAAAAGGAAAGGTCGCCTAGTTATTTTTCAAAAATTTCGAGATCGTGGTGTTTTTCAACCGGAAATAACTAGTAGATGGATTTCACGGAAAAAATGTAATTTTGCGTAGAATTCATTACTCTATGCATTCCTGGTATAATTCCAAATATCAAAAGTTTAAACCACGAGAAGAGGTGGCATCTACCCCCAGGAAAAAAGCGCACCCCAAAAAGTCATTTCAGTTTAAATCTTATCAAAGTTTCACAAGAATCAGTGGCGGTTCGGAGGTGAAAACCGTAATTGACTGGTCTGTTAATAAATCAACGTCTGGCTGATTGATGACATTTCTCTTGATGTATTTATAGAGGTTGATTCTAAAGAATTTTCACTTTATCCATGAGAGACAGCCTGAAAATTGATTGACAACGTGGATTTGCTTTCTTGTTCAAGTCTTAGCTTTTAATACCTACACTCCTATATCAACTCTGGGATAGAATTTGATCCACCTTATAATTTTGGTCTAAACAAAATTTAGCTACTAATGAAACGAAAAAAACCGTATAGCTCAATAACATTGGAAGTAGCAATTATAATTCTACAGCAAAAATTCTAAGACGGCGATTCAGCTGAAAAGAGATGAAAGGATAGTACGAAAGCAAGGTGAAAATCCCTGAAAAATATAACAGATGGCGCCACAATTCCATGACATTTGCGATGTATCATCTTTAACTAGAACGCATTAAAATGTTCAGACTGATATGTCATTCAGTTCGGTTTTGAGTCTCATCGAAAGCACGTAAACATGGAAAAAAGTGCATTTCGCGTCTTCATTAAACATTATTTCTTGCGTGGAAAAAACATTACGCAAACCAAAGCATCGCTTGGATAACATTATGGGGAATCCTTACCATCGATTGGAACGAAGTGCTTTACTGATTTTCGTTGTGGTGGTATGAACACATACCGCATTTGCTCTCTGTTGACAACAAGCGCGACCTGGTGACAATTTCAAAGGAGTGTTTGGCGAGGTTAAGCGCGATAAAAAGGACTTTTTGCGCCGTTTCGTAACCGTGGAGGAAATTTGGATATATCACAACACACCAGAGACCAAAGAACAGTCGAAACATTGGACTTCTCCTGGCGGATCGAACCCGAAAATGGCCAAAGTGGGTTTATCGACCAACAAAGTCATGGCGACAGTCTTTTGGGATGCACACGGTATCGTCCATATCGATTACCTTGAAAAGGGCAAAACGATCACAGACGTATATTATGCAGACCTGTAGGATCGATTCAACGTCGATTTGAAGCGAAAGCGGCCGCATTTAGCATAGAAAAAAGTGCTCTTCTTCCACCAGGATAATGCACCGGCGCACAGGTTCGCAGTCGCAAAATTGCATGAATTGCGCTACGAATTGGTTCGTCATCCACCATGTTCTTCAGATTTGGACCCCTGCGATTTTATCTATTTCCAAACTTGAAGAGATTATGGCTTGGCGGAAAGACATTTGGCTCCAACAATGAGGTTATCGCTGAACCAAACGCCTATTTTGAAGGATTGCCGTAATCGTATTTTGGAAGGAATCGAAAAATTAAAAAACGTTGAACGAAGTGTATCGGTCTACGAGGAGATTACGCTGAGAAGTAAAATAAGTTTTGACCAAATAAATCATTTCTGGTTTCATTTTTCAGGGACTTTTCACTTTGCCCTCGTACGAGGCCAATATAGTTACTATGCTCCATTGTATTATTTTCTGTATGAGGAAATATTTTACAAAAACATTAAATCTGACACATAATGTCAATACTATATTCTATAGCTAGATCCATAATACTTTATTCACAGATTCGCAGTGCACATACGTCCGTATTTTTAAGGGTAACTTAAAAGGAGGGCTTTTATCCCGGTGATTCGAAGCTCGAGACAGTGACGAATGCTTCGTGAGTCATACGGCAGCCAAGGTGCAGGTTGTCCACTGTCCAGCGCCAGCTCGAAACCAATTCCATTACCTCCGTTGAGCGAACGGATGCTGCCGCCCAATACTAAACAACTAGTTATTGATTACTTTGAAATGTACCGACCTCAGTATTGTATTTTATTTTACAAGTCTTTCTTGTTTCAAATATGTATAATTTTCAAAAATCGGTAGAAATCAAACTTCATTTATGTCAATTCCATTTAATGATAGAGATAATATAAAGCGAACAACCATTAGGAGCAACCATTTAAGGAATCTGAACTAGATAATCAAGGTATGGTCTGTTCGCGGAAAGAAAGAAATGACGTCATAGCTAAAGGTAATACAGTGTAGCAGTGGCGGCTCCTCGAAGGAGGCTAAGGAGGCTCAGCCTCCTCACCAATTAATCTTAATGATCATTCTCCATTCTATTTCCTGTTTCTCTGATAATTCTTTAAATTTTACAATTAATTCCCCGTTCTCAGTAGTTATTTTTAATCTGGCAACAGTGGCCAGAGGCTAGATTATCTATATATCTCAAACGCTAAATACGTGTGGTCAACACAGTTGCCGTTTTCCAAGCAGTTCAATTGCCAGATAGGATGAAAGAGCGAATATGGCAACACCCTATGTAGGCTAGCTTCTCGTACGGAATCGTCGGTCGAATGAAATACGATTACTTGCTACCGCCCTTCCGCTAGAAGAATGCGACACGTGTCGTCTTCCGTTGGTTCTTGTTTTTGTACCGCGAGGCGAAGTAAGGTTACGTAGTTAAGTTATAATTTATCTAATCGGTGAACGTTAAAATGATGAGTGACTTAGTTGCTGGGTTCTTACAAAATCCATTTAATGGATTAACATATGATAGAAAAGTGTTTTGTTCAAAATAAACGGCCTTTACCGGATTTGAAAGGATTAGTGGTGACGATGACAGGTATGTTTCAAAATCGAAATACACAATAAATTATATTGCTTGCTATTTACATCTGATACAACTTCATGTTGGGGGTACTGGGGTTATGATGATTTGAAAAATTTAGCTCGTGGTATAGACAGACATGAAAAATCGCAGGAACATATTACATCGAGTATTAAGTTTAAATTAACCGGTAAACAGAAAATTGTTAAAGGAGGAAAACGTATAATTTGGTATGAAATTTTAGATACTATTAAAGGTCAAATTGAGATTCGATTTTCCGATTTACATGAATTGAAGTTTTTCGACTTGACGAATAGAAGATTTTTCGAATCTTTTTCAAAAGAGTTTCCCAATACACTTTTAGATAACTTAGTTCTAAAATATAAATTTTTTGATAAAATAGCACTGCACAATGAATTATGGGTTATATACCTACTCGGATAAAGATATTTTAGGCCAGTACGACATTCACGCCGATATGATGAAATATATGATAGACAATGATTTGCAACAAGTTTTACCTCAGTTTTATAAACTACTTTGTTTGACAGTCACCATTCCTGTCACGTCGGCATCGGTGGAGAGATCATTTTCTACTCTCAAACGAATTAAAATTTACATGCGAAATACAATGGCCCAAAATCGTTTATACAATGTTAGTTTGATATCTATTGAAAAAGATTTAGTAAAAGACTTAAAAACAAAATGATACATTTTATGATAATATTATTGATCATTTTTCGCAAACTAAAGACCGTAGAATTCCGTTAATATATAAAAAAGTTAATAAAAATAATAAAAAAAAACAAAATATGAAAAATTTCAAAAAAAAAATAAAAAATATCAAAAATCCAAAGAAAAATAAACGAACAAAAAAATTTTTTGCCAAGAGAAACTCTACACCTCCACGTCGGTTCTTGCTTGGCAACAATTAATTTTGTCGTCACTGAAGTAGCTGGTACGGTCGCTGTGCAAAGGTTTAATTTATTGGCTGAATAGAGTATATTTTTACAAGAACGTTTTATGTCCAGCCTCCTCTCTTAAAAAGTTCACGAGCCGCCACTGCAGTGTAGTCAGGTCGATCAGATATTTTACGTTTTTTAATACAACTAACCATTTGATTCTATAAACTGTGTAACAAATAAAATTAGGAGTTCTTTACTTACCTGTATATCAGAATATTCAAATTATTCGTAATAACAAAAGTAATTCACAAATTGTTGTAGCGTTTACCAAATGTTTGAAAAAAAGTAAGTAAATGTAATTATTTAAAATATAAAAATGAAGTAACTACTTACTGTTTCTACGTGCAAAAGCAATACTTAATTGTATATCATTAATAATCACCGATCGGAGTAACAACAACAAAGAATAGAAATAAATTCTGAAACTAAATTCCTCCGCATTAAAATAATAAATATCACTACACTGATTGAAATACTTAGTTCCTTCAAATATTCCACATTAACACAAAATTATTCACTTTATCAGTATGTCGAAATACCTTTGCCCATCTTTCTGGTGTTGATTTTCCTAGAGCTTCCACATAGCCACTGATTTTTCCGCTGTACCAATTTTAAGCTTTAGTTATACCCAGATTTGTTCAATGTGACTAAAAATAGAATGTCCAGTTAACATATCAGCTACGTATACTGGTTGTGGTCTACTCATTTTTAGCAAGCCCAGCAAGTGGGTTTTAAGAATGGGTTATATAGGTAACACATTTCTTAAGGCGATTATTTGCACTACATTTATTACAGTTCTGTAATAACTTGCATTATCCATAACGATTGTAAAGGGTTCTTCTAAATTGACCAAAAAGTAAAATTCAAACTAATTTATAGTTGTTTTGATTCATTTCACTGATAATCGACATCGTTTGGTTTTGAAGAAAATATTAGTTCTGCACCAGGAATGAAACCTGCTGTACAACCAGCATATTTCACGTTCCAGATATTTAATAGTAATAATCAATAGAAAAAGCAGAAGATAACTTACACATGTAAGTATTCATCATTTTGCAAAAAAATGTTATTCCTCATCAAAATATTTTGGTTCTAAACGTAAAACAAATCGCACATTTTATCGAAACAATCTAAACTCCAAAATAAATTTTCTGATATTTTATATCTATATGTATATAATATGACCTAAATTTTGATTTTCTGGAAATGCGTAGGTATTTATAATTTTCATTTATACCCACATCACCCATGGACAAAGTAATGTGATATGAAAACTCAAGAAAGAGTACAACGTATTGTTAATTTGCGATTAAAATTCATAAATACTTTTGGCGAAAACCACGTAAATATATGATATTCAGGATGTCCCAGGTTCTAGTAGCAGAACTTCAACAGTCGATAGAAAATTTGATTCTGAGATAAACAGTTCCTATTAACATATATGCACACACGCTTAATTTTTGAAATATTTTGAGAAATGAGCTGTCTTTTCTAATCTCTATAGCGATATATTACAAGGTCGAATCACAAATTTTTATTTCAAAAATGTTCAAACCAGATAACTACAATGAACTTTAATTTATAGTGAGTCCACCAACAAGAGTTAATAAGACAAATATGCTAAATTTTGTGTATTATTGGTGGTGGTAATTAAATTACAAGAATTAAATTTGCCGTGAGACGGTGTTAGGAACAACAACAAGTTTGTTCCTAAAAAGTAGCCTTTACAGGGTGATAACACTTTTCGGGTCAATTTATTGTTATTAAATACCTATATCTGCGCCACTGGAAATAATATCGGTCTCAAATTATGTGCAAACCTATCTACGCATCCTCAGTACCAAATTTCATTGAGACATCTTAATTATGTTCGGAGATACAAACAAAGTTAAGAAATTTTTTATAAAATTCAACACCATATCTCAAAAATTAAGCGTTTGGGCATAATGTTAATAGGAACTTTTTCTCAAAATCAAATTTTCAATCGACCGTTAAAGTTCTGCTACTAAAACCTGGGGCATCCTGTATAAGGATCATTTTTCAACTATTATTGAATCATTGAGTTATTGATGTGTTAAACATGAAGAGTTTCGATTAAATAAAACATAATTTAGAACGTTATCAGCATAGTATGAATTTAGTAGCTTATCGGGAACGACGTCCTTGAATTTTAAATACCCGTGTTACGCAAAGTTATTAATAATTGTTCAAGATACCATAAACATCAGAATTGTACCATTCAATGAAATAATGAAAACACTTAACAGGTTTCCTCTATTAAGGTTGTGAATGAACAGGTGAATCAGATTAATGTGAATGTTTCATCACGATTAACAACTAGCATAATTATTAACTTAATAGGGTTTGATTTATATTCTTAACTGCGAATAAATTTAATTTTTCGCGATAATCGTTGACAATCAGACATAATTGATTTAAGAAGGTGGTTAATTATAATAAAAAATAAATAACTTATTACACCCGTGATAAGGCGTTCGGAGTCTTTTGTATTCATACTACTACAACGAAAATCAGTAAACCACTTGTGAATCGTTCCAATCGATGGTGAAGATTCCCCATAATGTTTAACAAGCGATGCTTTGGTTTGCGTAATATTTCTTCCACGCAAGAAATAATGTTTAGTCAAGACGCGAAATTCACTTTTTTCCATGTTTACAAAAATCTTCAAGGTTGCTTGCTTTCGATGGTTGTCAAAACAGAACTGAATGATATATCAGTCTGAGAAGTTTGGCAGCTTTTGAGTCTGACATTGAAAGGGTGACCAGCCTCAGCTAATACCAGTGGCGGCTCCTCGAAGGAGGCTAAGGAGGCTCAGCCTCCTCACCAATTTATCTTAATGATCATTCTCCATTTTATTTCCTGTTTCTCTGATAATTCTTTAAATTCTACAATTAATTCCCCGTTCTCAGTAGTTATTTTTAATCTGGCAACAGTGGCCAGAGGCTAGATTCTCTATATATCTCAAACGCTAAATACGCGTGGTCAACACAGTTGCCGTTTTTCCAACCAGTTCAATTCACAAATAGGGTAAAACAGCGAATATGGCAACACTCTATGTAGGCTAGCTTCTCGTACGCACCCGGCGGTCGTATGAAATACGATTACTTGTCGCCGCTGCAAACGTGCTCTGTCAGTTTTGTTTCGCGAAGCGATGTAAGGTTAAGTTATAATTTATCTGTTCGGTGAGTTATTAACAAAGAGTTCTTTGGTTATTAAACGTTAAAATGATTAGTGCTTTAGTTGCTGAAAAGATTAGTGATGACAGGTATGTTTCAAAATCGATCATTTGATGCTGATAAGATAATTGTAAAAAATATTTATGGTTAACGGGATCTGAGGTACACAATAAATTATATTGCTGGTATTGCTTGCTATTTACATCTGATACAACTTCATGTTGGGGGCACTCGAGTTATGATGATTTGAAAAATTTAGCTCGTGGTATAGACAGACATGAAAAATCGCAGGAACATATTACATCGAGTATTAAGTTTAAATTAACCGGTAAACAGAATATTGTTAAAAGAGGAAAACATACAATTTGGTAGACAAGAAACTACATTATAAACACTTTTTTTATGAAATTTTAGATACTATTAAAGGTCAAATTGAGATTCGATTTTCCGATTTACATGGATTGAAGTTTTTTGTATAACTTAGTTATAAAATATACTTTTTTTGATAAAGTAGCACTGCACAATGAATTATGCGCTATATACTCGGATAAAGATATTTTAGGCCAGTACGACATTCACGCCGATATGATAAAATATATGATAGACAATGATTTGCAACAAGTTTTACCTCAGTTTCAAAAAAGCTTACCTTTGTTTGACAGTCACCATTCCTGTCACGTCGGCATCGGTGGAGAGATCATTTTCTACTCTCAAACGAATTAAAACTTACATGCCAAATACAATGGGCCAAAATCGTTTATACGATGTTAGTTTGATATCTATTGAAAAAGATTTAGTAAAACACTTAAAACAAAATGATACATTTTTTGATAATATTATTGATCATTTTTCGCAAACTAAAGACCGTAGAAAAAAAGTTAATAAAATTAATTTAAAAAAAAATATGAAAAATTCCAAAAATAAGAAAAAATATTAAAAATCCAAAAAAAATAAAAGACAAAAAACGAACAAAAAAATTTTTTGCCAAGAGAAACTCTATACCTCCACGTTGGTTCTTGCTGGGTAACAATTAATTTTGTCACTGAAGTAGCTGGTACGGTCGCTGTGCAAAGGTTAAAAGGCTGTGAATAGAGTATATTTTAACAAAAACGTTTTATGGCCAGCCTCCTCTCTCAAAAATTCACGAGCCGCCACTGGCTAATACCCGTTTTATGACGGTATTTATTGCCTAGTTCGTCTAGTGTGCTTATCTGGAATTAGCCGTGCTAGAATGGCCGACGATGGACACATGAAGATATATATAGAAAAGAGAGAGGTCGCCCATCTGTCGGTCAATGAATTGTATGATATCACCAACCAGACGATTAGCCCTCTTCTGAAGAGAATCTAAGAGCTTCAGCGTATCTTTGGGAGCTGAACTCCGAAAGTGTGAACAGTACTCCAAGACAGCTCAAATTTGTGGAAAATAAAAAAGCAACAAATTAATGTACCCAAATACCACATGTATGTATGTTGCTCAGTAGAACTATATAAAGGGAGATTCGTAAAGCAGGCTACACACGATCCGGCAGGCCTGACAGTTCTAACTGAACAGTCCGCCTGAAGGCCTGTCGCCTGAACGTGTATATACTCCGGTCAGCCTGTCAGTTAAGACTGTTCAGGCGGCCGTAAAAAGTTCAAAAATATGTTCGTCCATCCGGCCAGCCTGATGCAATCAAAGACAAGTCTGAACGTGTGTATGGCACGGTCGCCTGTCGGACTATCTGTCAGACGGTGCTAGTGTGAGTGCACCATGTCGCGCAAAATAGAAAACAGGTGTTTGTAGGAATTTATCGCGATTTATCATAGTGAGCCGTGTCTGCGGAGTGTGAAATCGAAAAACTATCACGACTGTGATAAGGAAGATGTGGCATATTTGAAATTGGTAGAAAAATGGAAGGAAATCGATCCTTCTTGTACGAAGTCTACTGTTCTCAAAAAAATTAATAACTTAAGGAGTAGTTTTCGCAAGGAATCAAAAAAAGTGAAGAATTCAATGAGGATTTTTTTCAACCACTCTTTGCACCATACTGCACGTTTCTTTTTTGGATTCTTTTTACCTTTACCCAAAGCGACTACTAAACCGAAAAGCGCTAACACGTCGTCATCAGTAGAGGCCATAATAAATTGAGACTCAAAAATATTTCAGATTCACCTGAACGTTTGGAGGGTCGTCAGTCCATCCGGCGACAGGCCTTCAGGCGGGCTGCTCAGTTAGAACTGTCAGGGCTGCCGGACCGTGTGTAGCCGGCTTAAGTTGGTTGCACAAACACCTATTTCGATTTGCATAATTAATTTTCTGATTGGCTACAGTTATTTGATGGTTCTCGATAATCACTAATATATTTTTTCGATAATTTTGACTTATATTTTACGAGTCAATCCACGTCAGAACAGCAACGCTCAATGGGTCAACATCTCCGATTTTGTTCAAATTTTGGGGATAGGCTCTCTGTTTGTATGTTTTGTTATACATTATTTATTATTTCTGTACGCATTCATAGAACATTGTATTACATTTTAATCTAGTAGTTGTTATTTAGTTGCTAGGAAAATTTGTTGACAATTGTATAACTTCACTTTTCATATTTTATGTAAAACATCGTTCATATCAAATTTGGATTAAAAGCATTATAATCTCAAGTTGATTAATTATTTTCAAAAGCATTAACAGAATTGTGTTCCGACAATCGTGAACACGAACAACATTCAAACATTGGTCCTTCGAGCCGGATTTGAGTGAACGTGCAAATCAAATTTCAAGAAAATTGGCTGATAGTTTAATCAATCATCGCTATCATCGATAAGGTGTTCGAAGACGACAAACCTCAGGAAGCAGTTCAATGTTTGAATGTTGTTCGTGTTCACGATTGTCGAAACACTATTCTGTTAATGCTTTTGAAAATAATTAATGAACTTGAGATTTTAATTTTCCCAGGAATCCGATTAAATCAGAATATCTAGCGTATTTAGCTGACGCATGCGCAAAAAACTCGAAAAACTCAAAATGTCACATTTTCTTTAAAAATTCATAACTCAGCTGCTGCCACTTCGATTTTTCCGAAATTTTCAGGGAAGGTAGCTGAAGCCATGTACTTTCATGTGAAATCTGCGAATCCATGCTCTTCATATGAAAATTTTCGTCAAAAGACCGAAAATACGGAAATTTGATATTTTTTATTTTTTTTTCGTTAAATTTTGGTACGATGAGCATTGGAGAATCCGTTCTGTGCATGCGCTTGGACTTGAAATAAGTAACGATTTGAATCAATGTGATTCATCAAACAAAAATTTACATATCCAAGGAGTAATTAATTTCCCATTCATCAGAATAACGTAAAAGAAACGAAGGAGTAATTTCTTTGAAATTATTGTAAGTATATCACTTTCTTGTATATCAAATGTAGATTAAAATCCAAAAATTTTTTATATGCAATTATATTAGATAATATAATTGATGACGCCATATACATTTTCGTTTATAATCCATTTTCAAGAATATCCATGGAAAATACAAATCTCTTTGTTTTCTCACAGAAGATTTGAAGCATGGCAATGCAATGGTGCAAACTTTTAGTAAATACGTGATTGATTATATCAAAAATCATTTTCCAAAAATTACTCAACTTGAATATTTCACGGATGGATGTGCCTAACTAGTGAAAAAAAAACATGGTCTGACAGGAATTTGGAACTTTTTTTGCCACATCGCATGTGGTAAATCTGCTTGTGATGGTATTGGTGGCAGTTTAAAAAGATAAGCAGCAAGAGAAAGCTTGCGACGTCCGGAGACGAATCAAATCCTCACAGCAAGAGATTTGTATGATTTTTGTAAAAATTGTATGAAATCAATAGAACCGTTCTTGATTGACTGAACACAAAATCCACCTCATCCGGAATTCAGAAATCAGTGAAGCACAAACAATACTTATTACCAGAAGCTTTCACAGATTCATTCCAAAGTCAGATGGAATAATTGCTTGTAAAATTATTGGAAATGATGAAAAGAATGAACTGAATTTTTTTTTCATTTGATTATTTACAACAATTGATATTGAATTTTTAAATGTATTCACAATATCACACAACATTGTTGAATAAATTTTCCTGTGGGAAATTAAACCGAATAAAAAAATATGAAAATTATTTAGAAAAGTTTAAAAACATCAAATCTATAGACCTGTGATTGCAACTTTTTTGGATTTCAATATTTTTTTCACGTTCTGCTAAATTTAATTATTTAAATAAAATTAATTTCAAATTTTATTAACCTATTTTTTTTATTCCTATTGAATTATGATTGAATTCTACAATGCTCATCGTACCAAAATATAACGAAAAAAATAATAAATATCAAATTTCCGTATTTTCGGTCTTTTGACGAAAATTTTCATATGAAGAGCATGGATTCGCATATTTTACATGAAAGTACATGGTTTCAGCTACCTTCCCTGAAAATTTTGAAAAAATGGAATGGTAGCAGCTGAGTTATGAATTTTTAAAGAAAAAGTTACATTTTGAGTTTTTCGAGTTTTTTGCGCATGCGTCAGCTAAATACGTTAGATATTCCGATTTAATCGGATTCCTGGGAAAATTTCCTATCAATTTGGACTTTCCCAAATATTTTTTGGTCCTAAAAGTTCATTTTTACTGAATAGATTTGATTTTGAATTTTTTGACGTTAAAATTGGCGAAATTTTTTTATTGACCGATATATCCAAAATTTTAGTTCCTATCGACCTGAAATTTTCAGGATCTTATTCTTTCGGTAATGAGAAACTATCCCCAAAATTTGAACGAAATCGGAGATGTTGACCCATTGAGCGTTGCTGTTCTGACGAGAAAACTCAACTCTAAGCCCCGCTACCGCCAAACTTGTTTTTGTCAAGTTATCACTCGCTGTTTCCGGTTGGAATATTTGTTCAAAATAAAAACGTTTATTGGAAACTATTCCATATTTCCATTAAATGTTTCGATTCAAGGTAATTACCGAGTTAACCGTGGTATATGAATAATAAACAAAACCTCTATTTTGGTTCACAATATTACTGAAACTAATTAAATTGTTTCTTTATACATTTGACTGTTCTGAGCGTCTCTATTTGGGAATTTTAAATATGATAATGAACAATATTATGTTAATCTTGAGTTGTGCGGTAGGAAAAAACATTCGCAAGTGAGTGATGATTCAGTAATTTTGTATACTCTTCGGTATCAGTAGCAACATGTTATTTTGACATTGACATTTCATTCCATTGTTAATACATCGTCTACACTTCGTACTGTTACGAAGCATATGAAATGATATCGATTGCAGTTAAATATTCTATATTTTTCTTTGGGACCTGGGTCAGGTGACTAGATCAGATTTGTTTAGATTTAGGAGTCTTGTATATTGCGTCCTTGAAGCACTACAGTACTGATTTACAGTGCACCAGCGAGTTTTAGCCAAGTTTTTTCCCAGCTCCAGTGGCTAAATTTCCCCGACGGTTGGGTAGCTCCCGAAATATGTGCTCCTGCAGATCAGTGTAGCTTCCCAGTTGGTTAGCAGATGTATCGTCGTTTCTTCTGCTTCTGTGCAGAATCTACAGTAGATGTTGCATAGTTCACTAGGCCAATTTTACCAATATGGCCGTTAAGTTTGTAGTGTCCTGTTTATGATTCTCAGGTTTTCCCTAAATTTATTTACGGGGTTTCTGGATTCTCTAGGTCCCGGAAAAGAAATCTATGACTTTGTACTAAATTCTGTTTCTTCTGTTCTGAGCATTTAAAACCGGTTATGTGTTGTTTATTTTCAAAACAATAGCTATTACTAGAAATGAAATGTTAGTTATCCTTGCCTATCGCGAATTGTATGAAGCTCGACGCGAAGCGGAGGGCAATAAAATCCAATGTAGGCAACGATACATTTTGCTTCAGGGTAATACATATGATTTTTCCTGTGGAGTTTTCAAGAAAAAAATCTAAATTTTATTAATAAAAAGAAATAAAACTATATACTTACTGATTTATATACACATGTAAAAATGTATTAATTATATACACTATTCATTGTAATTAGCATATCAATTGTTACAAATTCATGTTTCTGAGAGAACAGTTCATTAGTATTATTTTTCAAGAGGGTGGAAAGGGTGAAAACTAATATGATTGAGAAATTAAATTATGAGGTCGGTTTTACTTTATTTATTCCTGTAATAAAAAAATGTCTAACATATAATCAAGAATATAATGTACTTATAATACATAACTTTTACATAACACCCGGAAGGAAAACATTGACAATTTAAACATAATAATACTACATATTTTATGGATCGTGTCCATATATATTTGAAACAACTTTAACAAAATGGAGGGTAGTTATCGTTTATTGTTCCAAATCTAACATTAATTTTTGCAAAAAATCTTGTTTCCAAATTGTAGCTGAGTTTTTAGATTCACAAGGAGTAGCTCATTATTATACATTTTATGTAAACTTCTATTTAAAATTTTAACAAAGCATCCATGAAATAAAAAATATTCGGTGAACTATAATAAAAAGTGTTATTTAAATTAGAGTGAAAGGACTCGCAAGCGTTCGTGGTATTTATTTAGTGTTGAAGAAGCTTCAGCCCAAATGTGGGGTGGAAAAGTGGGTTCGTCGAATATAAAATAATCCACCATATAATCGGAATAAACCGTTAACTTATCGTCACTTGGTTTTAACATAACTCACTCAAAAGCAAATAAATCGCTTAGCAGAATTGGATTTAAAAATACCATACCAAAACATTAACGAAGTCACTTTCCAGTTTCACAATTTTTGTTTTTATATTCACCACCCCCAACTTTTGTATTTTACGCCGCGCCACCAAGACTGAGTGAGATGGAAGCGGCAACCAATAATTGTAACGTTATCCCACACTTTACGAACTGCATTATGAATGGCAATTTCAAAATCAACCACTACTTTCTCAGGAATAAAACTTGAGTTGTTGAGAGAACAAATAAACTTATTTTTTTCCAAACAGAGTATACGTTTCTTCTGATTTGTTTTTCAGTAAACTAAACACTAGAGGTATATAGTGTCCATTTATGTAACCATGTATGGTGACTAGTTGTGTGAAAAATTTTGTGCAGTATTGGAATGTGCCATCCATGTATATAAAACTCGACTTACATAAAGATTTCAAATTTGTTTGGCAGCCAAAAATCACAATTCCATTTCGGAAATCATTATCCAGAACGAAATTTTTCTCTCTAGACGTTTTGTACGAATGTTCTTGCAGATTCCCAATGGTGTACACGTAAACCTTACATTAAGGCCGTTTGATGCACATACAGACACTTTCATTAGTTGAAGATCGATGTTTAGAAAACTTATAATTTTCGTACACTATTTGGGTGTTTTCGCGTTCACTAATAATTTCTTTCACAAACGACATTTTAAATTTTGAAAAGAATGTTATAGTCTAGGTTCTAGGAGATAGATACATATTTTGGGCCTGAGATATAACATGTTGGCATATGTGTTATGTTGTAGCAATTATTAATCTGAGTATTTTATCCTCTGTGAGTTGAACTTCCCTTATCCTCTGTGAGTTGAACTTCCCACCCCGCCCCATTTTGAGTTAGCCGCCCCAGAAAATATTCTATTTTGGAACGGGTTATAACACTTTGGTGTTTGGTGCTACTCCAAGAGGGTCCCTTGTTGATCAATATTCAATAAATGCCAACATTTTTTCTTCATGCAGTTGGCAGCACTGCTTTAGTTATGACCAAAATTGGAACGTGGTGTAACACTTTCTGACCAGGCGGAAGTTTTTTGTTATCAATACTCATTACTCGAAAACCATACGCCTACATTTTCTATGCGTCCATTTTCAAGAATTTTGGCCATGTTTTGGTCAAAAATTTGCCAGATCGTCTGAAATTGGAAAAAAAGTGTTGGCACCTCCATCAACTTGTAGTTTTTATGTAAAAGAAAAGCTTGTGTGAGTGTCACTTTCATGTTTAACCCCCCTAAACCACTACAAATCCCAAACAAAATTCTTGTAAATGGACGCATAGAAAATGTTGGCGTATGGTTTTAGAGTAATGAGCATTGATAACAAAAAATTTCCGCCTGGTCAGAAAGTGTTATACCACTTTCCAATTTGGGTCATAACTAAAGCTGCCAGTGCTGCCAACTGCATGGAGAAAAAATGTTGGCATTTATTGAATATTGATCGCTCTTCCACTAGCACCAAACACCAAATTGTTATAACCCGTTCCTAAATTGAATATTTTCTGGGGCGGCTAACTCAAAACGGGGCGGGGTGGAAGGTCCAACTCACACAGCATAAAATACTCAGATTAATAATTCCTAAAACATAACACATATGCTAACATGTTATATCTCAGGCCCAAAATATGTCTCTATTTCCTAGACTATTAACTATTACTTGTAGCAAGAAAAATATAATGATTATAAGTTTGGAAACAAGCCCCCTATCTAGCCTTAATAAGCAATGAATTTTCAATTAGCCGTAATGATCAACATGCGCCGATCCTTTCTGTTCTTAATAAAGAAAGCTCGGTGTGACGAGTTTCAGGCACCCTTAGACCTTGACCGGTCCCCGTGATCAAATTGTGACGAATATCATGCTATCCGTGGAAAGTACCTACTGAGAAATATATTCTTCCTTTCCTAGGGTAGGAAGTATATTTTTTTCGTAAAGGGTGAAGAGGGCAGAAAACGTTACTTTCGGAAGAAGTCGTAGAAATTATTTTTATTCGACATGGGCGTTCTTGTATCTTTTTCCTATTTCTCTGACTAATTTTTCGTAAATTTCAAGAAAAAAAATGTAATAATTGCGATTGTGCCTAATGTCTAATACCTACGGAACCTCTTACGGAACTTTACATATTGTAATCCCTTTAAACAGGATTTAGACAAAATACAAATTTCGTTGTTTCTCTAGGAAAAGAAAATCTCTTCACAAATTATCACAGGTTTGAAAGTAGTTTTATAATAATAAGCTTACTTTCTGTATAATTTAATTTATATTCTGAGAGAACAATATGAATAAGTAATTAGTTGAAAAGTTCCATATTGCATATTCACGGATGTTTGGACGATTTAATTACAACATTCACGTGGCTCGATGTGTACCTATGTGATAATAAAGTCAGTTCAGTATTCTACGAATCGCACAAAGAACCGAATGTCCTGAACAAGTGTCCATATTACGGGCTGCAAGTGCAGCACATTCCGTGCCGCTCTGTCTCTTCTACACCTCTCGACACGCCCGATCACGCAATCTAACTTGAAATGAAAATAATACTCATTTGCAATAAACTACCTGCTCACTATAGATTTCTCGCATGCTAGATGCATGCACTATGGCATAATTTTAGCATCATGATTCATGATATGTTTCAAATCGATAAGTACGTCTGCGTTGTCCTCGAACTTACATCACTTTACATTGACATCATATGTATTGGAGCAATTTGATAAAACAGAAAATCAGAAATTAGAATGGGAGGAATTGGCAAAAATTCAACTGAACCTTGGTATATATTGTAAAACTTGACATACAATCCTTCTGACCAAAATGTACACTGGGAAACTAGTCGTGAAATAGAATGATAATTCTTATTATTATTTGTAGAAGTCGGGTCCCCCAAGGACAGACCGGGTAGCATCACTCTGTGGACTCCGAAGGCCACCACTGTGATCCCCGGTTCCATTTAACACTTAGCTCAACGTTGCTCCAAACCAGTTCCACCTATGGTTTGTTAGAACCTCGAACATCTCGCATATTCTACATTTTTGTCCATATTCTGGACCAGCTATTTCTCCCGCCTATTGAGTTTGAGAGCTTCGGTGGCTCTTGATTCGTTGGGCTCTATGACCTTTTTCCTGCCTACATCTCTTCTCCTCGATTCAGTGTTTGCGATGCTCGAATCCATTTGTGGACACACTTCCTCGCATGAGAGTGCATTTTACCGGTAAGAGAACGGTAGAAGTCTGCACCGCAGCCTCGCTGCCCAGCCGATTCGCTTTGTTGCCCCTAATGCCCTTTAAGGCTGTAAAACACTCCTTCACCAATCTTTGATTTAATTTTTTGAGCTGCTAGGGACGCTAAGGAGGCCCTGCTATCTGATAAGATTTTCCACCCTTTTTGATTCCCAGGATGATCTTGACCTCTGCTGAAAAATGTTTGCATACTTGCCCAGTGGAAACCTAAGCTTGATGTTATCCGTAGGCCCAAATACTCCGGCTCACACCGGAAGAGGTAATTTTTTTTTATATAGCTCTTCTTCTGAATAGCTCTCTCACCTTCATCCATAGATGTATTAAACAAAAAATCCAGGAATAAATTTAAATTATAATTCTGGGAGCTATCCCATATATCGAGCAACTTTCAGTCCATTTAGTAATAAATTTTGTCTCAGGTTTTGTCATTTAACTACGGACATTCAATATACGTCTAACTAGGAATTCATAAATTGAGACAACCCACCAAATAGTCCGCGCTTTGAGAGATTTATCCAGAACTGGAGCAAGAATAAATATTTGCTACGTTTTATAGTTAGCTCTGCGAAAGCTTTTTCTACATAAACTCCGAAGGTTCATGCGTTCCATAAAAGAATTGAGGAGTTCATAAATTGAGACAACCCCCAAATATTCCACGCTTTGAAAGATTTATCCACGACTGGAGCAACAATAAATATTTGCTAGGCGTTTATTGTTAGCTCTGTGAAAGCTTTTCTGCATAAACTCCGAAAGTTCATGGGTTTCATAAAGGGATAGAGGAGTTCATAAATTGAGACAACCCCTCAAATATTCCACGCTTTGAAAGATTTATCGAGGACTGGAGCAACAATAAATATTTGCTAGGCGTTTATAGTTAGCTCTGTGAAAGCTTTTCTGCATAAACTCCGAAAGTTCATGGATTTCATAAAGGAATAGAGGAATTCATAAACTGAGACAACCCCCAAATATTCCACGCTTTGAAAGATTTATACAGAACTGGAGCAACAATAAATATTTGCTAGGCATTTATAGTTATCTCTGCTTTTTCTGCATAAACTCCGAAGGTTAATGGGTTTCATAAAGGAATAGAGGAGTTCATAAATTGAGACAACCCACCAAATAGTCCGCGCTTTGAGAGATTTATCCAGAACTGGAGCAACAATAAATATTTGCTACGTTTTATAGTTAGCTCTGCGAAAGTTTTTTCTGCATAAACTCCGAAGGTTCATGTGTTCTATAAAGGAATTGAGAAGTTCATAAATTGAGACAACCCCCCCAAATATTCCACGCTTTGAAAGATTTATCCAGGACTGGAGCAACAATAAATATTTACTAGGCGTTTATAGTTAGCTCTGTGAAAGCTTTTTTGCATAAACTCCGAAAGTTCATGTGTTTCACAAAGGAATAGAGGAGTTCATAAATTGAGACAACCCAACAAATAGTCCACGCCTTGAAAGATTATCCAGGACTGTAGCAACAATAAATATTTCCTAGGCGTCTATAGTTAGCTCTGTGAAAGCTTTTCTGCATAAACTCCGAAAGTTCATGCGTTTCATAAAGGAATAGAGGAGTTCATAAATTGAGACAACCCCCCAAATATTCCACGCTGTGAAAGATTTATCCAGGACTGGAGCAGCAATAAATATTTTCTAGGCGTTTATAGTTAGCTCTATGAAAGCTTTTCTGCATAAACTTGAAACGAACCGAAAGTTCATGCGTTTCATAAAGGAATAGAGGAGTTCATAAATTGAGACAACCCCCCAAATATTCCTCGCATTGAGGAGCTCATAAATTGAGACAACCCACCAAATAGACCACGCTTTGAAATATTTATCCAGGACTGGAACAACAATAAATATTTGCTACACGTTTATAGTTAGCTCTGGGAAAATTTTTCTGCATAAACTCCTTAGGTGCATGCGATTCATAAAGGAATTGATTGTCTAGAAAAAAAAACAATAACCAGAGTAACATCGATTGACCATCAAGGCCTTGGGATCTAACTCGATTAAACTTTTTATCTAAGACTATTTGTGGGAAAGAATTTATCTCAATAAAACTCCCACTATTCCAGAGTAATAGCTGAAATAAAACCGCATTTATGCTTGAAGTATTATGAAAAACTTCGGTAAAATAATGGTGGTCGTCGTGGAGTCATAGAGGGCATTTGGCAAATACATATTATATTGTATAACTAACTGTTGTCTCCTGTAAATTTTAATACTTCCTATATTTTGATTTTCATCCAGAAAATAAATCCTGAGGTTGAATTTGCATAAACCTTTATAATAAGGCATTAACACCTCAACCAGCAATATATTATGACTTCACATAACTATGTACCGTTAAGTATTGTGTTTGCAATGTTGAAAGAACTAAGTTGTAATGAGAATTTCAATTTAAATTCTAATTGATAATCCAATGTTACATACAATACATACGATTTTTGAAATATTTCGTAATTCTAATTATTGCTGCATAGAATCTTCAATCGAAAGTTCCTTATTATACTCTTCGCGACAAAGTCCGAAGAGTATATTGCATTTACACAAGCTATTTCTAAACTCGTTAGAAAAATTGCTTGAACAAAAATTTCTGCGCTATAGTAGTTATCATCGAATGTTAAGCAACTTCGAGAAAATACGACTGTCTGGATATATGTCACGAAAAGCTTGTCTACACGATAACACAAAAACGGAAGGTTCTATCATATTTAAATTTTGACTGTGACGAACTCTTGTTTTTCATGGAAATCTTCTAATAAATACACCCTTTTCTTAAGGGTTTAAAATAAAAACAATTCCAAAGTATACATTAACTTTTACAGTAAGTTTAACTTAAGGGTTTAAAATAAAAACAATTCCAAAGTATACATTAACTTTTACAGTAAATTTAAGTTAATTTAAAACTACTTTCACCCAAATTCAACAACATCGTTCAACAACAACAAAAACACTATTTAAGTAAACTTAAATTTGCACCGTTCTTTAACAGTTTCTAAACAACGGCGGTATGGTCTAGGGGTTAGGATAGTTGGCTCCCACTCACTAGACTCGGGTTCGATTCCCAGGAAGGGAACATTTGTTTTTGTACATTTTCTTAAAAATATCATTAATTTGAATATTATTTAATTTGTCTACACGATATCTCAAAAACGGAAGGTCCTATCATATTCAACTTTTGACGGTGATGAACCCTATTGTTTTTCAGGGAAATCGTCTAATAAATACACTCTTTTGTGAAGGGTTTAAAATTTAAAAAAATTCCAAAGTATGCATCAACTTTTACAGTAAATTTAAGTTAATTTAAAAGTAATTTCCCCCAAATTCAACAAAATCGTCCAACAACAACAAAAACACTGTTTAAGTAAACTTAAATTTCCACCGTTCTTTAACAGTTTATGAACAACGGCGGTGTGGTCTAGGGGTTAGGATAGTTGGCTCCCACTCGGTAGACTCGGGTTCGAATTCCAGAAACGGAACATTTTTGTTTTTGTACATTTTCTTAAAAATATTATTAATTTGAATATTATTTAGTTTGTCTACACGATAACTCAAAAACGGTAGGTCCTATCATATTTAACTTTTGACGGTGACGAACTCTTTTGTTTTTCAGGGTAATTGTCTAATAAAAACACTCTTTTGTGAAGGGTCTAAAATTAAAAAAAATTCCAAAGTGTACATCAACTTTTACAGTAAATTTCAGTTAATTTCAAACTAATTTCCCCCAAATTCAAGAAAAACGTCCAGCAACAACAAAAATACTAATGAAGAAAACTTAAATGTCCACCGTTCTTTTTATCCCACTCAGTAGGCTCGGGTTCGATTCTCAGAAAGGGAACATTTGTTTTTGTACATTTTCTTACAGATATTATTAATTTAAATATTATTTCGTTGTGTACAGATAATGAAAGAAATAATTCATCTGATTATCTTTGCACAAATGCGAATAGTATCTTATAGAATGTGAAACAATTATATACAAATCATTAATCAAATCAAATGATTTCTAGTTTTAAAATGTAAAAGCATTATTTTTAGTATAACTGATTATGCCAAAAACCCGGTTCAGTTCATCCCTAAAAAGATCTTAGAAAAATTATCGTGGTTTACATTTAAGATTTAGATCTCTAATTTACAAGTCGAGCAACTTTGTGTACAATTGAAACTAAGCAGAGTGGAGCAACTGAAATGGTTTCCTTCTATAAAAAACTCATTAGTTATTTGTGTAGCAAGAAATGAGGTGACTTTATTTCTTGATTATTCGTCCCATAGTAACAGAATAGACAGTTTCAACCTTCAAGGCAGGAATTGCATGTTTACAACATCATAAATAAGCAATGATCGTTGAATTTATTTAACATGCATGTTACGCGAAAATGCAATGTCTTATCTTTTTACGTAATTAATAATTGTAACTTGTACTTGTGCTACTTTTCTAGTATGTAAAGAATATCAACAGGATTAGTAGCACGACACCATTATATAGGTCTGTATTGGATGCGTGACGATAACTGGTTGAGAGTGCGGAAAAGTCCCTTGGTACAGGTTTTTTAATTAATTAAAAAACGTTTATTACACCGAACCATGTATTATAAAATTATTAACAAGGCAAAAGATCATATTGGTACATACATATGCTGTGAATCGATTAGTTATTAGTCTGATTATACATTTGCAATAAAATCAATTAAACACTATTTATACACTGATTCAGCCAATTAATACCATGGTCTGGAGTTGAGAAAGATATCCGTGACAACTTATCTTAAAATGAAACAGTACTAATTTGTTTCCACTAATGAAGCTGACAGATGTCTTCGCCCCCAATTATACCTATCCTGAGAAGGTAACGCCTTGACACCCAGATCAAAGCTTACCACTTTTGGTCCTTGACAAATTGTTTATTTTGTTAATAAACAATAAATAGTGTCAAAAAAAGTTTTAAACACTATTTTCCATTGATTTTAAGCAGTTAAAGTGTATTTTTTATTTGACCGATAAACAGTGCTTATTCAATGTTTATAACAATTTGTTGATTAGAAGCGTTCATATCGTACACGTGTTTGGTTTTCTATTGTTTATTTGTTTAGTTATTTGTTAATTAATAACATTAGTCTATAATATTTTTTCAATCAAGTGATGTATATATAATCATTCAAAATTTTATCTTAATTTAATAAAACTAATTTAAATATAATTTAAACAACATCCTAAGTGATCAGTTAGACCTATACCAGAGTGATATGTTCCTTTGTCTTTCATAGCACTCTTAGAATAATTCTTAGAAAATTAAATAATGATTATCCTACTGCACAAATTATTTCCCTGTATTTTCACGGAATCTACTTGTTTTGGAATTTTTGATTATCTCATTAGCCCAAATGTACTTCAGTTCCTATTTATTGCTTACTTCATAATTTTGTATCTGTTTAATAATGACACTTCGATGTTGAAACTATGGTAGCGTTTTCATGTTATTATCAAAAGTGGTATAAAAACAAAGTAATTGTTCTTTCATTTAATCATAATGATAAATTACTTTACAGTAACGGCTTCTACCATCGGTTATGAGAGTTTTAATAATGCTTGAATAAATTTTAATTCATTGTAAATGCATAGGAGATTTTTTTTGATTAATTTATTTCTAATATCTCTAAGGTTATGAATGGATGTGAGGGAAAGGATAAACAAATTGTGTTCTCAAATTTTAGACTATATATAATATTTCAATAATAAATAAAATTTGAATTTGTAGTCAATATAAATGATAATATAATATTTTATACACTTAAATGAAATGACTATCTAAGTCTATGATGGATTTAAATCATACAATTGATAAGCTAGGTAATTAAGTAACTTTCAAATCATTTGTTGATTATATCAGAGAGTATGTATTCCTATAGATTCTATCAGAAACGAGCCTTTGAAAATTCAACCAAAACAATATTCTGGATGTCTTCATTTTTATTTATAATTCTGAAACAAATTGCTATAAATTCATTAGTGTTTCTTTTTTATTTATTTCAGAATATAACCTTTCCTTGATATGAAAAAACATTTATCCAGGTCCTAATCATCCGAAAATGACTCTAATGTCGAATACTTAGAAATTTAAATTTTTTTGTTCATTGGTTAACTAAAAAATTGTTTATAACTAATTATACCACCAACTAATTAAATAATGACATCAAATTCATGTTTAGCTGGTTCTAATTATCCCGAAATGATTCTAATGTCGAATATTTGGAAAACATTTTTTGTTGTTGTTAATTTGTCAATCATCAAATTGTTTATTTATTATCTAATTGTTATAAACATTGAAACAGTGTTCAATCGGTCAAATAAATAAAAAAATACACTTGCATAAAATCAATGGAAAATAGTGTTTAAAACTTTTGTTGCCACTATTTATTGTTTATTAACAAAATAAACAATTTGTCAAAGACCAAAAGTGGTAAGCTTTGGTCTAGGTATCAAGACGAATCGAACGAGCCCTGACAGATCAAAATCGGTGAATGAACAAAAATGTTCGTAATGAAGTCCCCCGTTTACTGGACTAGTTGTTCGAGAAATCGTTATCTTTTCCTCATAGTTATTATTAAAAACAAGTAGTCCGGTCAATTTAGACATTCGAAGGTGCATAAAATCCCAACAAGCTGAAAATCAGTAAAATTGTTCAAAACATAATTATAAATAATATTTAAAAGTTCCCCATCATTCCCGTGTATGGAAATTTTTTATTCAAGGTCAAAGGTCAAGAAAATGAGTTTTCCGCGATTTTCAGCAAAACGGTAAGTTTTATCATAAAAGTACCTCAGACAAAAATTGTAGATCATAAAATGATCTATAAAAATGTATTAATACTTTTTTTCCTACGAGCCACCGTTTCTGAGATATAACGATTCAAAAAGTTATAAAAGTTGTTATCGTCATAATATGCACACGTTTCCACGCCACCTATGAGGTATTGTACTTAGCGCGTTTTTTTCAACGTGGTTTCCCCAGTAGGCCTACTCCACGGGTCAGTTGTGATCCTGTTTAATGTGAAACTATTGCAAAATAACGGGAATTTTCAAAGATTGGAAAAGATAAAAGCGATGTAAATTAAAAAAAAGTGGTGAAGTTCATTCGCCTGATTCGTAAGTTTCAAATTCTTCTTATTCTTCTTCTTGATCTTCTTCTTGTTCTTCCTCTTCTTCTTCTTCTCCTGCTTCTTCTTCATCTTCATTTTGGACGCAAGTAAATTGCGTCAATAGCGATGTATCGCATGACACTTCGTCGGAATCAAACGAATCCTCCATTGTTTGTGATTCAACATTAGAGCACGACCGGCCTTGACAATTTGTGCATGCCAGAGAACAAAATAGTCCGACTTTTTTGCAACCACATTTAACACTGCATCCCTTTTTGCAGTTGCAAACAATTGTGTTCAACAGTATTTCCGGCGCAGGTGGGAGTAAAGTTTGAACTGGCTCTAATATATTGTTGACTAACTTCCAACCCCAGTCTGTAGGGTCTAGCTGATAACCAAGCCACACTTGAACTTGGTAATATACCCGAAAAAGATGTTGATGAGCAGCAACTGAAGTTGGAGGAAGACAAGCTAATTGAACTTGTTTTTAATTTTTAGTATTTTTAACGAAACATGAATATCGATGCTTATCTAAACAGGTCGTTTTTTTAGGAGCTCCGTACATATAAAGAAGACAGCGGATGCCGTTGGTGATAACTTCTTGTTGAGTTGAATTACTCTTTTTAAAAATTTCAGCACATTAAACTGAATCTTGTTTTTCAAACATTTTGAAAACTGCTGTTTTACCCCTCCTGTAAAATGCAGATGTCGTATCACAGCCAGTTATTGCGTGTAAAAATAGTACATGAGTTTGACACTTTACAAAAGTAGATAAACTTTTTGATGAATATATATCTGATTGATGTTGAGCTTTTCCTGGTTTTAAGAAAAAAATAGTTTTTTCAGTTGGCGTTCGAGCAGTGAGTAATACGAGTAAGTCTTCACCAACAACAATAGTTGTATTTGTCAAATTGAATTGCTCTATTGCTGTTTCAATAATCAATACATCAGCATCATTATTAGCTTGTTTTACCAATATATTTTCAGCAGTAAACTTTTCTTTCAACATTGAAATGAACCGAGACTTGTTGTGAGTATTTGTAAGAAATTTCTGTTGACTGGTTGGAACTGTCATAAGTTCATCAAATAAAATATCAGAAGATGAAGATGTTGCAGCTTTGATATTTCTCGTGCAATCATCATAGCCATCAAATACGACAGTAACTCTGGAACCAAAATGTCGACTCATGCATATTATGACGATAACAACTTTTATAACTTTTTGAATCGCTATATCTAAGAAACGGTGGATCGTAGGAAAAAAAGTATTGACACATTTTTCATAGATAATTTTATGATCTACAATTTTTGTCAAAGGTACTTTTATGATGAAACTTACAGTTTTGCTGAAAATCGCGAAAAACTCATTTTTTTTTACCTTTGACCTTGAATAAAATTTTTTCCATACACGGGAATGATGGGGAACTTTTAAATATTATTTATAATTATGTTTTGAACAATTTTACTGATTTTCATCTTGTTGGGATTTTATGTACCTTCACTCTCATTTTCTGGTCTAGATTGACCGGACTAAAGAGGGAAATCTAATACTTTTGTATTTATTTACATTCTATGATTTTATGCTTAATTCGAAATGAAACTCAAAATGTTTAACTCACATTAATAGATTTATAGATCCGTAGATCACTAACTTCCCTCACTCTTCTTTTGTTAGCACTATTTTCCTCGAAAATCATATACTTGCTACAATAAATTGACCAACATCCCCAGCTATTATACATTTTCTCTATGACGACCAACACAACAACCGAGAACCGTGTTTTTTTAAATCTCAAAAAGATAATTTCTGATTCAGAAAGACAATTTTTAGGCCCATCACAATATTTCTCTTACACTACGTACAGTGAGAGAAGTAAACACAACCATTATCCTTATTTTACATTTATATCTTATATCCGAGAACTAAGCTCAAGCGTAGTGCCCCTTTTGCTTTTTCAAAAATAGGTAAATTTGACAATCTGCTATTGTTCTTGGGCAAAATCGAACTCTTGGATTTTCGACTTACTTTTGAGACACAATTTTCACAAACCATTGAAAGAAGCAGCCCCTCAACCACCTTTGTTGGAATTGGGATTGTACAAACACTTGTGGGTGCAGAAAAGCTGAACCAAAATGCTCAACTGTTGGCACAAATTGCAGCGGGCAAAAACATACCATACTTAGTGTAATTACATAAACTCTCCATACATTGATTACCGTCTGGATGGCGACCTGAAGAAGTAAATTATTCAAATGAAGACTTGGTGAATGAAAAGGGAACCTCCCCCAAAAACAACACCGACTTCAAGAAACAAGCTGGTCCATCTAAGAAATTTAAATAATACTAATATTGAGGATTTTCCTAGGAAAGAGGAAGCCCCAGTACATACGGTCGTTAGTGTCCTATTGTGCCCTCACATATTGCTATCTCCTCATCAGTCCGGTGTATTTCCTCGGGTGGAATTGTATCGTTTCCGAGGTATGTCAGACGACCAACCACGTATACCCTGCACTGACGCAGCACATGCATGGGTGTCTCTCCTACCACTCCGCAACCCCTGCGTGTGGGCTGATCTACCAGACCCATCGTACAGAGATGTTTGTTGCATGGGGCAGGTCCGGTTAGGAATGCAACAAGCTTCCGTATCTCTTGGCCGCTGAACGTCAGTTCCTGCTGGAGATCACCCATTAGTCGCTTGAAGTGCGACATACGGGGCAGTTCCCTCCAGTACGCAGGGTGCTCTACATCGAGCCATTTTTGTATTACAGATTACGCTGTGGCATAAGAAATGCCACAGGTTGGCTCTGGTCTAATATGCATACAAGGTGTTCCATCTGAGACGACCCACCATAGTGAGTGGAAAAATTTCCCGAAGCATGTCGAATGATTTTGTTTGGGGGACATCTTTTGACGTATATTTGAGGCTTGAACGAGCAACCCCCTAAAAGGGGCGCTTCAACCCCTCAAAATTGAATAGGGGAGAAGGGTTGAGTGATACGTCATTTGAAAGGTCTTGGAAGCCTCTTTACAACGGTGTATGATGAACGTAAATTTGATGAACCGTTTTCGCCAAAAATTAATTTCGTTGCTCGAATGCGTCACCTTGAATATTTTGGTTATTTGTACAATGTACAAGCTCATTTTTATTAGGCCTTTTTTACAGACTTAAACAATCTTCAAAAAATCACATTCGTAAAAAAATTGAATTGTGTTGTCATGCTTACAATGAAAAAAATTAAATCTGCGTGTTTAAATCAAATGTTCAAATTGTCCTCCATTGACTTCCATACAATAATACATCCTCTCAAACTAATAAATAATAAAACAGCAAAACATTTCCTTATGTTGCCTTCATTTTTTGATCTTAGAAGGTGTTTATCTGGTTTTAACGTTTCTTCGATCATTTCATGATTTTAATCAATCTGTTGAGTTACTACTTTGCTGATTTGTTTAAAATTTCAAAAAATATGGTGTACACATTGCACGAACGTGTTGAGCTGGTTAGCCTTTATTACCAAAATCAAAATTATGCCCGAGCGGCTGCAAGGATATTTAACGAAAACCATCCTGAACGTAGCGTTCGCCATAAGTACGTAATGGAATTGATTTCAAAATTTGTGGAGACGGGTTTCAGTAATGGTTAAAAAAGGGCACCCATTGGAATTGTTAATGATGAAGGAGCAGCTGTGGCGGTATTGGGACATGTCCAACTTATGCCAAACACGCAATCTGTACGGCAACTTTCTGCAGCTTCCGGTATTAGCCAATCTAACGTTTTCAGAATTTTACATAAACACAAGTTCCATCCGTACAAAATTAAATTAATTCAGGAATTAAATGATGATGATTGGGATCGAAGGCAAGAGTTTTGCGAAATTATGGTCGAGCGTATCAACAATAACCCAAATTTCTTGTACAACGTTTGCTTTTCTGACGATTGCACTTTTTTACTTAATGGAGAGGTTAACCGGCATAACTGTAGAATTTGGAGCGATACAAATCCTCATGTATTTCGAGAAGCTCACACTCAACATCGGGAAAAGCTGAACGTTTGGGTAGGAATTTTGGGAGACCACCTAATTGGACCTCTGTTTATTCCTGGTAATTTAAATGGCGAAATGTATCTTGAAATGTTGGAAAATGCGATTGATCCGTTAATAACTGATCAATTAGAAAACGATCCTCTACTACTTGAACAACAATTGCATTTCCAACAAGACGGAGCTCCTCCTCACTACGCCGCACCAGTTCGCCAATACCTCAATTTGCAATACCCCGGTCGTTGGATTGGAAGAAGAGGTCCTATGGAGTGGCCTGCCCGATCTCCTGACCTGAACCCTCTGGACTTCTTCTTGTGGGAACATCTTAAGTCCAAGATTTTTGTGACTCAGCCTGAAAATTTGGACGAACTACGCCAACGAATTGTAAATGAGTGTCGTCAAATAACTCCAATTATGCTGAACCATGTTAGAGACGGTTTTCAGTCAAGATTGTATTATTGTATGTAAGTCAATGGAGGACAATTTGAACATTTGATTTAAACACGCAGTTTTAATTTTTTCCATTGTAAGCATGACAACACAATTCAATTTTTTTACGAATGTGATTTTTTGAAGATTGTTTAAGTTTGTAAAAAAGGCTTAATAAAAATGAGCTTGTACATTGTACAAATAACCAAAATATTCAAGGTGGCGCATTCGAGCAACAAAATTAATTTTTGGCGAAAACGGTTCATCAAATTTATGTTTTTCATACACCGTTGTAAAGAGGCTTCCAAGACCTTTCAAATGACGTATCACTCAACCCCTCTCCCCTATTCAATATTGAGGGGTTGAAGCGCCCCCTATTAGGGGGTTTGCTCGTTCAAGCCTCAAATATACGTCAAAAGATGTCCCCCAAACAAAATCATTCGACGTGTTTCGGGAGATTTTTCCACTCACTATGGGATAAGAAATATACGGGATGACTCGTCTGAGATGGAACACCTTGTTTATTACTAACGGTTCATTTTACAAACACTTCTAAAACTTACCTCGTTAATTTTGAACAGCAGTAGGAGAGTATTGGGTCTACAGAAACCAATTTTGTTGCAAATTTTGTCTGCATAGTCACTTTTACCAATGGGGGTAAAATTGACGAATACTGAAAAAACTCGGAAAACTCTGCGGTTTTTCCTCATTTGATGCAAGGTAAGCTTCTTTTTTTACGAACGTTTTACTGTACTATTGCGGCAGCTGAGATACAGGTCCAATAACACCATTGTCATGCAACGAACACTAGAAGCAGCTTATAAACACGCAAGTACATTCATAGAACTACAATAAGCAAAAACAAATGATACGTTGAAAATTTCTGAATACTAAGCTATTCATCATGAACTACGCTTGGGCCTCACACGACGGTCATTTGCCGGATTGCCACCTGAGGGACATAACGTTTAAAGAAAAAAATAATGATATGTGTAACATTTATTGTTTCTCCATAACATGAATTGAAGAGGGAATTATAATGTATACGGACTTGAAGAATTTTTAAGTAGGCTGTTATAGTGTAGAATGAATTGAATGGTAAAGAATGTATTAAATATTACAATAAAGTAATTCCCTGTATAGTTTGCTCGCGTCTTCGTCGCCTGCTGAGATTCCTTTGCCTTTTACCCTTCTTCATTCATATCGACATGTGATACATTGAATAGACCTAGAATTAGAGTTGTAGACTCTTTTAAAACTTATACAAGGGGACACTGATGTATGGATATCTACCGATACCGATACATCGGCCATAGCGGCCGTTAGGTCATTATTATTGTATCGGCCGATATACCTTTTATATCGATATATTTTACTTAAAAAAAAAGATGTAACTTTATTTTAATGAACAGTTTTATTGAGAATCTTCAACACAAACGTCTTTAATTATTATTTCAAAAATCCTGGCTGTGATTTTCTGCATGTCTATTTGAAGTATTTGCAGATTTTCCGACATCACATCCTAAAGAAATTGTTGCTTCATACAGTTTTCATTTAGCAGCAGAGACCTCATCTTTCGGGCATACTTAATTCTTGATGAAATATTGCCAGTAAATGCTTTTCCCTGGAGCCATTCTGCAGTACGCGTTAGAAACACTGGCACATAATAATTATAATCCAAATCTGCTTTATACGGAACGCGAGGCGCAAGGTAGGTCTCTTCAGGGAAGTACTGGAGCCGCTCGCCTTCGCCCGCTGATATTGAGCCGGGTGTTTATACCTAGGCCTTATTAGCTATGCAACGTTGTCACAATTAAATACGTATGTTATGTTTGATTGTATGGGGCGTTAGACCAATATATATCGGTATCGGCGAATATGGGTATCGACTAAAAAACCATACCGGTAGAACTCTCTTGAAATACTATCATTGCAATTTTGTTTACTTACATATAAATATTACATCTTTAGTCCATAAAATTATAAATTAGCTGCCACTAAATACCATACAAGCGGAAGAAACGTACAACTTGATAATGATTCTTGAACCCGGTATGAATTATATATAAATTCTCGGGAAATAGGTCACACTAACACATATGCTTATTATTTTCGTCTTTACGTATGTTTCGGTCTCACGACCATCATCAGAAGACGTATCAATGTATCAAACGGGATTTCTTAAAACAAATTGTATCAAGCACAAAGCTAGGAGAAACACGAGTAATCGAAATTGTAACACATTAATGTTTTAAGTATATTAATATGATAATATGTATCAAAAAGCCACTGCATAGCAATCTACTTCTAATATTCTCATGCAACGTCTTATAAAGACGCATATAGGAATTTGCAAGGGCTTTAATTAATTAAATTAGTATACATTTGACTTAATGACTGAATATCCGTTCTATGATTCACAGACTTAGAGTCACGTTTTATGTGAATCATCTCCAGGATACATCTTTTGTAATAATTGGTTTCTTCAGTTAAAATATTAACATTATTGTAACCGAATTGATGGTTATAATCAAAACAATGTTTAGCAAGGGCGGTGGAATTTTCAGTTTAGTTTCTACTATACTTCTGGCCATACATTGTTTTTTGTCAGTATTGCTTAAAGATTCCTGTATAAGTCCCATTAGTACAGTCATTTTATGGATTTTTTTGAGATTTGGTACTTTTTTTCCGACTTAAGGTTTGAAAATAGGAAATTTTCCGTATATTGCGAAAAAAAATAGTGGCTGAAAACCTCCAATGAAGGAAAATGTCTTGATTTATATGTATATAAGATTTCCGGGTTTTTCCGGGAAAGAACACTTATATCTTCGAAAATAAGCATTTTAGCAGGAAAAGTTTGCAACAAAAGTTGTTCAGCATTAAATTTTACATAGGAATTGACTATTCTGAATTTAATTTTCATCGAATTTTCCAAGCATTGGATGGGAAAATAAAATATTTTCGAATAAGAACTATATATGAGAAAAAATTGCATTTGGCTGTAAATGATTATAATTAAGAATTTTCCAATATTTGCCCTAATTTTCCGAACCCTAAAAAAATATAAGAATTAATCTGTCACACGCCATAATCGAAAAAAAAAAAATTCCCATTTTCCGAATGTACGTTTTCAATGACTTTTCATGACAAAATGAACTGAAAAGTCGTTATCAGAGCTCTATAAAACCTAAAAATCGACATATGATACACTAAGATTGAAAAAAAAAATTTTCCTAACTCGTAAAATTAGGGCAAATATTGGAAAATTCTTAATTATAATCATTTACAGTAACGATATATACCCCAATATAAAATTATCATATCGTATTTACCAGCCAAATGCAATTTTTTCTCATATATAGTTCTTATTCGAAAATATTTTGTTTTCCCATCCAATGCTTGGAAAATTCGATAAAAATTAAATTCAGAATAGTCAATTCCTATGTAAAATTTAATGCTGAACAACTTTTGTTGGAAACTTTTCCTTCTAAAATGCTTATTTTCGAAGATGTAAGTGTTCTTTCCCGGAAAAACACGGAAAATCGTATATATTTAAATTAAGACATTTTCCTTCATTGGAGGTTTCCAGCCACTATTTTTTTCATAATCTACGGAAAATTTCCTAACTTTCTGTATTTTCAAATCTAAAGTCGGAAAAAAAAGTACGACCAATCCATAAAATGACTGTACTACATCGGAATCTAAACAATTTAATTTATATACTCTGTGGTTTTGTTTATCTTCAGGTATTTATTTATTTATTTCTTTATTAACGGGACGAACCCTTTTACAGTATAACAAATCTAGTAAAATATAATGTATCGTAAAAAGAATAAAAAGAATATAAAATAAAGAGTTTACATTGCACATATACACAGACATATACATACATTCGAAATCACATAATCTATGTTGAGTTAAAGCCCTTTGAAAAGCAACCAAAGAAATGTTTCAAAAATTGAGATTTGAATAATGATTTGCGGTAGTTAAAATACGACAAAATGGAGAATGCATTATGTAGTTTGTTCTGCTATATGGTATGTGAAATATATTAATATTAGCCGAGTGGGTAGTTCTTTGGGGAATGCGGAAATTAATTTGTGATAGTAAATCAGGACAGTTAACTAACCCATTAATGAGTTTATATAAAAATTTTAGATCATTGTGATATCTACGTAATGTTAATTTTGCAATATTTAGAATAGATTCAACCAAGTCGTAATTGAAATTATAGCCACGAAATCCAATATTCATTTTATAGGCGGCAAATCTTAAAAACTTATGTTGAACCCTTTCAATCCTCATGCGATGAACATTATAAGGAGACCATATAGTAGAGCAATACTCAAGGTACGGACGCATCAATGCTGTGTAAAGATATCTTATAGAAACAATGTTATGAAAATCAATAGAAACTCTTTTTATAAAACCTAAGGACTTAAGTGCTTTATTAACTATATAATTACAATTTGCATTAAAAGTAAGCTTTCCGTTCATAATAATACCAAGATCTCTTATGTCTGTTTTACTAGGTAAGATATTGTTATTGATATGATAATCGAAATCCACAAAATTATTGCTTCCATAAAACCTCATTACAAAGCATTTATCAACATTAAGCTCCATTCCATTTCCGTTGCACCATATGAAAAGTTCTGTTAACTCTTTTTGAACTGATAGAGCATCTAAAACAGATTCAACATAGAAAAGTTCCAAATCATCGACAAAAAGCAAAAAACTACATATCTTGAAAACCTACTTTATATCGTTGATGAAAAGAAGAAACAGCAATTGATTCAAATCCAAAACCTTTAATACCTAAATATGAGCAAAACCACACAGTATATAAATTAAATTATTTAAATTGCGATGGGACATACAGGAATCTCTAAACAAAATTTACAAAAAAGATTGTATGGTCATAAGTATAGTACTAGAAATAAAAACTTAGAAAATTCCACCGCCTCTTCTAAACATTATAATCATCTATTGGATTACAAAAATGTTACTATTTTAACTAAAGAAATCAATTATTATAAAAGATCTATAATGGAGATGATTCACAGAAAACGTGACTTTAAGTCTTTAAATCATAGAATAGACGTTCAATCATTAAGTTAAATTTATTCTAATTTAATTAATTAAAATCCTTGCGCAAATTTCTACGTTCGTCTTTATAACGTTAAAAGTATATTCTAGGTAGAATGTTGAAGTTGCAATATGGTCAATAAAGTCTGACAATCTTTTCCTATTACCTCATAAATCTTTAACATCTGGTTCGAAAGTGGATACTTGAGCATATTACAGTGTGGTTTGAGTCTTATTCAAACATTGCAAGAGATGACTCCGAACATTAGAAGTATTTTGCTATGCAGTTGCTTCTTGATACATGTTCACTCGTGTTTCCCTTCGTTTCGGCGACATGGGCATTTTTAATTGAAATTAGTGCGATAGGACGCTTTGTGCTTAATACATTTAGTTCTCAGAAATTACGTTTTAGACATTGATACATCTTCTGAGGATGGTCGTGAGACCGAAACGTACGTAAAGACAAAAGTAATAAGCATATGTGTTAGTATGACTTATTTCCCTAAAATTTACATATATGTGAAACGTACAACTGAATATTAAAAGTGAATCAAATGAAGTCAAATCTCTTCAATATAGCGACTTCCACCCAGAACCATTTTCATTAATTCCACGTACTGTCTTTATTGCTTTCATTCATACGCGGTATTTATTAGCTGAAAACATGATTTCAATTTTATCACCCATTCTTAGAACGAACATGGTGAAGTAAAAGTCCGCGCACAATAACCGCAAGCGTGCGCTCTTGAATATCTGTTTAAAATTTTGCAGGTTCTGATTTTCATTTGATTATTCACACAATAAGAACACTTGCTTAGTTTAAATTTTACTTCAACTATTCGGAAAGTATTTTAATGTACATTTCCGCCTCATTAATATTATATACATCCAGGATATATCAAGAATAGTTTATCAGATTTATAAATGGGGTGATATTCTAAAATGTCGAGAAAAGAGGAAACCATAAATATATTCGGTAATATTATTAATATTTAAATTTTCATTATAACCTTTTGTCATGCATAAGTATAACGAACGTATAGTTCAAAGGATGCATTTTTATTCAAATATACAATATACCTTTGTCACTCTGGTTGCTCTGAAACTGGTTTCATGTCACCACCGACATTGTTCAAAGGTTACGCTGCTATGAAATCGCCTCAGTTTGTATATAAGCTTATACTTTTCTAACTATTTGTCTTTGCGTATATTCTCCAAAGACTATCGATTCCATTCGTATACTGGTACTTGTTATTGAAACAATTCGATCTTCGTGTGATTGATTGCTAGTTCATAGTTCTTAGTAATTTAATCGCATATTATTGACTTCGCAGTGCATTCAATGGTGCATGTTAGGAGAATCGGTACATAGTGTCCTCATTATTATTGCATTTATTCAAGCTATTTCTAAAATCTTTAAAAAATGTCCTAGAGCAAAAATTCCTTCATCGTAGTATTACTCATCGAATTTTAAGCAACAAAAATCTGTCTGTCTATCTGGATATATGTCACGAAATGCTTGTCTACATGATAACGCAAAAATGAAGGCTATCATAACATTTTCAATTTTTGACCACGAATAGTTTGCTGCTTGGTGACGAACCATACTGTTTTTCAGTAATAAACACACCTGAAAGGTTGAAAATTTAAAATAATCGTAACTCCTAAAATATACATTGAACCGATTCAAAACATTCACAGTAAATTTAAGTTAATTTAAAACTGCTTTCACCCAAATTTCATCAAATCGTTCAACAACAAAAAAAACAAAAGTATTGAAGTAAACTTAAATTTACACCGTACTTAACAGTTTATAACAACGGGCAATGTGGTCTAGGGATTAGCATAGTTGCTCCCACTCAGTAGGTTCGGGTTCGATTCCCAGAAATGTTAAATTTGTTTTTTGTACATTATTTTGTAAATTTTTTTGTAGATATTATTAATTTAAATATTATTTAGTTTGAAGATAATGAAATAAAAAAATTCATTATATTACCTTTACACAAACGCGAAGAGTAGGTATCTTAGAAAATGTGAAACAATTATCTAAATATCAGTAGCCAAATCAAGTAATAAACCTTGCCAGGGAGCCTATAGTGCATGATTTCAATTTTCCGAGGCATTTTCAAAAACATGTTGAAATTATCTTCACCGGAATCTTGATTTCATTTATTTATATTTGGGAACATTGAGCCTTTTAATCATATTAGACCATCCTTGGACCAACGAGGGTCGCAAACCAATTTTTTTATACGAATTTCACAAAACAACCATTCTTTTCATCAATATTCAACATGAAAACGCTGAAAATTATATTTTTTTTATTAAAAATTCACCGTTAGAGCCCTTTGGAACCCTGATAATCGAATGCCTATATTACTAAGAATTTAAATTTGTCTTTTCTTTCTTTTGATAAAACGGCAAGCATTATAATATCAGAGAAAAACGCAAAACTTTGTGGAAGTGGAAATGCAATTTTCCGTATAGTAATCTTGTTTCCTTATTGTTGAACAAAAGTTCAAAAGGCATGCTGTATGAAATTGGGGACCATCAACTATCATCATCTCAAATTTGGCAACTTTAACAATCGAAAATCAAATTTTGGAAAACATACCGGTGATGAGTAACGCCACAAACTAATAGTTCTAGACAGCTGTTTCGCTCTTTTTATCGAACTCATCAGTGGAACGAGAAAGTTTGCAACGTTACTGAACGATCTCTGTTGAAGGTGACAAAAAGCATGGTTATAGACCCAAACATTTCTCACGCCATCTTCGAATAGATATCAAGAAGAAATCAAACAGTCGACGATATTGCTTATTGACTCGAACTCTATGAAGAAGAGCGAAACAGCTGTCTAGAGCTATTAGTTTGTGGGTTAATGATCGATCTAGACTAGAGGTATCTATTGTTATCTGGCAGAAACCAACATGAGATAAATGAATATATTTATATATTCATCTGTATCTAATTTCTTACATAGACTGTGGTGTCTTAATAAAAGAGTTTGCCGATAGAGAAATGCTAGAAAAGTAAAATTTTACTAGAGGACTATTAGTTTAAGTAAATTGTTATTATTTCAGTTTTTCCCTTGTTTTTTCTTTCCTTTTTTAACATGTGTGAGGTGAGGTGGGGGCGCCCTAGAAATCTCGGCCAGGGAGCTGGTAATGCTAAAACCGGCACTGAATGGAAATAAATTCTTTCAAACTTCTTCCTCCTTATCTCCTAGAATTCAGTAACCAATATTTTTTTCTGCAGATCTTGATGTTATCAGTTACACACACACATTGCTAAAATAAATTATAATAAACTTCCTTTCATTTGTTTTCTAATTTTAAGTAAGTATTATTTATAATAATAATTGCATAATTACTATTACATCAAAATGAAGTAACAATAATGTCTAACTCTGCAGTATTCTCAATAATTCTGTGGTTCTTATAAACTAACAAACCCACCTTGGAAGTAAAGAAGATTGGATACAGGGGAATAATACTCATCACCCTTTTAGTAAAGGAGCAATCTGGTGGTATACCGATAGATTAAGAACAGCAAAAGATACGGGGGCCAGAGTCTTTGGGGCTAAAACCAAATATTCCTCACCTATGGGTTAATACTCCAGTATCTTTCTAGCCGAAGTCAATTGAGCAGATGTACACAACAATATCGACAAAAGATACAAAAAGGACATAGCCATCATGTCCGAAAGTCATGCAGCTATAGAAGCGCTTGGTTCAAAGAATCAACAGAATCACCCTCCACTGGGTTCCAGGACATATAGGAATTGAAGGAAGTGAATAGGCGGACGCACTTGCATACAACGGAGCCGAAACGCCTCTGATGGGACCGGAACCCTTCTGCGGTGTAGGCATTCACACTGTACAGGAAATCCTCAGAACAGAAGAAACAGAACACAGTACAAAGCACTGTCGGTCTCTTCCGAAACACAGATAATCCAGAATCCTCTTAGATCAATTTAGTAAAAATAATGTTTTTGAAAGTATAAGACTAAGCAGGGACAAAATGATAATCATAACGGGACACTGCAAACTCAATGGCCGCTCGAGTGAATGCTGCATGGGATGTGTAGATTCTGCACCGAAGCAGAAGAAACAGCGATACATCTGATAAACCGACACCGAAGGCACCCTGCTGTTCAGGAGCAACTCTTCGGAATATACACAACCATCCAGGAAAGTTTGCCACTGAAGCCGGGAAAAACCTTAGCTTTCCTAAGAGAGTAAAAAATCACCGGCCTGCTGCAATTCAGTAATGTAAGGGTATATACGAGGGCAAGGTGAAAAGCCCCTGAAAAATGAAACAAGTGAAGATGTATCTGGTCAAAACTTATTTTATTCTCTACATAATCTCCTTGTAGCCCGGTGCACTTCGTCCAACGTTTTTCAAATTTTTTCGATCCCTTCCAAATAATACGATTTCGGCGATCCTTCAAAAGTGGCGTTTGTTTTAGCGATGACCTCGTCGTTTGGAGCCAAATCTTTTTCCGCCGAGCTTTTTCTCCACGTTTGGAAATAGATAAAAATCGCAGGGGGTTAAAATCTGGAGAATATGGTGGATGACGAACCAATTCGTAGCGCAATTCATGCAATTATACCATTGCGACTGCGGACCTGTGCGCCAGTGCGTTGTTCTGATGGAAGATCACTTTTTTCTATGCCAAATGCGGCCGCTTTCGCTTCAAATCGGGGTCCCATCGATCCAACAGCTCTGCATAATATATGCCGGTGATCGTTTTGCCCTTTTCAAGGTAATCGATATGGACGACACCGTGTGCATCCCAAAAATTGTCGTCAGGACTTTATTGGCCGATAAACCCACTTAAGCCTTATTCGGCTTCGATTCGCCAGGACAAGACTGTTTGACTGTTCTTTGGTTTCTGGTGTGTTGTGATGGATCTATGTTTCCTCCACGTTTACGAAACGGCGCTTGAATCTCGCCAAACACTCCTTTGAAGTTGTCACCAGGTCGTGCTTGTTGTCAACAGAGAGCAAATGCGGCACCCATCTGGCAGATAGCTTTCCCATATTTAAAAATTTATGCAAAATGTTCCGTACCTGTTCTGTTGAGATGCCCATAGCTCCAGCAATCCCGTGCACTTTAGCTCGCCTATCGTCATACCATGCATTTTATCGACGGTTTCTGGCGTTATAACCTTGATTAGACGACCGGAACCTTCGGCTTCCTTTGTTGTCATAATGCCACAACGAAAATCAGTGAACCACTTGCGAATAGTTCCAATCGATGGTGACGAGCCCACATAATATTTATCAAAATGCTTTGGTTTGCGTAATGTTTTTCCATGCTACAAAAATCTTCAAGGCTGCTTGCTTTCGACGGGTGTCAAAACAGAATTGAATGACATATCAGTCTGAAAATTTTAATGCGTTCTAGTTAAAGATGGTACATCAGAAATGTCACATGGAATTTTTGATTGTGGCGCCATCTGTTTTATTCTTCAGAGACTTTTCACCTTTCCCTCGTAATAGTAAAAGGACGCACACTTGACACCCCTGACTTATCGTAGTTATAATTAGCGTACGTAATTTTATTTCTTTTTTAAATTTATTCTGTAATAAAATTTAATAAGAAAATAATTGATTTTATGATTACGTCTTTCCTCTTTTAAGTGTGTACGAATACTTGAGAAAACCGAATGAATGTAAGAATTAAATTTACAAAGAACGAATGAACTGCTCTCCCACTTTTAGGGAGTTGAAAGAGTATGTTTAGAGCTATCTGAAATAGATTTATAGATTCATCTCGGAATGCGCCTCCAAATATCTATAAATTATTGTATCAAATAATAAAAATTCCGACGAATATTAAATGCCATAACACGATTAACATATACATCCTGTACAAAACTAAAATCATTCAAACAATAGCGATGCGACAAAGTGGGCAAGGGTCCCTCATTATTATAGTTACGACAAACCAGCTTTTGATGATCTCAGGTTACAACGTAGCATAGCTCACAGCACCTGCATTGCGAGCTCATAAACCTCTATTTGCGCTGTTGCCAACTAGATGATGCTTGTCCGTTGTGCTGTTCTGCTTCTTGATTGCCTTCATTTCTCTGCGGAAATACTCCTCTCTAACGGCGATACTTTTCTTAACAGATATCGAGCTCCACTAAAACTAAATATGTGCTTTCTATTGATTTCAATGTTTCATTCAAATACTGATTTCACTGTGAAATCATAATTTTGCTAGACAAGTTACAACTGTATATCGAATTTGCGATTATTCCCTAATGATGCATGTCAGACATCTCAGGACTGTCCATTCTTTCGTCAAAGGACATGGTCGACAAAATATTATATACTGTAGTTGAAACCACATTGATATTAAAAAAACAAACATACCCTGCTACATACATAGGTCGGACAGGCTGCAGTTTTAGTGCGCGCTTCCAAGACCATTTGTGAAATTGAAAAGTTACAGACCACAGAGGGAATCTTTTCAATTATTCGAAATAAATGTAAATAATAATTAGGATTATTTAACTTGATTATTAATGGAAAATGTTCACTTAATCTGTATTTATTTATATCAATTTCGAAGTAGTTGACTGATTTTTATTTGTCGATTCGGAACTTTAATACACATTTATTATTCAAACAGAATAACCGAGGTGGAAGGTAAAATAGAACGTAATTTTTTTCAAACTTTAGATGGTTTCGCTCGCTAATTTTTTTCTCTGTAAATATTTAATTTTGATTGGAAGCTATTTTCAATAAATTTTATGTATTAATATTTGTCACTTTAATAATTCAATTTCTACTGGCCAAGTACTTTTATGTTCTTTTACATTTTTCCTGTATGGTTTTATTTGAAAGAAATATTTTTACTACTTTTACTTCGATATTTCGAGTCACTGCATCCTAATTTAATATTCACTTAATAAAAACAAATAAAAATAACAGCTTGGGTATTTTTCAAACGTTTTTAAAAAAATGTTTTGCTATCACGTTGATTTTCAAAAATAATTAAAATTAATCTATTAATAGTCATGAAGCTAAATAAATGATATTTTGAAACAATTGAATTATTTATAAATTGAAAAATGCAATTAAATAGGACACTGTATAAAAAGAACTAAGTAGAAAATCAAGGCTGCAGTATGAAATAGGCGGCACTTTTAATTTTAGTTCTTTACAGTTTTGTTTGCACCAATTTAATAATTGTTCATATTTTTATGTACAAAATATTTTAGTATTATTGGCTTAATATAAATTATATTCATAATGTTTTTCAAACAATAAAAATGAACATTACGAATTTCGGTAATAAAATAAATCACCCCTTTGGTATTTTATTCAATCGTTGGATCTGATTATTTGAATTTTGGCGGCCCGATTACTTCATGTTTTTTACTTTAAGCCAGTCAAATACCAAAACTTCGTCCGAAAATAGTCTCATGCGACAGAGTTATCGTGTATTATGAATGACTACTTCCCAGATGCCGAAGGTGCTTTATGATTGTAAAACGAGGAGGTTGATTTCGATTGTATTTCTGACTTTGAGAATACAGGCAAAATTGATTGAATACGTTCAAGAATGTTGTGAGTCACCGTGGACATAAATTAATATTTTTTTATTTTGTGACTTCTGTTTTTAATACTTAAAAAAAATGGATTTATGTCTATAAATAATAAAATATACTTGTCCTTATCTCACGTCAATTCACTTCTGAACCCCTTTCGTCATATTTCGAATTACTACAGTTAATTGTTGAGGCGTTATACTTTGTATGTCTTGTCTTACCCGTACTTCCAGAACTATTTAACCAGCAACTGTATTGAAAAATTGTATGTGTTCATAGTCAAATATTTGAATGTTTTTGAGATGCATTTGTAGGGTTGGTTCGAATTATTCCAGTAGGATTATGGCACTCTTAATTGTAAAATTAAATGAAACTATTGTACTTATGTAGGATCCGGAAGAGGAAAAACCTGCTCCTCTACATCAAAAAGTAACGTATGTAACAAATTAGATCTAATTGAATATATGAATATACTCATCTATCTCAGGTTTGCTTTTTCCAGATAACAATGATAAGGTCTCTCTAGTCTAGATATATCAGTAACGTCACAACGTTTCTGTCAGTCAATGTCGTACATTGTTTTATATCTTATTGTGACATCTATTCATAGATGGCGTGAGATATTTTGGTCTTTTATCATGCTGTTGGTAGGTTATGTCTACCTTGAACAGAGATCGTTCAGTAACGTTGCAAACTTGCTCGCTCTACTGATGAGCTCGATGAGAAGAGCGAAACAGCTGTTTAGAACTATAGGTGTGTGGCGTTACCGATTAATCTAGAAGACCTCATAATCAAAAAGTTACTTTTAATAGGTGAATTGATCATGCCAAGTTTCAAAAATTCGTCTCGAAGAATAAAAAAAGGGGGTATACCATGAATCTATTACACTCGGTATATATCAACTTTAATTAATTATTGTTTGAGAAATGCATGAATTATAAGATAATCTCGAATATTTGAGGGTGACGTAATGTCGAGAAGTGGGGTCAAGACTTTATGACAACGTGTAACATGGGAGAGTGTGACTATTTATGCAATCAGTGGATGTCTAATGTAAAATTGAAGAAATTTGACACCCAAAGAAAAAGTTGAATAGAAGAGAAATGTGTTTGAGCCTCTCAGATACAGTTTACAATCAAACAATCATTAATAAACACGAGCTGAAGACCAAAAACAATTGCAATTAATAGTTTGGAATCAAACAATGAATAAAAAGCATTATATCTTATACATCCACTCAATCTGAGTAAAGATAATGAACAATTAATTCACTTCTTAAACGTATACAGAATGTCCCATAAATGACCAGCGGCTTCTACGACCAAAAAAAGGGAAAACATTCTCATGAACATGGGTGGAAAAATGACTCTTAAGGCAGCTTACTGCCTCCTTAAAGTGGTCTCCTGAAGATAGTATGTTCTGAATATTTCCGAAACGCCATGTGATAAAATGATGAAATTTTGTACAAGAACTAAATTTTCTATGCCCAATGCAGTGAATAAAAAATTATGTCAAAATTTCATTCAGTAGTGTATAAAACAGGTTGGGGTCACGTTAAATTTTATTCATATGCAAATTTTTCAACGATTTAGTCTCGAATTATCAATATTTAGACCTTTTCACTTGTTTCGTATCGATCAGATGTACCATTTTCGAGAAAAATCGACTTAAAAATATTGTTACATCCCACAAAAATTATAAACAACATTGCAATTTTACATCTTAGTACAAAATACTTTTGTTTCAACGAACAATTTCATAGGGGCTCGTGAAATAGGAAGAAGACAGGATTAAAAACTTCCCCAGTTTCTCTATGTGTGTGACTTCTTGGTTCTGAAATTATAGAAAAAATATTCAACAAAAATATGAGCTCTCGTTGCAATATTGATGATAAATCATTTTCCAGTAAAATGAATAAAAAAGTTCTGTTACATGTGCTTGAATTTATTTGATCAACCAATCATAAGCAGTCAGAACAAAATAAGCAATATCAATATTTAATATATTGGACAGCTAAGGTCCAACCAATTCCAAAAAAAGGAAAGAAGACCCTTCCTAATAATTATAGACCTATTGCACTGTTATCTTTGATCTCTAAAGAGATGGAGAAGGCTATCAACATCGAGCTCATCCAAACCTTAAAGAGAAAATCGTGAATCACCGGCAATATGGCTTTCGTCAGCAGAGATCAACAGAAGACCTGCTTGCCTACGTAACTTGCCGTCATAAGGTTTGCCGCCTCAACTTTCTCGCTTACTATCGAGTTTTCTCTGAGATAGATCACTGAAGGAGTATCGTCCGATACAGTGGCTATCAACGCTGGTGTTCCACGGGAATATGTCTTGGCACCGACTTTGTTTCTGCTCCAGGAAGTGACCACCTATCACGTTAACAGTTTTGCAGATGATGGTACACTTCATACCGCTTTCTCATACAGAGCCCCTATACCATCCAATGAAGCCAGAGGAGCGAGACAGAGACATGTTGACCCAATTATTGGAGATGTGTCAAATATTTTGAAATGTGGATCTGATAATCTAGTAGAGCTTAATGCAACCAAAACTCAAGCTTGTGTCTTCTCCAGGATCCTACAATCCCTAATATGATGATGTCAGGTACAACTATTCCTTTGAAGTCCATGCCCGGTATCACCACCAACAGCACCCTCTCATGGGACGATCATGTGAGGTCCATTGCGAAAACCGCTTCACATAAACTTGGTTTTTTATTCCATGCCAAGAGCTACTTTACATCCCGGCAGCTCCTCATAATCTACAAAGCACAGATTCGACCTGTTCTGGAGTACTGTTCACATGTTTGGAGTTCGGCTCCCAAACATACTCTGAAGCTCTTGGATTCTATCCAGAAGAGAGCTATTCGTCTGACTGATGATGTTACACTTACGAGTTCATTGACCTCTCTAGAACATCGTAGAAAGGTGGGAGATCTCTCCCTTTTCTATAGATATTTCCATGGTCTGTGTTCATCAGAAATCTCTTCTGTTGTTCCATGAATTCATTCAACAGTAAGGAAAATCGGTTGCTTATAGAACATCAAACTGTCTTTGTTGTTTTATGAATAATTCGAAATCAAACCGAAATAAGTTCAAGTATTCTGGATTTTATAGTCACGCCTTATACATCGGCCAGACTGGACAGAACTCCCATTTAACATTTGAAAAACCTTAAAAATTTTCGCAACATGATTCAAATGGCGCTAATCATCTCCTAGAATTTATTCATAATTTCACTCATATCCCGATATTTTACATATTCAAACAAAAGGCATCAAGCTGCTTATACAGGAATAATTAGAACAAGTAAGATAAACTACTTGTCTACTAATAATAATTTAAGGGATTACACCCTCAAACGTTGTTAGGGGTTGGCGGAAACAATTGTCAAAATTAAAAAATTAATTTTCCAGTTTGGACCTGGTGTTTTGTTATTTCAATTGAAGTTGTCACAGTTTGCTAGATGTCGCTATCAAGTTGTAGTACATTTTCGGTGGATGACTATATATCCTAAACTGAATCAAATTTTCCATTGAATTCACTCTCCACTGTTTGGAACACATTATTAATAATTTTACCCAAATCGCAGATATTTTGCATGTACTGGAAGAAGACAAAGGGTATCCCCGATTAAGATGGTCAAAATGCCCCCCTCCGCGAAATCTAAAATCGGAGTTATTACCTGTTTTGAACTGTCAAATAAACATGTTTCCTGGGGTGGTATGGTCGATACCTCCCACAGACCCCCGTGGAGGAGAAAAACAAATTTTTTTTTCATCGTCACTTATATGCAAAATTTTATCCCTCTAAATCTAAATCTCCCCTAAAAATTCAATATTTTTTTATCGAAGCATAGAAATTTCAAGATGGCAACTTCCAATTCAGAGAGAAACCAATTATCAATTATTGCCAATAAATATTCTGCTTATATTCATATATCAAAAATGTTTGTGCTGAAAGTGACCATTGATACCCATACTTTTGCACGAGGGAGAAAATTTTGCATATACGTGACGATGAGAAAAAAAAGAAGAAAAAAGTTTTTCTCCTCCACGGGGTCTATGGGGGCTGGGGGGCTATCGACCTTACCATCCCAGGAAACATGTTTATTTGACAATTCAAAACAGGTAATAACTCCGATTTTAGATTTCGAGAAGGGGGGCATTTTGACCATCTTAATCGGGGATACTCTTTGGATATGTCGTCAGTACAGATTTTGAAACACGTTAATCTGAATAGTAACGTCGTTTTGAATGATCAAATAGATATTTATAATTTACCCATAATCAATAACTGTGACATATTTTCAGGAACGTAACCCAATCACAGGTTTCTCATGATACCCCACTCATAATGACATACATATACCTTAGTATTTGAAGAATATTAAGATCTTAGTTACAGTTAAAACTTATTCTGACGATGCCACTGTGGTAAAACGTTAATCATTGTCATTAAAGTGTAACTTTGTATTTATTCACATTTTTCCATTCAACTTGAATGAATAGTAAAACTTAGAATCTGGAGTTGTTTACATTTCACTGCTGCGTATAAGTTTAATAAACAAATTAGGAGTGGAAATCGGATGTGATGAGAAATGAATTTAATGTCTCAGCACATGACGATTCCTAAAGCATTAGCGTTCACTCGTTCAGTGTCAGTTTGCTTGAGCTTGCGTTGCCACATCCGCCCGCTATTGTGCGGATAAGCAGTAAATAGTAAATACAGACATCAGTATGGAACGGGTTTACGAAGGGGAGAGTTGAATATTCAGTATTAACTGTTGGATACATGGATAGAAGGTTTGCAATCAAAATATTTATCGCACAGTTTCCGCCCTCTAGTGGTAAACACACGTACATATGATAAAGTATTCATCCGTTCAAAGGGATATCCCGTGATGTTTTAGGCCATAAGATTCGTTGGAGGAGAATATTTTTATAAACCCTGCTATCTGAATGTTTTTCAATTTGGCTGCTGATGAGAAAAATGGACGAGAATACTAACTTTCAGCCATATCGATTTCCAACAAAGATCAGCACGATAAGCGTGTTGTCGGATGATAATTCTGCAGAAAACTACATCGAATGTTCAAGATGCGGTCAATTGTTTTTAGAGTTCTTTGATGTAATTTCTCGAATTCTTGCATCAAATTATAAGACCCCACCCGAGCCCACCGGAAAGAATTCAGATCCTCAGATCATGAGGTCATTCTAGAGATATTGTTTTCTACTACTCTAATCCTAATCTCGGGAAACCCTTTATCAAGTCATCTTTGTACAATCAGTGCAAGGAGCTCCGCCTCCGTTCAAATATGGCTTCCCCAATAACGTTTCCTCTTACACTGACTAATCTTATAATAGGATCGATTACATTTATGGAGTAGATGATTGATAATTGTCTGGATCTCGAATATATTATTATACAGGGTGTTTCAGAAAGACCTCCCGTAAATGCAGGGACGGTAGATTTTACAAAAATAAGCAGATTTTTCATATAAACTATGGTCCTATCTTCTTTCGTTCCGGAGATACGGGCGTTGAATTTAATTTTTTTTAAACGAAATTGCAGCTCCTGTGCAGTTAAAGATATTTCGTTGAAATCTGGTACTTGGGGGTTTGAGAGGACGCCGAAGAAGGTGGTTCAATTAGTTTCAGATTATGCGGTAGAGGACGCTCGGTGCGCGACTTTTCGACGTTTCTTTTAGCCTTAACTTTTTTGAGAATAATTTTTTTGTTTTCTTTGCACAATTTTTTGGTTAACAATTTTATTCCAAACAAATGATGTACTCTTGTTGAGGTTCTCAAAATCTCATAGTTTTCGATAAAAACGCGTTTAAATGAATATAACAAAAACTCATTAACAAATTTACTTACTACCGAAATCGCGTATGTTCATTTAAACGCGTTTTTCTCGAACTTTAAAGCAAAAAAGATATCTGCCGTTTTCAGATCTTTTTGCAAATTTATTTTAATTTCCGATTATCATGTCATAGCTATACCGTATGATTTAAGTTTTTGGAATAAAATCAATAAAACTGTTATCGTTACAAATTACGCCCTCTAGCAATTTTATTAGGATCTATCGTGTACCAATAGATACGACAATTGAAAGTACGTACCTTCTAGTAGATTTCCGGCGGACGAGTTATATTGAAAATTCTTGGCTTCCAGGTGAATTCTACGTCACAGTAGCACGACTGGATGCCGAATTTCGCATCATTATAGGTAGCATCTCCAGGGCAGGCTTGAGGCTTGAACTGAGAACTAATTCTTCTGCTTCCTGTAGAGCCTTAATTGTGTGAAAATTTCACGCTGCATTGTTCCCTGCCTTTGTTCCGGTGATGGAGTTTGCTGTGCTACTCGACCAAGCCATTGTGTGATCATGTCCGAAGTGGAATTTTCAAGGATGGAATTCCAAATGTTGGGGAAATAATATCCTGAATAATATATACCGGTACTAAAGATATTATCTTCACAACATTTGAAAATAGACCTTCGCACATGATCACACAACGGCGAGGTCAAGTACCAGAGCAGCAACCACCAGAACAAAGGCAACGAACTATGTAGCGGAAAATTTTCACGCAATTAAAACCATTACAGAAATTAGAAGATTCAGTTTCAGTTCAAACTTCAAGCCTGTCCTGAAGATAACACCTGTTATGGTTGGCATCGAGTCCTGCAACTGTAACGAGGAATTCATCTGGAAGTCAAGAATTTTCAAGGTAACCTATCCGCAGAAGTCCACTATTGAAGGTTTTTATCGTACGTTCATTTTTTTTTGTTCCAAAAATTATTCAAATGCATTTTCAGTACTTGTTTCAAAAATTATTTCTAAAATGCCAACTTCAACTTTTGCTTCTTCTTAAGCATTAGGTGGGCCATAATGAAATTCTTCAAAAAAACTTGGAATGTTCTGAAACTGATCTGAAAGGTAATGAAACCATCACATGTATCAATAAGTGTGAAATGAAAAATACTTGATATAATAATTTTTTTATTAAAATCACATACCATTTTTATAAACAATTGACGATGGTTGATCGAAAACGAAACGTCGGATATTAAATCTCATGTTAACACAAAAAAGCATATATATATATATATATATATATATATATATATATATATATATATAATTAATTAAAACTCTTGCAAATTCCTACACGCGTCTTTATAATGTTAAAAGTATATTTTAGGTAGAATGTCAATAGCACATTTCCAATAACTCACAAACCTTTTTTTGTTAGCTCGTAAATCTAGCATCTGATTTGAAAGTGGATACTTGAACCCAATGTTCTCGTTTCTAGTCGTTCACAGACTTTGTTGACATGAACTCGCATTTATTAAGAGTACTGCTTAACAGTAGATTCTTGATATAGTATACCGGGACATCAAAATGTATCTTGGTCAAGGGTGGTTGTGGAATCTAAAACGTGTGTCTTTACTTGTGTCAAATTGATTAATTTGAAGTTTCTAAAAGTGCGAAATTTCGCAATTTTATACGAATGTTATAACACTCAGAAGTCTCTAGCGCTTCAGACTCCGGGATTTTCACTTGGCCTATCGAAATTAGAAGGTTCAAATTATCTAAAAACATAATTGCATGAACGCTAGACGTCCTATGTAATTAGCTACGAACGAAATCATTTTGACGTTTCCCTCGAGAAGCTCGCTACGCGTCAGTTGAGACCTGAGAGTACCTGCTTCTATGTTAATTAAATTTTCCTATTTAAACGGAATTTTTGGAAAAAAAGAAGGGCCGTCGGGTGCGTATCGCGACTAAATCTAACTACATGGAGCGAAAACGGTACGCAAAAAGCCCTCGTAAAGAAGTTCTATGTTCCTAACTTTTGCACTTTTCCAACTCGCAAGCTACGGGATTCTCACGTGAACGTCATTCCATTTATCGAAAATTAACTATTTTAAAACCGTTTTCGACCCGGTTTGTGGCTATCCCGACCTTTTAAAAGGTTCAAAGTTAACATTTCGACAATTTTTATTACTATATTAATTTGTATTCATTATTGTTTTACAACTGAAATAAATAGGTATGAAATTTGTAGGTTATTGATGATGTCAGTGTGACAGTGACATAACTATTTCAAACGTAAACTAAGACATACGTTTCAGATTCCACAACCACCCTTGACCAAGATACTTTTTGATATCCCGGTACTTTTAACATTGATGTGTTACAATTTCGATTATTCGTGTTTCTGTTCGTTTCGTGCGATAAGGACGCTTTGTGTAATACAATTAGTTTTAAGTAATCCAGTTTTAGACATAATAAGTCTTCTGATGATGGTCGTGAGACCGAAACGTACGTAAAGACGAGAAAATATAAAGCATAAGTGTAATGTGACCTATTTCCCGAGAATTTATATATAAGAAAGCATATAAAAAGTTGCTTCGAAGAAGTGTTTTTATTTTGTTCCATCTCCGACAGTAACACTAGAAAAAATAAAATGTAAAATAAAGAATATAATTTGAAAATCAAAAATAGTATTGGACTTTTTAAACTTCCATATGAATGACCCTTTAGATAGACATCCTTAAGGTAGTTGTCGTGGTACAATATTGTAAGAAAGTCTTGTATCATGCGCGCGGTCAGAGAGCACACGAGCTTGTAGCAGAATGTGCTATAATTTTTGTGTAAGACTGTACCCATGGAGACGTACTCGCTAGTACGTATACTTTCTCATAAATTGTTGAACTTGAAATTAATATTTCTTGACAATGAGACGGTCAATATTTTTTTTTTTTTTTTTAATTCAGAATACAAACATTAAGTGACTGTTAGTTTTTTAAAAATTTCTGACAGTTAGTTTCTTATAAAAACTGATAAACTGGTACAAACTCTATGTAGTGCCTATACTCTCCATGTTAATGGACCGATTTTTAATTAAGTGTATCTTGAGTTAGAAACGGTCAATTGACTTCAAATTTTAATAGTAATTGTATTATCATGTCCTTATTAAATATACAAAAATTCAGAATTTTCTGACTGTACGCGTTTTTCACGACAACTACCTTAACTTGGACACGCTGTATAGATGGTGCTGATGCTCCCGTATAGTCAGATTGGATGCACGTGTGTTAAGCGTTCAAAGTAGCAAAATCAGGTCATCCGTGCATTTTATTATTTCGTTTAAGTAAATGATCAGAATAATTATGTTTGTGTATTGCGTACAGATTATATTATGACGTAAGGCGTAAAGGAGAAGTAACATGTAGCGCTATGCTTTATCGGCAGTTTTTAAAGTAACCGTATTGTTTATGTACTGGGAAATTTAAAGTAGAATTGCCCCATTTAAATGACGCAATGCACAATACACACACAAGCTCCGCGACAATTACTCATGTTTGATTTACATTGATACTAGCCCAGTTGTCATTAATAGGTGTATTGTTTAACGAAATGCCGTCACTAAACATTCGAAACGGAATTCGCTCTTGCAATGCATCACACTGAAAACTGCCACACTCAAAGTTTCATCTGTATTCATTTCATAGTTATAGCTGTGAAATATTTCTAAATAGTTTATCTCGCTATGTTGCAGCAACAGAAGTTCCTGAAACGATCCGTAGACGATCACGATCCGGGAGGACAGACGGACTCTTTCGAACCGCCCGTCAAACTGCAATGCACAACCCAACAACATGGCACGCATCAGAACGAGGGACTTACGAAATTCTCGGTTGAAATAGTCCAGCAACTGGAATTCACCACTTCAGCAGCTAATTCCCAACCTCAACAGATTTCCACCAACGTAACAGTGAAAGCTCATACGAACGCTTCAGTCAAAAGTGACGTTTCCTCTCCAAAATCCAATCCATCCACACCCGCATCGAACCTCCAATCCAAATCCAACATCGGCTTGGATGTGGGAACTTTGGTGGAGTGCGTGAAACAAGAACCCGATAATGATTTCGCGGATCTGGATCAGTGCGCGGCCGCTTTGGAGAAAGATGCAGCTGCGAACGGTGGTGCCGGTTTCGGTGGCTTTTCGGACCTTATCGGTGATGATACCAATGACGAAATTATTACGCCGGACGCTCTTAATGATTTGATCTCAGATATTAGTAATTATCCAGAATTAATGAAAGACTTCGATTTCGAAGATAAACCCGAATCTAGTGTTAGTGTTAACGGTATGAAAGTGGAAGACATCAAAGACATTCCACAATCGCTTTCAGATGGAACGAAACATACGCACAGTCCTCTCATTCAGAATCAAAATAACTACTCCCCTCCCATGTTCGAGGGTCAAACTATGGCCAAAAATCGAATGTCCTATTCGAATATGGACTTTACTAAGACTGAACTGAGCCCGGCCGCTCAAACACTTAAACAAATGGCCGAGCAACATCAACATAAGAATCAAATGGGACTATCTTTCAATCCAAATAATGGGGTGCCTCATTCCAGATCTCCATATTCCGACTTCCAATTCCAAGGGGATTATGGTAGCCCGAATTCAACTCCAAACTTCCATAAAAATAGTCCCAATTTTTCACCAAACGACATGATAAAACAAGAAATGATATATCAGGGAAATGAATTTGATATGAAAAGAAAGAATGCTAATATGTACAAACAACAACAACAGTATTCACCTTACAACAGTCCGAGTGCGAGTAGTCATGGCAGTCCGGGATACTTGCCGCGATCAGGACCAAATGCTAATTCGGGACCGACTGGCGGACCGTACGGTGGAGGTACTCCCCCAAGACCACCTTCTGGACCTGGGGGAAACAACTCTGGTACTACGTTGCAAATTAATCAAGCTCAACAACTTCATATCAGTCAACAAAGCCATGGACATGCAATTCAGGTAGGTGATTCTTTTGATTTTCATTTCACCTAAGTTCGCATACATTTTTTATTGAATTTAATAAGAAAAAAAAGATGTTCATAAATATATCATGAGATATTCTGAATTATTGGGTGGACGTCAAGATACCTTCCATAACGCTAATAATAATAATAAAGTTTGCGTACATTGTGTTTAATCTGACAGTAGTCCACCGGAATTATACAAAAAAAAGGCCTTTGGTCGAAGTAAATAGTACAGCAATGTGACCTATACCAAATTGAAGGTAATTACATGCGAAATAAATCTGTGAAAACCGAAAGTAAAAAAAATGTGATTTCCGAGAAATAGATGTGTATATATGTATATATCAAATTTCACGTTTTTTGTCCTTTTCGCATTTTTCTCTGAAAATATACATTGTAGAGAAAAAACAAAGGAGTGAAAAATTTCCGATCGCTATGAGTCATTTAAATTTTCATTTAGTTTACTCTCGCTAGCGTACGCTAAAGTAAATATATAAATATATTTTTTTGCATTGTCAAGAAAATTAATAATTTTCCTCGTTGATAGAAAAACACATTATAAGTCATACCAAGGTTTCGATAAAAGAGATAAATCTGTGGCAATCCAAAGTTCAAAGAAAGGGTTATTTCCGAGAAATAGATATGTATGTATATACGTTTTTTCGCGTGTTTTCTTCTTTTTTCGCATTTAACTCGGAAAATACGCATATTTTTTGGAAAAACTACAGAGAAAAAAATTGTAGAGCAGAAAATTTTCGATCGATATGGTGCTTTTAAATTTTCCTTTAGTACGAATTTTTCCCACTAGAGTGCACCAAATCGTTTATATATATATATATTTTTTTTTTGGAAAAATTTCCGGCATTTTATGGGAACCCTTAAAAAAGTGTTATTCCTGAACCATAGACGTATATATATATCTCACTTTTTACGTTTTTCGCATTTTCTTCGGAAAATATGCGTTTTAGAGAAAAAATATAAACTTCAAAAATTATAGAGCGGAAAATTTCCAAGCGGTAGGTCTTCCACATTTTCATTTAGTTTTGCGATTCTCTTGCTAGAACCCGCCAATGCGGCTATGTTCATATGTTTTTTAATTTCAAGCAAAAAATTCGCAATTTGAGGAAAAAATCTCTTGGAGTATACCAAATTGACAATTGTTATAAAATAAACAAACCTGACACAACTCAAAATTTAAAAAAAGGACTATTTTTGAGTAATGCATACATATATGTGTATCATCTTACGCGACTTTATTTTGCAAGGTTGTGAATATTTCTTTTATGGTCACTCCCGTATTTTTCCTCTAAAATGCATATTTTCAGAGAAAAATGCGAAATAAGACAAAAAAACGTTTATTTGGATATATATGTATACATCTATTTTTCGGAAATCACCATTTTTTTTCACTTCCGGTTTTCACAGATTTATTTCGCATGTAATTACCTTCAATTTGGTATAGTTCACATTGCTATACTATTTACTTGGACCTCAAAAGCTTATTCCGGTGGACTACAGTGCTATTTTAGGAAAAAGCAGAAATCGAAAGGAACAAACGTGAAGCAGCAATAGTAGTTAGTATCAATTTTCATGAATCGACCAGTAACAACAACTAATGCTACTAATATCAATTTAGATCTTCAACTATAATGTCATCAAAGAAAAATGTTTAAAATCACTAACCAAACAGTGGAAATCATCAGAACCGAATACACCCTCCAGAAAAATTAGTTAGTAATATCTAAGAGTCGAAATTATATATTCCTGGGGAAGATTATATGTTGATTTACTTTCTGCTTGTTTGGTCCGTCAACAAATTAGTGTGTTAAATACATATAGTACATTTTGGCAAATGATTTAATGCATGAGAATACGTTCTTCTAAAATAATGTTACATTTTTCTGTAAAGTAAAAACCTATAATGGCAGTACCTACATTTGAAAGTTTTGAATAACCAATCAAACAATAGTTTTACTTATCTGATATTTATCTTTCATTCCCTAATTAATTTTACCCCGAATTCATCTCATAAGAAGTGCTTACCAGTATGTAAATAACCTGGAGATAAACTCATACCGGGTTGGGCAAAAAAAAGTGTGGAATAAAATTCATATCTTTTTAACGGGCAACTTAAAGAAAGCCTTAAACACGTTAATTGACTTTGAATATTACACATTTTCTGGAAATAAAATAAAAAATTTTTCTTCAACCCTTTAGGTGCGAGCCACCCCTACTTTTTTTTCCAAATGGAAACACATGTCATGTGTGGGTTCGTTGAAAAGCTCGTGGAAAATGTAATCTAACCATACCATTTTGGTCTTCCAGTTGTGTTGTATCTTTTATAAAAATAAAATAACTGCAAATCTTACAACATTAGTGTCTACAAGCAATTTAAGAAGCAGATGCTTGAAATAAAACATACAGCGTTGAAACTTGAATTAGGCATAAAAAAGTCACGTTTTTTTGTGAAAAGTCTGAATAAAAAAGGAGGTTTTCGATTGGTTCATTTTTAAAACTGTATCATTTCGTTGTAAAATTGAATTTCAACTTTACTGAATAAAAATAGCACCATTATCAGAACAGCAGCGTATCGAAGTCTTGATATTGCTGGGATGTGGAGTTAGGATGCGAGGTCAAAGTGAAGTGTGTGCTTATGCATTATTTAATGCAAAATATCCGGAAAATATGATTTCACAGACTACTGTCAGCAAGATATTCCATAAATTTGAGGAACCATGGTACAGTGAAAGATTTTCCCAAAAGTGGTCGGCCACGTGTTTAAGACGAAGATGTAAAATTGGACATTACATTAACTACAGGAAATCCCCATACTTCAACGGTTTCATTGGCCCCAAATCAGGCAGTGTCTAGACGTACGATTAGAGAGGTTTTTGAAAACAGAGAAATACCACCCGTATAAAGTACATCTTGTCCAAGAGCTTTTGGAAGATGATTGTGACAGGCGTTTGCAATTTTGTGAGGAAATGGTGTGAAGGAATAATCAGTTTGCACAGAACATAACCTTTTCGGATGAAGCTACTTTATTTTTTTCATTTAAATTGCGTGGTTAACAGGCAAAATTATCATTTCTGGAGTAGGGAAAATCTCAACATTGGAAATGTGAAGCTTATACGCAGTACCCAGAAAAAGTAAATGTATGAGTAGGTATCAACAACCGAATTTTAGGGCCATTCTTCTTCGAAGGAAACCATACAGCTATACGCTACCTACACTTTTTACGATTCGATTTGATGCCTGCACTAGCTGCTATTTTCCCAAATGAAGTAGATCCAGATTTACCCAATGAAACAGTTTGGTTTCAACAAGACGGCGCTCCCGACATATTTGCAAGTCGTTGTATTGGACGGCGTGGTGCAATTGAACGGTCACCAAGATCCCCTGACTTAACGCCATTGGATTACTTTCTTTGGGGCTATTTGAAAAACAGGGTTTACCAAAATAGGCCGGTGAATATTGAAGATTTGAAAAACAAAATTAGAATGGAGTCAAATAATATACCTGCTGAAGCCATTCGTAACTCCGTCGAGGGATTTTACCATCGCCTGGGAGCATGCCAAGTACAGTTTGGAGGACATTTTGCGCATTTCCTTCGTTACATTAATGTTCTTCATAATAAAAACATAATAAATAAATAAGTAATAGTATCGTTAGATTCCATTTGAAAAAAAAGTTGAGGTTGCTCGCAGCTAAAGGGTAAATGAAAATATTTTATTTTATTGCCAGAAAATGTGTAATATTTAAAATCAATCCATGTTTTAAATACAATCGTTTTGAAACGATCTGAATCAGGAGCCACAATGACAAATACGAATTGCAGAAAGTAACTTGTCGAATGACTACAATATTTTGCTTATAAACAAAATTTGGGCACTTATATAAGCAGTTATACACCAACACCAATAGAAGCAAACCATAATTCTTAGTAGCTTTGGGCTTATTTCATAATAGCATATCCCGGAATATGGACATTTCCAATTTACCAGTTAATCATATTATTTTGGATGACGTGGATTTTATGAATAAGGGTTAGTTATTTATATCAAAAGAATTCAGTTTGAAGCTCGGATTAGAATTTAACGTCTATACATTACTATACTGTATTACTTGAGTCTATAATCATTGCGGAATTAAACAATCTTGTTAGTAATGAACACCTTTTTAACTTTGAGCGTGATTAAGAAATATTACCACAAGAGTTGCATCTATATTCCGGAATTTAGTTCATTATCCAGATACAAACAATTATAAGAACAAGCCGGAATAATTATAATTAATTCATGCAAATAATATAGTAACTTCTACTGAAGTTACTTTTTATCACTTCTGTGATTAGGTAGAAGAAAATATGAATGTAAAATTATATTTGTCTCTGTTAGAGTAATTAATTAGGCTTCGAGGTCAATTTGCAGATAAATATTAATGTGCCGAATATAACAAGGTCTTAGAAAAAATATGAATAGGTGTGGTCAGGTAAGAAGTATTAGGAAACGCATCGAAGGTCCTCTTATATTTACATATTTAATGAAAGGATATGAAATTAAACAAAAACTCTTTCCTAGAAATACCACAAATTGCTGAATAATTTCATGTTTCAATATACTAATGATAATAAAACAGTGCAACAGACGATAGAGACCCATGACTTAGAAAGTCTCTATTCGTCACCGAACAGCAAACGATTTTTTTGTCAAATGAGAAAACCTTTCGTTTTTGAGTTATCGTATAAACAACCATTTCGTGACGGACATCCAGATGTATTTTTCAAAGTTGCTTAAAATTCGATTTTAGAAATAGCTTGAGTAAGTACAATCTATTCTTCGGGCTTCGTCTGTGTAGAGTATAACAAGTCCGAAATTATTACCCTCATCAACTAAAAATACTATTATAGTACTAAGGACCATTCAACTACCAAATGGCCATCATCAGAATAAACTACTCATTAGTGTTATAGTATATGCACAGTTGTGATGTTGTTGTAGATATGCTATTGCTTCATAAACCTATTAGCAGAGAGGAAGAACTTTACTGAAACTTCTGCTTGAAATTCTCGCTCTCGACATAAAAACTCTCGGACTGGTGTCCGAGTCACGGGGAAGAGTGAGAAATTGTAGCTCTCATTCGAATCACTAGTTCGTTGGTATCTTCGTCACATGCCCCAGTCTTCGCAACCTGGTAGTTTTGACTATTTGCATCATTATAGTAGGCTTTTTTTTAATGCTTTGACTACATGAGAGGGAAACCGATAATGTTCGAAGAACATCCTGTGAGCCAGCAATGGAATGTAGGGAGAGTTGCTAGGCATTCGTATTTCTTGAAGGTTTATTATAGGCATAGGGAAATACCTCACTAGGTAACTAGTTCCACAACTTCGCTGTTCGATACAAAAATTAAGTCTGGTAGGAAGAGATTGACAGTGAAGGGTTGACTAGTTTGAGCTCGTCTAGTCCGCCTATCTGGAATTTGTATGGTGGAACAATAGACGAGATTTCTGATGAACACTATCTATAGATAAGGAATAAATCTCTTAACTTTCTACGATGTTCTAGAGTGTGACATCATCAATCAAACGAATAGCTCTCTTCTGGATAGATAGAATCCAAGACCTTAGCTTCAGCGCATGTTTGGGAGCCCAACTCCAAACATGTGAACATTACTCCAAGACAGGTAGAATCTGGGCTTTGTAGTTTAGAGGAGCTGCTGGGATGTAAAGTATCTCTTGGCTCGGAATAGAAAATGATCGTCCCATCAGAGGGTGCTGTTGGTGGTGATCCCGATAGTTGTACCTGACATCATATTAGGGATTGTGGGATCCGCCTCCCTGGAGAAGACGAAAGCATAATTTCATCATTTTGTTCTCCTCTATTCGTCCCCTTATACCTCTTCAGCACTTTGTGTTTCCAGATGTTTAGTTTATCTTCCTCATTTTTGTTCATTCAGGATTCTCATCCATACAGTACCGGGTTAGATTACTGTTCGGTATAGTCTTCACATTCACTACGATAATATTTTTCCTATTTCTCTTGTTTCCTCATTTTCACAAATTATTGTAACCTCTAAATATTCAAAATATTTTTCTCTTTTGAAGGTGTATACCTACTTTATTTCGATCTGTTGTTATAATAATTTGTATTTGATCGTTGTGATTTGTATTTGGCCATTGTGTAAATTACCACCCATCTCCAAGTACTTTGTTCTCCTTCATTTACCAGTAGCCCATATTAATTTGAATGAGTTCTCATGAGTTTTGCCTTCGTTCTGGCCATGAGTACTAGATCAAAAATATGGGATAACTTATTAATAGATAACTTATTACTGTCTCTATTTTTTTGTCATAGAATAATAATTTGACATTGAATTTCGAGCATTCATTTTGGGAACCTTTCAAAGGATGTTTTTTATATCGTTGATTAGTCAATGCACATATATTTCTTTTATTATATCACAAAGCGTACGTTGCTATTTCAGAATAGAAAGCTGGTGTGGTGGAGAGAAATGGTTACAAAACTATAAAATTACCGATTCCACGAGGAGTTATGCTGGTGAAAATAAAAATCGACCTGACCAAATTCGTTTCTATATTGTCAAATGTTTTCAAACCAGTCATTTTCCTTCACGGTCTTATCACACTGTGTGATTACAACAGTCGATTGGTGCCGGCATTGTCTGGTGTAGAAAACGACAAGCGCTCACAGTTCAGGTTGAACTGTTAACTTAGACGTAACGCATGGACGTCGTACATGAATTTCTAATGTCACTGTAACGATAAATTAAGTATGGCATTGCCGGCGAGTACGATAAGCAAAGTTTCTCGCGGGATATATAGTGCACATATATAAAATCAAGACTACCAGCCCATATATTAATCCTTCCAGGAATGTGATCTTCCTATAACATGTTCCAATTTCAATAGTGCGTGAACAATTCAATTTTTTTAATTACCTGAGACATCAGTTCACATAGAATGAAATTTTGTCAGAATCGTATAGGCAAAATTGTTGGTGAAAATTTGTAATTTATTTTCCAAGCGTACGCATTTAGCTAACTAAAAAGGAACAACAGCGGGAACTTAAGGTTCCAGAGGGGTCGAATGTCATTAAGCTGGTGGCCTAGTGTCCCTTTTGTGTTGCATCTCCTTCGCATTTGGGAGGATTGGTTTCCCTCCCAGTCCAGGTTGAGTTACCTCCAGTTTTTTCATAGGGTTTTCTCACGTAGTACCATATTCTTTGCTCTTCCGCATACTTGGTCAGAGTAATTGCGGGTTAGTAATCCTCCTTCACAAGACCAAGATGAAGGTGAAGAATACTTTGTTCTGTTCTTGTAACGCACTTTAAATGTTCCATAATACCGTTTTCTTCGCTAAACAAATTTTGACTATGTTTACTACCAGCAATCTATTTCGCACTATCTTATATTGAGCCCTTAAGACACAATTTTTTTTAAATTGTATTTCTACTGGATTTACGACACAGTCATTTCCTTGCTCTTGATAAAAATTGACGTTACCATTGTGTCCCTTTAGAGAGAAAAATTATACTTGCTACATCCATTTCGAAATCAATAATTCGAACTACGGTTTTTCTAGATTGAATGGTTACAAAGGAAAACCATATGCATAATCCGTAGCTTCCTTTTGCATTCATCCAATAAGAAGGTGGCATTTTATTTACGTTACGAATATTTTTCTTATTATGACGTGTTTAGTAACTATTATTATGCAATAATGAATCTAAATCAGTAATGGGTGTTTCCCCCATTCGCATTCTGTTATGTTCGATAGGTGTTGCGAGTTGAGAGCAGAATTCTCAGTTGCCGTTGTTACCAATGCTCAATATTTTGTGCAAAGTTAATTTTCAATTTTTAGAAATAAATAACATACCTCCCCGAAGAGACCTTTCTCGGGTCTTGCGTGAATCCTCATGCTGCAGGAAGCAGATTTAGATTATGTGGCAGTGGCCAGTCCCATAGTATTGTCTCGTTTGTTGTTTTTTACATTTACTGGAAATATTTCATCAAAATTTAAGTATCTCTGACAGATAAGGCCTCTAGTGCTAAATGCAATCTGCATGAAAATCTGCAAATTTTTCAAATATGTAATACCAGATGGAGAAAAAGCATCGGTAGGAATGTTTTTGTAATAATCAAAGGACGAATTCCATCTTGTGTTTGTATTGAAGATTCTTAGCAAAATGTATCGGCCAAAAAGAGCCGATATACTTTATACCGATACTGATATAAATGTATCGGTCTATCTCTAAACAAAGATCAATCTGCGCAATACTTATAAAGATAGGATGAAATGAATTGCTGGGAGTATGTAGCATACATTTATGTAGCGAAGAAGAGGTTATTCTAGACAATGACAAAATCTTATCTGATCTTCACCATAAAAACATACAAAGCTTTCCTTTTTGTAACTTTTAAATCTCTTAATATGTAAGCATAATAATATAATAAGATTCTTGACCCAGTATGAATTATATAAAAAATTCTCGGGAATTAGGTCACACTCTGTTATAAATGTTCGTCTTTACGTACGTTTCGGTCTCACGACCATCATTAGAAGACTTATTTTGTCAAAAAGGGGGTTAACTAAAACTAATTAGCACAAGCGTCCATATCGCACAATTTTCAATCAAAAACCGTCCCAAAAATTTAAAAATTCTTCGTAATGCATTGGAAATGAATGGCTACCCAAAAACTTTCTACAATCCTATCATTAAAGGGAGAATAAACAAAATATAATGGTTCTTCTTATAAAAATAACATAACAGGTAATACAGACAATTATATAACTTTACCATACATTCCGGAGACCTCAGAAAAAATTAAGAAATGTTTGAAAAAGTACGATATAAATGTTGCGCATAAACCTACTAACTGTGTTGGGAAATATTTCTCAAATCTAAAACCTGTAATACCTAAAGATAAACAAACCCACACAGTATATAAATTGAATTGTTTAGATTGTGATGGAACTTATACTGGAATCTCTAAACAATATTTACAAAAAAGAATGTAAGGCCATAAGTATAGCACAATAAATAATAACTTAGAAAATTCCACCGTCCGTGCTAAGCACTGTTTTGATTATAACCATCAATTTGATTACAAAAATGTTAATATTTTAACTAAAGAAACCAATTATTATAAAAGATCTATCCTGGAGATGATTCACATAAAAAGGGACTCAAATTCTGTAAATCATAGGAATGATATTCAGGGATTGAGTCAGATTTATACTAACTTGATTAATTAAAACTCTTGCAAATTCCTACATACGTCTTTATAATGTTAAAAGTATATTTTAGGAAGAACGCTTAAAGTAAAGTAAATTCCAATGCAGGTCTAAAACCTTTTCAAGTACGTCATAAATCTACATCTGGGTCGAGTTATTACAAACAAATAGCTTCGAACTTCAGTTGCTTTGAGACCATAGCAATATGCGTTTGTACATTATGAGAATATTACTTAACAGTGGTTTCTTGTTACAAAAAAATCTATACTTTAATATTAACGATACAATTTTCGATTATTCGTGGTTCTGTTCGTTTCGACGGCGTGAGCTTTTTGATTGAAAATTGTGCGATATGGACGCTTGTGCTAATTAGTTTTAGTTAACCCCCTTTTTGACAAAATAAGTCTTCTGATGATGGTCGTGAGACCGAAACGTACGTAAAGACGAACATTTAAGTGTTAATGTGACCTAATTCCCGAGAATTATTTATATAATGTAAGCATAATGTTTATCGTTTTAAGTTTCAATAGCCAAAGATTGTTCATTATATACAATTATGAAAGTTTTTTATCTAAATTTAATTTAATAAAAAATTGAAAAGTCCTTTCTATTCTCAAGTAATGAAAATATATAAAAAACAAAAAATTTTAGAATTTAGGCACCAAGACCAATGTTTGTCCAGATCTTGTTGAGCTTTTAATCCTGATCTTGGAAAACTTTGAAATTTAGTTCTTTACGTGATCTTGACTTGTCAAACCAAGACAAAATAAGACATGTCTTGAGACCTTATAAATCCCCTCCCCCCCTCATATATTCGCACTGTTTGATTGAGTCTTGGAAGCCTCAAATGTCCCACTTCCCTGCAAAGAATAGATTGAAAGACATAGCCTTTTTTATCGATTGTCATAGGATGACTCCAAGTGCTTAGTTAATTATAGAACGAACTGATAATCAATTTTGTTTAAAATAGTAGAAAATATTTCATGAATCTAAGAAATTCCGGAGAACGTACCCTGTGCATATCAAGGTCATTAAATAACTTAAATTCGTATCTCACACGTCATGTGTTACGAAGAGTGTAACTAACTAACTACTTCCTATATTTTAATCTCTGTTCGCATGTTTAATAGAAAGGGTGAATAAAGTATCATGCGCAAATTAGAAGCGTTATGTTGAGTAGATTGTTGTTTTAAATCCACCTCCCCATATTCACACCGGTCAGTGATGTTACTTGACACACCCTGAGCTGTTGACCCTTGTGTGTAAATGACAACCAGATCAATATTTAATCAACAAGAACCTCAGTGATTGGCTCACACTGTCATTTATTATGACTATAGATACTTACGGTATCGGAAATTTGAGATGGATGTAATGAATTAATGAAAGATTTACTTAGGCACCTAAAAGCTACGATTCTTGTAATATTTGTCTGACTATCGGAAATACTCGACACAAACTGAAGAACATAATATGATATACTAATATTTATTATTAATTGAAATAAATTTTCTGCAGATGTGTCATTTTCAAAGGATTCTGTCATATTGCTTCGGTCTTTAGGCCAACCCGAAGATCGAAGATAATTTTTACTCTTTCAATACGTTTCTTCCTCCAGAAGACTCATCGCCTAATTATAACTTGAATAATTGGTATCGCTTGTTAGGTCATGAACAACGAAGTAATGGTGCTTCATAATGGAGCTTAGAGAGACTGACACCAAATCCATGGCTAGGTATACATTATTTTATGCAGATACTGTCTTGACTGGTCACAATCCAATTAGTAATTTTGCCTCTTCACTTTACAAGTCAACTGTCTATCCATTTTTATATGGTAGGTTACGTAAACATACAATGTAGTGAACCAGTGAGAAATAAGATATACTTATAATGTTGGGAGCAATAATATGGGAGCCAAATTTTCTATATAGCATTGGGTGAATGGTAAATGACTGTTGGCTGCCCCGCCCGCATAAACATCCATCTATTGCGTTGTGGCTATGAGTCAAAAGAGGTTTCTACTTGGTCTACCACTAATAGTGCAGTTTCGGCAGTGCTTTCTGCCTGCATAGATAGCCCACGTTGCGCAGTGGTAACAACCCGACGACATATCCTTCAACTGTTGATAAAGTTTCGGAGATTTCGTGATGAGTGTGGTATTTGCCTTATATATACATATATAAAGATAATCCTAGATAAGTTTGCTAACCTACCTATCATCAAGGAGTGTCATATTTAGAAAATCATTCACATTAAGACCAAGTTGCGTTAGCTTGAATGCGGACTAGTATGCTAGTTTATTATGCTCCCACTCGTTTTCAGTGGTATAGTAGCCTCTGCTTCTGTCGACCCGGTTTCATACCCGGATCACTTCTGACATAAAGATCCCTACCTGTACTTGTAAATAAACAGGTTGAGGTGGTGATCTTGCCTCCTGGCATTGGTGTTAACCTACTATAGCAGAATTAGCCCGAATTTAATAAAAATAATAAAATAATCTTCCCACATTTTCTTATGTTGTTCTAGGGCACTTTTTTCAACGTGTGGGTTGCGACCCCCAAGGGGGTCAAAAACTCTTGTTCGGGGGGGGGGACAAAGCTAGGTAAAAGTAAAAAGTAAGATACAACTCTTACTCCTACATTACAATAAAAATAGAACAATTTCAGTGAGCAGTCTGTGTCTGTTTATTTTTTTATAATTTGTGGTTCTATTTTCAGACGCAAATAAAAAAATAGTTTTCTAATTGGAGCCCATTTCTCTCCTTAAATTTTATGTTCACCATTGAAAAGACTCATAGGTAGGAAGTGGCGATTGGTACAAATAATTTCAAAGCTTCCCTTGCCAACTCTGGGTATTCTTCTTTTCTCTTCATCCAAAAGAGTTCAATATTTTGCGAATTAAATTCTATCATAAGTATGCGGTCAGCAGCAAAATCTATAAGATTTTCTTTCATCTTCGTGGTCAGATCAGCGAGCTGTAGTGACGTATCCATGAAAGGATTTAGTATCTATCTATGCTCATTGTTAGCTTCAGTATTCCGTTCTGGAAAGTAACTTAATAGTTCCACTTCCAAATTATGCAAACTCGGTATTGCAATTTGTTCACCAATCTTCTGAACGCAAGGGAAAGAATCGTACATCCCCTTTTGTAGAGACGTCGACCACAAACCAAGTTTAGAGACGAATCCTTTAATTTTTACCCTTGGCCGTTAGAATGTTTTCTTCTCTAATTTCAATAGCATTTTATAATAAGAACATCAACAATTTGGTTTTTGGTTCCAGAACTTATTTCAATACCTTTCCTTTGAATAGGTAATTCTAAACAGTCGAATTTGCAATAGAGTTCACAACTTTGATCACCTATTAAGCACGTCATTTAAATCGGAAGGGCTTGCATTTTTTCACTCGTAAAGGGGTCGCGCATTCTAGAATGTTGAAAAACACTGTTCTAGGATATCGTGGTATAACCTCTTCACGATAAAAAAGGAATGACGTATTAGCAATATATTATATGATGTTGCCAGGTTTATCAGGTTTTCAAAGTTGTTGAATATAATTAACCTAAACCTTTCTAAAAATGAAAATTAATTCGCCTGTATCTTATTGCACAACTACATTAAAATGAAATGAATTATCACTTCACTATTCTTTACACACTAAGTTCCTTTAAATATTCCATATTAACCAATAAAACAAAATTATTCACTTTATCAGACAGTAATAATAACACTCCATCTAAAACACCAGAAAACTCTTGAGTAATACATTTCCAGTAATAACTATGCTCAATTTTGCCTACTGTTATTTGGGAAAAATAATAGTCAGATCAAACCTATCCTAATCAAAATCATCTACACTCACAACTACTTAGGTCCGTTGCTGTTTTCTTCTTGGAGTTGCAAGTGCTTCATCTCTGCTTCGTTTACCTGCGATTCTATTGACTTTTGTTGTAAAGATGCAGCAACTCTGCCCCTAACGGCAGCGATAGGAAGATATGGCCCTCTATGTTAGAACTGCTCTTCAAAGTAGTTGAGGATGCCATTTTCGCAGTTTACCCAGCACACTAATTAAATGTAGGTAGAACTACTATAGTCCTGAAAAAACTTTCTGTATTTCTGAAATATATTTATAATAAAATCTAGATTCACTACGAATATATGAACTGTCAAGTCATATGAAATCGACTGATTTATCCGGCAACCTTGGAAAGTGTTTCTAACCGTTCCTGGTTTGAGAACGATAGACCGCTACTTATTTAGGGAAATTATTCAAATGAATTGGTTTTACTGAATTACTAATTGTGTCGTCATTTCTTTCTTCATCATCATCGTCAACACATGCTTTACAATCTGTGACTGATTTTCAACCAACTTGATAACAAACTGTAAGGAAAAATTGAAAAGAATAGACCTAAATTGGAAATTACTAGCTAGGTACTGCTATGCATCTATTGCCTCAAGAATTTAGAACAATCAAGCGAATAACTTTGTGTCAACCTAGAATTGAACAATACTGTAATGTTTTATTTCACATTGTTCCATCTATAAGCGTTCTCATAACCCAGAGGACGGATTGGGAGAACAAGAACTCCGGACAACTTTCCCAGGGGCACTCGTCTGTTTCACGGACGGGTCTAAGACTGGCGAGTCTAGCGGAGGCGGAATGTGCTCGTGCCCACCCAGAAGGAGGCTTTCAGTTTCCCTGGGTGCTCACGTAACCGTTTCCCAGACCTAGGTCTGTACAATCCGGACCTGTATCCTGGAAAACCTGAGGCTAAACTACCGAGGTAGGCGGATTTACATCTGCACTTACAACCGAAAGGCCCTGGGCGTACTTCGCTCCCACAAAGTGACTTCTAAGTTTGTTTTGGAGTGACCGAATTAGCCAGAAGGAACAAACTTCAGCTAGTATGGGTACCTGCCCACTCTGATGTGAGAGGAAAAAAAAGTGGCCGATGAATTGGCCAAACGAGGTTCCCTAGGCACTCCTGGCCACGAACTCATCGCCCTCAGAGAGCTACTGGATAGACAGAGGCTCTCAGTTTGGCACAGTGCCCCGGTATGAGGCAGGCGGAACCCAACATCGAGGAGTTCTCGCCCAAACGCTCGAATACCCTTCTCTCTATGCGCAGAAGAGGCTTAAATCTGATGACAGGACTCCTCACAGGACACCGTCATCTGAACAAACATCCACACTTAATGGGCATCGTTGATGACCCAGGTAGTAGTAGATACGGAGAGGCGGGCGAAACTGCCTCTCATATCCTTGTAGAATGTCCAGCACTGACTTCTCTTAGGCTACGACACCTCGGCAGCACACATATGCCGCTTTGAGCCATAAGAGATATTAGTCCATGCAAAATCTTAGCCTTCGACCTGCAGGACAGATTCTTGTATCGAGGGGCGCACAATGGGTCCATTGAGCAGTCTAAGTGCTCTGGACTTGTCCGCTTCTGATTGATTGATTGACTGATTGATCCATCTATTTTTACAGCTACTAAGATAAGTTTTCTCTTTAATGTTAGATTTCTATGTCAATGGAATTGCCTCGCCCATATGAACAACAATAATGCCCGTTTTAAACCTTAATTAATTTTCTATCTACATAACTGATAATTCGAGCTCTGCATTCGGTTCTCGCTACATTCTAAAAATTTAATATTATCAGACTATGTGTGGAGTTGAATCGAATTCAAACATGTATGCATTTATTTATCAATTGGCATATTGAACCACCTCGCTTAAAGTCAATATGCATAGATTATGTATTTGTGGAAACTTCCATCAATCGTAACAACTACGAATTGTTATTAATCTGCAAATGTGAAATAATCTACATTCGTTTCATTCAAATTGTATCATGATTATTTATTATAGCTCGTAAGCATAAAACTCGTCTCCCGAGTCGAAGTTGGTTTACTGCATAAATTGATTGAGTTTTGATTTTAGCCAATACATTATTTATACATTTGAGAATGTGAACTGAATCGAATAGATAAAATAATGGTCTTGAATTATAAACTCGATGACGATACACGATACTTAACTTGTCATGCTTAGAAAAAATGTTCATGGCTTCGCTGTTGAGTTCATTATTGACACTTTTTGTATCTAATTTCAAAATAATTGACTTTATGGACATACATAATGATTCATTTTTGATACAGAACAAGTATAGACAACCTCTTTGAATTTTAAATCAACGCTTAAACTCAATAACTATCGATGATAAACACAAATGCAAGTAACGTGTTAATGCAAGCGGTACCAAGAATATTTCCTACTTTATAAGCTAATAATGGCTTAATATGGATCCCATCAAATAAAAGTATCATGCTATGTTGATTTTAAAATTAAACATTTCAAATTGATTTTGGGCATATCTAAGAAACATTTGTCGTTCTTCAACTACCGGTTCGCTTAATAATAAATTAGGCTGCATTTATGGTTCTTGGATACTGCAAAATTAATACTCTTGAAAACATGAATGCGTGTGCACTAATTTTATGTAAAAGTGAGGATAAAATCACAGTATTTGCAGAATATCTATACCTTTCCTTGCAAGTCGTGTGCAAATCTGTTCCGATAGAAATTGAAATTTAAATTTTCTTCATCAACATAAACATTCACTTAGGAAGCAATTTTGCAACGCACTTTATTCAGTCATAACACTTTTATACACGCTTATTTACACTTCCTAATCACACGAGAACAGGTACACATATAATTTTCCAAAAGAAACAGGTAAAACAGTTAAATTGTAATATTTATCATCTGTCACTGCACCAATAAGACTGTCGTTAGCTACGTCTCTGCTCCACGACTTTTGTTGATGACATCACATTTACGTTTGTAGTCAGCCCCCAGGTCTTGTGTATATAGAGGGTATTAAGGTGCAACTCATCAAAGCTGGCATTGCGGCGTTGAAGATATCTGGAGTTTCTAAGACTATGGTCATTACTGATGAAAATTATTCTCATTGAAAAATTAGGAAACTTGGTGTTGTTGGAGACAGCTCAAAAACATATCCGAGTGTAAGTTAGATCCGGCGATCGCGCCGGCCAGGGAAATAGACTTCCTCTTCCAATAACACGATTCCGATATTGCTCGTCTAAATGCTGACGTATGTTTCGGTTATGATGCACCGGACAACCATGAAGCTGGATACATATGTTCCTTCTTGTTTCCAAGGACACGTCTTCTCAAAATGGTGGAAGAAAAACGTTCAAAAATTGCAGAAACCTTTCTCCGTTGAGGGTTTGGTCAAAAAATGTGGGCCTACAATTTTTCCTTACCCGATTCCGCACCAAACGTTCAAACTCCAGCGATTTTGATGTTCTACTTGCCGCATCCAACGTAGGTTTTGCTTCGACCAATAATGCATATCATGCAAATTTACACCTCCTCCGCCACTGAAAGTTGCTTCAAGAGTCCATAATATTAGTAACAGAAAATTTGGATTTTCCCGAACCATATTTAACAGCCAGTGACAATGGTTCAGTCTACTATCATAATCAGTATCTTCAAATGCCTGATGTAAAATTGCATTGGCCTTTCCCTCCCTTGTTATGTCAGATACGAAAAAATGTCGAGAAGCAAAATAATGCTGTATTACCCAAGCTATCAAATGGTGCTTTCAAAGTTATAGCTCATCGTCTAACTTTCCGAGATAGCGTGAAGTTTATGTTTCTTCATAGCAGTTACGCCTCCTAGCGGTTGCCCACTTTATTCATGAGGATTTGTCCCCAAACCTCTAGGCCTTACCGTTGTCGAGATACAGCCACTCCGTACCCTTATCCGGACACCTTGTAATTTTGCTCCTGCAGCTTCCTCGATTTTTGAGCCGTCAGTGTAACAGGCCATTTCTGTATTTATTGGAGGTCTTCCCTTCCAGGCCTCTCTGACTGTTATGACTATTTTAAAGTTTTTCTCGAAGCTATATTTGATAAGCATCTCATCCGATGGCATTTCTATTATGGGGTTGTTTTCTAATTCGTTGCATAGCACATCTTACCGTGCAATTAGCTTATGTGCGCTTGCCCTTTGGCCAGTCTGCTGGTGACTGACTTTGCCTTGTATGTATACGTGAAGTGGTGGTAGGTTCAGCAAGACTTCTAAGGCGGTTGTTGGTGTTGTTCTCATAGCTCCCGTGGTCCCGTGGCAGCCAGGCAAGCTTGCCTTTATATGCTCCTTACCCTTCGGATCGCTCCAGCCTGTTGAGTCTTTGACCACCATAGCACCGAACCATATGCTATCATGGGCCTTATGATCTTAGTGTATAACCATATTATTTTTTTTTGTAGTCCCCAATTTGTTCCACACATTCTTCTCCATAGGTTGAAGGCTATCGTGCTATGTTATATGACTCCCGATGTTATTCAGTATTAGCACCAGTATAACAAGTGATGTACGTTTAGCAGCGTGATTGGTCCAAAGAAAGATTTATTTCATTCGACTCGAGCCGATCCGAAGTAAGTGGACTCAATGGTGTGATATGTTTTAGGGAGGACATTATAAAAATGATCCCTCTGAAGTTAATCTCCTGAACCAGACTTTGATAGTTCGTTGGTACCTTTCCTATTCTGTATTCTACGACTTATTGTGAGATCTTATTAATAACATGTTGGTTTATACTAAACAGGGGCACAAACCACTAATGCGTCATGCGTTCTGTCGTGATGTATGTGTTCAGTCCGAATCTTTTCTACTGTATGACACTACCTTGAATAATTATTCCTGATGGATTTTCCTAAAAAAACATTTCCGCAGAATACAGCTCTGAATTGAAGTACAAGTTGTTGCCCCCCTTCACCTATTTCGCCTGATTTAGGAGCATCTATCAAAAACCTCAGTCATATTATCCTCAGGCAATGAACTGAAAGTGGCAGTACATTGTTATTCTGCGAATCTGAAAAAAAACCTAACCTCTGGGGAAGAATAAAAGCACTCGATCATCACTGGACCAACGATGTTGAACTACATCGGAACTATGTTGACAAATAAAAATACTTCCAGAAAGACGAAATAAGTCTTTCATTATCAAACCGTGAAACATTCATATTGCCCTCGTAATACACATAAGTAGACCTTCTATGTAGGAAGACTGCTCTTGTATTTTGTAAATATATCGGTTCTATACAGTTTAAAATGAAGTATTTGTCAGTTTACCAAAGTGGAAACATAGCGAGTAGCGAAGAAGCTAATTGGCTATATAGGTGACTTCTGGCACGCGCACAATCAATACCACAGTAGCTGGACCTCCCCGAGATACATGTGACCGATATGGACACTATCCCTTCCATTGTCGATAATAATGGTGAAATCATAAGTAGCATAACCCAAAACTTTGTTCGTTTTATATTTGTGTAAATGCAAAATTTGCAAATACAATTGAAAATTGAAATATCGTGGAATACACTTCATGCAAAATTACGTTTTACCAAAATGAATGATAGAACATGTCTGCGTCCTTCAGCTTGGTTAATTTGGCCACCTTGGAAGTTTTTCTAATATTCTTCCGAATAGTTGATCAATACGAGGGCAAGGTGAAAAGTTCCTGAAAAATTAAACAATGAATGATTTATTTGGTCAAAACTTATATTATTTCTCAACATAATCTCCTTGTAGCCCGACACACTTCGTCCACCTTTTTTCTAATGTTTCGATCCCTTCCAAATAAAACGATTTCGGCAATCCTTCAAATTAGGGGTTTGTTTCAGCGATGATCTCATCTTTCTGGTGACCCATAATAATGTTTATTCAAGACGCAAAATTCACAATTTCCATGTATACAAAAATCTTCAAGGCTGCTTGTTTTTGATGGCTATTAAACAAAATTGAATGGCATGGTGTTGGAGAGATGTTCATGTGATATGGTAGTTCAAAGAGCGGAATACATAAAATATTTAGGAGTTACTATTGACTGTCACATTGAAACTGTCATAAACAGAATCAGAAAATTTTTATATGTTTTCCGAATTTTGAACAATATATTAACTGAACAACTTTTAAAAATTGCTTATTATGCGCTCGTTCAGCCCATATTAACATATGGCATATTAGTGTGGGGTGGTACGTATAACGTTAACATGAATAAAATAGTTATCATACAAAAAATACTAATAAAAAATATTTTAAAAAAACCTATGTTATACCCCTCTCATAAACTATTTAATGAATTTAAAGTTTTCTCAGTAAAACAATTATATGTAATAAACATTTTTAAATTTTATTTCAAATCCAAGAATCGAATTCAACTTTTCTGTCATAACTATGAGTCGAGAGCCGTTACAAATAATCTGTGCAGAATTCCTCGAATGAATAAAACTGGATCTCAAAAATATTTTACCTATTTCCTACCCAAATTATACAATGAGTTGCCATTTAACCTTAAAAGGAACAATATCAGCTTACCAGAATTTTTAAAAGGCTTGAAAGTGTGGATCTTGGCATCGGATGAGATTGTGGATCGAATTTTAACATACTGATTACAGCATTTGGTTCAATGTTTCTGCATTAGTCATGGTTTGTATTTTGTAACAATGTTCTGTAATTGATTTGATGTACTGTAGATTCTTCATTTATATAGTGAATATTATTCGTAATTATCTACACATTAAGTGAGTTTTTTGCATATACATTATTTAAATATTCTTTGCTACATCTTAAAATTATTTTTAATGTTTCTATTAGTTGCTAGTCACATACAAACCTATTAAAGGTTTCGTGACTATATATATATATATATATATATATATATATATATATATATATATATATATATATATATATATATATATATATATATATTCTAGTATTTCATGTAGATGTACTTATAGTTAATAAAGTTTTAGTTAGAGACGATACATCACAAATGTCACGTGGGATTTTCGATTGTGGCGCCATCTCTTTTATTTTCACCTTGTACTTAATGGACATCACTATGTGAGCAAAGTAAAAAATAATAATTATCATCTTTCTCTTCGAGAACTATTAGTTTGTAATGTTACTGATCATACTCATCTGGCAAAAGCCAACAAGAAAGAAATTAATTATATTCATTTAGTTTTCACTTGTTACATTATTGGTTCGGCCTTGTGTCGCCATCTGGCGCTCAAGCAGTGAAACCAACATTCCCCGCAATAAAGATCGACAAATCTATCAGTCAACGTTGTGCATTGTTTGGGTTTCTTGGTGTAAAATCTACTCGTAGATGGCGTGAGATATTTTTGGGTATCTACCAATCTATTTAGTCAGTTGAGTATTCCTTGGATAGAGAATCGTTCTGGAATATTGCAAACTTTCTCGTTCTGCTGATTAGCTCCATAAAGAGTTTCGGTGTTGTCCAGAATTAGTGTTTACAATGTTACTAATCGATCTAGAATAGAGATACCTTATCATTGTCATCCCACCATGAAATGAATGAATTATATTCATTTAGTTTTCAATTGTTAGATTATCTTTCTATTATCTCACTACTGTGTGATGCATTTGTATTTGTTAAGTTTGGAGCAAAGCAAACAAGTATGTTCAAGACAACTTCTTCCACCAGATGGCCATTTGCCAGGTTCTGGAAAAATTTTGCCATATGCTAGGTATGATTAGTGATGAAGCATTTCCACTTTTAAAACCGTATTAAAGTCGATCTTTTACTAAAGCTGGCAAAAATTGGACCATTTTTAATTACAGGCTTTCTGGAACATGAAGGGTTGGAAAATGCTTTTGCAATTTTATGTAAAATTTTTAGTCTAATTTACAGTAATGTATGTGGATCCAAAAACTATATTATTATCCTCATCTATCCTGCTGTATGCACAATATGTTAAGAGGTGCCTATTTGGAGAAAAATGTGTGTCATACTTTTGATCCAGATCGAACGCAATCAAATAATATCATCTTCAGAATTGGAGGATTTGCCCATGAAGAAGGATTTGAAGTTAGTAATCAATTTACGATTTTTTTAACAAGACATGAGAAGCTAGTTCGAAAAATTTTCAGGACAGCAGATCTAGTAATACCACTAAATAAGCGTTATTTAAAAATATTATAAATAAATACATAAGTACTTAGTTTTTCCCTACAACAGATGCTATTTTTCTCGTATTAAGCCCCCTATCGATTAATATATATTATCCTATTGCTCCGAATCGTAATGTGCGTCATATTTTTTAACTGACTCAATCTTGGTTTCACCATGGGTACAAAAACTTGAGAGCCATAAAGCAATGCAAACAATATTTTACCTTAACGACGGAGACTGCTTCAGTGCTTCAGTCATAAAATAGTCTGGGCACAAACGCGCGCGGCTGTAAGTCATAAGGCCCCGCGGATCGAACGCGCAAGTAAAAATAGTCCACGTAAATGCTTTGAAGCAGCGTTTTATCACCAATGGCTACCGTCTAACGCTACCGCCAGACGCGCAAAAGAAATCATACCAAAAAAATGCAAATAATGACTGATAGATCCCGTTCTCAATGAGAGAGCGAAACAGCTCTCCAGAACTATGAAATAGTAATTTTACTGATCGATCTATACAGGATAGACCTTAACATTGTTTATTTGTCAAAAGCCAAGAAAAAATTAATATTCATTTATTTCTTAATATTCCGAAAGTTGGTCATCATGTTAAAATTAACATAATTTGTTCCTACAAGTTATTTCCAAAAATCAATTTTTTCAAGAAAAACCTCGTAAAACGCGTTTTGTATTAAGGGGGTATGTATGAAGTATGGAAGAGCATTTTTTAATAATCCAAAAAATTGGAGCCTAGGGATAAAACCCAATTAAACATTTCTTCATTGATTATAATTTTTCCCAAAATGCTAAGATATGAGCGATTTTTCCTCGATTTTTTCTGAAATCTCGTATCTTCAAATGGGTAACAATAAGATAACTCGCCTTTTACCAATCCGATTTCAATGAAATTCATTATCCAACGATTTTGTGTTCGCTAACTATCAATCCGTCATTAAAATTTCTTAATTCGAAATGGCTAAATGGCATAAAGGTTAAGAGTGATTTTACGAAGTGTGGTCCATTTTTCAAGCCATTTTTAAATGAAGAGGTTTTAATGACGGATTAATCACCCAAAATACCTCTGAATGATGAATTTCATTGAAGTTGGATTGATAGAAGGCAAGTTATTTTAATTTATCCATTTAAAGAGAGTCCGACTTGACCCGATTTCAGATTGTCGCGGAAAAATCGTCCAAAGCTCGGAAAATATTCATTTTGAGACAAATTATAATCGATATGTATCTAGAGGGTATTGATCTGGAGCGTGTGACGAAGATACCAACGAACAAATGGGTGAAATAATGATGATGAAGTGAAGTTCGGAAAACAAGAAGACGGCCAAGGAGGAAAAGGTTGGAAAATCTATGAACCCTAAGAATCGAAAACTGAAAAGAGTTAAATGCGAACATAGAGGAATGGAAGAAAAGGATATAGAAGTTTTACTTATATATTTGTAGACATTCTCCATAATATTAGATTGTCATTTTCTTTCGTTCAAGATTTGTACAAAAGGAATCCTTTCAATATAAAATAATATCGGTTTCAACAAATTCATTCGATATCCACAGTTATTAAAAACGCAATTTTCACCAAATAAAGTCAACTCAGTCCTTAATAATTTTGTAAATGTTTTAAACATAGTTTTTTCAAGATTAGTATTTGCTATGGTTATTAATTAGATATGCGACTAGTTTTTATTGCACTTCAAAACTAGATAATAGTCGGGAATTTAATAATGCCTGACAGGTAATTGTTCAGGTAGATGAACAAGGGTATCGGATACAGGGAAGCTGCAAAGGCAAAAATGTACAACTATGCTATGAATGTACCTTATGAAGCACTTTCAAATTCAATGAATCTTCAACCCCTGAATCAAATAGGTACCGTCAAAAAATCTTCAATGTTCCAACGTTTCTGCTTGTTCCATGACGATCGTTATAAAATAAATCTGTAGATCTGTTTATTCTTATCTAAATAATATACAACCCGATCTTTCGATAAAATTTTATGGAATTCAACTTGGTTAGGTGACGTAATAGTAGGAGGTATAATTATTATATGATAAATAAACTGATTTTTCTTATTAGCTTGCGCCAGATACATTTCAATGGTAAAACTTCTCTAGTTCGAACAGTAACATTACAACTTACTTCCGGCCAGCTGTTTGAGTAAGTTACAATGCTACTGAACGCTAACTCAGTCAAGGTATAAATAAATCTTCTGATGAATGCTAGAGAAATCAAAAATATCTTTCGTCATCTACTCTATTGGATTAATCGATCGTTGCTAAATTTTGACTATATTTATATTCCTATTGAACAGGTACTAATTAAAATTCCTTCAAATTTACTTCAAAATACCTATTGATAACATTTTCTGACCTTCGTCTGAATCTCTGCATAAGTACGAATACAGTAATGATAATATAATTTAGTGCTTCCAAGGGTAGCGGCAGGTATGTTTGTGGAACTGTGGTATCTTTGCTCTTTGCACAATAGTGTGCACATTTCAGAGGATCCATGATGTTTTGTCGTGCTTGTCAAATATTCAACAAGATTGAATATTTCTATTGCTTAACCGGATTGTCGAAGAGAGATGATACTTCAGCTACCGTTAGCAAAAATTCTTTGTGCTAATTTTTGCACGATTTATTCAAATTAATTCAGACACTCAATCATTTAAAAAAAATATGACTAAATGTTCTCAATTATCTCCTTCAAACGTACGAAATAATACAAGGATAAAGGAAACGCAATTATCATTAAATTAAGATCAATATGTAATCAAGCATTACACCCTTAAATACTTTGTTGATAATAACTTTTAGTTCGCTGTATTGAACGCCCAAATGGGAATGAAAGAGACACTAAAACATATAGTTTAAAAAATTGGTATACATGTTTGAGGGGTCCTGTGTGGGGGAGCGGCGGGGGGGGGATCACCCTTCCATCTTGGTTTTAGGTCATTTTTTCAATTTTTTATAACTATCTCGAAAACTAGTGAATTTCCTACAAAAAGGTCTAACATTTTGCTGTACCTTCAACGACGTTCTAATTGTAAAAGGATGCCTGCTACCTCAGACTACTTTTCTTCAGTGATCGCTGAGAAATCATTATACAAACTCTCGGCTGTCCCCACATGCGATGCTGCAATTTACTTCTGTAACCGCACCTTGCTGTATCACATCCTTTCGTACATAAAAAAATTCATATTGAGAATGGTGTCTGGGACAAGAGGATCCAAATTCCTAATGGGTTGCGAAAAGGTACTTTTTTTGCCATCCCCAAAGTTCAGGTGGAAGGGGTCTCCCCAACCATTGTTGTACCTGATGATATACCCGGAAATATACATTGTTACTGCTAAATTAGAGAGCTTAATATTTCTCATTCTTGACCACAAACAACTAGCTAGTCGAACTTCAGGCTCTACCATTTGTCCCAAAATGGTTTATCTCTTTGAATATGCTAAAATGTGCTCAAGACTCCATTCTCAACATTATTCATGTACGAAAGGATGTGGAAAAAGATGTGCCTGCAAGACAGAGTTGCCAGGTAACTTTGCCCAATAACCCCCAGATGGCGCTGCAAACCCCCCTAAAATTTGAAATAAACATCTAAACTTTTAAATAATATACACATTATAAAATGTGAGTCTTAAACTTCCTGCTTGTGATTCGTGACACACGTTTCCAGGGAATCGTGTGTTGCCCTCTAATTATCTAGAGCTATGACGCAGATAACCGCGTATATTTGAATGACGGAAATGATGTTATGCTCCTTTTGTAAATGTTGTTAATGATCGGTTGATTAATCCAACAATTCATTGAAAATAAGCAAAAGAAAATATATAAATAAAACCCCCCAACAAAAGCCCATATATAAATTTCCCCCTAAAATACCCACCAAAGCCAAAAAAGAATCCAAATTCAGGGGGAAAACCCCTAACCGGATAAAAATGCTGCAAGAATGTTGGAGTTAATTGCGGCATCGCATGTGGGGACCAGAGCTGCCAGGTAGCTTCGCCCAATAACCTCCAGATGGCACTGCAAATCCCCCTAAAATTTGAAATAAACCCCTAAGCTTTTAAATAATATACGCATTATAAAATGTGAGTCATAAACGTCCTGCTTGTCACTCATGACACACATTTCCAGGGAATCGTGTGTCGCCCTCTACTTATCTAGGGTTATGACGCAGATAACCGCGCATATTTGAATGACGGAAATGCTTCTAACATTCTTGTAAATGTTGTTATTGATCGGTTGATTAATTCAACAATTTCTAATGTTTGAAAATAAGCAATAGAAAATATCCAAATAAAACCCCCAACAAAAACCCCTGAATAAATTTCCCCCTAAAATACCCACCAAAGCAAAAAAAAACAAATTTAGGGGGAAAACCCCTAACCTGGTAACACTGGTGGAGACTGCTGGGGGCTGCAGAAAAGAAATCTGAGGAAGAAGACACCCTTTTAGAATGAGAACGTCGTCACTATATCTCTACACATCCACATGATAGAGAATTGTAGATTAATTCTTTTTTTAGTTTAGTATATAATTATTTTTAATGAAAACTTTACACGTTAGGTGACTCCCCTCCAACTTCTCTGTTTTAGAGCTGAATGCAAAATTAGCCGAGTTTTAAATGTGAGTTTTTTTATGTGTAAGTATGGAGGTATAAGACCAATGGGTTACTTCGTTTTCACTTAATATAACATATTATATTAATTGAAATATATAAAAATATGTGAATAGACAACATAAATCTGAAGTTGCTTGTTGATATATATGAATAAGAAATGTTTCTTCGTCATCCGTCACGGATTTTATGAAATCGACAATGTTATAGCGATAACTGTTGAAGCTACAGCAAAATACATTACTTTTTTGTAAAATTTCATGCAGTAACAATATCTCAAAAACCTACTAGTTTTAGAGATAATTATGAAAAGTTGAAAAAATGTGTTAATGTTTTTTTTTATCCTTCGTTGCTTGGACTATTTTGAACGGTGGTTCTGTTCAAATAATTATAGATTATTCACCCCAACTTTAACTATAGATATGCATTTTGATGTGAAATATTTTTTTTGAATCGCGCTGGCTTTCTTGTTTTCTAGTTCCTTCTGTACAACGTATTTTATGGAACTCAATTACGTGGGGCGCCATCGTGTCGAACAATCGGTGTCCTGTTTGTTACGTACTATATTTCTGTAATGGATATTATACATTTAAAAATTCCTACAAAATGCTCTCGAGCAGACTATTTAAGAGAGCCTACCTATTTAAGTTGAAGCGATACTGAATGTCATAAACATTACTGTAATTAGGGAGTGTATAAGCTAACTGTGGTCACGTTCAAGATCATTGCTCTGACAGTTCCTTCCTACGTCCCCATTCATGCTACTACAACGCAACTATAAGAATCACGTTTCTATATAAATTCCGCGTTGAGTGTCAAACTTGCAGTAAGTTAATATGAAAATAACAAAGTGTACAGAGTTATTCTTTTGAATCGAAAGAAAAATTTAGTGGGCACTTCATAGACGATAGTTCAGGTTGTAGGGGTGTAGCCTATTTATTTCTTGATAAACTTGAGGAAAATTTGTTTATTTCTGTTAGGACCTACAATATGTTCTATAATAGTTTTACCAGGCAAAGTTCGTACACAAGCCACAATCGTTGCAGCCCCAATTCTCTATATATAGAAGACTAATAGATACTGATAAATAGGGTGGTAGGCTAAACTGGCAGAGATTTACTTTAAATAATTTTTCTCATCATATCATTTTCGATCTCTACGTCATTGTTAGAAGGAATTCTCGAACGTCTGAATCATTATTATCAGATTCAAAACGAGTAATGCGAGATATAGATAAGTAAAGTCAAGATTTCAGGCATTAGTGTGGTTTTTATAATCTAATTCATATCTATTATCCATGTTATTATTCTACTTCGCAGAAGCTCTTTACTTTACAGGTTGATCCAGATTAAGCTCGCACCATTGGTAACTTCTTTATTTCTGTAGCTACGCTACGACTTCTTTCAAATTACTAAACTAACAGCATTTTTTCTGTTGATAACAACGGTGAAATCGGTAAAATAATTGAACATCGCGTTTTTTGGGTTTTCAACAGATTAACAATTTTTTAAATAGAAATCTTGTATATTATATTTTTTATGAAAGATATTTTAATTTAGAATATACTAGTTATTATAAACTATGCTCTATAAAGGAAAATAATAATATAATATAATATAACGTCCTCAACTAATTCGCAACCTATCGAAACGAATAATTTATATTGAAGTTCGAATTATATAAAGAACTAAATTTAAAGAAATAGTACACCATTTAATTATTAAAGAAAAAAGGAAATAAAAATGTATTAGTGTTGACTCCGCTAATTCTACTTTCGTTTTAGGGCTTTTATAATTAAATGGTGTAACCGTATTTTTCAAAATGTAGTTTTTCATATACTTTTAACTCCATTATAAATTATTGCCATTTATTTCCATAGAATCCTAAGTTAATTCCCATACCTCTCATAAAAAACGTAATATAAAGTATGTTCCATTTAAAAAATTGTTAAATTGCTCAAAAACTCAAAAACCCGATGTTCAATTGCTTTCCGATTTCACTATTGTAATCATCGAAAAAAATCCTATTACTTTGCTAATTTGAATGACGTCGTAGATACAAAAATTGGGAAGTGCGCAATTAATCTGGATCACTCTGTTTTCTTCATTTTTCTCTCTCACATTTCAATAATTGTAATAATAATTATTACATTACTATTGAACGTAATCTGAATTTTTATTTTTTTTGCATTTCTGTCGAATCCGCACAATCTCTAAATTGCAATAATTTAAGGTTACACCTGGAAAGGTTCTGAGGAGTTTTGTTGTATATCTTCCTTTCGTTTTTTGGAGTGCTGAACATGAATTTCATGTTTTCCACCTCGTCACCCTGCTACTTAAAAAGTTATAAGCGAAATACCATGAACAAATCTGATTTTTCCCTTGTAACTGATTGAGGAATGACCATGTTTGGAAAAACTATTACATTAAATTAAACTAGAGGTTGCCTACATTTCTAATACGATTTTTTGAAGATAAATAATTGTCTTGGAATACGAATAAAATAAATCTATTGGATTTTTCGCATCGGAGGACGATAACTGCTCTTGCAGTTTCACTATGTCAACATTATTTTTCATCAAGTCTTACATCTTTTATAGTACTAATAAACTAAAATGACATCAGGACACTGAGAAAAATACAAAAACATAAATATTCCTAAGTAGATGAGCTAATTTTTCTGGTAATAAGTTGATTTAGTGGAATTATAACTTTTTTGATAGTTTCCTAAGATAGTGAACAGAAAAAGAAGGTAATTGCAGTTGTTTACAATGCTCTTTAACAATACACTCATCGTTATCTTCATCACCTAATGACTCAGGATGTGGCTCCATTTGCCTAAGATATCCTAGAATGTTGAATCATGAACCTCTTCTTCCTTATCACCCTCGGCAATGAAGAAGTTGACGTGGTCACAATGAATTTGTTGTGCTTTAATGCCTGGTGGGATTTCTTTTCCACACAAAAAGCAACGAAAAATGTACTGCTTACCGTAATTTGCTTTGGTTTTCAACACCTTGACGAACTCTATTCAAGTAATCACCTATTCGTTTGTGTACTATTTGCGAAACTTCTCGTGGAACCTTTGAGACTCCTTGTAATTTGAAAAATAGTTTTTCTCATCTTTTCGTTCCATCCTTTGACTCCATTTCCCAGATAACACACTTCACTGTCATCATGAGTGTCACTCCATGTTTTAAATCTACCTTTTTGTGAAGTTATTCTGTATCTCATCTTAACATATCTTTCTCATCATTGAATGAAGTGATAATCTTATCGAATTAAGAAAAATAAAATTTTCCTTCACGAAAAAACTTGATTTATCTTTTATTCGTATTCAAAGTAGGCTACAGCCAGAGCTATGCAGATCATAAAATAATTGATCGGTTGAAACTAACACTTTTCATTTACAATTTAAAAGCAATATGTTGAATTTCTCCTTTGGTTTTCGAAACATAAAATACCTTCAAAACGTGTTAAGGCAATCTTGACTATTTGTTTGAGTCGATTAAAAATATTAATAGGCCATGAGAGTGAAAGGATGTTAAATATTGTTACAAAGAACAATGACTACTCAACTAGAGAAGCTGTGATTTTTTTTTCATCTTGTCAAGGCCAAACAAAACCAATCAGCAGTCGAGAACTGAACTAGAAGCAATTACGTTTTCAAACGATGAAAAAGAATCTGTGTACCTCTTAATGTTTTTAACTTTATTTTCATTTGCGTCTGTAGTAAAAGTTATTTTATTTCGTCTTTCTACTTTCACAAACGAGAGGATCCTTGTCAGGTAAAGCTTAATATAAATAGGTGTGGTGTGCTTTATAGTTCAAATGGACTATTTTGTAGTTGAAATACATTTCAATGTATTCGTTCCAGTCCTTGCGACAGCTTGGGACAAGCAATAAAAATGAGAGATAAGTTCATTGTTAAATGAAGAGAACATTATACAGTCAAAAGAGAAAATTGTGACGAGAACTAACTGCCACTTATAATTTTCATTTGCAAATTGTTGAATAAGAGAATGAAAAGCATTAACCCTAGAGAAAGTATATACCGTTGTATAATTATTATCGCGCTTTACATGTTACTTTGTACAGCTTCCCCAAATTTTAAAATAATATGCTTATATGCTGCTCTGATAAAATTAATTTATTTTCAATTGGTTATCAATTGCTTTATTTTATCTTCACAAATTTTGTCTTTATAATGTAGTAATCATTTTATTTAATAACATTAGTTTTATATATCTATGGTTTCGGCGTTTACGTAGTGTAAATTCATAATACTTCAGAAGTTGGAGAATAAAACTCAAATTTTACACAAAACTTTTAACATTTAATTTAAAAATGCTGACAAATTGTTTCACCACACTGTGGCATTATCAAAGCGAGGAGTTATCAACTAAAGCTAAATCTAAAAGTATGTCCTTAAATATCAGGGATCAGAATGTGGTGCAAATTGAGGGATGGGGGTGGATAATGGTGGGAGTGTGTTTACAAAATTGTTAACAAGCGGTGAATTATATGTGTCGATTTGATCATTTAATATTACATTATTATTGTTTTTTGCGTGTTTCAAAATTTCTATGGATTCTAATATATTAAGTTTATGTCCTTTTTCCTGAATATGTAGAATATCAGGATTAAGGGTGAAATTGTGGTTATGTTCTAACAGGTGATTTGCGTAATTAGAGTCTTCTTTTTTGAGCCTGTAACTTCTCAAATGTTCATTGAACCTTACGCTGAAACTGCGTCCAGTTTGCCCTATGTACAAAGCACTACAGTCATCACATCTCAGTCTGTAAACTCCAGATTTCTTTAAGTTATCTTTTTTAGATTTCGGGTTATTAATATACGAGCATAGGTTATTTGTTGTTTTAAAGGCGACGTTTTTATTCTGTTTTTTAAGGAATTGAGATATTTTTAGTGAATGTTTACCTAAATATGTTAGACATGTGAAATTTGATTTTGTGTTATTATTAATTTGCGGATAAATTATGCTTAAGGCTTTTTTATTGAGTTTATTTTGGAGTATTTTATTAATTATCTTGACATTATAACCGTTATTTTTGGCAATATCTACGATTCTGTTTAATTCTAAATGGAAATTATCTTTACTTAATGGGACATTAATTAATCTATGTATCATACAATTATATGCTGCTAGCTTATGTGATTGTGGATGTAAAGAAGTGTTGTGTATTGTGGTATCTGTGTGGGTGGGCTTGTGATAAATAGCGAAAGAAAAGTAATTATTTGTGTGTGAAATTGTCAGATCTAAAAAGTTTAAGGACTTGTTGTTTTCCATCTCTAATGTGAATTCTATATTTGGGTGTAAGTTGTTGATATAGGTGAGAAAAGAATTTATTTGACGGTTACTGCCTGTATAGCAAGCGATTACGTCGTCAACATAGCGATACCAATATACAAACATGTGCTGAAAATTGGAATTTAAAATCTTAGTTTCCAAGTAATTCATAAATATTTCTGCTAGCAACGGAGATAATGGCGAACCCATGGGGAGTCCGGTGTTCTGTTTGTAATATTTATCGTTAATTGTGAAATAATTTTGGTCTATGCAAAGTGAGATTAAACTTAATATTTCCTGTGTTATTGCCGGTAAACTATTATTGCGGATTAAAAGATCTTCAATTAGAGTGATGGTCAATTGTGTGGGAATACTTGGAAAAAGGTTCTTGACATCAAAAGATACAAGTTTGATATTTGTCTTTAGTTCTACATCTTTTATTTTTTCTATTAACTGGAAAGAGTTTTTTATACTGTATTTAGGTTTAAAGTTTGTATATGTTGATATTATGTTAACTAACTTTTTCGCTATTTTTTGACAGGGTGCATTGATATATGAACAGACGGGTCTTATGGGAGTATCGTCTTTGTGAATTTTTAATAAACCATAAAGAGAAGGTGGTTGAGGATTCATGTTCATTAAACGAGGCTTCTCATATTCAGTCAAAATATATTGGATATTTTTGAGAGAATTTTTAATATTTGCCTGGAATTTCATTGTAGGGTCTGATTTTAGTTCTATAAATTTTGTTGGATCTAAAAATTGATCAATTTTTTCTAAATATGTAGGTTTATCTATTGCAATTATTGTATTACCTTTGTCGGCTTTAGTGAACACGATATTATTTTTAATTGTCTTTTCATTAAGTATTTTAGCAATTTTAATTTCTGGATTTACGAATTTGCTAGAAGTTAATTTAGTAGAATTTATCAATACATCGCTTGCATTATATTTAATTTTTGTTTCTGACTGTTTGAGTGCAACTTCTGTTTCAACAGTAAGGTTTTCAATGTTCAGGTTATAATGTCAAGATAATTAATAAAATACTCCAAAATAAACTCAATAAAAAAGCCTTAAGCATAATTTATCCGCAAATTAATAATAACACAAAATCAAATTTCACATGTCTAACATATTTAGGTAAACATTCACTAAAAATATCTCAATTCCTTAAAAAACAGAATAAAAACGTCGCCTTTAAAACAACAAATAACCTATGCTCGTATATTAATAACTCGAAATCTAAAAAAGATAACTTAAAGAAATCTGGAGTTTACAGACTGAGATGTGATGACTGTAGTGCTTTGTACATAGGGCAAACTGGACGCAGTTTCAGCGTAAGGTTCAATGAACATTTGAGAAGTTACAGGCTCAAAAAAGAAGACTCTAATTACGCAAATCACCTGTTAGAACATAACCACAATTTCACCCTTAATCCTGATATTCTACATATTCAGGAAAAAGGACATAAACTTAATATATTAGAATCCATAGAAATTTTGAAACACGCAAAAAACAATAATAATGTAATATTAAATGATCAAATCGACACATATAATTCACCGCTTGTTAACAATTTTGTAAACACACTCCCACCATTATCCACCCCCATCCCTCAATTTGCACCACATTCTGATCCCTGATATTTAAGGACATACTTTTAGATTTAGCTTTAGTTGATAACTCCTCGCTTTGATAATGCCACAGTGTGGTGAAACAATTTGTCAGCATTTTTAAATTAAATGTTAAAAGTTTTGTGTAAAATTTGAGTTTTATTCTCCAACTTCTGAAACATTAGTTTTGTTTGCGTCGCGTAACAACTTGCTAATTCCTTGATGTTGAAATAAATGGTTTTGGTCATTTTGTACATATCCAAGAAATAAAGATATGCATGGTAGACATGTATTCATTTGACTGGTAGCAAGCAGCTTATAGAATAATACAGTTTACTAGATAACGGTTTCATCACTTATTTGAATGAGGAAGTGCGCGCAGTTTCCCACGAGCAACAAGTGCGCTTTTGCCCAACGCCAACGTGTACTTTATAGAATTATTTTACTGCAGTTTTAATTTCTACTCTTGTAAAGTTAGTCCATCGAATGGCCTCATAAACCATAAGTTCATTATACTGTTTTGAGATCAGAATCAGAATATTCGTAATTGATTACATTCATTTAATATCGCCAATACATTATATATAATGTCTAGGATATAGCTGCGAAGTAGAGCCACAAAAAAGAATCTCCATTCAGTTATGGTTATTGGCTAGTGGAGCTAAAAATACAAATATGTATCAAATGCACTCAAACGACAGTTTTCGTGCATAAGGCTCTCGAATTCTTGATGATATGATGTACGAGAAAATAACATTTAGTTGTTGTGCATTCGCAGGGTATATATTCTGTTGTCTGGATTCATTTAGCAATCGGTCCATCTATGAGTAAGGAGTCCAACAATTAGTCTGAATTGGTCAAGAGATGTAACCTGGTGAAAATTGTTTTTTATGCCAACTACTTAAAAATCCATTGGTAGGGAAATTTGGGCCATTGATGGCACGTTTTCTAACGTCAGTAGACCATTTACTGATCTGAATAAAAACCGTAGCCAACACCCGTATTATTCAGTTAGTTCTTTCCCGTTCCTATAGATATTTCTATGCTCGGTGTTCATCAAGGAATTCCACCACGTGAAATTCCAGGTAGGCGGACTAGATTCATTCATTGTCAAAATCGAGTTATCTACCACCAGACTTCATTTTTCTATCGAACAGCGGAACTCTTCTTTCTTTCCTTATGCCTATAGGTAACCTCCGAACCTTCAAGAATAATTTCAATCTCTCCTGCCAACATTCCACCGTTAGCTCACACGATGTTCTTAGAACATTATAGATTTTCCTCTCGCTTAGTCGAAATATTAATAATAATAATAATAATAATAATAATAATATAACTTTATTGAGAATAGAAATACTCTAATGGGAGGCGAAGATCTAGCATAAGCTACTCAACTTGAAAATGCAACCTTCTTAATTCAAGGTATACATTCTATTTTGGATATTAAGTGAAAGTATATTAATGTGGGGTGTAATCATTTCGAAACGTGAGGCTATATTAGCCTTTCAAGTTCGTTGGAATTGGGGAATTTATACGTAGGTTTCTAACGACATCTTTAGTATACACCTTATACACTAAATAACAGTTAGAAGTAGCATAGTTATATAGTTAGTTGGCAGATTTTTGAACTAGATACTAGTGATTTTGATGATTGAATTCTGAATAATCTTCGAAGAATCTTCTAGCATCAATTATCAGCCTATAAATGCTTTATTCTTTCACGTTATTTCTTACCACTTGGGCAAGGTCGATTATTATACAACAGCACATCACGTCGACAGGTGGAATGTGCATATTCAGCTACCTTGAAACAACATGAGAATTGAATTTGAAATTCATCGTTCGTTATAACTTAGAAATGATTGAGTTTGAGTGTGGGGGACACTCTGACTCAAATGACACCTTCGAAGTACATCATTATAAGCATGTAATATATGAAGCTGAATGAAGATCGTTGAGATTGTCTGGGGGTGGGGTGAGTTCCCCAGTCTGGTACCGAACCCAGATATGTTCGATCAGTGAGAGATCGAGGGAACATGCAGGCCATGGAAGAAAAATGTACATGAGCTTCTTCCAAAAAATGTGTCGTAACTTCTGCCGTGTGAGGGCGTGGGTTATCTTGTTGGAAAATTGGTTCAATCGACCCCAGACTTCAACAAGTTATGTAACTGGCTGCCCGAAGTAAACACGCATCGTAAACAATCTTACAGGAGAAATGCAAAACCAGGACTTAAAAGAATTCATTTATTTTCAACGAACATGTACTTATTTACATAAAAATCACGAAAAATACTGAGGTAATGTTGACATTTTCTGTTCAAACTTTAATTATTTCTTTGTTACGACGAAGTACATCTTATGCGAAAGTTACAAATAAATTACTAATACTACGGGTTGCGGTTTTTATTCAAATCAGTATAATATGGATTTTACTAATCTGTCGTACTATGGAAGGGAACTATTGATATTTCTTAAACAAATACCTCCTCTGTTGGTGCCTCGACCCTTGAGTTGCAAATAAATATATTCATGAGTTCATGACTAATAATAATAATTGTATTCAGCTGCGGCTTCATATAATTCCTGAATCATGTTCATTCAATAATAAAGTGGTCGCCATATTATATTTTTCCTCAAATCTGTATTAAAAAACCGCAAAGAATGAGCGTAAGATTCTGACGTCGCAAACGCTGCTTTCTCGTTATGAACTTTCGTAATGTTATTCACGTTTTGTTACACATTTCATGCTCGAATTCATATGGAACCGAAAGACCGTTTACTTAGATCTCTACCTATCTCTCTCCCTCGCTCTCACAAACACTCATTACGAGTATTTGTGAAGTGAAACTATTAATGTTTTATATAACTGGGGTCACAGTTGAATCTATGGTAGGCAAGCTAAATTCAAGTATCTCTCTTCTTGTCTCGTGCCGCACGGGATGGGAGGCAACGTTATTAGTTCGTTAGCACAGACTACTTCCTGCATGATGAGTTCATTCTATTATTCATATGTTTCAGATTATTCACTACGGTACTCTCCTCAATTTATAATGGATATGGTAATTATCTTACATCCAACAGAATTCACTTCAGACGCAAACTTTATTTTACAAAACAAAATAAATAACTATTATTAATATTGAAAATTTGACCATTCTATGTTCAAACTCAACATTGAAGTTGAGTGTGTCCAACCGGTGCTGCCCTTTAGAAACTCGCTTTCTGCCGACGTAATAGCCCAATGTAGATTTGTAAATCAACTTATATCATCCTCTTTTTGCTAACACAATTTTTCGCTTTCGGACACTCGACGGGTTAAATGTATGATCGTAATATTTATTACAATGGTATTTTTTATTAAAACTATAGATATGAATTTTCAACAAGTAACCACCAAAACCATCCAAAATGAAATACAGGATTTTCCATCTCAGACGAGCCATCCTGTATATTTCTTATCCCATAGTGACTGGAAAAATCTCCCGAAACACGTCGAATGATTTTGTTTGGGGGACATCCTTTGACGTATATTTGAGGCTTGAACGAGCAACCCCCTAATAGGGGGCGCTTCAACCCCTCAAAATTGAATAGGGGAGAGGGGTTGAGTGATACGTCATTTGAAAGGTCTTGGAAGTCTCTTTACAACGGTGTATGAAAAACGTAAATTTGATGAACCGTTTTCGCCAAAAATTAATTTTGTTACTCGAATGCGCCACCTTGAATATTTTGGTTATTTGTACAATGTACAAGCTCATTTCTATTAAGCCTTTTTTACAAACTTAAACAATCTTCAAAAAATCGCTTTCGTAAAAAATTGAATTGTGTTGTCATGCTTACAATGAAAAAAATTAAATCTGCGTGTTCAAATCAAATGTTCAAATTGTCCTCCATTGACTTCCATACAATAATACAATCTTGACTGAAAACCGTCTCTAACATGCATAATTGGAGTTATTTGACGACTCATTTACAATTCGTTGGCGTAGTTCGTCCAAATTTTAAGGCTGAGTCTCAAAAATCTTGGACTTAAGATGTCCAGAGGGTTCAGGTCAGGAGATCGGGCAGGCCACTCCATAGGACCTCTTCTTCCAATCCAACGACCGGGGCATTGCAAATTGAGGTATTTACGAACTGGTGCGGCGTAGTGAGGAGGAGCTCCGTCTTGTTGGAAATGCAATTGTTGTTCAAGTAGTAGAAGATCGTTTTCTAATTTTTCAGTTATTAACGGATCAATCGCATTTTCCAACATTTCAAGATAAATTTCGCCATTTAACTTACCAGGAATAAACAGAGGTCCAATTAGGTGGTCTCCCAAAATTCCTACCCAAACGTTTAGCTTTTCCCGATGTTGAGTGTGAGCTTCTCGAAATACGTGAGGATTTGTATCGCTTCAAATTCTACAGTTATGCCGGTTAACCTCTCCATTAAGTAAAAAAGTGCATTCGTCAAAAAAACAAACGTTCTACAAGAAATTTGGGTTATTGTTGATACGCTCGACCATAATTTCGCAAAACTCTTGCCTTCGATCCCAATCATCATCATTCAATTCCTGAATTAATTTAATTTTGTACGGATGGAACTTGTGTTTATGTAAAATTCTGAAAACGTTAGATTGGCTAAAACCGGAAGCTGCAGAAAGTTGTCGTACAGATTGCGTGTTTGGCATAAGTTGGACATGTCCCAATACCGCCACAGCTGCTCCTTCATCATTAACAATTCCAATGGGTGCCCTTTTTTTATCCATTACTGAACCCGTCTCCACAAATTTTGATATTAATTCCATTAAGTACTTATGGCGAACGCTACGTTCAGGATGGTTTTCGTTAAATATCCTTGCAGCCGCTCGGGCATAATTTTGATTTTGGTAATGAAGGCTAACCAGCTCAACACGTTCTTGCAATGTGTACACCATATTTTTTGAAATTTTAAACAAATCAGCAAAGTACTAACTCAACAGATTGATTAAAATCATGAAATGATCGAAGAAACGTTAAAACCAGATAAACACCTTCTAAGAACAAAAAATGAAGGCAACATAAGGAAATGTTTTGCGGTTCTTTTATTCATTAGTTTGAGAGAACTTATTATTGTGTGGAAGTCAATGGAGGACAATTTGAACATTTGATTTAAACACGCAGATTTAATTTTTTTCATTGTATTTGTACAAATAACCAAAATATTCAAGGTAGCGCATTCGAGCAACAAAATTAATTTTTGGCGATAACGGTTCATCAAATTTACGTTTTTCATACACCGTTGTAAAGAGGCTTCCAAGAGCTTTCAAATGACGTACCACTCAACCCCTCTTCCCTATTCAATTTTGAGGGGTTGAAGCGTCCCCTATTAGGGGGTAGCTCGTTTAAGCCTCAAATATACGTCAAAAGATGTCCCCCAAACAAAATCATTCGACGTGTTTCGGGAGATTCTTCCACTCACTATGGGATAAAAAATATACCGGGTGTCCCGTCTGAGATAGAACACCTTGTTTATAGTAACAACATTTCAGTGGACACACCTTAACCAGAATTTTTGGAATTAACTCTGGGAAATAACAAGAACTGGTGGTATTTCCGAGAGTACACATTGGATTCAAAATTGTAACGAATAAACATCTTAGGCTAGTGATTCAACTTGAACCACCTATTAAACCTTTCTGAGTTTTCAATTTTGCTAAATCTCTGACTGTGATCTGATCCTCGACATTTTAATGTGACACGTACAGTAAACTTATAATCATAACATTTTGAAGCTTATTGACAAACAGTCGTACGGTTGAAAGGCAAGCTTGGTATTTCAGGTTGTCTTAATGAATAATGATTCTCTTCGTGTCGAAGTAAAGCAGCTCAAGCTAATGAAATCCAGTTTTGATTTGGTATAACATTTTACAGATAATATGCGACATCTAGCTGCGATGACGTCTTTTTTCAAATTTATAATATCAATTTCGAACATTTTCTGTATACGTTATGTTACAAAAGTAATATGTATTGCATATGACAAACTGAAGATAGATGCCAAAAGTACCACTTGGAAGGGGACTTAAGAGACCCAACATAATGTAATTCCTATTTTCACCACTTCCAAGCGATTTCCAAATTTTCGAATTCTTCGACCAATATGAACGGCCCAATCTTCTTCACAGTGGTTTACGCATAAACGCACATGTTCTTACGCATTCGCACACATACATAATCTCAAAAATAGTGCAAACTGCATAGACTGCTGCGCTTCAAAGTATCAGAGTGTGTGCACCTCTTGTGTGTGGGACATTTGAGGTAATTGCTTGAATCAGCTTTATCATGGCGGTGGTACTTCGGAATCTGAATTCTACAATGTGACTAAAGTCTAGTACAATCCGGCCAACAAATTGTTGCCAACATGTATCCCGTCAACTAGCTTCAAGTTGATGGATACTATGCAACATCGGGCGGCATTACCTCAAAGAAATGTGTTGACTGTTGCTTGAATCAATGTTTTCCATTTCAAATGTAAGATTTTCTTAGAAATCAGATTTTGTTAATCTGACGATGTTACGGAAAGGGCTACCATTTTGTCGAAGGTAGGTTGTCCCATTTTTTAAAAGTCTCGTTGCCACCACCTTTTCTGTTTCTCGGCATGGACTATTAGCTATTATTTTAAAAGTACCACATGGCCCGGCAGCATTTTTTATTCAAAACTGAGTTTGGTTTGGACACGCAACTGGTTTTGGTTTAGACACGTAACACTGTTAAAAACATCCAGATACAAGTTACTGTATCCAACAAACATGTTGTTGACAATCGTCAACGTGTTGCCAACATTTGGCCGGTCTGTACTAGTCTTTAGTGTGGCTGACCAAGGCGAATTATTCCAGATGTTGGCACACAGATCGCTATACGGGAGATGATGTCAGTGTGACAGTAACATAATTATTTCAAACGTAAAGTAAGACACACGTTTTAGATTCCACAACCACCCTTGACCAAGATAATTCTTGATATCCCGGTACAAGGAAATTCATGATTTCGTTAATAGTGAAATATTCAATTTACAATTAATTTAAGAAATTTATGCGAATTACTATGTGAAATGTTGATATGGGTAACATGATTTGCACATTAATATTTGGTAACGAAGGAACCTCACTTTATTTTATTTTTTCAGGTATCTGCAGGGCAACATTTACAAGTCAGTGGAGATCTCAAAGGAAATGTATCTATTGCAACACATCAAGGAATGCAATTCAATCAACATTCAAATACAAATAATACATCACAGCAACAAAATAATCAAACGGGACCACAGAATGCACCTCAACATCAATCCTCACAGATGCCTAACAGTAATCTCCATAATTCACATTCTATCAGTATTAATCAACAACAATCTCAAAATTCCATGCCTCAAATGAACAATCCTATGATGGCGAATCAGCAAATTCCGACAAGTCAACTAGGATCACAGGGACCTCTGGGTTCTTCTATTCCAGGATGTGTGAACATGCAAGGTCCAGGCGGTATGCAGAACCCTAATAACATGCAAGGTTCTGGACTGATGCAAGGATCTAATGGTATGGCCGGCCCTGGAGGTATGTCGGGTCCAGGTGGTATGTCTGGTCAGAGTAATATGTCAAATTCGGGCGGGATGTCGGGTCCAGGGAGTATGCAAGGCACAGGAGGTATGCAGGGTTCTAGCGGCATGCAAGGATTTGGAAGCATGCAAGGTCCAGCTTCCATGCAAGGCTCTAATAATATGCAAGGTCCTGGAAATAACGTACCAAGCGGAATGCAAGGAAACTTAGGAGGAATTGGAGTAAATGGTTTGATTGGAAACCCTTCGATGCAACATTCAGGAAACCATCCCAGTTCTATGAACGAATCATATTCAATGTCTCAAACGCAAACAATCAATTTCACTCAACAGACACTACGACAGAGAGCTAATGGACCTGGAGGTGCGTATTTATTGGTTTTCGTCTAATAAAGTAATATTACGATTTCGCCATTTATGGATTGAATAGTAGAATAAATATTGTGGAGTTGTTGATTGAGAACTGTTTAAATGAAACGATTGCAAAGTTCAAAGTAATACAGATAATTTTATAACATTACCATACATTCCGGAGACCTCGGAGAAAATTAAGAAATGTTTAAAAAACTATGATATAAATGTTGCGCATGAACCTACTAACTGTGTTGGTAAATATTTTTAAAATCTAAAATCCTTCAGTATCTAAAGATGAACAAACCCACACAGTATACAAATTAAATTGTATAGATTCCGATCGGACTACAGGAATCGGTAAACAATATTTGCAAAGAAGAATGTATGACCATAAGTATAATACTAGAAACAAAACTTTGATTACAAAAATGTTAATATTTTAACTAAAGAAATCAATTATTATGAAATATCTATTCTGGAGATTATTCATATAAAACGTGACTCCAAGTCTGTAAATCATAGAGCAGATGTTCAATCATTAAGTCAGATTTAAATTTATACTTATAATATAATTAATTAAAAACTTTGCAAATTCCTACATGCGCCAATGTTAAGTGTATATTTTAGCTAGATTGCTCAAATAGTAATATTTCTAATAAGGTCTGACAACCTTTTTCTATTACCTCATAAATCTTTAACATCTGTTTCGAAAGTGGATACTTGGCCGTTATATTTTTTGATTCAGTTGTATTCAAACATTGCTCGAAATGACTTCGTATTTTATAAGAAAATTGCTGAGCAGTTGATACATATTCAAATACTTAAAACATTAATGTCTTAGAAATTCGATCACTCGTGTTTCTGTTCGTTTCGGCGACGACGGCACTTTTAATTGAAATTGGTGCGATAAGGACGCTTTGTGCTAATACAACATTGATACGTCTTCTGATGATGGTTGTGAGACCGAAACGTATGTAAAGACTAAAATAATAAGCATATGTGTTAGTTTGACGTCTTTCCTAAGAATCATTCATAAAAACAAGAGTTGAAAGTTTTTAAGCACAATTTACATGTCACTGAAACTTTATTGTCTATTTTTTCTAAAATATCCATACTTTACCCTTAGGAGCATGTATTGTGATGAGAATCAAGTTGAAACGTCGAAGAACGATGTTTGATTAAATCCATACTAACAACGAACTAATTATTTTATAGATGTAATTATCTTTCACAATTCAAAAAATTCAAAACCTGCTTTTAAGTGGAATTAATTTGAGTAAGTTAATTATCTACTAATAAAACTGGTTATACCATATATCTGATGAGACTAAATTTATGGATAATACTTCTCTGTGAATTCAATAGGAATAAAAAAAATTTTAGTTTCCCCTTGAAATCCAATTTAATGATAAATTTCAAAAATATTAATTTGCAATTTGCGACGTTTTTCATGAAAAAATTAAATTCTATAAAAATATTTAACTCGTTAATTATTATATGTAAATTCTTGAGGAATAGGTCACATTAACACTCATGTCTACTATATTTTCGCCTTTAAGTACGTTTCGGACTTACGACCATCATCAGAAGACGTTTAAAAACTAATTCACATCAAATAGAGCGCAGAATTTCACAAGCTAATTGTACTAAGCACTAAGCGTCCTTATCTCATTAATTTCAATTAAAAATGTCTACACCACAACAACGAATTCACATATAACTCATATCTGGTTCAAGAATCGTATCATATTATCTCCCAAATTATTGAACATATGCCTCATTTTTTCTTCTGTTCATGAGTTTAATCGGTGCTAGTCCTGCCATATTTTTATATATAATTATATATAAATAAAACGTTACCAAAACTAATTATATGTTTTGGTTCAAAAATTTGAAATGAACTGAAAATTCGACAAAACTTTCATAAAACAATATAAATTCGTAATTCTTTTCTGATTTGATACAATCCTGTCCAATATCCAAACAGACAATGTAAATTTTGTGAAAATATATTAGAAATATCGTTTCAAAAGTCTACTTACTTAACCTTTGGACGCTGCTTTTAGACTTGTTCGTAGTCTTTCAAAAATAAAAAACTATTTTTGTTCCAAGGTATGGCTAATGCGATGGGGCTCAATCCATCGATACCAAACAGTTCCATGGGTCCAAACACATTGGGATCTCGTCTAATCAGTAACCAAACATTAGAACAGCAGAAACTCATGCAACAACAACAAATACTGCGTGCACAACAAGCAGCTGCTATGCAACAACATATGGTGAGGCCGCCTCCTCCCGATTATAAGAGTAGTGCTGGATTAATACAACCTCGATATTCACCCACTCCACCCAACGTACGGAGGATTTCACACCAGCCGATGCCACCATCAGGTAATTATTATTATCAACCGACCCTCCCTTTGTCCTCATTATGCTCCTAGAACGGAATAAATTTATTAACTAATCAGAGTTTGAAGAATTTTTTGTCAGCAATTAAATTTTGCAGCTAGAGTAAATTTAAATTTGTGTTTTATTTCACGATGGTCATATTATTAATTTAATTTTCGAATGTTGCAGGTCCAATGATTCGGCCTCATAATATGTACGTACTACAACAGCAACATTTGGCAAACAGAAATATGTATCCTCGCCAGCAAGGAACAATCCCTCCTATAGAAACTCTGCAACAGCATGGGAATTCCGAATGGAGGCACCTAGTGATGAACCAACAGCAGAATGCCTCTTTTACTCCACAAATGAGGCCTAATTTCCAGCAAGGTTTGCAAATTTTTAAGTTTCCGCTCTGATATTTCTATCAATGAGATTTTTTTGATTTTTCGATGTATTTTAGATTTTCGTAAGTTTGAAAGAAAGGAAACTAATTACTACTTTGAAAGTCTAATTTTTTGATTCGCAAACCAAAAACAACTGATTTTTTTCTTCAAAAATTCATATCTCCGGTGTTGTTACTCCGATCGAACTGAAATTTTGTGTGAAGGCAGCTAAAAGTGAATACTTCAAAGTGGTGTATGAATGGTCATGCACAAATTATGAAACAAAACCGCTAAGAGTTGATTATCTGTATTTTCAAAAATTCCTAGGCCATTTCTTCCCAAGTTCATGCTGATGGGTGAATATTAATCTCTAATCTCATTCCAGATTCGGATTCCTCGGAAAATTTTCGATCGATTATGTACTTCTAAAAAAAATTTTAAGTCGATTCAATCGATATTGCGAGCGATTGATTGGAAGCGCAGTGTAAATTTTTTGAAAAAAATTAAATTTCTTTAAAAAAAATAATTTTTATTATTATAACTCATTTTATTTAATTATTATTTTTTTTAAATATTATTTGATAATAATTATTATTATATAATCATTTTATTTAATTATTATTTTTTTAAATTATTATTTGATAATAATTTTTATTATATAACTCATTTTAATTAATTATTATTTTTTTAATATTATTTTTCTTTAAAAAAAAATAATAAATTTCAGTATTGAAACTCATTTTATTTGATTATTTTTTTTTAAAGAAGAAATTAAATTTTTATCAAGAAATGTACACTACGCTTCCAAACAAATTTGAATATTGAAAAAAACATGCTCGCAATATCGATTGAATCGACTTACAAAAATTTTAGAAAGCACATAATCGATCGTAAATTTCCCGAGGAATCCGAATCTGGAATTAGATTAGAGATTAATATTCACCCATCAGCGTGATCTTGAAAGAAATGGCCTAGGAATTTTTGAAAATACCGATAACTAACTCAAGCGAGTTTGTTTCATAATTTATGGATGACTTTGAAGTATTCACTTTTAACTGCCTTCGCACAAAATTTCAGCCCGATCGGAGTAGCAACACCGGAGATATGAATTTTTGAAGATAAAAGAATTTCACGCGCAATACGACAGACCAATTCTGAAGGCGGTGTTGAATTCCTTGGAAAATTTCCCATAAAATCCATGATTTGGAATATTATTTTGTCTCAGTACAGTCTTTCTACAGAAGAAATGCCGTGCTTCATTTTCAATCAATAGGCGTCGCATTATTGAAGTATATGGCTTGAAATTTTGGGAAACCTAATATTTTCCCGCAAAATTTAAGCGTTATCCAAAGACCTCACCTGGGATGAAGTGCGAATATGACCTGGAAATGCGCCTTATGCGTAGCTTTGCATCTTAGGCAGGAAAAAATGTTTTGATCATCTTCATATTTCAGCTTTCAATATGAACCCAAATACTATGCAAATGTCACCACTACAACATCAACAGATGAGGACACAACAAGGTATGGCAACAAACAACATGGGAGGCGTTCAACAAAATATGGGACAGTCACAAGTATTGAATCAGGGGAATAATCCTATGGCTCAAATAAGTAACATGAACCAACATGTATTGAATCATATGCAGCAACAGCAGAATCTCATGCAACAAAATTCTCAGGTAAGTTTACATTTTACAACTCACCTTCTCATGTATCTAAGGGAAAACAATAAATTGTGTATGTTGCAATTCGAAGCTAGTAGTGTAAAAGGTTATTTTTTAGTTATATTACCTAGAAGAACAACATTATATTCCTTCTTTTTATGTTTCCAAGCGGCAATTCCTAGGTATGATTAAGGATATTGAAAAGTTATTTTTTTCTTATACAGGTAATTTCTTGAATATAATCCTTCTTTTTGCGTTTCGAAGCGGCAATTCGTAGGTTTTAGGTTATTGAACAGTTATTTTTTCGTAATATTTTCGAAAATAGCATTATATTCCTTCTTTTGTCCTTTTTTACATTTTCTGGCAGCAATCCGTAGATTTGAAGTTATTGAAAGGTTACTTTTTAGTGAATTTCCTAGAACAGTAAGCATCCCTGCAATTCGGAGAACTAACTTTTCATTAATTTACATATTGTCCTTTGAAAATGAACTAAAGGAGGAATATATGGTGTTCTAGAAAAATGCAACAAAAAATAAACACAATAACCTCAGACCTACCGATTGCCCCTAGGAAGAGCAAAAAAAAGGAATATGATGTTCGAGAAAATGTAACAAAAAAATTCTTTCAAAAAAGAATGAGGAATATTTATGCTGTTGGAGAAAATGCAACGAAAAGAAAATTTACTTCCATTAACCTCGAGCCTACTTTGAGGAGAAATAAGGAGGAATATGATACTGATATTTTCCACTAGTTGTAAATCATGAAAAGGAAAACTGTTAGTTCAGTAACACAAAAAATACATAAAATGCCTACACTTATGTATTTAGAAAAAGATTATCAATAACCACAATTACAAAGTTGAAAAGCAAATGTTTTTTCATGCAAGGATAAATTTAATATAGCATCTATAGAAAATAATAACGGTAACTTACTGCAGCAGAAACTTTTTTGAAAAACAGAAGCTTGTTAATTATTATATCTATGGTTTCGGCGTTTACGTAGTGTAAATTCATAATACTTCGGAAGTTGGAGAATAAAACTCAAATTCTACACATAACCACAATTTCACCCTAATTCTCGATATTCTACACATTCAGGAGAAAGGACATAAACTTAATATACTAGAATCCATAGAAATATTGAAACACTCAAAAAACAATAATAATGTAATATTAAATGATCAAATCGATACATATAATTCACCACTTGTTAACAATTTTGTAAATACACCCCCCATCCCTCAATTTGTACCACATTCTGATCCCTAATATTTAAGGACATACTTTTAGATTTAGCTTCAGTTGATAATTCCTTGCTTTGAAAATGCCAAAGTGTGGTGAAACAATTTGTCAGCATTTTTAAATTAAATGTCAAAACTTTTGTGTAAAATTTGAGTTTTATTCTCCAACTTTCGAAGTTGTTAATTATTATACCGATTACAATCAAAAATTAATCCTTGATTAAAGCATTGCAGAAAATAATTAACAGAAACGAGTTGATGAAAGGAATTTTTTGTTGCCAATTTATGAATATTTCAATAAGACACTCGATAAGATGTTAAAAGTATATATCATTATGATTCAAAATGAAGAATAATAATCATTAGTTGTTTATTATTTTCAGATGTCCTTGACCAATATTCACATGCAACAAAGTCAATCGATGTCGGTTAATAATCAAGGAATGCAACATCCAAACAATATCTCCAATCAACTTGTAAATAATCCATCCATCAATAGTCAAAACAATTCGTTGAACAATTTCAATCCTCAAGCAGCAGATTTCAATTTGGAATTTCTGGACAATTTGTCAACACATGATTCTGGGGCATTTACTGATCAAGAGTTATTAAACTCATTCGACAGTGACTCTGGCTTTAATTTAGATTTTTAGTGAATTTTTATATAATTTTGTTGATAGTTTTTATATATATATATATATTTTTGTATATATTTATACATTACAGTTTACTGTGGTTTCTGTTAGAATTTTTCTATATACAAATTCTATTTTATTCATTAATGTGTCTAGCAGAATAGACAAACCTACATTACAATATAATTAAACCAATATTGGGAGTGTTTTTAGAAAATACTTCAAATTCATTTACAGTTTTTCTGTCTTGTGCACATATAATTTTGTCAAATATCTTTTTATAATCGACTATACAAATAAATATTAGAACACATACAAATTGAACTAAAATATTTACTCCAATATTACGATTTTTCAAATATTTTATATCTGGCATATACAACACTTTGCAACTATATTTATTCATTTTAGATCGATTTATTATGATTAATCTGAATAATACAAATATTACCTGGAATCATATTTGATTTTGTCTCAATCTGCAATTTTTACCCCACGTCAAGTATATATACTTTTTGCACTAATACCAAATAATTTGTTAAAATACATATTTATTTGCCGTGGCGGCTCAGTTATCATATGAATTGTTTCTTTGTGCCAAAATATTGTATTGTACACATTATTATAATGATAAATGTATTGTAATTTTTAGTTCCAGGAAAATTGATTTAACTGTCCTAATAGGTAATTTAGACCAGTCGGCGGCGATTTTTGCGTGCATTTTCCGGGCGGTAGCAATGTTTGGATTGATCCTTATGTATTTTTTGCCGTAGGATACGATTATCGTTACCCGTACTTTGTAAAAGTTGTGCTTCAGTTTTTAATTTAACAATTTGCAAAAAAAAATGACTTTTTAACATTTTCCTTTATATCTCCGTTCCTGTGCATTTTTAGCATTATGCACCTCATAGTTTTTTGTTCCTTACTTAATTATCTACAAAATGAGATCTGGGGCGATATCCCAAGTGTCATTGTTAACCTGCAAATTGCGTTGAAAGTTGAAAAAGCGTGTTTTTTCCAATATTCAATATCTCAACAATTAAAATACCTTTTTAATTCCACCGGGATATTAAATTTGAATATTTTTTGAATTTTTGAGGCCAGTTGGATCAAAATCAGACGATCATAGCAACTTTGGCGCATCGTTTTGAAATTTGGTGCACTTATTTATGTTAGTGATAGCAACATTTTCTGACTATTTCAAGCTCCTACGTATTTTGATTGTTGAGATATTGAATGTTGAAAAAAAAACACGCTTTTTCAACTTTCAACGCAATTTGCAGGTTAACAATGGCACTTGGGATATCGCACCAGATCTCATTTTGCAGATAATTAAGTAAGGAACAAAAAACTATGAGGTGGATAATGCTAAAAATGCACAGGAAAGGAGATATAAAGGAAAATATAAAAAAAATTATTTTTTTTTCACAAATTGTTAAATTAAAGAATGAAGCACAACTTTTACAAAGTACGGGTAACGATAATCGTATCCTACGGTAAAAAATACATTAGAATCAAACGAAACATTGCTACCGCCCAGAAAATGCCGTCTGGTCTAATTTTGTAATTCGAAATCAGAAATCTTTTGATTGCAAATGCAAAAGCAAACTTAATTTTTCTGAACACCTCACAATTCGTTCAAGTTTGATTTTTTGTATGATGATCATATTTGATTATTGAATTGATAATTGAAACACCAAATAAGCCATTTGTAAAAATTATTATACGAAATATATTTATACAATAATAGTAATAATAATGGTTGAATATAAAAATGGGATATTATAACATCTTGATTCCTTCTGGGAATTTGTCTGGGTATTTCATCATATAAAAATATGATATGTTCAAATCAATTTGTCATTGTAATTGTGCTATTGGAAAGAAAGTACATCAATTATTACCTAAATCATCATAGTTAATTAACAAATAATATTTATATGCAATAGAAAATTTTACTGGTATTAACTACAGCTATAATGGGCTTACCTTTATTACTTGAAAACATGAGAATTTTAATTGCCCTCAAAATATTGATATGAATTTCCCTAACTCTTTTTCTTTCTCACCATATCTTTTCTAATGAGTTGCAAAGAAATATTTCCAATATTTCATGGTAGTTAATCACTTCTTTTTAACAATATTTTATTATTTTAAATATTGTACAGGGTTTTCCTGCATATATTTCCACCCGGGGTTATTTGAAAATATTAATACAGAAGTTCAATATTTTTTCTGAATCATTAGTTTTTACAAAATATTAAAACAAAATTAATTAATATGCACTAAGCCAAAACATAGTTAACCATGCTAAAGAGACTAATGGGAATGACGAAACCCGACTCCATTTTACATTTGCCGGAGTAATTTCGAATTTTTGACAAAAAATTCTGATTCAGAAAAAATATAGAACTTTTGTATATCTATCATTTTTTCTTAACCTCTATAGGGGGAAAACCCTGCGTTATTTAACGATTCTTTCAGAAAAGACTGCATCATAAGAGAAATAATAATAAATGTTTGAATATACATTTTGAAATAGAAATTTTCACATTGCCTCCATGTACAAAATGGAAAAAATTATTATTTTCTGATAATTCAGATGAATTTAATTTTCAGTAAAAATAAGATTCTTGACCCAGTATGAATTATATATAAAAATTCTCGGGAAATAGGTCACAATAACACTTTGTTTTAACTATTCGTCTTTACGTACGTTTCCGGTCTCACGACCATCATCAGAAGACTCACTATGTCCAAAAAGGGGGTTTATTAAAACTAATTATAGCACAAGCGTCCAAATCGCCCAATTTAACTTCAATTAAAAGAGCCCACGCCGTCGAAACGAACAGAACCACGAGTAATCGAAATTGTTAATTCTGACGATACAATTTCGATTATTCGTGGTTCTGTTCGTTTCGACGGCGTGGGCTCTTTTAATTGAAGTTAAATTGTGCGATTTGGACGCTTGTGCTATAATTAGTTTTAATAAACCCCCTTTTTGGACATAGTGAGTCTTCTGATGATGGTCGTGAGACCGAAACGTACGTAAAGACGAATAGTTAAAACAAAGTGTTATTGTGACCTATTTCCCGAGAATTTTTATATATAATTTTCAGTAAAACGTGATTTCATTTCATTATCGAATTATGTAACTAAGTACTGTTTCCAATTTGTAAAACTTCATTGTTGCAAGTTAGTCACGTCTCGCCCCATAGATTTTAGAGTACAATTCTATACTTTTAGCATGAAATATTTTAAAATGTTTCTACATGATGTCCGCAAAGAGTATGGGGTATTTGTAACTTCAATAAAACAAAAACTACAAGTCAGAAAAATATGTTTTTATTTTTATTATTTAGAAAAAATGTTGGAGAATTAAGTGCGAAAGATGTTTTCCAAATGTCGACCCTCTTGCTGCTGGCACTCCTCTAACCAAACACGGAAATTAGCCGCCACTCGTCTACACATCTCCGGAAACGGCAGCCATTTCAATGCCTATATTGCAGTAGAGTTCGTGGTTTTTCATGGTATACCTTCTCTTCAAGATATCCCCATAAGAAATAGTCAAGGGGAGTAGGGACGGGGCTTCTCGGGGGCTAGTTGATGGTGCCACGACGAGAGATCACTTTATCTGGGAAAAGTTGCTTGACAACTTCAAGTGATTGGTTTGAGGTATGGCAAGTGGCTCCATCTTGTTGAAACCATGTTTCCACATTAAAACCTTCAAACTCCTGCAGTTGTGGAACCAAAAAGTCTCTCAACATGTCGCAATACCGTTCACTGTTTAACGTGGGTGCTCGCCCTCGACGGTCTTCAAAAATATAAGGCCCAATGATGCCTTCGCCAGACATGGCAGCCCACACAATAACTTTTGGTCTATGTAATGGTTGTTCATGTCTGTGTCTTGGATTTTCGTTGGCCCAGTAGCGGCGGTTGTGTCTGTTTACGTGACCATTTAAGTGAAAGTTCGCCTCGTCACTGAACAGAATGTTTTCGAAAGTTGGGAAACGTTGAAGCAATTCATTTGCAAAATTCAGCCGGAGAGGATAGTCGGTGACGTTCAGTTTTTGAACAAACTGAATTTTGTATGCTGTAAGATGTAAATCCTGCTTCAGAATATTGTGCAACGACGATTTCTTAATGTTGAATTCTTTACTGCGTTTGCGAACTGATTGAGACGGATTTTCACGCACTGAAATTCATTTGTTGACTTCGAACAGCGCGGGCGTCCTTATCCCACCCCTCCAAACCCCGCCGTTACATGGGCGGAGCAGTTGCAAATACCCTCTACCCTTTGTGGACACCCGTTATGATAATTTATCTATTTGCAAACTTTTCAAAATTCTACAACACATTACTTTAATTTCATTACAGATGAACATTACACTGAATAATACACTAGAAAATTTCTAAAAGAAACTTTCAATATAAAAAAAAGAAAACTACATGGTTCGCCACCCAGTTGCTTCTTAAGGTGAACAATTGTACTTAAACTTACAACGGTATAACTACCGGGATTTCTAAAATTATCTTGGTCAAGGGTGGTTGTGGAATCTAAAACGTGTGTCTTTACGTTTGAAATAATTATGTCACTGTCACACTGACATCATCCATAACCTACAAATTTCATACCTATTTATTTCAGTTGTAAAACAATAATGAACTACAAATTATGAAATAATTATGTGAACTTTGAACCTTTTCAGAGGTCGTAACTGTTTTGAAATAGTTAATTTTCCGTAAATCGAATGATGTTCACGTGAGAAGCCCGTAGCACGCGAGTTAGAAAAGTGCAAACTGGTTGTACCTAATACGGCTTTACGACGATTTTTCGCGTGCCGTTTTCGCTCCATGTAGTTAGATTTAGTATCGGCCCGTCCCCGACGTCCCTTATTTTTTCGATAAGTGTCCATTAAATAGGGAAATTTAATTAAAACAGTTTGAGCTATTCTCAGATCTCAGCTACGCGCGTCTAACGTGCGACGTACCAAAGAGAATTTTCTCGCTACTAAAATATACACGAAGCGGGTAAAAGCTAGCGGCCCATAGCGAAAAACACTTTATTACAACTGGCGCCGGTCGCACGGGGCAAGAAACGGCCCCAAATTAACCAGACCGAGGTAACTTACGCGCAGCGAGCTCCTCGAGGCATATGTCAAAATGATTTCGTTCGTAGCTAATTACATAGGACGTCCGGCGTTCATGCAATTATGTTTTTAGATAATTCGAACCTTCTAATTTCGATAGGTCACGTGAAAATTCCTGAATTCAAAGCGCTAAAGACTTCTGAGTGTTACAATATTCGTATAAAATTGCTAAATTTGGCACTTTTAGAAACTTCAAATTAATTATGACATAATTATTTCAAACGTAAAGTAAGACACACGTTTTAGATTCCACAACCACCCTTGACCAAGATAATTTTTGATATCCCGGTATTTATACATAAAAAGAAAATCAACCAGGTACTAACTTAATGATTGGGATTCAGATTGTTTAACTATAAATTAGTTGTAAACAATCTGAATTCCTAATCATAGTCAGCCCCCTTGGTCATTTTGTCCTTAGTTATAAATAGCTAATGGTACTGTTGTTCACCTGAAGGAGCCACTGTGTGGCGTAACATATCGTGTTTCCTTTTATTTTTGTAATAAAAGTTTACCTTGGATTTTTTCTACAGTGTATTAGCGTTTATTTGTAATGAATTTGCAACAAGTACAGACCAGTTCAATCTCAAAGTTAGCTAGTTAATTTCACATTCGTACTGAACAAATTGAGATGAAGAAATATCATGTTATTATATTGATATCCCCCACTTATTTCGAATGATTTTCTGTATTCCCTGAAACCATTGAATGTGCATTTACTCATTCCAGAACTGAATCATCCCATGACAGATTTTATTGAGTGAATATCATTAATTCTGGATATTATAATCCATCAAGTTGGAATCTTTTATTGCAAGATATCTTCACAATGTATGAAGATTTAGTTAATTGTACAATTAAAAATTATAAGTAGTGTTACCTCAAAGCCTGTATTAAAATAATTCATGTAACAGTTTATAAAATGTATACAAATATGTCAAATATGCATTAAGATCAAATCAGTTTAACTGTAATTGTTTCAAATTCATTAGTGCTTCGACTTAGATTTTTCAAATAATATGTAAATAACTGATTTATTTTGATAGACTAATATACATAGAATTCCACTGCCAGATAGCAGAACCCTAAATTGTTTTTAAGTAAGAGCTGTGAATACATGGAGTGAAATTTTATAATGTTCTACGCAGAATGTTCGATTATTTATGAAATATTCATATCACGCTTATCACTTATGAAGAAATAAGAACAAGGAAACTGAATAAGTAATGCAACATTAAAAATTATAATAGCTGTATCATTGATAATAGGGACCTCAATTTTTTAATAATTTTTCAATTTTTAATTGATAGGAAATTATAGTAGATCATTTATAAGCTGTAAAAATATAAGTAGATAATTAGATTACAATGAATACACGGATATATCCAATGTGTAAAGAACCTAAGCAGATTATAGTCTTATATCAATTGAATTATTCAATTTCAAAAAATAAAGTTGAAATTATATTTGATCAGCTGAATAACTGCACCGATTCTAATTTATAGTTGTGAAATACAATAATGGGACAAATCAAAACATAATTATTGTTTATTATGAATAGTAAAATGTGAATAAACACAAATTTGCATTAATAAAAATATAGTAACAATTAAGAAATTCCATTGTTTAACATTGGAAGTTATATCCATACTGTGAAATTGAACGCTACTATTAGCCCAGACGCACGGTCACGAAAATCGTCGGAAAATCCTGAAAAATTTGATTCGGCTAATTTTGATGTTACTTTATATTTTTTGGGGTGCTGAATATGGTAAAAATAGTTAAAAAATTCTATCGCTGCCGCTTGAAAAGTTATGGCCAGATATTGTGGTTTTTTACGTTTTTTTAAATTAATTTGAGAACGAAGGCTTAGATTACACCGATTTTTGGTTTTTGATGATAGATTCAAAATTGAGCCTTGGAGGGGCCCAAACACGTTTTAATCAATATCTCGACTTTGACTGGAGCAAACAAAATGTGCAGATGCGCAAAATACGCATTGAGCTGTTTCGCTCGAGCTCATCACCAAAACGGTAGTATGGTTCTCCCTAGCTTTCTTTTAGTCGGGTTATTTTTATCTTCGACAGAATGATCGTTCAATAACAGCGCAAACTTTCTCGTTCCGCTGATGAGCTCGAGCAAAACAGTTGTCCGGAACTATTGTATGGTAATGCTACTGATAGATCTACACTAGAGACACCTTAATGTTAATATAGTAATATTTAATTTTACAATATGGACATCAAAAATTGTTTTACCACAGTGATTCAGAATTAACTACATATAACTAGGATACAGTTCCAATACTATGGGCGTAGGTATCTAATTAGCATTAGGATGAACTTGGCATCGCCCTAATTGAATACCTACACCATCAATCGATCAAAACGGGGGCGGACAAGTCCAGAGCACTTAGACAACTAGATTGGGTCTATTGTGCGCCCCTGAAAAGCCAGTTCTGGGCATTCTACTAAGAGAGGCATTTACTACTGCCGTTCCGCATCTACTACAAACCGGATCTTCTAGGTCTAGGCCATAGTATTCAAGTTATCAAACTATAAATTTATGTTTCATTCACTTTTTACTATTCAATTTAAATGCATTTACACGTAGACAGCGCCAAATCTCTAGAATTATTGTTTATTACTTCACGTTCATAGATATAATTAAATTCTTGGTGAAGAAAATGGGAGATGTGAGAATTTCGTACTTGGTCTAAATCACTCTAAATGAGTAATAATACCCAAATATTTACAAAGTAAATTAAAATGTCGATTAATTTTAGACCATGCCCTCTATGAATTATTCACATATTCCTCAATTTCAGCAAATCTATTATATCGTCTCTATTTTTTGCTTAATCAGTTTTAATTTTTCCAATATTTATATACTATAAACTGCTTAATATCGAATATATTTAAAGGGTTATCAACTGGCTTCAGTATGAATTTTTTTGTTCTCTCATGTTATTGCAGAATTCTAAAGTGAAAATTATGTTCACACCATTCCTGATAGAAAAATCCTTAACATAACTTTTGTTAACCGCCTATTATTGGTTGTATAAACTCATATGTTGATGTATTCTTGACATTCCAATAGAAATCTGTATGTGTTTGTTATGGTAAAAGGTGCCTAAAATATAATTGTACCATCACATTTCAATATTTTGAAAATTATATTTTATTACTAGCCACAGTTTAGTTTTGTATCATTATATTTTAATTTATATGTGTACTTAGATGAGATAAATTTGTTATATTCTAATTTTTACATGCCTGCGAGAGTTTATATTGAAGATATATATATTCCACGTTTTGTAGATTTATCAATTCAGGTGAAATTATATATAATTACTAAATGATACGTATTGTTTGATTTTCCCGTACAACAATCAAGAAGATACTATTCAACAAAAAGTAATGTGTAAACTTTGGGAAGTTTAAATTTTACATAATATTTAATGTAAACTATAATGCTAACAGATTGGTTCACCACACAGTGGCATTGTCAAAGCTAGGAGCTATTAACTAATAGTACAGTCATTTTACAAAAGAGAAGAATAATTTTTAAATTTGATTATATTACATTTTTATTGATAAAAAAAATTTATTCGTAATAAAAAATTCATAATTTGTTAATCATGATCTCCGAGTAAACTTTTTTTGTATCAATAAAAATCTAATCAAATTTAAAAATTGTTCTTGTCTCTTTTGTTACCTTAATTTTCCTAAATTTCCCAAATGAACGATTTCCATGTCTTATTAGAACAAAACTAAGTAAAAATTCGTTATAACTGACCCAAAAAAACATAAGAAATGATAAACATGATAATTGAAAGAAAAAGAATTTTCTTAATTTGGAAAACTTATGTTTCCATGACAGTCAAAATTCGTTTTTAGTGACCCAAAAAACATAAGAAATGATATGTCGTACATTATGATTGAAAAACAAAATTAAAAATTTCCATAACTCGGAAAATTTCGTCACATGGTGAGAAATTTATGATGATCATCACTTTTAGTAACGTTATGTACCCTTATATACCTCAATCATACGATATTTAACTTTTAAATGTGATTTTTTCTCATAGTTATTAATTGAAAATATATAGACATATTTGGTTTTCCTGCATTGCGAGTGGAAAACTCGTAGAAAATTGAAATCTGGATAGTCAATTCTTATGGTAAATTTAATGCCGAACAACTGTTATTCGAAACTTTTTTTTCCTAAAATGCATAGTTTTAAAGCTATTAACGTTTTTTGGCCGAAAATCACGGCATATATATATATATATATATATATATATATATATATATATATATATATATATATGCCGTGATTTTCGGCCAAAAAACGTTAATAGCTTTAAAACTATGCATTTTAGGAAAAAAAAGTTTCGAATAACAGTTGTTCGGCATTAAATTTACCATAAGAATTGACTATCCAGATAACTAACTTTCTGTACTCTCACACCAAAAGTCGGAAAAAAAAAGTTCCAAAACCCACAAAATCCGGTAAAATGACTGTACGGGGGCCTGAGTGATTGGACCCAGAACCGAATAGTCGAAAACTATGGAGTAAATACACCAGTATCTTCCAAGCACAAGTCCATATAATAAGAGATGTGCACATCTCAATCTGGACAAAGGATACACAGAAAATGGCATAGTCGTCAAGTCTGATAGCAAAGCTATAATTAGATCAAGATTGGTTCTTACCTGCAAAACCAAACGAAACACCTGTCTATTTAACGTTGACGTCCTACAAAAACGTACGTAACATGCTATTGAATAAAACCAGTCAAATACCCTGCAGATTAACTATTTAAGGAAGCCCTTATATTTGATATTAAACCACTATATTATATTACATGAGGAGTAAGTAGGAGTTAGAGCCCACCTAAAATTGAGTGGATTGAAATGTAATAAGGGTTTAGCACATGTTATTTCCAATATTTAAAAACAAAATCATTCTTAGAAAATTTAAATTTCATGTAAAATGAAAATATCTAGAAGTAAAGAACATCTAGGGGTTGCCAGATTTTTTCAATAACAAATGTAGCTTGAAGGAAAGTACAGGAATTTCTAAAACAAATATAAGAATTCACACTCGCTTCAAGCAGGGTGATATGATACCATAGCTGATTTGGTTAAGAGGGTTGCAATAAGTTCACAAAAGTTTGTTTGTAAAGGAAATCATAAACTTGTCAAGATCAATAACCAATATAGGACGGTAAAGGAATGATAGCTATATCGCTAATGTTTACCATCTGGATATGTTTCATGTACATTCAAATCAGTTAGTGATATTTATTAAAGGACAGATAGATTGAGGAATCCCCACCGAAAACATTCTGAACTAGAGACCTCAAGAGAGGAATCTTACTGCTTATTGGTTAAACAATTCAGGGATCCTTTTCCGAATTGTAGATTGGTTCTTAAGAGAAATGACGCGTTACAAATACCAGGGATAATGCCTAAAACCTTCAATTAGAGAAAGAAGGGTGGATTTCGATAAATCAGAGTTGTTTTAGATTTTTGATCAAAGTTGTTGTTCTCACTTCTTATTCAAGTTGAGTTCAATAATACTTTCAAATCATTTCATTTAGTTTCATCCCCTAGGTTTATCCTGGCTGGGTATCAATTTAATAATCTTAATTTCATTTCTCTTTTAGTTAATTTAGATTATCTAGGTATTTTATTTGAGTGTAGATTTTGATCTTAGTTTTTTATTCTTATTAGTAATAAAGTTAATTATAATATTCTTTTATTATCTTAAATTATCATACATTCTTTTATTACTATCATTATCATTTAATTGTTATTTTTTATTATTAAATTTTCTTTTTGATGAATACGAGTTAATCTGATTAATATTAGCGTTTACCCATTCCACTTACCTTCCAGTGTGTTAAAATCTTAAGTGTCTTGTGAAAGAAAAGGGTAAGTGTCAATGATCTTTTTCACGTTTGTTCTGGCTAATCAATGATTGGAATCAAACTCCAACGTGTCATGGTTCTCTAAATTAAATGGCCACACTGTTAATAAATGAATAGATTGAGGATTAGGAATAAATATAAATTCCTTGAGTAAAATTTTATAGAGATTCATCAATAGTGTACCATGTTACACAAATCTCGCACACTTGCAACATTTGTGCAAGAGAAATCTATTATCAGATACCACAACTTCAATCAAATGCAGAGGAGGGTGATTCATGAAACCATAGGCGCCTAATATATGATATCTTAATGATGTATGTTAATATGTAATTTATTTTGCTCAATAATCTATGTCTTGATTAATTATTAGCTTATTGTATATTGTTTAGATTCACCAAGTTTTAGATTTAACTCTATTATGTATATTGTCTTACTTTTCAGCAAACATTGTTATCATTATTATTATTATTATTATACTATATTTGTCCCGAAAAATAATCCAACAACTAAATTTAGAGGCGAAGACCTCTACTAATAATATTAGATTATGTATAAATTCTCGGAAAATAGGTTACACTAACACATATGCTTATTATTCTCGTCTTTACGTTCGTTTCGGTCTCCTACGAGACTAAAATTAAAGAAATCCCGTTTTAGAAAGTGATAAGTCTTGCGACGATGGTCGTGAGACCGAAACGTACGTAAAGACTAAATTAATAAGTAAGTATATGTGTTAGTATTACCTATTTCCCGAGAATTTATATAATAATTCAAATCTGGGTCAAGAATAATTTTTAACTTAATATTAGACAACACTCCAAAACATACACTTAACTATAATAGCCAGTTGATAAGAAAATTGTTGTAATTTTTTTGTCACCAAATGAAACCTTAGCGCAAATGTGATTCACGCGGTCGCGTTGCTTTGTAGAAAAGGTCTCTTGAAACCAGTGGCGGTCTTACTTTAGGTGCAGTACACTCCGTTAAAAATTAGGTTAACTATATCGATAATAAATTAATAATCTAAACTAATATTAATACTTAATTGAATATGTTAAAACTTAAAATTTAACATATAAAATTATTGGTATTGACTCTGCAACATGCATTCGTGAATCCCAAAATACATAGGTAACTAAATAATAACGCCGGCACAGCTGTAGCTGGATCAATTTTCGAATAGCACCCAGGAGTGATTCAGTTAATCATGCGTTAGAAAGATATCACTCGGACACGTGAACCAGTGCATACTTGTGCCTGCATTATGAGATTCGCGTGCATTGCTCCAATGCTCACTGACTCAGTTTGATTGACTTGGCAGTTGTTCAGCGCTTACAAGGTGTTTAAAAAACCTCGGGGAGGATAAATCGATCGCATATTCGGTAGAATATATTGAATAAAACAATACAACTCGTGTAGAAATAATTGCTTTTCGGACAAAGTTAAACTGAAAAGTAAATTAACGGTTATATATAGCAGGGAAGATTTTAGTGAAGCAGCAAGTTGCTTAGCAACGTTGCAATTATTTATAGATCGAAACCTCACGGGGCTGTTTTAATGAAACTGTTTTATTATTAAAATTAATTTGTATAGCATACCATTGACAAATGTGGGAAGTGAACGCTATTTTGAACGCTTAAAAGAGTTAAAACCTTTTTGAGAAATACAATAGCGCAGGGCAGACTAATTTCACTTTGCATGATAAGTATGAAGAAAACACTAATTGCAGCGACTCCATTTAATAATTGTGTAATTGACGTTTTTGCGAATTCCAAAAATAGACGAATGGATTTTCTATACAAATAACCTCGAGCTTGGATATATCTAGGGAGTTTAGGGTAAGTTTACTTAGAAGTTGTTAGAAGTTGAAGATCTGAAAGCGTATATACCTATAATTTTTCGATATTTAAATATTAAACACATATTTAAATATTATTTTAAATAATGTTTGTCCAGATTTCCGTGAATCGCATAAAAAATGGGATATTTGGACAACGAAACTTATTTCTTTAAGCAAATATTTTGCTCTGCGAATTTCCCATTTATAATTTTAGGGTGTTTGACCTTGAAAAATTCGAAATTTTTGGCTACGATGTATTTTTATATTTGTACATGCCCATATAATGTGTTACCAGCCGCCACTGCTCAAAACAGATAGTTGCATCTGAATATAGGGAAATTTCTACAGAACTGAAGAAAGTTAATCTAAATGTGATCGGATTAGCATAAGCTTTGGGAAATGTGAAGCCAGAACTTATTCAAAAGATTTGCTGTAAAACTACTAACACAAGTTGTGATATGGTTGAAGTGAAGATGATAATCTTTAATTGTCACACATCAACGATACTGGATGGATAAAATGAAGTAAGATGGTATAGAGAGGAACAAATGAAGGAAGTTACTGCACTGATAAACCACAATTCTGAAGATTTAACAAGAAAGGTCATTGAATTTGCCGTAGTATAAGAATAATCATGAGAATCCATGACCGATATAGTTCAAAAAGAATCAGCTCCGATGAAGAAGTAGAAGTGAAAATAACATTGCGTACTTAACATAAAAGCACACAGAGGAGAAGTGTCGAAACGTGTTTGAAACAAGCTGAAAAAAAAATGAGTTTGGAACATCATATTCTAATTTTATTCGAAATAATAAGAAGAGACAAAGGAAACAAACATTAAACAGAGCAAAACTGCTAAACGCAGCTTCTTAGATTTACTTTTTTTAAAGTTGTATCTAACAAAATATGCTAATTTAGTACAATTGGCTAATTTTTGATTTGAAAATAAAGACATTTTCATCGTGAGAATAATGTTGAACTTCTTAGATAATTAGGAAAATATATATTTTCCGCCTTTTTTCGATAATTTTAACAGTTCGTTATTCCAGATAAACCAGAGCAATTATTAGTTTGGATTAAGGAGGTTAATTGTGCTGTAATATGTTTTAGCTGGACATTTTTGCATTATTCCAGCAAGGTTATTTTCTATGAGTATATATCTCATACATTTATAATGAGGCTTTTCCGACAAGATAAAAGGAAAAAGAAAAATTTGTAGGGATTGTTTCCCGAAAAAATGTACATTCATGTGCTCAGTACAAGAAATAATAATTTCTAGCTCATTATTTCTTTTGCCAATAAGTAATACTATTTTTCGATTGCATCATCCAGCAGTGATCCGTGTAGGTCATTGTTACGACGCAACATTCTCGGAAATCGCTACTAATTCATAGTGCACTTATTCGACCAAATAATCTCCACTACCACCTGTGTTACGAATGTGATAAAAATTAGTAATACATAAGGTTTGTGAAATTAGATTTAGAAAATAAAATCTATCTTATATATGATTATATCAGTGTTGTTTATTGAATTCATAAGTCTAGGTGTCTAATAGTGTATTAAATACCTATCACCCATATAGGTATAATGTACATATATAAATAGTGATTTAGATTTTAGAACAGTTTCATGAACCACTTGAATAAGAAAAGTGATAATAGGTCTATAAATACCCAATTTTATAAAAAGGTGAATGTACCTACATAATACACATAAGTGTATACAGTAGTTAATTTTAATTCTATTTACCTAAGTTTGTAGTGACACTTATACAAGAATAATAAGGATTCTGACTATATAGGTATGCTATGTTTGCTACGCAAAATATTAGGACACGTTGGTGTGTACAATGAATATTGCACAATAATCACAGAATTTAATAATATTGTTATTCATAAAATTGTTTTCATGCTTATGGGTTGTGTGAAACTACACTAAAGAAAGTTTATTGGGAACAATGGACATGTGAGTAATAATTCTAATTTAATTAGTCTCTCTACCAAACTGATTACAATAATATTTTCTATACGATAATATTGTGAATAGGTGTTTTATTGTAATAAACTATAAACGAGTTCACACAATTTTAGTGTACTCCCATGATGGCCTCAGTACTTGTAACAGTATTTTTAGTGGATAAGGGTGATTATTTCTTATTTATAATGTTTTATTGGTCGTGTTTTTAATGGTGAAACTATTTTCCAGTTTCCAAAGTAGAGATTTGTTGCGATAGAATTAATATGTAGTTTAATATTTAATTGGTTTGATTGGACTTCGTTCCGGGAATCCTGCCTGAACGATCGCTGTGTTTTCCAACTTGGTGAGTCATAGGTCTTGTGATGTTGCTCGTAGCTCGGTTCATTGGTCAGCCATGACATCACTGAAACCAATAAGGTGTTAGGAGACGCGAGTGGAATGTGTTGAGAAGGGTGTAAGAGAGAGATAGGAATTTAAAGAATAACTATTGCGATGTTATAAGAGGGGCTATGACGTCGGCCGATTCATCATTTAGTGCTCATTTTTTGAAGGTGGAACTTGCACGTTGAAATAGCGTGCATACTACATTGTGTAAATTAAAGCTTTTAACTGTGAATGCGAAATATAATAGTCTTCTATTTGTTTGTGAGTGAGGAAAATTAAAAGAGAATAGCGACGACCCGAGCGGTTTCAAAGTAAGTTTTATGGTTAATTAGTCATTATTTTCTACCGATGCGCGATGAACGTAGGAACTAATTGAAAAAAAACTATTATAATCTTTGACCTTTGTTTCCTGAGCATATGAGTTTCATCTGCATTCATTACTATTGCATCAGTTACTCTATCAGAGTATAGTGTATAAGTACCTACCATATGTTATAATATCTAGACTATAGTGTACCAGCGTACAACATTTTTGTTTTTCACAAACTACCGGGATTGCTGGGAAATATATTATTAATTTACGGGTATGTAGAAGTAGATCCATAATAAGTAATCTAAATTTTATGCGTCCAAAGTTTATTGATCCTTAGGTTGAGATCTCGCAATTACAGTTCGCGTTATTGCATGGTGTGGGATTCTTATATTTCATGTCCTGACTTGTCTAGTGACGTCACTCCATTACTTGCATTATTGTATAGCGAGAATCACTAAAAAATTATATGGTTATCAGTGCTGTTATTTAATTACATATCCATTTAATAATGATATTCATTATGGTATTGTCATTTAGGAATAAACTCGGAAGTAGACCATGAACATTTTGGAAATACGAAAATACTTATAAAGCCTAAATTTATTATTTTTTTTATTTTTTTTTCTTCGAAACTGACTTATAATAGGGTATTTCATAATTTAATATCTTTTCTAAATTGTTATTCGGTAGTCAACTTTTTATTAGTGTTCCAAGTTATCTGGATATCTTACTTATTTTGATATCTTTTAGTCCGCGGTGTTTTCGGTACTAGGTTCCATTCAAAGATCAATAATAATATAATAAACACTCATTTATATTTACCTGAAGTAGGTAGTAAGTACATTAACATTCAATACATTACTTTGGAATGGTTTTATGGTGAGGATATCTTACATTCAAATTTATATTAGTAAACTAACGCAAATGAAGACAATGGTAAAAGTCACGGTAAAAGTTTAGCTATAGGTACAAATACTCGCGAACTATGAAGTTGGATTAGATTTTAACAAAGTTTTGAAAATATGACGAAACATTAATTAAGTATACCCACACATTTTGGCCCCTTGAGGGTTTCGAGACTATTGTATTTTGTCGTTTTCGTTATTTTGATTGGTACGTTCCTAGGTAGATTCGCATTTCAATAAATTGGATGTTTTATGAACCTAATTTTTTGAATAGGTACCTAACTACCCTATTTTTTCAAAGTATAATATTAGTTTTCACTGGTAAAATGGATTTTCATATTTATTTGGAAACATACAATTTTAAACTTGTATTGTTGAAGCTTTTGAAGGGGTTGACCTGTTGAATGAAAGAAGACCACTACAGATTAGTTTCATTTTATGGATTGTTCACAAGATTCATAGAAATTTAACGTCATGCTTTTATTTTATAAGTATCCTTGTTTTTCAGTCGGTTGAACAACGATATAATATTTTTATATAAGAGGTACCTACTAGGTATATAACCGTATAAAAAAAATTTGTAGTTTTACATGTAAAACGGGTATGAGCTTATGGATTTAATAATAGGGCCAGGTATTGACTAATGTTTGTTTACACATTTATTTTTTTCAGGTTGAGCGTGTCACACAATCAACTTTTCACCTGGTGGAACCACTAGCTGATCAACATTTTTAAATCCGAACAAGGAGAACTTAATGTGAGCATACATTTTTGACACCTTTTTCATTACGAATGTTATTTTTGAATAAGAATTGAGTTCATAACGATAGTATTTCAATAATGTATTTCTATTTTTAGTCACATGGCAGGTACACTCATAATAGTCATAATACACATGGTATTAATATTTAATAAAATAATTGAGAAATGACAAACATTCTTATCTATGTTCAAACAGAATAGAATAGAACAGGCTACATCTCACCATGAATTACTTGATCTCTAGCAATTTACAATAACATAATTATCCCAGGAAGTCTTTATTGTACAAAATGAAAAATAATATAAAGATATATCCCAAAAGGGATTTTGAATTAATTCACTTATTTTTTAATTAATTAAATAATATAATTGTACTATCAATTTGAGCAACATTTGATCTGTTGATATATTTTTAACAATGATAATTTCTGCATCAATTTTTCTCACAAATAAATGGGTATTTGCATTTTTCAAATTTGCAAACTTACAGGTAAAAAAAGTCTTCATGTTGGAAACATATTGCAATAAATTCTCAAAATTAAACACTAATGCAATTATTATAATGATTTAATTTTATTTGTAATGGGATTGGTGAAAATTATATATTTTTAACAAAAATTATTGAATTCTCAGTTGAAGTAGATGCAACCCTTTCAATACTATTAATGAATTCATTGCATTAAATTATCTATACACACCTATCAACCAAAGTTTGTATAGGTATGGTTATACACATTGAAAATGATTCTAATTATTGATTCCTTCTTTTCAAAAATAACTTTATAAATGAAGCAATTAATAAATTAAATTTGTTTGTAATCATGTGATAGACCTCACATTATTACAGAACCCATATGTGCAAACTTTGAAACCAGATCATTTACATTGGATGGATATCTACTGGGTGTTAGATTACAGATAGACATGACCTTTTTTCTGACTTACCATCCTTGTACTCATTGTACCTCAGATTGAGTTCATGATACATTATTCTAAAACTGAAATAAAATTGAATTTTGAGTTATTTTTTTTTTGTATAGAGCTATTAAACATTAAAAGATGACAATACTATTGCAAATGAATTTAATAATTATCATGTCAATTTAGGCGAAAATTTAGCAAGTAAAATAGTTCAACCAATCAAATATCCTCATAAATCAAAAATAATTCTAGACTCCATTTTTCTTAGACCAACGAACGAATTTGAAATAAAAACAATCATCAATGAGCTTAAAAATAAAAAGGCTGTAGGTCTAGATCAAATTAAAAAGAAATTAAAGATATAATAGCGCCACTTCTAACCTTTATCATAAATAGAATGATTGAAACAGGTGTGTGTCCATCCGCGTTTAAAATAGCGGTAATTAAGCCTCTGTATAAAAATGGACCAAGAGCAGAAATTCCCAGCTACAGACCAATCTCATTAATTACAAATTCTACAAAAGTATTCGAAAAAGTAATTATAGTTAGATTTTCTAATTTCATAAAAAAGTTTAATATTATTTCGGACAGACAGTTCGGGTTTCAAGCGGGTAAATCTACCAACGAGGCAATTGCCTTCTTGTCGTCTAAAATTTATGGATCTTTGGATAATGGAAAAAGCTCACTTTGCACTTTTTTGACCTTGCTAAAGCGTTTGACACAGTAAGCCAGTCAACTAATCTCTTCCTTGGAAGATAAAGCATTTAGAGGAGTAACATTAAAACTAATAAGCAGTTACTTAAACAATACAACACAGCAAGTAAAAATAAATGACTCTTTAAGTAACAGCGAAATAGTTGAATTCGGGATTCCACAAGGGACAATTCTAGGACCGCTATTATTTACTCTATATATAAATAGTTTACTCACTCTTCAATCTTTGGGCTCAATAATCAGCTTTGCAGACAATACTGCGACATTTTATGAAGGGAAAAACTGGCTAGATCTGAAGGCCATGGTTGAAATGGACCTAAAACTCATAAAAGATTGGTTCGATTGCAAATTGTTGACTGTGAATTAGAATAAAACAAAAATATTTACCTTTCCGTTGTTATTCTAATAATATGCCACCATTTAACTCATTAAAAATTGAAACGAAAGCAGTTGGTTGAAATATTTGAGGCACATACTATTAATTACTTTGGCATTATCATAGATAGTCATTTAAGATGGGATAAACTTATTGATTCATACGGGATTATAGGCTGGGGAGGCTCTACTAGTTGTCACTAGTATTAGAGGTGTTACAAAAGAGATTCCTAAGAATAATGTTTCACAAAACCAATACACATCCTTCTAAGGAACTGTTTAAACTTGCAAAGGTACTGGATATTCGTCAGCTACATGCATACGCTATCGCTATTATGCAACATTCAAATTGTAGAGCCACGGATTTCGCCCATCAGTATGGTACTAGGAAAAGGAAAAGCAAAACTGTAGGTCAAAGAAGTCATGTATATCTGGGTCCTAGAATTTTCAATGTGATACCCTCGCACATCAAGGAACAACCAAATACACATCTATTTAAAATTAAACTCAAACAATTTAATTAAATTCAAATAGGGATTTATTTCATAAAATAATTGATCATAAAAACATCTAGGATTTTTTTAAAACAATTATTTATATTAATAAAATTGTATTATAAAATAGATCATCCAATTACAGGTATTGTCACCTTACTGCTCACAGACAAGTATAATTCTATACTTTTGTGAGTAATCGTAGTTTATTAGGTATATATATTACATACTGCACATTGTATTTTATTTTAGTTCTTTTTTTTGATAACCAATAAACTATTATTATTATTATTATTATTATATAATGTTTTTGTTTGTTTTATCCTTATCAGTCTTATTGGAGATGGAATCAGCCACTGTCTTCCCCGCTGCATCAGCAACATGGCGAGAATGTGATATCAAAACAACCCTCATTAAATATGATGAAGGAAGGAATCGATATAGATCCCAGGGTCTTTTGCCTTGTCAATCCATACAAGGTAAACCCTGGCCGGAGAGTACGCCCTCGAGTAGAGTCTGGTGTTCTACAACAGGTAATATTCCCTATTAAATTTTTTTTTTAATGGTTGGTATTTAAAACCACAACTCTGCATGAAAAACAAATTTAAAATAATATAGCAACGATATAATTATTCATAGGTGCCCACAAAGCTAATCAAAGAGGATTTGAACATATTAAAAGGCGAAGAGGATTACTTTTCTATCAAGGGAATAAAATTGGAAATGGAGGAATTTTCCAATCTTACAGAGTTTATCCCTATGGCGGAGAAGGAAAATTCTATAGATGAACTTAATACTCCCGTTTATGGTACTATAGTTTTTAAAATATTACCTGGTTCAATTTGTGAGATAAAAATCTGTCAGTTTGTGTGGAATGAGATTGGAAAATATTTTTTTTTTCAGAACTAAAACGACCATTGGATTTTACCACAGAATCTTATGAATTACCAAATCTGCAAGATTTTGTGAATCCACAAGATTTATTGAAATACGGAAATAATCCTACAGAAGTATATAGTGATAATTATTTATCAAACAATCAGATTATCTTCAATGATTTTATAACAGAGAACATGGATACTCAAAAAGAACATTGTAGTGTATATGTTAACAGTGAAATAATTGAGGAAGTTATATCTCCACCTAATAATGTTAGTAATGAAACCCCAATGTACAAGCTGAACGAACATATTGTGTTTTCCTTTGATGAAGACCATGATTTAGGCGAAAGTAATATTGGCTATAAGTATTCTAATGTTTCATCACCGTGTGATGGTTCCAGTACAAAAGATTGTGAGAACAGAAACTATTCCAGTTCTGAAGAATCTAAACAAAATATAATGGCTAAATTGAATGTTGATATCAAGATTGCTTTACAACAAGATAACATACCAAGTACACCTGATGTTTTGGACTCCGTTGTTAGTTTGGAAAATGATCGATTCAACATACTCAGTTTTATTGATGAGAAGGTGAGTGTTTTTTTTTATTCCTTCACACTAAGGGCAGTGAAATTTTTAAAACTGTTGTAAGCTTCTGACAATTTAGAAAACTCGGAAGTTTTCAACACTGATTACTATAAAGGATGATCTAGATTAGGTACGCACAATCAGTAACTTCTTAATTTTTGTAGTTGAGACATCGTTTAAATTAGCAAAATAGTAGGTGAAATCGGAAAAACAATTGGAACATCGCGTTTTTGAGTTTTTGAACTAAATAACAATGTTTTAAATGGAACATCTGGTTTATTATATTTTTTTATAAAATATAATGAACCAACAATTGTCACAAGGAACGAGGAGATTTCAAACATTTCAAATAGGATTAGTAGTGTCAAAACATACATTTTTATTTTCTTTGTTGTTTGATAATTGAATGGTGTACCATATTTCTTTAAACTTTGTTCTTCATATCCTTCCAACTCTGTTATAAATTATTTGTTGTCTTAGCCTACTTAGTTATTTTTTAATTAGTTTAACACTATTTTTGAATTAGTTTAAGACCTTATAATTCTGTTTCTTTTCTTTCTTGTGAAAAGTTTGTGATTACTAATCTTATTCTAAATTCCAATATATTTAATAGAAAGTATAATATACAGATGCACCATTGTAACCAGCAAAAAAATGTAATTGTTTTCTAATTTGAACTACATTGTAGCTACAAAAATGAAGCCGTTACCATTGGTGCACACATGATCTGAATCACTTGTAGTGATCTATGAATTATGGTATTCATAGAGTTAGTTAAATTATTTGATTCTTCTGAATAATTTATTGCCAGCTTATTGATTATTAGTAATATAGTCCAAACAATACACAACGGCCTAATGTTAAATTTGCAGAAATTAATACCTGAAAAATAATATGAGCGTATTGGAATTTAAATTTAAAGGTGAGTTTCTGTTACATGCAACTCGATCCGTAATGGCGAACATATCCTAAAAAATTGGCAAAATTGACAAAATTGCAAAAAGGGGTTTTTCTTAAATAAGTAAAAAACTATAGCTCGGATCGAAAAAAGTTGAATGAGAAAGTTGTAGGTATCAAATAGATCTATCGATTTGTTCCTATGATAATTATCCATGTCTTTCATACTTTTCGAGTTATATTGAAAAAACCGTTAAAAATTGGGCTATTTGCTGTACATATAGTCCATGGCAAGTTCAAGAAGCAATTTTTTTTTAAATTTAAAATATTGATAATTTTTCGAGATACATCGATTTTGCGAAAAAAAAGGCTCCTAAATTGGCTAGATCTTCTAGGCGGATTGTCTTAGAGTAACGATTCCAGGCTTATTTTCTTCTTGAAGAGTTGTGCTATAATGTTATTGAAGGAATGTAGCTATTTTTCAAATTTTAATTGTAAAAAATTACTTCGAAAAATTGCACCTTTTTTGAACATGTTTTTTGCAGATAAGATAATTTTTATTTTAGGGAAATGTCTTTGACGGAAATCGATTCCTGACATTTTTCACAAATTACCAAAAACGTTTTTCATCTACGACCTTCTGGACCAGAGATAATTTTTTTATTTCAAAAAATCTGTAAGACGTTAAACATTTTACAGAAGTGTGCTTTATGAATGCTAATGTTAAATACCTACATTTTCAATGAAAAAATACTAGGATATGTTTTATTGCTTCACGCTTCACCTTGTTACTCAATTTCTAATACTATAAATCAATAAAACATATCCTAGTATTTTTTTATTGAAAATGTAGGTATTTAACATTAACATCCATAACATACACTTCTGTAAAATGTTTATTGCTACTACTACAGTCCTAGTAGTATTGGAATAAATTGTTCAAATATTCGCTCTAAAAGAGAGTCTTCCTAGGGAAATATTAACTTTTTTAAAAACTTTATATTACGATGCATCGTCGTAAAAAATTCAAAAGTAGTTGGATGGCATTTTCAAATAAATATCCTATTCTATTTCAGGACCTAACAACAATCAATTCATCAGACATTCAATTCCAATTGCCAACTCCAGTGAAGGAACCTCTAAAATTGATTATCCCAAAAAGTAGATTAACTGTACTACCAAAAGTAAAACGAACTCATTCAAGGAGAAGAAAAAGGTATGATGATGATGACGATGATGAAGATTACACTCCTACTCCAAAAAAGACACCAGTAACTAAAAAACCTCGAGTTGTGTCAGAAGATGACACTGACAGCGACAGTCCAAATTTAGTTACATTAAGGAGTAAAGAAAGGACAAGCAGAACATCGTCAATATCATCAGACTGTTCTAAAGAAAGTGGGTCTTACAAATACAGAGAGTTGAGGGATAAGAATAATGAAGCATCTCGCAAGTCCAGATTGAAAAGGAAAACAAAGGAATGTAAAATTGAAAATGAAGCTTCGGAGCTTGAGAATAAGAATATGAAATTGAGAGCAGAAGCTGAAGAGCTAGAGAGAATGGTTAATAACTTGAGAACAAATCTATTCAAGATTATGCTCAAGAAGTAGTAAAGAAATATACTTATTTTAATTATTTTATAAATAATTTGGGGTTTCTTTAGATTTAATTAGATAAATAGGAAGTTGAGATATATAATTTGGGTATGTTTAAATGATAAAGATAATTTAGCTGCAGAAGAGTAAATTTATCTTTAGTAATAATTGAGTGTTTTAGATTTAGAAATACTTTTAAGAAACATAAAAATTTGATACATCATTAGTTGGTTATATATTATCCCAAGGACATGGTCAATGGTTTGTATTCCATTCAGGTGAGTGTTTCATTTATTTATCAGAAAAAATTGGAAATTGAGACTTAACATTTTAGTACATCCTTACACTATAATTATGTGTCTTATTGCGGGCTGATTTGGGAAATTCAATGCTTATTTCCTTGGATTTGTTTTTCCACGGTTTGATTCAGTTCTAATATGATGAGGAACTGTTTACAACCAATTTCTTGCATTTTGAAGGTAAGCATAATTTCGAGTTGATTATGGGTTTCTTTAATGGTTTTCGAGTTATCTAAATATTTGATTTCCAAAGAAACAATAGCTAGAGAGAGAGATAGAGAAATCCGTACTTATTACAAGCTTTATGTTGTATTTTTTCCAATAAATTACTCCTTTTTACCTTTTAACTTCAGGAACCAAGTTCATTGTTAGCTTTTATACATGTTCTACCCATCCCAGCTCCAAAAGAAAAAAATTGGGTAAAATCAAACAAGGAATTCCAATATAATTTTTTATCAAATATTTATTGTAATTGTGTGACTTAATTTTCTTTGTTGATTATTTAATACAAGGAGCATAACCTTTACTAATCTGCACTGGATGTGTGTATATGATCTGTACACCAGGTCACCATCAAACTGATAATATAATATTAATAATTTAACCTTCATGATTTTAGGTTATTTCATTGAACTATGCTTAAAAATAAGATTTGTTCATTAATGTATAATATATTTGTTGAAGATTTGTACTATGTTTTGTTTTTGCACTTGTTATAGATTTTGAATCTTAATATAGATGTGCCTATTAGTAGTTTGAAATCTCAACTTTCTATTCAAATTTTTATTTTATAGTATATATTGACTTATTATTGTAATCCTTTTTATTATTTTGTTGGAATAAAGTTTTATTCTATTTATGTATTAGTTTTATTCCATAGATACCTTTAATTAGGGGATTATCAAGTGTAAAACAATAAATTGACTAGTGACGGGATTAATTGACATATTTCGTCAATTGATCATTAGCAATTCTCATTTCAATAATTACTAATTTGGTAGTTGTAAATTATTAGTAATATTATTGTTACCTTAGTTTGTAATAAATAGAATCCATTACATGTAGAGATGGAACGGACGTCCGGCCGAGTTCGGCTTCTTTACGGGACGTTCGGTTTAGCTGGATTATTTATTTTAATGAAAAAAAATGCATTTAAATAAATAATGACTAAGACAAGTAAAATATTAATTTTTATAAATCTATTTTATTTAGTCAGAATAATATATAAAAAAATTAAGAAAATCAAAATATTAACACTTCATACAGAAGCGAAACGAAAACCTATATTATGTATTTTATTAAAAATATTTTTATTTAGGAAACGTAAAAATTTGATACATAATTGGTTGGTTATATATTATCCTAAGGACATGTTCAATGGTTTTGTATCCCATGAAGGTACCTAAGTGTTTTCATTTATTTATCAGAAAAACTTGGAAATTGAGACTTACTATTTTAGTACATCCTAACACTATAATTATGTGTCTTATTGTGAACTGATTTGAGAAATTCAATGCTTATTTCCTTGGATTTGTTTTTCAACTGTTTGATTCAGTTCTAATATCATGAGGAACTGTTTTCAACCATTTTTTTGCATTTTGAAGGTAAGCATAATTCCAAGTTGATTTTGGGTTTCTTTAATGGTTTTCGAGTTATCTTAATATTTGATTTCCAAAGAAATAATAGCTAGCAAGAGAGAGAGAAATCTGTACTTATTACAAGTTTTATGTTATATTGTTTCCAATAAACTACTTCTTTTCACTTTTTAACTTCAGGAACCTAGTTCATTGTTAGCTTTTATACATGTCCTACCCATCTCAGCAAGAAAATAAAAAATTTGGGTACAGTCAAACAAGGAATTCCAATGTAATTTTTTTTTATCAAATATTTATTGTGATTGTGTGACTTAATTTTCTTTGTTTAATAATATAATAATAATATAACCTTCCTGATTTCATGTTGTTTCATTGAACTATGCTTAAAAATAAGATTTGTTCAATAATTTATAATATATTTGTTGAAGATATGTAGTTTGTTTTGTTTTTGCACAAGTTATAGATTATGAATCTTAATGTACAGGGTGACATAGAAAAAAGTACCGTGCATAGTGTCAGGCGATAGATGACACTAAAATAAGAAAAAAAGTTCCTATTAACGTATATGCTCAGACGCTTAGTTTTTGAGATACAGGGTAGGGTGTTGAAGTTGAAACAAAAATTTCGTTTTTTGCAAATATCTCCGGAACCGTTTATCGTACAGAAAACAGCTTTTGCAAGCATTTTTTACTCATAGTAAGCTAAACTACTACTAACTAAAAAAATTTTATCGCACAGAACATAGCTTGCTATGAGTAGAAAATGTCCGCAATATATGTTTTCTGTACGATAAACGGTTACTGAGATATTTGCACAAAACGAAATTTTTGTTTCAACTTCATCTCAAAAACTAAGCGTCTGAGCATATATGTTAATAGGAACTTTTTTTCTTACTTTAGTATCACCTATCGCCTGACACTATGCACGCTACTTTTTTCTATGTCACCCTGTAGATGTGCCTGTTAGTAGTTTGAAATCTCAACTTTCTATTCAATTGTTTATTTTATCTATCTATACAGGTTGAGTCAGTTTTTTGTAGACAAACTACAACAGGAGATAGAACAAGTGTTTTTAAGAAGAAAAGTTCTTATAAACATATGTCGTAAAAGGTTTCGTTTTCGAGATATAGGGAGGGTGTTGAAATTGAAAAAAAAATTTCGTTTTTTGCGAATATCTCCGGAACCGTTTATCGTACAAAAGACAGCTTTAGTAAGCATTTTCTACTCATAGTAAGCTACGTTCTGTGCGGTGAAAAAAAATTTTTTACTCCTAGGTGGTGAAGATTTTGAAGGGGTAGTGGGTGTTTTTCTCCCCAACTTCTACGCCACTGAAAAAAGTACAGTTTTGAGATAACCATTTGAACCGCCAACGTTTTCTACACAAAAAAGGTACCATTGGTCATAAGCTCTAAACTTTACCGTTTTCGAGAAAAATCAACTTTTATGTTGAAAAACATGGTCAATTCTTACTAATTAAACAAAATTTATTCAAACGTTAGAACAAGTGACAAAACCAAAGGATTTACCATGTTTTTCAACATAAAAGTTGATTTTTCTCAAAAACGGTCAGCTTTAGAGGTTATGACCAAGAGTAGAAAATATTGGCGGTTCAAATGGTTGTCTCAAAACCGTACTTTTTTCAGTGGCGTAGAAGTTGGGGAGAAAAACACCCACTACCCCTTCAAAATCTTCACCAATTATGACTAAAAAAAAATTTTCACCCCACAGAACATAGCTTACTATGAGTAGAAAATGCTCACAAAAGCTGTTTTCTGTACGATAAACAGTTCCGGAGATATTCGCAAAAAACGAATTTTTTTTTTTCAATTTCAATCTCGAACAATAAATTGAGTAGTGACGGGATTAATCATTAGCAATAATTACTAATTCAGTAGCTGTAAATTATTAGTAGTATTCTTGTTACCTTAGTTCGGGATGAATGGAATCCATTACATGAATACATGTTCAGGTTTTGGTAGTGTACATACAGCTTACTTATAAAGGATTGATTGGCTGCACATGGTGAGAAACAAATATTTACTTTTTATAGCAGACAGGTCTACATTATTCTTTTTCAGCGTCATAATTTATGATATTTCCTATCGTCCAAGCTTTACGTTTATTATTTTGGTTGATGTTTTATTTGTGCATCTGTTCTATACAGCAAAATGGTCCCCATAGCAACGTTTGCAAATTGGAACGATAAAATGAAATTTCCAATGTCTTGTTTTAACTTTCTATTCACTTCCGCATTTCAGTTTCAGAACTTCTATATAGAATCTCCAGAAATAACGTTAATATACTTCAGTATCTTTTTCCTCGGTTTATTTTAAGGGAGATACAGCCCTCTCAAGGGTGAACTTTGAAGATCGATTTTTGTAATTTGAAAGGGTAAGATATAATTATGTTATTCAGAATGCTAAATAAGTACGATTATTAATTTATATCAGGAACTTCTAGTACTTCTTATTGCTACAAATATTTTACATTTGTTTCATGTACTTAAAATTCTTAAATTATATATTAATTCTCGGGAAATAGGTCACACTAACTTATATGCTTATTATTTTCGTCTTTACGTACGTTAAATAATACGCATATGTGTTAATGTGACCTGTTTCCCGAGAATTTTTATATAATTCATACCTGCATCAAGAATCATTATTAAAAATTCGTAAATTCTCAGTGCGAGTGCCGGAGATGATTGTATTCCTACAATACTTGTCCCGCCTCGACTCTCGCCTCATCGACCTCCCTGGATGTGAAAATGAAAGTCTAATATACTTTTGGGATTTATTTTATATACGATATATACTTATATTTCCAGAACTCAATTAAATATTGCTATGTAGTAGATATAATATAAACATAAATTATTAGACACAAAACATTCAACATTCAAATTATTCAAAGAGATCAAAGTTACGATAGTTAGCATGAGAAAATAATCATACAAGATTATGTATTGGCATTTCTCTGAATTCAAGAATGGATCAATATCGATAATCACTAATTTACATTTGAACTATCTGAAATGTGAAAGTTGATAAATTCAAAAATGTGATGGTATTTTCGTGGAATATGCTTGACAAAACTTTCACTTTTACTGAATTCTCGTGATTCCTCTATTATTATAGTATTTAATCCTCACATATCCGGATGCTTATATTTTTTTTAAGCAAATCCTGCATTTCTACTCGTTTGTAAAGCCGTATGATATAAGAAACAAACAAAAAATTGAACATAAATGCAGTGAAAAAGTGAGCGCTTAGAGGAAAGGTGTTTCCATTATTTCTCTGCTAACTTGAATAAACTAAGATATCGGCATCATAATTTATTGTAATTACTGTCTCTCTCTGAATAATTTATGAGTAATATTAATAACAGGTTTATTGGAGATAATATCAATTTCTACCTACAAACAAATACATTAAAACAGAGTGGACACAAATAATGTAATACATGATTTTGCGTATTATGAGTGACATTGGAATCTTTTATTATTTCAGGATTAAACCAACAATTATATACCATATATGCCAGTGTCGAATCGAACTGTGAAGTGTTCCGTTTCATGCATATCTTTTGGGTGCACTCTGTTTGGGATATATAATAATACAATAAGAATGAAAAAGCAATAAATCTGTAGAAAATCTATATAACACTTTTAGAAATAGTCTATATATTATAATAAGTAAATATTAATGTCACGTTGAATTCTGAAATGGTATTCATTAATCCATCTTATGTATTTATATTTTGTAAATCAGCGGTGCATAGGAGTCTAGTGAGTTAGAGTGATGCAGAGGCATTGTATAAATTTAGAAGAGGCAAATAAAGCGCTATTGTGGGTTGTATCTTACAATATACAATGCGCGCAAACCTACTCTCACTTTACTTCACAGAACAACTATCTTCACTTATACAAGTAATTCGCGATAGAAGTACGGTTATACATTTATTTGAGAACTTTGAATAACTATGAATAATAAAATAAATTAACAGTACCTAGTTCAATTGAATTTTAGTTCTAGCAACGTCATTAGATAATTAATGGCAGACGCACTATGAATAGAACGCTCATACTCATTAAATCACTATTAACCGCTGACTTGTGCTCAATATGTATATATGAACACAATAGAATGTAATCAATGATCATTCAGAGTATAACCACTAAAATGACATGTGGAAAGATCAGAAAATAATTACCAAATTAACGAATGAAATGCAAGTTTCTCTACAAATCATGGACCTACAAAACGATATATTTAAAAATCAATGAGAAACTACAATTTTCACTACATGTTTTTTTTTATGGTAATCACTCACCCAGTTAATTGGATACTTCTCGTGTTGTAGATATGTGTATCATCAGTTCATCACTACTAAATGTAACAAATGGACTGCAGTATGAACTGAACATATTTTTTGTAAGTTCAGTAATTGTAGTAATTACTCAGCGAATCTAATAACCTGGGAGTGAGTAATTACCATTAAAACACATGCAGTGAAAATCGTAGTCTGAAAGATTCTGACCACCAATTTGAAGTTTTCAGCACAATATTGATTGGCATACAGGTATTTAAAACATCTTGATACCATCCTAGTATAAATTCTTCAGATTATATTCTGTATGTAGCTGCAATTAACAAATAGCTTGTTGATTTTAACTAGTGGACAAAAATATCTCTTGGTACCAAAAACTGTGAACATCTCTATTGTGTCCTCAGAAAGCTCCTAATTGTCTCATTTAGCTGATTATTTTACATTATCTATTCGTGTGACGATAACCATAATCCATAATCGGATAATTATGATAAGATGCAACACCGCAATGAATGCTCATTTCCATGAATTCAACGTGACCCTCTCAAGTGACTCAGATATTTATGAAATTGCTTTGATATCCACATGCTGAATAATATTGAGAATATTACTTTACCTTCAAAAATCATATATTATTAAATAAGTAAGTTAATATAATACAACCCTCTCGATCTGGGTTGACGCATTGCATTATCACCAGTATTCTAAAAATTAGCTACAACAAAATTAAAACCCACAAATATTTTCAAATAAGTGGATGCTGTAGAAATGTAGATGCTTGCTAGGAATCCGATAAGTCTTTTCGAAATATGTGAACGACTTATCATAAACTGAAAATGCTGTATAACTGCAGATACTTTTTGAACTATTAGATGAGATTGACACACTCATTTCATCAATTTCAACGTATCGTGCTTTGCATTAGTCTAAGTCAATAGATAAGATATACTTAAACAAATTGTTGCATTGGATTTAGTTAGAGCTAGAAGGAATTTGGTCTTATATCCCAGGTTTATCTTAGTTCTGGATGGCTCCCTCAAGGTCTTGAGTTAACCGGGCGTATTCAATGTAGAAATGTATCACATTTTTGCTAAGCAAACTCATTAAGAATATTGGTGTTCTTATCCTTGAACGTGATTTGTAAATCCTTACACTATACGTAAGTTCACATACATTTATTTTACCTCGGTATTTACAATAATAGTGAAACTAAGCGCCTACCTATACTTCGACTGAGTTTTGTGTGAAAATTGTTGCTTTTCAGTGAGTAAATATTTATCATCTTTTTGGAGGTGGAAAGCTTAGAAGTTTTTTTGTTGACTTATTATTCACATTGTACTTTAATTCGTTGTTTTCTTTACATTATCCTCATATTCAATACTGTTAGGTAATGAGCTTATTCAACAATTGACATTATATTCAAGATATCGTTTTCGTAATTGGAAATCTATTACGTGATCTTAACAACATGATTTGGTCTGGAATCTCTACTCAATAATAACATCAATCATTAAAAGCAAAACTTGATTACGAGTATTGATTTCAGACCAAATAATGTTGTTAAGATCAATACTCAATAATAACATCAATCATTGAAAGCAAAACTTGGTTAAGAGAAACTGATTATGAACTATTGGAGGATGCAAATTTTGTAAAAAAGCACCATTTATGATTCGAAAACCATATGGATATCAAGGAACATTCATAAATATCTGTTTATTATAGTATTTCCTTTACAGATATGTACCAACAACGCAAATACAGTTACATTACTAACTTTTCATATTCGAACAATTATCTGTAGATATGAAACAATACGAAAATTATTGGTTTAGAATTTGGTCTTTCCAAAAATGAAGTTTCCTGGATCTGTTTGATTTTCTGAAGTGAAAAATTGTTTCCATAGAGTGACAAACTGGTCGTAATCAACATCTTTTCTTCCCTGAAAAAAGAAAGTAGTAAAATAAGTAAATATATTCATGGCAATAGTTGAAACAACCGTCATCAAAAATGGAAAAATTTCACTGTAATGAATTAATCATACCACATATCAGATGAGTCTTTGATAATACCCAAAGTATACTAAACAATATTCATGATTATGCAGGTGGTAATTTACTTGACGACACCCGAAAGAGGTTCTTCACTAAACGAACCCAAATGTATAGGCATCATGACATTGCAATATAGTCAACTTCCGAACGGATTACTTACAATACTGTGACAATCTAAAATGTAGATAAATCATACTAGTCGATATGGGAATGTACATAGAATGCTCTCTAGCTTTTATCGACCACTTGTGTTTTTCTGGCCTGGATCAGTCAAAATTTGTTTTCTAACAAGAAAATTACTAAGAACCGCAAATTTTTGACCGAATCTACACTACTTTTCAGTTCAGAGAAGGCTATAGTTCTGTAGGAGAATTGAATTAGAGAAAATAATAGAGGTATTTGAGATATTTTTCTGCAACTTTTTTGGTCTTCGCTCATTTGAATGGAAAAATAACAAAGATATTTCGTGTACCTACAACCTTAAATTCTATACCAATAGCAGTGAAAGCAAAATTGTTGAAATTTTGAAAATATTCAATTATGTCTCCGAGTAGCCAGCGCTAGAGCTGATGGAAGAAGTAATGAAGCAGCAGAATGGTCCATTAAATAAGAAGCGGGCCTACGTGGGCACTATTTTTAATCCTTTCGGATTGGATAAATTTATCCTTAGTACTGCGGTCTAAGTAGCTAAGGCTAGGTAGAACAATTTCTTAAAAATTTCTGATGGACCACTAATAGATATTCTAGTGTGCTGCATTCTTGTTACATTCTTCTAGTGCACTCCATGCTGGGTGTCGAGTGGCTCTCTTATGTATACTTTCACCATCTTCTAGCTTATATCACAAGGGTGCAGGGCCCACAAAGTGTTCCTTCAGACTCTTCGCAGGCAGCTATCCGTTTTGATATTACCCTCACACCTTGGTGTGCTGGTGTCCATCTGAGCATCACCCTTTTACAAGGTTTACTCATATTCTGAGGCATACTACGACTAATGTAGAATAGTAATATCAAGATTCGTTAGCGCTTCTTGGCTCTTAAGGGCCTCTCTATCATGGTTTTGGGAGACTTTATGAGGCGATTATTTCTGATTGTTGTACGGTGGTGAATCTGCCAAATATAGACTAATAGCTTTGTTTCCCATATCTCTGTATACCAGCGCCTGACTGCCCACCTTTCAGGCCCCATCTGTAAACCAGATGGTTCCATTTAACGATTTGAGGTTGGTCCCAACTCCCAACGTTCTCCCTTTCTTACCTCTTGGGGAAGATTATCCTGAAGCTTTTCGGCAAGCAAAAGCCCTTCATGTAATCTGATCGTATTGCTAGTATGAAATCTTTCTTAATTGTCTCCAATACTTCGATTTGTTATCTTCATGGATAATACCAGGATAGGAAACTGTCTATTTCACACTATAGACCACAGTAAGTCAATATAGCCAGCAATGCTGGAGGAGAACCTAGGTTCTTGAAAGTGCTAACTTATTTTGCGCGTCCCGCAAGAACCCGCTCTGACATCATTGCCAACAGATGGCATCTCACTCTTTCCACTCGGGTTTCCTATCTTGTCTATCTAGTATCGTGTTGGACCTCTGTGTGTTCACCCATATGGAGAGACGGGAGTCTCAGTAGGATTATAACCACCGCCGTGGGCGTGGTCTATAGTTATAGTGGTTATAGCCAAGCATACTTTGGAGCTTTTGCAGCCTTAATTCAGTATTTTTTTTCTCGTTTTATACCATCAACGATGTGCTGCGTATGTGACTATCTATGTAATCACTGTAATGTACACCGTTGCAGCATCTACGATTTTAGTCTCCAACCATTCTGCGGCAGGTGCAGAGTGGCCTTGTTGCCTTGATTATGGTTGTGTTTAGATGATTGTTCATCCTTTTCAGTCATTGAGACTGCCCTGGTTGCAGAAGCGAACCTACCTCACGAGGTGTAGTGTTTAGTGGGCATATCTGAGGTTATTGAATTCGAACTCAGGGACTCCCACACACTACCTTGTGGGATGTTACAGGCCGTAAGGTGCACGTAAAGGATTTCAACCACCTCCAAAATAAAGTGGATACTTGTACAAAATAAGGCATTTATGCAGGCTTATTTTGGTGAAATTATGTATGAATTTAATATTATCTATAACTTCTAGAATCGTAGATGAACTATTTAACTTTGTCAATCGAACACGGAACATCAATATATTTGTCGAGGAAGTTCAAATAGAATACATATTTCCATTTTTGTTTGCTCAATCAACAATACCTATAACGAACATTTTCTGGAAATTAATTTTAATAGTTTGAAAATTTTGTCTTACAATATTCACAACCTTTTTACGAGAAACATCCCATTGAGTTATCGTAATGGATCTTAGATCGTCATCAATCGTTTGTGCATATCAAGAAATAACACCCTTAATGTTGCGAAATGAGAGACGTTATTTGGTCACCATATTGAATTAAAAAAACTAATACGTAGCACATTTCAAATGGGATTCAGAACGATAAGCAAATTTATGATAATGTCTAGAGAAATGAGGAATTTTTCCAAAATTGGATCATTATTATGGATATTATGATGTTGATGCTAGGTGAACATCAGTCAATTCAAAATTTTTTAGAAGAATATGTAATGAAGCAGCAGCAAGATTGTGCTAGTTAGATTTACAACCTTGATTTGAAGATGTAATATTTTTAAACTCATCATGAACTACTTCATTCAATGCTATTACATAATATGACGAGCTATGATGTTATATCAACAAAAGTAGGAACAGAAACGAGGGCAGCAGGAAAATTGTTGGAATTCCGCTGTATATTGGAACACCAAATGCGAATAGCAGCATATTCTGCATGGGTAAATATTGTATTAGAGTCCTCAAATGATTCAGCTGAACGATATTTCAGGAATTCAGAGGGGTTTGATATTGGGATTTAGCTGACACATATTCGAGCTACTCTGTTTGGAATAAATTACTTCATTAAAAAACTTGGAAGCACTCATATGCGATCCTTTCATATGTGTGTTTTAGTGATAACATTCACCAGAGGTATGAATATTCGTCAATTTTAACTTCAGTTTTCAGTTCAAACTTCAACCCTGCCCTGGAGATGCTACCTGTAATGGTTGACGAAACGTCGGCATCAAGTCGTGCTATTGTGATGCGGAATCCATTCGGAAGTCAAGAGTTCTCAAGTTTAACTTCACATTCATTTGCAGTATGTCGGTCTTGCATGAATATCGAAATTCGTTCATTACAGTCAAAGTTTGCTCAGTGGGAATATTAAAATTATTATTAATGTTGTTGGTTTCCGGTTGTTGTTAGCTTATTCGCAGAAAGTGCACCAACTTTTCTTTTTTTCATTTTTATAAAACGATTCATAATAGTAGTAGAAGAATAATCCTTGACTATAAGTTTTGTAATACTATATGAGGTACCTCCAAGTATTTTTTTGCGATACGATTGTTTATATTCTTGAGTGAATAAACAAATTAGGTCAGTTCTTTAATGTTTATTAGCATATAGAGACTTCCGGTTTCAATAAAAATTGATTTATATGTAAATTCTTGGAAAATAAGTTACATATATCACATATCAAATATATTTTCGTATTTACGTCAGAAACTTCAGAAGACGTTTGAAAACTAATTCACTTTAATTAAAGCGCGGGATATCTTAAACTAATTGCATGAAGCACTGAGCATCTTTATAGCATTAATCTCAATTAAAACGTCGCAACAACGAACAAAACACACAAAAATAAATTGCCAATTAATGTGTAAAATATATGAATAGTATTAGAAAACCATTACACAGTAACGATGGTTGGTGTGACCTATGTCCCAAAAAATCACATATAATTCATACATGGGTCAAGAATCATTACTATAAAAATGTATCTACTTGGGCTCAAATGGTTTGTACTGAGTTGAGCTATTGAATATATATATATATATATATATAGTGTAGGTACACTTATTTCTTTTGTTTACTTTCTACAACAGTTTATTCAAAAGTCCTTAGTGAACAAATTAAATATCTCAGCAACCAAATGCCGGATCGACATTTGAAATATTTCCCGAAAATGCAAATTTTGGTCCATGATTTATCGCGATCCAATGAGTAGAACCCGAGATATCGTACCGGATGTGTTTGTAGCCATAAATCCGACATTCTCAATTTTTTTTCAACAAAACTTGGTTTAATGTAAAGAGTAAGGCCGTACTAGGTTACGTTCAAGATATGTTATTAGATTTTTATTACATCGATAGATATGGACAATTTAAGAAACTTAAAACGAGGTGCAGCGTTCGAAAACTATATACGTTTGATACTGCTGACGAGTCGCGTGCGAGTATTAAGGATATGAAATGCGCAAGCTGCTTCAGGTTTTTCTTTAATTTCAGGTAGATGAATTCGTCTACTGTGGGTATTATATAGCCTTGTGTTTTTTTTACTGAACTATGATTTTGTCCAGCCTCTTCGAGCAGCTGCAGATGATGAATGTCGTCTACTGTTAGTTCACGTAAAGAAGCTCAGTTGAGTGTACATCGTTGAATTTGTTGATGATATTGAAACTTAGAACGAATTTGTTGAATTAAAGTTATCTATTAGTAATTGATTGTGTCGAAAGTCTTATTCACTGCTTATAAGTGAAATGTTTGATCAAATAACAATTTTGAAAAATTGATCCAAATATTTCAAACTGCATGTATTTCTTCATTAGATGTATACTTTTTCCTTTTTCCACACAAATAATATTAAAATAATTGAATTCGATAATTATAAACGTATGAAGAAATTGAATTTTCTTTGTGGAGAAGGTGATGAACTTATTTTCAGAATAATGAATTCTGAGCGGAAGTACTTACGGCGGACATCTTTTCGAATGCTAGTTTGCACTCAGATGGCTCAAGCCCATAGCACGAACATACACTAGTGAATTCATCTACATCAATACTACCATCCCCACTGGCATCCTCCAAATCGAACATGAATTTCAAATATTGTGTTTGCCATTCCAAAGCATTCTCTGGATTTCTTGCATAGTCATTCCACATTGTAGCCCATTCCTCAACACTGACCTGGATACAAAGAGATGAGTCAGTTCAAACTGTAGATTCGTCGATATTGCTTATGAAACATTATTAATACCTTGATATAAATTGGGATTAAACATTTTGCCAAGATCTACAAAGCATTTTAATTCGTATCATATTTCAATCAATAGACATTGTCAAGAGAGTAAGAAAACTAAAGTTGAGAGGAAATGAAAAGCTTCTTTATAACTTCAAAACTTTCTAACAAAAGAAAAGAAGCTTCGCAGAAAAGTGTGAATGGCTTAAAATATCTCTACTTAGACATATGTTGTTTTATTATAACATATGACAAGGGTGAAAAAACGAAATAATATTCCACTGTCTGATACCAGTGTATGAGATTTCACAATTCGAGTGTATTTATGGGTACATTTTCTTATTATTAATCGAGGGCATGAATAAACATAAGAAACAATTGCTCTATTGGTCTAGGGGGCGGTTTGTTTTATACAATTTAAACAAGCGCTATGTAACAAAAGTACTATAAGCCAGAAATAATTCTGTCTTTGGAATTATATTACTCACCTTTCAAAGTATGATTATAAAGGTGCTCCAAAATTAACGCAAGATTTGAATTTTCCGCCATTTGTGGAAATTTCGACAAAGGAGCGAGTATGTGCCAGTAAAGCCGTGGAGGCTATTTGCCCGATGTGTTATTCCATAAGTAACCCTATTCTATGTACTTTATGATCCAATGAAAAAATTACAATCTAAAGACTAAAAACTTTGTTTTCTATTTAATTCAAATCTTGCGTTAATTTTGGGACACCCATATTTGAATTTTTCAAGTGAAACTAATTTGAAGTATTTTGTGTCAAGAATTGTGAGATAGTATCATATCAACAATATGTTTCATATGAAATTAGGTTATAATCAATTAGTGCAAGATTTTTTTTTGTCAAAGTTATAAGATGTTCCGATATTGCTGGTATTACAGGTTACAATAAACAATTTCGGAACGCTTCATAGGGGCAGTGATCTAAAAATGTGAATTATTTTTGGAATGATTTAGGCAGTAATGTCAGCGGACAGTGGTAAGGGAACAAATACAGAAGATAACCTATTGTTTTCGTTGTGAAACGATGGCCGAAATGAATCAAACCTTATTAGATGAAATACCTCGAGCTCTAGCGGTGGATTTATGGGGTACAACTTGATGCTTTTTTTGCTATATTTGCAGATGAAAATGATAATTTTGCATTAACCAATCTAATAATAACTGATTATACTGATTCTAGATTTCATTTCTAACCAGTCGCCACTGTTGATGTTGATAACGTTGATTTTAAATCATTACTATAACCGAATAGCCTAACTTGTTCCAATTTGGAGAGGGGATACTCTGACCACATGATCATTTCTGTAACAGTATCACCAGCAAATAAATCAACTGGTTTTCTAAAAAGTGCCGCATAAAAATTGCCATTATATTTCAGTAAAATCGAAACGACGAAATTTACTAGTCAGTTCTGTTCAGTAATATCAGAACATAACGGTTATCGAATGATTTTTGAAAATATGTACTAATCTGGATAGGTAATGATTTGAAAATAAATAATCTGTATACTTCTAAAATGTCATCATCTAATTCTGGATTTGTATACAGTTTGCATTCATAAAGAATCTTCATATTCCACATTCAGACTATTTTTTCTTGAGCATTATTGTTGGGAATTCATGTCAGAAATTCTAAATATTTCCTGCGTTATAGGCGATGTTGTGTCCATTTATACAGGGTGAGTCAGTTTTTTGTAGCCAAACTGCAACAGGAAATAGAACACGTGTTTTTAAGAAGAAAAGTTCAATAAACATATGTCGTAGAAGGCTTCGTTTTCGAGATACGGTGTTGTAATTGAAAAAAAAAAATTCGTGTTTTGCGAATATCTCCGGAACCGTTTATCGTACAGAAAACAGCTTTTGTAAGCATTTTCTACTCATAGTAAGCTATGTTCTGTGTGATAAAAAATTTTTTTTTACTCATAATTGGTGAAGATTTTGAAGGGGTAGTGGGTGTTTTTCGCCCCAACTTCTACGCCACTGAAAAAAAAACAACCATTAGAACCGCCAATGTTTTCTACATAAAAAAGGTACTCTTGGTCATAAGCTCTAAAGTTGACCGTTTTCGAGAAAAATCAACTTTTATGTTGAAAAACATGGTCAATCCTTTGATTTTTTTACTTGTTCTACTTGTTTGAATAAATTTCGTCTAATTAGTAAGAATTGACCATGCTTTTCAACATAAAAGTTGATTTTTCTCGAAAACGGTCATTTTTAGAGCTTATGACCAAGAGTACGTTTTTTGTGTAGAAAACATTGGCGGTTCCAATGGTTGTCTCAAAACCGTTTTTTTTTTCAGTGGCGTAGAAGTTGGGGAGAAAAACACCCACTACCCCTTCAAAATCTTCACCAATTATGAGTAAAAAAAATTTTTTATCACACAGAACATAGCTTACTATGAGTAGAAAATGCTTACAAAAGCAAAAAATTAATTTTTTTTTTTCAATTTCAACACCCTGTATCTCGAAAACGAAGCCTTCTACGACATATGTTTATGGAACTTTTCTTCTTAAAAACACTTGTTCTATCTCCTGTTGCAGTTTGGCTACAAAAAACTGACTCACCCTGTATATATAATCATTGCGTCAAATACACACTAAGGATATTTCTTAAAATTAGCTTACTCATTGAAACATAAACGATTTCTTTAAATTTATAAGACGTATTTGAAATGATAAGATCTGTCTTATCAGAAGAATTTTTTATAGCTCAAAATATTTGATCAAAATTCGATAGTATGCAAAATCTATTCTTAGAACAAAGAGAGAATATTCTATTTTTTCCAACTAATGGAAGGTTTTGGCAGTTTGGCATTATATAGAGAAGTGATCACTGTTTTCTATCATGAAATGAAATCGTCCCGCCGCGATAAAATGTTACGAGCTGTAGGAATGCTAGAAAATGGAACTCGTCAGACTGATATTGCTTAAAGCCTCCAAACAACACAGAGCGAACGACACCCAGGTCCGTCAATGATGACAACTCCGGCTCAAGACCGTTTCGTTTAATCAATGGCCTCGCGTAAACCTCTAATAACGATTCCTGAGATAATGAGTCATGTCCCAGAAACTCATTAAACCGTAAGAGGGTGGCTTAAGAAGAAGAGGCCCGCTGAGATGTCAACCTTTATCAATCACGCTGCTCTTTTGAATTGGGCCACAGATCTTGAAAATTGAACCAAAATTAATAGGTGATAGTTTTGTTTACAGAACAGTCAAGAGTCGGCTTATAATCAGATTCAAGTACGGTCAGAGTATGAACGGAACCTGTGTTAAAAGCTATTCTTGTACGTACAAGAAGTGCACATGTGGCATTGATCGTTTGGAATGGAATAAGACTTGTTTTATTGAAAAATTTCCTAAAATACTATATGTGGAGGACATTCTACGGTCAGCTGTGTCACCGCAAGCCAAGGTCTTCGGACTCACCTTTATTTTAATACACGGAAATGCATTTCCGCATGTCGCCAGAACAGTAATGTTTAGAAGAACAAGAAATCATCATGTTGCCATGGCCAGCTCAATCGCCGGATCTAACTTCTATAAAGCGTGCCTGTATATACCGGAAAGGAGAGTTTTGCAGGAGAATTAGTACTTTGGAAAGCTGATCATATCTTTCATTGGCGACACTTGACATTGAATGCTTCAAATTCTATTGTGATCATCCAGCATTATTTTAAAATCTCCAATAATGGTCGATTTTAGCACATCCATATTTGTGATCGTGTTCTGTGTAGTTTACTTTGGTTTTACGTCTATTATGCCATCTACAGCGAGATGAATAGGTTCTTTTCTGGACAGTTCTTAGCACCTAAGTATGAACGAATAATGGAACAACCAATGTGCAACATGTACAACATAGGATGAGCGAAATATTTGTGGAAACGTTCTTCTACAGCAGTTCTACTTTTGATCTAAAACTACAAATCCAAAAGAATTCCAATATACTTACTTGTCCATCCTTATTAGCATCAGCTCTTTGTCTCAAGCCATCCCAAATTTGAATCATACTTTCATAAGTTCTTCGATATTGTTCGGTCCCAGAAGCCCATCCTCTCAAGTTACAGATTTTCTAGAAAAACGATCCTCATATAGTGATATTGATACCACAAAATAATAACTGATATGTACGATGTTATGAATATTATGTTGTTATGATTTTTTTTCGTGTTCGTGTGTTCGTCGCTTTGTAAACTATTTGTTTTTAGTTCTCTATGAAGCAAAATCAAATCAATAGATGAATTGACTGAGTTACATTTATTTGGATTCAAAAAGGAAGTGGAAACTCGGATAATCATCCTCAACAATTCGAATGTGAATTCCTGAAATTATAGGCAACTAGTTTGAATATATTCATCATTATTGAACATTCACTTGCCCTAGCAAAATAATAAAATTCAGTTTATTACTAGAGATAGTTGAGTACTTGAATCAATGCCATAGATAAAATGCAAATTTAAATATAGGCAATGAGAAATTAAAGCCAGCTCGTTAACAAAAATACGGGCTTCATTAGTTTCAGCTTTGTGTAATTAATTTCCAATACATGCAGGCGGCTTAGGAATTATCAGATTATATGTACGCCATTAAACCGAATCAATAGATTTTAGTATTTAACTCGAATGCAATGATGATTTTGTACGATTTTTACTATTCTCATCTCATACATATTTCATGGATAACTTGTGATTGTGATTGTGATTTTCGCAGAAATATTCGTTTTGAGTCTTTCTGAATCGAGCTAGACTATTTTTGAGATGATTATGTGTGTGCGTATGTTCGTAACAGTTGACAAAATTACAGAGTTGACGATATAAGCTGTCGATTAGTTAAATTGACTTGAAAGTTCCGTGTTGACAGTTCATAATTCGGTGTGAACCTAAATTTTGATGAAATTGAACTTCGAAAGTACAGAAACCATTATTCTTCTCAGAACTGCAATTATACGTACTTTTATAAGTCGCGTGTTGGTTAAACTGTACGAAACGGGTATATTTTAACTGCCCTCACTATACGTAATAGGGAAGTTTTGTAATCGAGGCAAAAAATTGTTTCCGGATATCCGAGGATATATCCGTTTTGAGCATTTCTGAATCGATTAGACTATTTTTGATATAATGTCTCTGTGTGCGAAAGTACTAATTCAATCAATTAAATTATTTAGTTTTTCAAATGCCTAAACGTTGGTGGACAAATTATTAACATAAGCTTTTGTTTTATGTGACAATTCTTCTAACAATGTTGATTGTGAAATATGTAGTTAATTTTAATGTAATTTTGTATTATAGGTTGTAATAAATGCTTATATTGCTTGCACTTTGCTTTGTTTTAGTTTTCCGGCTAGTTTATTACTCTATTAATGAACTAAAATGATTTGTTATTCAAATTACCCTTTTATGATTCAGTTCTAATTAATATAATGATAATCAACGTTTCTCCGGAATCTAGACTTACTTTTGGCTCTATTATGCTTGGGTTCTTTATATCTTTGTAGGAGTAATTATGATAGAAGAAAACACCTTTCTGATTTAAATTCAAATAGATGATATGTTCATTCGATCAAGTATAAATTTGAAGTTAAGCCTTTATGTGTCAACAATTTTAAACAATTTGAATTGATCCATAAATGATTACATTGTTCATGGAATTCTATAATATACCATTCCTTATTAACATTTTCAATAGAATAAATAGGTTTGTTCACGACTATTGTATAAAATATGCATAATGCATGGGTTTCCTTAAGCATAATGATATCCATTAATCACTAGTGAATAATGAAATCATTATTCACTACCATCAATATGACAAACATGATAGAAACGTATAGACAAATACGATAAAAATAGAGCGTGCTATGAAACGTCCAGTCAGATCGAATTTAATTTGAAACGTCAACAATTTGTTGGTTCGACTTGTTTCAACAGCAAAGTTTATTAATATCAAAGTATTATTTATGGGTCGTGGACAAAGTATAGTATTCTACGCATATTATGGCTATTATTTAATTGGATGATTTACGACACTCGCCTGCGGCTCGTACCGTAAACTTCATCCACGTGAATAATAGCCACCATAATATGCTCGTTGGATAATATACTATTATAAACTATAATTAACCTTTTAATGATTTCTATGATTACTTTATAAATAGGGCTGTCTTAAATTAAAAGTTTCGGTTGGTACCTACTACAATTACTAAGATTGACATCTTCTGAGTTTATTAATGTTCTACACTCAAAAAGAAATGTGAGTCTTGATCCACTCATTGTTTTATTGAAGAAAGTTGTAAGATTGTAAGTTGTTGATAACAAATTGTCCTTTGACTCGGTTGTAATTACGCTCAAATGGATATAATTATGAAAGATGTGATAACTTATGTATTCAAAAGTTGGTATGGCTTTTTGTAACTGAATTAAATATCTTATTCTCTTATATTTCCAAGGTTAGTATATTGTTTATTCCATATCAGTTAATTCCATTCATTATTATCAATCATTCAATCCCATTTGTTGATTGATTAGCTTATTTTTGAAACGTCGACATGTTGTCACTATCCAACCTGGAGAAATAAAACTTTGTCTATCGACTTCTAACACGAAATGTGTTTGTAGTTCGCTATGCAACGTTTTCATTAAGCTTTAAATGATTGAAAATTCATAATCAAATATTGGAAATTCGATTATTCTGATACTAGAATAAAACAATGACACAACAGTACAATCGCAGACAATTTCAAGTTTGTGATTACTCACCAAATGACAGAAAACAAAGAAGTACCAAAAAACGTTATACGTGAAGTCGACTATATTAAGCTTAAATAAAACTCAAAGAGTATGATTTTCACTAATTTAATAAATAAATGTACTTAACTAGTTTCGCTAAAATCATAGTTTCTTCAAACAAATATTACAAAGTACTGTGTACTTATTTTATATTACCTATATTACAAACTATTTTGTAATATTCTGTTTGAAGAAGCAACGGTATTATCGAAACTGGTTGCATTGATGATATTAGTGAAAATTGAACTTTTAATAGTATAGACCTTACTCTCATCTTTTAAGTATAAAAAGTAGTCCAGTTATTCACAGGATGTTCAAAAGTCTCTGACATTTTTGGCCAATTTTAAACCTCTAGATACCGTTTTACAAATAGAACGCCTATTCTTAAATTGTCTGATGCAGGACTAAAATTTTGCAGTTTCTAAATCAAAACAGTGGGCATATATAGCTTAAGATAATATTTTATATATTTATATGAAAAAGTCTAATGTTTACTTAAGTGTTGACGTTAATTTTAATTATTAACTCACCATTGTCTTAAACTTTGATTTATTCATTGACATCAAATACGGATATCGTTCATTGAGTATTCGACGTGTTCTATCGGTAATTTTCTTTCATCCACCATAAATAATAAATTCATAATATCTTCAGTTGAATATGGATTATTTTTCTCCATTACCGTTTCATTTAATAACATTCATTATTATACCAGCTGTAATGACTTAGACCAGGGGTCTCCAAACTTTCCAGACTTAGGGCCATATACTGTTCACTCCAGTAAGTTACAAGTGCCTTAATCGTTTTAACTTTCCTGCCATTATCTTATAATTTCTAGACTAGTCGCCAAATACGCGCCCTGAGCGAGCATACGCTTGCTAAATTCGCTAGTTCAATTACTATTGTGTACTAATTGTACTTTATTGTAACGACCGCGACACTTGACGACACCTGGTGGTCACACGTGGAAATAGGCAGTGGTAGTACCATTCATCGCTAACAGATAGCGCTAGTAGTACTTTCGAAAGCGCAGTAACAATTAAACATCCGCAAATAATATCTTTGTTCTAGAAAGTTCTGGTATATTCCACTCACTCCTAGATGGCAATAATTGGGGTATGAAAGGCTAGCGCGCGACCGCGAGTCAGTCCGCGTGGGAAAGGCGAAGGAAGCGACACTGTCTGTTGTGAAATAAAGTAGTGCGTAACTCCTTAAAAACGTGTTTGTGTGTGTTTAAAAGACATCATCGTAACAGTATTTTGATTTGACTTGTTGTTCTTGTGTGTAAATTACTATTATGGAAAAGAAGCAAAAAGTAGACAGTGAATGAAGAACATTCAAAGATCAATGGAATTTTCAATATTTCGTAATTGAGTCCAGTAAGAAGGCACCATGTTTGACTTGCAATGAAACTATATCCGTCCTCAAAGAATATAACATTGAATGTCATTATGAAACGAAACATTTTCAAAATGACACAAAATATACAAGAAATTTGAAGCTTTGAAGCGCGGATTGAAATCGCAGCAATCCTTGTTTACAAAACTCGATACTGAACAAGAGGCTGCAACTCGTGCAAGCTTTAGTGTGGCTCTTGAAATTGAGAAACTTGGAAAACCATTCTCCGATGGAGAAATGATGCGTAATTGGAGTAGCCGAAGAAATGTGCCCCGAAAAGGTAAATTCATTTAAAACTGTCAGTTTGTCAACAAAACTGTGACTCGGAGGGTAGAAGACATCCCAGAAAATATATCATCTCAACTATCTGACAAAATGGACATTTTGAGTGGTTTTCTCTGTCCTTGGGTGAGTAAATGGATGTGTTAGATACTGCGCAGGTGTTGATTTTTATTCAAGGAGTAATTGAAAGGTATGAAGTGTATAAAGAATTTCTTGATATTGATATAGAATTCACGTCACGACTACTGTGTCAGATATTTTCAAGGGAGTTGAATATGTCAATAATAAAAAGAACCTTCTATGGAAAAACTTGAAATCTATTATTACTGATGGAGGCAAAAACATGTGTGGTTCAAATAAAGGAATGGTTGCTCTTGTATCAAAGGCTGAAGAAAATGATGGTGGTTCAAAACCATTAGTATTACATTAACATTCATCAACAGTCTTTGTGCGGGAAATGTTTGGATATGTCGGAAGTTCTAAAACCAGTCATATCAGTTATTAATTTCATCAGATCCTCTGAGCTGAATCACTGACGATTCCGCGAGTTATTTAAAGAGATTTGAGAAAATGACTTACCATATTATACTGCCGTACGCTGGTTTAATCGCGGAAAAGTCCTTCGGCGGTTTTTTGAACAGTGATCGAAATTTTTTTGAATGTGAAGCATCGCCCTTTTCCGAATTACAAAATAGTGAATGGCTGTGGAAGTTAGCATTCTATGTCGATCTGACAAAACATATGAACGAACTGAACTAGGAGAAAACCAGCTTCTCCCTGATTTATACACTAATATCAAATCGTTCCGGCAGAAGATAATACTGTTTTAATCACCAATGTTTCAATCAAAATGTTTCACACATTCTAAAATATGTGAAATATTCAGCCACACTACTGAGACTGAGGTTCTCGTCGATTTTGCAATCGAAGCTTTGAGTGCTTTGAAGATAAATTTTGATACTCGTTTCTCACACTTTGCTGTCATTGCGAATGAAATTAAGATTTTTCAAAATCCCTTTGATACTGACATTGAAACTCCGAAACTACAAATGGAAATTATTGATTTACAGTGCAGTGATATAATGAAGAACAAATATCAAAACTCATCTTTGTTCAAATTTTATAAGAGTCTTCCACTGGTACAATTTGATAATTTGCATAAATGAACTCATGGACTGTTTTCAATTTTTGGTACTACTTACTTATGTGACAAAACATCCTCCAAAATGAAGTACACAAAGAATGTTTACAGATCTAAGTTAACCGATGAGTATCTTAAATCTCTTTGAATAATTGGTACAAGTGAAATTGGTCCACAACTACAAACTATTGTCAGTGGAAAATCACAATTACATGAAAAAATTAGTATTTTATATCTTATAATGTTTATATGTTATATGTTTATGTGTTTATATGTTATAATGTTAGTGGGATTCATTTCAATTATTTGTTAGTTATTATGCTTATGTTAAATTTTTTTTGCGTATTATACTGGTCCGGCAAAATGTTCTCCCACATTTTGCACCGAATCACTGAAGAGAGGGGGAACTTAACGTAGTCGGTCAAAGAGTTCTATATATAGAAATCTTTGTAGTTGGTTGATAGCTCGCCCCTTCCCCTTGCCATTTCAGTTGTCGCCATGAATTGGACGGGCGAGCATCGTGCCTTTGTTATCGAAACATTAATGAAAAGTAACGAATCTGTGATTACGACACAAATAACTTTTCGTACTCACTTCGAGCTTGGTAGACATGCTCCTGTTCCAGATAGCAAAACAATACTGTTGTGGGTTTCAAATTTTAGAGCCACAGGTTCAGCCTCGAAAGAAAATCAACTGGTAGACCCAGAAGTGTTCGGACACCTGAAAATGTTGCAGCTGTAAGAGAAGCAGTTCAACGCTCTCCTAGCCGTTCAGCTGTTAAACATGCCTCTGCGTTGCGTTTGTCAGATCGTTCTGTGAGAAGAATTTTACACGCCGATCTGAAGTTCCACCCATACAAAATGATGATCGTGCAAGAACTTAGTGAACGAGACTGGGAAAATCGCACAGCATGTTCCAGCGATATTCTTCTGAACGTCCCAGAAAATGCTCTTTTAATGACGAGTGACGAAGCGCATTTCCATTTGTCTGGCAGTGTCAACAAGCAGAAATTTCGCTACTGGGCATCAGAAAATCCGCGACAGCTCCATGAAAAGCCACTTCACAGCCCACGTGTTACCGTTTGGTGTGCTGTTGGATCTTTTGGCGTTTGGTGTCCTTATTTTTTTGAAGAGGGAGGCGTGACCGTAACTGCCGATCGATATGTCGACATGCTACGCAATTTTTTGGAACTAAAACTTAGGGAACTTGAACATCCGGATGTGTGGTTTCAACAGGATGGAGCTACGGCTTATACGGCAAGAAGGACAATGGACGTTTCAAGGGAAATGTTTCCAGGACACGTAATCTCGTTACGTGCGGAGACGTTGGGTGGCCTGTGCGTTCACCCGATCTTGCCCCATGCAACTTTTTCCTTTGGAACTACCTGAAAGCAAGGGTTTTTCAACACCATCCCCGAACCATCGACTAATTGAAAGCAGAAATACGCCAAGCAATTACAGGAATATCGACTCAAATTACTGCTCGAGTGATGGAAACTTTCAGAAATCAGCTTCGAATGTGTATCGAGAAAAATGGTCGCCATTTGGACTCTGTAATTTTCAAAACTTAATAAAAATAAATGACATAGCATACATTTTCAGTTAATAAAAATAAAATCTAAATAGCATTTACAATGGCGTTTTTATTAAACATTAAAATGTGGGAGATCAATTTGCCGGACCCTTACTTGTCATTAAGCTTTACCCAGCGAGTAAATGAAATCAAGTTACTATCATTCTGTGTCTTTTTATTCAACTTATCAACAACAATAACAATTATAAGCCATTAGCTGTCGCGGGCCGGATTGCTGACCCTGGCGGGCCGTAGTATAGAGACCCCTGGCTTAGACCAATAATTTATTTTTGCATTTGACGATATAATAAGTCTCATTGGAATATGGTAATCACATTTCGATGAATCTATGAACTTTTAGGTGAAACTTCAAATACCTAATTGAAGTAACTAACTCAGATAGGTATAATGGGAAACTCTTGTACAGAGTGGTCCAAATTGGACCCTTTTGATAGGGAACACCAATTTCTAGAGAAGATAGAGAAAAACTAGCCTACATGTTACGAGGTCGATTTTTGAGAGAAAATGAATGCAGAAAACCGCACTTTGATATCTTGACTTGTTCAAAAGATGCAAGGTGTTTTTCAATTTTATGCATTTTTGACCCACCCTCGTAACTTGTTTATTTATGAATATTTCTGATTTCTGTGAAAACATTCTTAAGACACTTTTTTGAGAGGAATCTAACGGTGTTCCTTGTTTTTTATTGAAAAATATTGTTTTGAAGTTATGACATAAACTTGTATTTTTTCTTATGGACCATCCTGTATATTTTTACATATTCGTGTTTCAAATAAAATTCTCTTTTCAAATATATATAATAGTTGCTACTTCTCTTTCAAAACATTTATTTTGTGGCTGTTTTCGACTTATTTTAGATGAATAATCAAAATCTGGGTTGCCATACCTGAATACGAAACAAAATAGTTCTACATAACTGCTGTTGAAAACAATAATTAGTGCCTATTTTATAATAACTCATTAATTTAATCAAAAAACAGAATAACAAGAACAAAAATATTACATTTTTAAACTACATATTTACAACATGTGTTCAAATTGAGCACCATTTAAATCGAAACATAATTGACTTCGCTTCCTAACATTATTGACAGCATTAATTATTTCTACCGCAGGTATTGAACGAAAGGCATGTCGCACTGCTGCTTCCAACGCTTCTCGGGAATCAGGATGGCGTTTATACGTGAGGTCCTTTATTCTTCCCCAGAGGTAAAAATCTGGAGGCGTAAGATCGGGGGATCTTGCCGCCCAATGAACAGGACCCCGGTTGCCAAGCCAATTATTGTCCTCAAATATTTCGTTCAAATACGTCGTTATAATGTGTGCGTTATGACACGGTGCCCCGTCTTGTTGGAAGTATACGTGTCCAATTTGTTGTAATGGCAAATCATCCATTATAGGTTCGACAAATTCCCGCAATATTTCCACATATCGGGCTGCTGTAAGGTTACCCTCATAGATATGGGGACCGATAAACCTTCCTCTAAAAATATCGACCCAAACATTAAAACTGTATCGGCCTTGATTTTGTGTCTCCACTGTAATATATGGATTTTCCAAAGTCCAATTGTAGGAATTGTATCTATTAAAAATACCAGCGCTGCTAACGCATGCTTCATCAGTCTATATGATGTTCTGTCCAAAGTTTAAGTTTTCAGCACATTTTCCTAAATACCATTGGCAGAATTCGAGCCGGAATTGTAGGTCATTTGGTCGTAACTTGTGAACTTTTCTTACTCTATACGGTTTGAATTTATTTTTTCTTAGAATTCGCATTGCTGTCGTCTTTGGAATACCTGTATTCAACTGCATTTTGCGTAGTGAAATATTGGGTTGATTTTGTATTTCCCCCAAAACTGTTATTTCTTCTAACTCTCTATCTCTATTCCTGGCTTCGTAAACTCTTGTCCTTGGTTTTGAAAAAGAACCGTAATTAACTAGGTTTTGCTGCAATCTAGTGAACATATCCCGAAACGGTTGTCTCCTTTCAGGGTATCGGTCAAAGTAAATATTGCTGGCAGCCTGTGCATCTTCATGTGATTCCCAATAACACTTTAGCATATCATATTTTTTGTAATTTTCATACATTTTGAATTAACAGGAAGATAAAAATATTGTCGTAAGTTCAAAGCTCAGTTCAAAGAAGCACACTAAACTTGTAAAGCAAACTGCAATTATTAATAATTGTTTGACAGTACGCATAGACTGAAGTTGCTAAGGTATTTTGTTTCGTATTCAGGCATGGCAACCCAGATTTTGATTATTCATCTAAAATAAGTCGAAAACAGCCACAAAATAAATGTTTTGAAAGAGAAGTAGCAACTATTATATATATTTGAAAAGAGAATTTTATTTCAAACACGAATATGTAAAAATATACAGGGTAGTTCATAAGAAAAAATACAAGTTTATGTCATAACTTCAAAACCATATTTTTCAATAAAAAACAAGGAACACCATTAGATTCCTTTCAAAAAAGTGTCTCAAGAATATTTTCACAGAAATCAGAAATATTCATAAATAAACAAGTTACTGGGGGGGTCAGAAATGCACAAAATTGAAAAACACCTTGTATCTTTTGAACAAGTCAAGATATCAAAGTGCGGTTTTCGGCATTCATTTTCTCTCAAAAATCGACCTCGTAACATGTAGGCTAGTTTTTCTCTATCTTCTCTAGAAATTGGTGTTTCCTATCAAAAGTGTCCAATTTGGACCACTCTGTACATAACACAGAATTCAGTCCTACATCAGAAAAACGTAAAATATACAGGTGTTCTACATTTGAACCATAAGTTTATATTGGATTTTTATCACGTAATGGCCGATTTCATAAATTGTCGATTCTATAAGTATGAATACTGTATATATTTATATCAAGTAGAAAAATAGGACATATAATTCACTTCCGATAATACGTTTATTTGGAGAAGGTATAACTTGACTATGCCACATTTAACGTTATATGTGTAACTACATCACAAGACCCTTGTGTATTCGAATATATTGGTTATATTGTCAGTAATAAAAGACGTCGAATGGCATTCTGAAAGCTTTAAATACATCCTTAGTTATATCTTGACAATGTATTTCCTCGAATGTTTGTATTGGGAAAGGGTCGTTAGATTAATGCTTTGCTTTGAAATTGAGTTTGTTTGAATAGTAAGTAGCACATGGCAATCTGAAGTATACATGTTGAACAGTTTCTATTTGCCTTGACAGCATACCCAAGACTTCTTGAGTCTATCTACAATTAGTTTTGTACATTTCACAGTTGACTAACCGCACAATGGTGTCGACACATACATCGAGTCTATTCCTAGCAGTACGAAGTTAATGGAAAAACAATTTTAATTGAATCTGCCATTAATTTTAACTCTACATTATTTAGCTCCTGAACTACTTCAAGAATGTACGTTGTTTGCTTCGAATGATTTCATGTAGAGAAGCTATCTCGAAACACTAGAAAATTCCTTCGAATAATACTATCTCAGGAAATAATATTGATCATGAACTCTTTCCAAATTTATCTACAGCAAATTGATCATTCTTGGTCGAAACATACATATACTCTAACTTTACTGTAAGAATGTATTCGCAACAGTTGATCAACTCAATTTGCGATTACCAAAAGTACGTTTCTTTGAAGTTAGTAGTAGTGGTATAAGAATAAATGTAACATAATGTACAGGAAGCTTGTTTACCTCAGCGTGTGATACAGTCGTGTTTCCAGGATGACCAGGCGGTTTTCAATGTTTTTGAAACACACCTAAACCTTTCAAATACCAAAATGAATTCGCATAATATCATACCTATTATCCCCTCTAACCTATTGTACGACCATATTAAAATAATAAATATCACCTCACTGCTTTACACACCACAGTTTCTTTATATACAGCACATTCATGAATAATCCAACTGTAACTGTAACTAATAAACTATAAAAGAGTTCCCACTGTGGAGATACTATAACACTATAAATAAGAAACAATCACCAGTATCCACTAAAAATATTGTTAAAGAGCTAAGGATCTTGCAGCTACCAAGCAGTCTTCATCAAAGTAAACTGAGTTTACTCTAATAATGGATACTTGGTAGTTGAAAGAGGCTCAGTACTTTCGACTCTAAATCTGTATGTTCCACTAGAATTTTTCCAATTGGTGTTACCATTTGAAATATGATGAAATTGTTTCAAAGGGTTTTGGTATGCGATCAATAATAAATTCTTTCAAAGAACTCATTAGAAGATGTTGAACTAGAACTATTGCAAATAGTGAGAAACAAATATTTCCTATTCATGATTGTATCCACCGTTTGATCTTCGAACCTGAATACTTATTACAGTACCGGTGAAGTTTATACTTCTGCTCTACAAAGTCCCGATAATATCAATTAACAAGTGTACTAGCTACTAGCAGTACCCAAAGCATTATCAACAGGAATAGGAAGGAACCGAAGTAACCTCCATTATTAAAAAAACATTGATCTAAAAACAAACGTTAATATTTTTAAGTCTTGATCATCGAGGTGATTTCACGATCTATTTTGTGTCTTTATTCTGTGGTACATTTTGAGGTTATGTGACAACAAGTGTTATTAGTATAAAAACTACCCTGGTATAGGGATCCGAAATGATGGTTAGGTATCTGCTTTACCATTCCAGTATGGCGGACGAGTTGTCACATTATTTGTTTACGTACATAAAGCAGTGCCTATATCTTGATTTATTTTGAAGATGCCTTTAAATTGAAATGAAGTTTTACGTTTTGGAGAATCTAAAATGAATAGTTATACTTTTAGAGAAGCAGACAGTACATAAACTTATTTTTGTGTGGAATAAAGAAAAATATTCAAATGCAACATTATTATATTGCTACAAGTACGTATCATAAATGAACAGTTGATTTAATTTTGAATTTATTTTCTGGAATTTGCATAAGCAATTTGAGACAGCTGTCTTGTACAGAGCAAAAGTGTACATGGAAAAAGGAGCATGTTAGGTCACTCGAATACTATGATCCAACTCCACTACGAAACCATAAATCGTCTAATTTGATACCAAATAAATATAGTCCAAGTCCAGAACAAGAAAAGGAAGTGGAATCTGAGGCTCTTTCAGTCCTGCCAACTGTTCTCACTCCAAACATTTATCCAAACGACACATTATGGATAAAAGTTACCAATTGACTGATAACATCGAAGAAGTAATAAGAAACATTATCAGCTTACAGTCAACCAGCAATCTGCACAGTTGGCTTGAGAAATTAAATGTATGTGAAATGAACGACTGTTTTAAAAGTATTACTCAAAGTTTAGAAGGAAATTATATTTCCATCTGTGAGGAAAGTAGATTTAATTACGATTTCTGGAAAAGTCATAGGAAATATCGTAACAGGTTCCATAATTATGTTGAGTTATAAAACAAAATATAATTTTATTATGTTAAATAAATGCTTTGAAAATGTTTATAAATAAAAGAAATACAACTTGTTATTCCTTTGCACAGAAAACTGTTATCAAACAGGTTTCATTTATTGTTTATTATTGAGTATATTATTCTTTCAGGCTACTGAATGTATGATAAATTTTACAATTCCTTTAATAAAAAATGAAACATTTCAAATGTTATTTTTCATTAGAATCTCCTATAAAAAATTTGTCATCTTCTAGTATTGGAGCACTTGAATTTACTGTGGCACAACTAATGTATTCCAAAAGCGGTTGAGTGCATAAAGGCATTTCTTCACAAAGTATTTTAAAAACTTTTAAAAGCTGATTTGAGCGTTCCATATGAATTTTTGCAGTAGCAATTTTTCTTGTCATCACAGCTTCTTTTGATAGTTGCGCTTTCTCGCCTAAGAATGGTAAATGTTTCAGTTTCCAACGATGAACATCACAGAGGCTATCTATTGAAAAAAACCTTTATCTACCATGATTCCATCTCCTGATTGTAAAACATTGATTAATCCACTTTGCTCAAATATACTTTCATCCGAAATTCTACCACCGTAGACTGGACTGATATGACTATTGTGCCTGCTGGAGAAACTCCGGTCATGAATTGTGACAATTCGTTGCTTCGGCGTAAAAAACACCAGAGGGCAGTAATGTCATTTTGGATTCCTATAAAACAATGTTATATTATAGAGGGAATAATTGCGAAAATCAACCTGACAAGTGTCATTATGAAATATAGAGTTGTGATTTACATTATGTAGACTATTTGGATGAACTTTTGATGTAACATAAAATATAATTCAATGTCTTTCATTAGCAGTTTCTACAATCATTTACAGTCGACCCCCAGGAGTTTTGGGAAGCTATTTCGCTAACAAAAGTGAGGGAAGTCACATGGTTAACTGATCACAGTTTTTTTGTATACTATTTACATAATACAAACGTGTCTTATATGCTGAGTCTCATGCCAGTGAGCTATAGATTACAATTGATTGAATCAAAAAAAATATTACTATTCGACAGGTGTTGATGTTTCCTCCTTTTTTTATAATGAGTGAAAGATATATGATATATTTCTTATTTTATTGCACAGTTCATCAATATGCTTAGTCCATCTTAAGTGTTGATCTAAATGCAAACCAAGATAAAACATCAGTCTTTTGTATTACCATGTTGCAACTGCAATTTATTTTATTGCATTGAGGGGATTGAAAACTTGTACTTTTCAATTGAAATATGAATTGTTTGGAAAGTAAACAAAATAAAATTGGTTTTGTTTAAGTTTAGAAGTAACCGATTTTCATCAAGCCAATATTTAATCTCAGTTATTATTTCAGATGCTCTTCTAGTAATTTCATCTCAATTGTTCCCCTCAGTCCATATGGCTCTGTCATCAGCAAACGACACGGTTAAGGCGTTCTTTCCACCTACAAAAATATGTCCTTTAGATTTAAAGGAATAATATGGGACCTAATATTGCGCCTTGTGGTAGACCACAGTTCACCTAATTAAATGTACTAATGTCACCGTTTACTTTTAAGGACTCTCTTCTGTTAGTTAATAAGCTTATTATATAGGCCAATGGCCTTTCTCTCACACCAAATTGTTATAATTCCTGGAACAACTTTTTGTGGCTAACCGTGTTGAATGCCTTGGCATTTGTAAAGTTTAATAAATCCACAGTATGTACTATTTTACAGTTTATTAGAAACATAATCATGAAACTGAAAATATTATTTATTACTTTCTTGAATTAATTCCTTGTTTATTTTGCTAATAATTTGTTAACCTCAATTTCTAACTTCCAACGTTTAGAAATTATATTTGTCAAAAAAGTGTATACTATTCACTTTATACTTTATACTCAATCACATTAAATTTCCTATATTTCCATCAATTAACTTTAATAATACGTACCATGATATGAATCTGAGTTGAACTTTTACTTAATTACGTATTACACCATGATTATTGTCTACAAATTCTCATAGTGCCAACACCACCACCTCCGAATAGGGGCTGAACCATACAATTAAAATGTTTTTCGAGCAATTTCTTGGAATCAGCCCATTGCAATCTACTTAATGAAGCTGAATATGTTTTGAGACTTAAGTTAAATAGTATGGTGTCGGATTTTCTTGAAAGAATGATCTTTGAATACCTGATGCCAAAGAATAATTTTGATTGAACATCTACCGTAAAATATTGTAACAGGTGATTTTCATTTATTCCATTTATTCCTCAATGGATGCTCAACTTTCTCAAGCAAACACAAAATGATTCAAAAAGTTCCTTTGAATTCTAATGCAACTGAAACATACTTATTTTCTAGTAGATAAGAGTTGGGTAAATATTTACCTCTATCGCAAGCTCGAAATCCTTCCTATCGATAGTGCCACTTTGGTTAACATCTGAAATACAAAAGATATTTTAGTATAGAATACGAATACAGCAATATACTATTGAAATTGCTTGGATATGGACTATAAATTTGCTAAACATCATTCTGTGAATACGCTTGGCTTGGATTGAGTATATTCTCTCATTAGTATGTTTATTTGTAGGGTTGAGTAATACATTAATATAAAAGACCGTAACTGGTGAATGTCAACATTCTACGGTGAAATTTGGAAAAGTAAGCGAGAAAAATTTGACAAGCTAAGCTGCGATACCATTGCCGGCCGGCTTCGATCTATAGCTTAAGTTCGAAACACCATGCAGCAATGTTTTCGCAGTTTAGTTTGTTGAATTTTTCGCGGGTTAGTATCCGAAATCCATCACATTTTGAACTTTCACAGTAACAAATACCATATTATTCATCCAAGCTACGTTATTCCGTATTTTACATTCTTTGGTATCTTAGCTAAATAATTATTGTAGCAGCCTATAGCGAAAAATTTGACTAATCTGCCATACTATTCCCGCATTTGGATCACCAATCAGCCAACGTAGCCGATAGGCTACGTTAGCTGATTGGTGTTGATTGTTGCAGTTTAGTTTTCAAAATTTGTCGCGGGTTAGTTTTCCGAAATCCATCACATTTCGAACTGTCACAGTAACTATACCCTATTATTTATCCAAGTTCCGCTATTCTGCATTTAAAATTCATTGATTTCTTCGCTAAATTATTATAGGAACTTGACGGTCGCTATAGTGGAGTCATTCTACGCAAAAATTAGACGAGGTTCGTAGATATTTGAAAGAGGTTAGCAACCTGAATAAAATGGTTTCTTATGATACCACGTTGAACTACATGAAAAAATTACTCTTCATTTGAGCTTGAGTAGAGTACGCTCCGACTTTTTGACAGTTGTGGGAGCACGCAGTTTGAAAATTTTAGGCCAACTTGGCCACAACTATTTATTTATTATTCTCAGCTCATTTTTGTACCACTTATTGTGACCACCATGACCTATCTCCAAATTCAATTCTGTTCAAATTTGGCTAAAATAGCCAAATGAAAAGGCACTAAATTTCGACTGAAGGCTCCTCAAATACCAACAATAAAAAGGTTTCAATTTCAAACCTCAGCCAAAAGAGGGCTGAAGAGGGGTCCAAAAAATCCCAAAACTGACCTGAAAAAGGGTTCAAGGACCAGTTTTGTTAATATTAAATAGGGTTCCACCCAATATTATATATAAATCGTATTATTTGGAAGGTATCAACAAATTTGAAAAACGTTGAACGAAGTGTATGGCTACAAGGGGATTATGTTGAGGAATAAAATAAGTTTTAACCAAATAAATCATTTCTTGTTCCTTTATTCAAGAACAAGTATGTGAGTATTCTGTTTACCGCATGCGCTCTATTTTGTGAGTTGATAGTATATTATGAAAGTAAGCTACGGATCCGTGAAAATGAATCAGTCAGCATTAAAAAAAGAAAGCGGCTTTGGCAGACATCTGGCAATCCTAGTTCTCTCAATGGCCGCTCTGGTACGTGTACAAATCGGCAATATTTCTCTCTACAATCGGCCAGATAGTTAGCGCAGAGAAAGAGGCGTGAAACAGAGCGAATAGTGTAGAGTATTTCGACGTGCCACCCACTCAAAAAAATGCAAACGGCTCAAGGTTCGACTTAGAATTTTTATGCCAGTAAATATCGAGCATCATAAAATATCTAGTTTGTGTCAAAATTTCAAGTGGATTGCATTAACCGTTTGGTCGCTACACGAAAACATACCTTGTGCAATATAACCCTATCGCTTCGCTACGGTCACTCCATCTTGAAGAAATTAGGATCTAATATATTAGATTATTTTCCTGTGACAAACCAAACATATAGATATACAAAGAGTGGATTACTTGAAACGTAATATTTCTTAGAACTGTTTCAGATTCATCCAATTTGGAACAAATTACTTCCCCTAATTTCAAAACCATTGATATTGTATGTAATATTCAGTGAATTTGTTTGAAAGAAGCACAAAAGGCTTTCTTATGGAAAAAATTGAGGTGATATTTTGGATTTAGGTTTCATGACTATTACCAGAAAACCATCAGTGATGAAAATTGAGGTGAAGAAATTATTTGGTGTCACAAGAGCGGGAGGGATGAATCTGCTTTAGTAGATTAATTGGTTATTTGAAAAATTCCTATTCCGGCAGATCAGATATTCCGACAATAACCTAATAACTAAAATCCCAGGTAGCGAATATTCTCCGCACTCCAATGAATAATTCATTCATGTGTTACAGTGCGTCAATACTGACTCAAAGAGGAATATGGAAAATCTCCCTAAATCCACTATTCCTACGAATAGAAAGTGAGACCAATTCAATAAATGTTACGACATCACGAAGACTGAAAATATTTGAACATTCACCAATAGTACTTTCATGGATTATTAAGAATTATTTGTTGGGATTAGTATCCATGAAGGAAGCATCAGTAGCGTTCAATGAAAGACAGGTAACTCTTTCAATCAACTTTTATAGTAAGATTGGAAACGAGTAAAGCACCTGCAATATGAAGGAATGCAATGCACGCTTCCTCCCCCTAGGTCACAACCTTACACTATTACAACAGTTACATCGTGTGTCTAACCCCTCTGGATACACAAGGCCTGTGGGCTGGATCGTGACGTCACAAGCTAGAGGTTATATTGCAGTTGGTCACCAGTACGTTGCGGCCCAATGCTGCAATATCGACACTAGAACAAACATTTTATTTATTTTTTTGGGACATGGATGATGACTTTCTGTTTAAACGGGGTTGCCAGACGTGTACCAAGTGCTCAGCTACACCCTATTGCGTTATTTAATGAAAAAAAATTGAATTTCAAAACAAAAACCATGTACATAATATATGAGTTATTATTGTAAAAATTACTACTCTATGAGTTTCAATGATTACTAACTACTGCCTGTATTCACTTAATTTTCTACTTTAACTTTTTAAGTTTTCATTTGATCGTTAGTTCTTAAGCAATAATTATTCAACAATGTGTTCCTTGTGCATTTAATGATGAGGTAAGAAATATCCTCCTCTGAAGGACTTAACATATGTTTATTTAAAATTATAATACAAACAATCATAAGCAAAAATGATATTGTTGCAAGTAACATGTTAAGCGGTACCAACATTATTTCCGGCTTTATAATCCAAAAATGGCTTAATATGGATATCGTCAAATAAAAGTATCATGTTATTTTCATTCTTATTCCAAATATTGAATTGATGTAAGGAAATGTCTTTCTTCAAGTACCGGATCGCTTAAGAATAAATTAGAAACTGCCTTTATAGTTGTTTGATGCTGCAAAATTGATACATTTGAACTCCTTAAGAACTTATAAACGTGTGGAATAATTCAATATAAAAGTGAGTATAAAATCATAGTATTTGCAGTCATCAGATAGAAATTGAAATTTGAAATTTTATACTCGTTTATTTGTAGATAAAATACTTCTAATCACACGAGAACACCGTAGGAATGAGTGCAACATATAATTTGCTTCAAGAAACAGGTAAAACTCTGTTAAATTATAATATTTATCACCTATCAAACTCAGCACTGGCCATGCGCCATCAATTATAAACGGTACTGTCGTAAGCTACCTCTCTACTCCAGACCTTTTGTTGATGACGTTTCACTCATGTATGTAGGTGGCCCTATGGCCTTCTCTATCTAGAAGGTGTTGGTCTAGCACACACCCTAAATAGATTTAGTAGAGGAAAGGAAGGATACGACGAGAACTTTCCATCATGATTGGCTAAACTGAATTTGTGCTGAAATGTTTAAAAATATATACTGAGAAGATGATACCTCATCGTGAAATAAATTAATGATCATCATCGTTATCAGTTGAGGGGAGAGGACTTAGATCCCAATTCCACTTAGGCCCCTTAGTTGGACCCGTTGTGCACCCCGTGGTCAGAAGCTTATTCCATTCTAGCAGGTTTGTGGCCCACCAGAAGCCTAGAATATTGCTAATGCTGGCTTCCATTAGTTTTTCGGGGAGTATTTTTGGTTCGTCGAAGTAACGGTGCCTGGAGGATGTCAAAGCAGGGCATTCCAAACAACATGTGAGAGGCAGTTGCTTCCATCTCTCTGCATTTCCTACATATGGTATCATATGCGTATGAAGGTGTTTGTTAAGACGACAGTGACCCGTTAGGATTCCAGTCATCTCTCTGACGTCCCTTCTATTTGCAGAAAGGAGTTTTTAAAACCTAGGCACAGGCTCTTTGATAAAGAGCTTGGCCTGCCTAATACGTGATGATTCTCGCCACAAGTCAGACCACTCTTTGTTCAGTTGGCCCAGAAGGGGAAGACCCCCACGCAATTTGATAAAGCGATCATTGGCTCCGATCCGACAGCGGCGCCAGACGACCTTCGCTTGGCCAGGGTGTCGGCCATTTTATTTCCTTCAACTTCAATGTGTCCATGGACCCAGATGAGTTGAACTTTATTTCTCTTCGCTAGTTCAGTCAGAGTATCCCCGCATTCTTTGGCAAGCCTTGATGTGACTCCAGGTGGCTTGAGAGCCCCCAGGGCCGACCGGCTGACTGTGCAGATGTATATGCGCAAGTTTTCCAAGGAGCAAGTCAATGTTGCCTCAGCCTGGAAAACCGTGCAGTAAGCCCCTAGGGTAACGGAAATACTGACCTTTGGCTTTTTCAGGTACACTCCCACTCCAGAAGCCTGACATATCTCGAACCCATCTGTACACCATACGAGCCCACCTGTTGGTAGTGGGGCAAAAGTTCTGTTGCTCCGATCTCCTTTACCAGGGACGAGGATTTGGGGAGAAGTGAGTTGTATGGCTGGAATCATGCAATCTTGCCTCATTTCTAGTATGGGACATTTAGATATTGCCTCACTCAGAATAGCTGAGTGTCCACGAGAGTAGTGCATTTTGGTCCAGTGACCTAGGTCTTTTAACTTATACGCCGTTCTCATCGCTTCAGCTTTCTTATATAAGTGTAGAGGTGGAAATCCGGTGAGAGCTTCAAGAGCCGTCGTTGATGCCGAACTGATACCACTCAATATAACTACGCATGCAGTCGCTGCAGTCGGTCCAAGAGGCGCTGGGACATATAAGTCCCGGTCCTCGTCCACCAACTCGACCGCAGCATAGGTGACCATATGTCTGATCACAGCGGTATAGATGTAGTAAAGAATCTTTGGCTACTAGATCTCCTGCACGTCCAGAAAGACGCAGAGGTTTTCCTCACTCGATATTCGAGGTGTTCGCGCCGGGTCAGTTTCATGAAATTATTCATTATCAAAGATGTACAAAATAACATGAAATGAAAGAATGAATAATTAAAACTGCTTTACCCTCATAGTCCATTCCAATAAAAATATATTCAGTTCATAATTTCATCAAAAACCGAAGAGTATTTTCTTATCGTGGACGTTGATTGGAAGAGTTACACTTTCAATTAACGTCGTGGCTTTGTACGCGTTGTATATTACTTTCGTGAATAATTACAAATTAATGCAAGCGTTCATTGGATAACACTTCAACAAAATACAATAGGGCAGACATAACTTAACTTTTAAAGACTGCACTGATAACACCTGAACTAAGATCATCTATAACCAAGTTATTATAATGTACTGCTCATCAATAATTGATTGGAATATACAATGTCGTGATTGTATGAAATATCTTTATTTTGTATGAATTGAATATTTCAACAGTTTACCATTCTCCAATTTATATAAAGTACCTACTCTCGCTTGTTCTATTCGTATAATTGTGATACCTCATAGAAATAGCTGAATAGCATAATTCACTTTTCCTCACATCATTACATTCCCAACACCCAGATTATTTTTCTCGATAATCTTGTGTCGTGGTGCCAAAATGTTTGATATGACACACAACAGAATCCATGTGGTTGCGAAACCGTTTCGAAGACCAGGCTCACATTTTTGGCAGGGTGTTCTTAACTAAAGGTTAACCTCGATAATTTTGGGTATCCATATTGTTGTTCACGGATTATAGGCTATTTCGATATCTGAATGAAGATTTATGTGATATCATTTCAAATTAAACCCTTGAGTTATAGAATCGAACCCTGTTGAGGTCCTTGAAGATTTATAAAGCTAAAATACATGAATTTGAATGTGTATAATTGAATCAACGCAACTGATGACATATCAGAAATAAAGAAGATTAACACAAGGATGACTTGTATTCATCGAAGGAAAAAAATGTGAACAAAGCTAACAGCGGTTTCGACCTGCTGGACTCAGCCAAAACTCTGAACGATGAAGAAAAAACAATGATGACATTTTCCAGCCGTGTTTTACTCCTAGGAACAAATATCTCCTGTTGTACAAGTACTACGTTTAATATTGCTTCACAACTGAATTCTGGCTATGAGCCAAATATGTTCAAGTTCAAATAGTCAGCTCTCAACCTTATTTCATTGCACAAAACATACTTCTGTCTATAGCTTATATATTTTTTAAGCATTTATAACGCTTATACTTAAACACAATAATCTATTTGGGAACTTTAAAACCATTTATATCTGCCAAGCAATAGAGAAAATCTCATTGTGAAAGTTACAACTATGCTTACTTCAATAAAAAATATTTTTTTTCAATAGTACATATCTTAAATAAGCTGCCAACTACCCACCTACTATTGTATTGAAGAAAAGTGAATGTTCATGTCAAAAAGCTTACTATTCTGTAAAGGATTTCTTGGAGGGAAGCATCTCATTCTGGTGTTACTTTGAGCTGTTTTTAATTTCTAATTCCAAGTTTTAATGATTAATTAATTCACATTGAGTTTATCGATATTACCAATTGTATTTGATTTCAAGAATCAAAATAATTTTTAACGTATTTATATTATGAAATGATGAACATTCCAATGTGTATTGTATTTTTGTTGTTAAAATTGTTAAAATTTCTAATTCCAAGTTTTAATGATTAATTAATTCACATTGAGTTTATCGATATTACCAATTGTATTTGATTTCAAGTATCAAAATAATTTTTAACGTATTTATATTATGAAATGATGAACATTCCAATGTGTATTGTATTTTTGTTGTTAAAATTGTATGGTCTTAAATTTATCCACGTAGGTATTGTATTAACTCACATTTCTGTAATATATTTGGAACAAATAAATATCTAACTATCCTTTGGTTATCTCGATAACCATCCTAACATATTTCAATTTAATCTAGTTAGGATCTAGTGAGACTATCTAGATAAGTTAGGTTGGCAAGAACTTTCATCACTTGATGCAGCAAGAATTTCAAATTCCGGACATCATTTTAAGTACGATTAAATCGGAATGGACTTGGTTGAAATAGCACGTGAACAGGTTGATCATGAAGGAAAATGGCACATACAAATGAAGAAATTGAAAATTGTAGAGTACGATTCCTCACGCAAATATCGATTGGAACGTCTGAAGCTATTTTCTCGTTAACGGGAATTTTCAGTAATATCGCAAGATATTTATAGCTCACGAGAATTTGAAGAGTGAAATATCAAACATGCTGCAGACTTTAACATCGCACATTTTCCCCTGATTCTTAGCAAAATTGACTTTTTCCCAGGATATTGGAGAATCTTTTCAATTTTGTAATATAATCTCATCTTACAGAAACCAGACTAACATGATGAAATTAATAAAAGAGGATAATTCATCTTGAACACTTTGGTTCTGGAAAGAATAGGCAATATAATTTGATGTGAAGGCGACGTCAGGAAGTTGAGTCAATAAAAGTGCAACAATAATGAAACAATTTCATTTACGTAGATCAAAGTGTGTAATTTCATTTTAAGAAGTTCTAAATCTTCAACCATTAATCCTACAACTCACTGAATCGAGATTACGCTACGTAGTTTTTACCAGATCTGTCTCATGGAAAGAAGAGGATCTACACTTTCTACGTTTTTTTTTTCTATATTTTGACTACACGAGTGGGAAACCTATAATATTCGAAGAACATTGTGTGAGCCAGTGGTGGCTTGAAGGGAGAGGAGATAGGCATTCGAATTTTTCTTGAATGTTTGGATGTTAGGCATAGGAAAAGATCTCACTAGGCAAAGAGTTCCACAACTTCTCTGTTCGATAGAAAAATGGTCTGAAAGTCTGATAGGAAGGAGTTTAGCTTGACCATGAAGGAGTTACTAGCGTGAGCTCGTCTAGTCCGCCTATCTGGAATCTCTCGTGGTGAAATAACGAACTCGACGTCTGATGAACATCAAACTTGGAAATCATTCTACGGTGTTAGTAAGTGTGACAAAAAAGAACTTGAAATACTGGCAGACCGAACCGTGTTAAGCTGATTTGGTTGCCGGGACATCAGAAAACGAAAGGCATTGAAAAAGTCGACGAACTTGCAAAAAGAGCGTCGGAGAACGCTCCAGATCCGGAACAGACCACGGGGGTACCAAAACGTACAGCACGAAGGTCTGTAGAATACTGGATCATGGAAAACAACAAAGAATATTGGGGAAAAATCCCAGGAAACGAACATGGGAAGGAATACATCAAAACCCCGTGTAACAAGAACGACAGACCTATTAGCACTAAATAGGGAAAAAATAAAAGTCGTAACAGGGCTCATGACTGGCCATGCGCTATTAAAAGGGCACCCAAACGAAATGGGACTGTACAATGGCGACCTGACATGCAGACTGTGTGGTAAAGATACAGAAACAGTGATACACATACTGTGTAAATGCGAGGCACTGGATCGCAAAACATTGACTTTTAGGAAGGCCTAGACTGCATCGGAATATATATACTGTATCCGTTTTCAACCAATCGGAAACGGATTAGCTACTTTCTTAAAGCAATTAGATATCTCGATCCACGCCTTGTCGTTGAATACAGTGTTCATAAGACGGATACTATGGTTACATATTGATATTCACGCCCCTCCCGTTTATTACGTTCATCGTTTCAATCAAATGATAGTTTGCACTGTTTGCGGAACAGTAAGTTTGACAAAACTGTTATTACTAGTTAATAAAAACTTGTCAGAGAAAGTATCGACTACTAACACAAACTACAAACTTTTCGTTCGTGTGGACTATGAGTCATTCATTGTAGAATATACTATTCTGGACCTGTAAAGAACAATAGTTTCTATTCTATTTTTCTATCAACTTTCTCAACTGGTAAATATAAGATCTGTGGCTTTCCATCAGGAAGATCAAAACATCTGAGAACTCTCTGCTTCAACATCGTTAGTGCTAACAAATGAAATAACAAAAGGACTAATCTTTATCACTTATTTTTCTTTAAGTGTAATAGATTTTGTTAAATTTAACGCACTGAAAAGAGATCGGGAAAAGTTTTCCGTTTTCCATGGGGGATGGAAATCCTCAACAGTTGCCGAAGTGTAAATAGAGGAATCTTTTACAAATAAAGTAGACATAGCAGATAAAATATTTAGAGGAGGAAGTGACAGAGAAATCTTCTTATACTATTAGTACCGGGATATTAAAAATTATCTTGGTCAAGGGTGGTTGTGGAATCTAAAACGTGTGTCTTACTTTACATTTGAAATAATTATGTCACTGTCGCACTGACATCATCAATAACCTACAAATTTCATACCTATTTATTTCAGTTGTAAAACAATAATGAACTACAAATTATGAAATAACGGTTTTAGTAACAAGAAAAACTAAATTACAGTAATTGTTGGAAAAGTCCCCCGTTTCGTTCGATGCACAAGTTGAAGTTGTTTTACAACTGAAATAAATAGGTATGAAATTTGTAGGTTATTGATGATGTCAGTGTGACAGTGACATAATTATTTCAAACGTAAAGTAAGCCACACGTCTTAGATTCCACAACCACCCTTGATCAAGATAATTTTTGATATCCCGGTATTATTGCCAAAGAAGAAAACAGCAATAACGACGATTAGGTAACTTAACAGACAAATTAAGAGGGGAAAGTGACAAAGAGAATAATTTTTCAGGTGGAGTTCAGGCGATGTTTAATAATTGTACAAACTACAACATAACTATAAATTTACTACAATAGTTATAATAAGCGTTCCAATGAATGTTCTTAATGTGAGTTGGCTGTTTGCGTGTATTTATTTATGTCCGAAATGTATTTAAAAAACCGGTAGGGACCGATTTTGACGGCTTGGATTGGGAAAGTTCGTTGCCTGGCAACGGACTAAAATACTAGATTAGCGTATTTTGGAGTCTGAAGTTGCTCCGAGAAAGTATGTATTCTTGAGAGATTTCAGAAAAATATAATTGAATGTGAAATGAATAACAGAGGAGAAAGAGCAATTGTTTCAGTATATTAACCAAAAACGCTTTCTTCCTCCGAGTATTAAGCTGTAGTTATGAATTGGACATTCTTCATCTTTCAGTTCAGGTAATGTTATAATGTGAATAATTTCGAGTCAACTGACAGTACATGTCAGTATGAAACATTGAGTTGTAAAATACATCTCACCAAATACATTCTGTAAAAAACTAGCCAAGTCTCGATGGAGCTGCTTGTTTATCTCTAAAAAGTAATGAAATCTAGACAAAGTCGTGCCAAGTCTAAGGTTCCTTACTGCGATTTCTTTATTATTATAGTTAATGTTGTGTGACTTGGCCGTTGAACATTCTTTATACGTTAGTGGGTACAAGTCAATTTTGTTTACACGTAATGTTATCTGTTGTAACTACCTATGTTTGTTAAGCGAGATAATAGCCCATACTGGTATTGGTAATTGGACGCTAGTGTCTCATTTTAGGCTGTTGTTGATTGTGCAACACATGCATTCAGCATTGACAATGCGGACTTCTGCTCTCTTATTTTTGGAGCGTCATATCGACCACCGATCTAACATAAAATAGACGTACAGACAGACTCCTATCAATGATTAGAAGTCCGTCTGTACTGGAAATAATTTTTTATACTGTTTGTTTCATGCTCTCCTACACATAAGTATTATTGAAATACGCAGCTTTATCAAGCCTACAATTGACTGGTTATTGAATCAACGTTTTCCAAGTAGCAATTTTCCATCGTCAATGGGTAGCAGCTCTGGCGACAGATTGGTGCAATGGTGTCATGTAGCACCTGGTTTTGTACCCTTGTGTGCCCTTCAACGGCCAAGTCACACAACATCAACTATAATAATAAAGAAATCGCAGTAAGGAACCTTAGACTTGGCACGACTTTGTCTAGATTTCATTACTTTTTAGAGATAAACAAGCAGCTCCATCGAGACTTGGTTAGTTTTTTACAGAATGTTTTTGGTGGGATTTCACTTCTTTTTGTAGAAACGTCGGCATATTGATTTATTTCATTGAGCCGTAAGTAGTGGGTTTCATCATATCGCTAGTGTAGGATTGCGCGTTCGTGTATATGTCACCATCAGCATTACACGTGTACACTTGCATTCCGTCCCAATGTTCAGCAACGTATGCAACTATAGCAGATCTGATACTGCAAGTTGAGTCAGTTCTACCATACACCAAGAAAGATATTGAATGGAAGAGACAAGACCCGTTGGGCATACCAACTACTTGGTAGCCACTAAGTTCATCGTCATCTTTTAATATTATCGACATTATTTACGATATTATCTTGCGAAATCAAACACGTAACGTTTATGTTCATATGACAGACAGCTGATACATTGATAGACACATATTCGACCGTGGTCACATATTATAATGTCCGTGGCAGCCCATTTCATATCATAGATATTATCAAGGACACAAATGGGCTCTTGTGTTTTGAAATAAGAGTCACCAGGTACTCCAGATCTTCGAGTATCCTAGTTTTTATAGTTTTCCCTTTATGTGGCCATTAAACCCTAACTCAGTATCAAATTTCAGCTCTCTGAGTTTATGGGAAGTACTAGTTCTATTCTGATGATCATGAGTGAGTGAGTGAGTGTCATAAATGCGAAACTTTGCTTTCGCTTAACTTCGGAACTAAATGACCTACAGACTTGAAATTCTTTATTTTAAGTATGTGATTTTATAGCTTACTGGATGACAAATTTCTGCGTTCTGGTCTTACCCAGAGGTTCTCAAATAGGGGCCTGAAAATGCGGCGAAATGGTTCCAGTAAAGGATGGTACGGCAGTGTTTGCTTCGCGCTCGACTTGGCGGGGGCACTGCCCTGCCACCTGATTATGTAGACCATCAATGAAATTTCATTCTAACATAGAGTATAATTTAATGTCTATCATTACCGGTTTCTGGATGATTTTCAATATATTTTCATTTGACCCGCAGAAGCGTCCGGAAGATATTTTGCTGACTAAAGGGCGGGAAGTCAGTGATCGATTGATCTCAGTTCATTTTGGTTATTTTAGCGGATCGATCCTCTTCTCGGTGGTGCGTTCTCTTCGTCAGCGGTTTTCGAATCCTGACCGCGACGATTAGTTTTCCACTGTTTGATTCCTGTGTAACCTTAACGTGGATTCGTGCAACACATTGATCTTCAAATTTCATTCGGATTTTAACGTGGATTCGTGCAACACATTGATCTTCAAATTTCATTCGGATTTTAACTTCTATTATTAAGAATACTAATTTTGTTTTTTTTTGGGTTATTAGGTTATTACACTCAACATTTAAATGTCCTGATTCCAAATCGTAGTTCGTCCAAGGTGTTTGTGAAGCTAATTTGTGAACTGAGTAAATTATAAATAAATGTACAAACTATTCTAGAAAATGATATTATGGCACCCTGGAATTTGAGTTTGCTGTAATATATTTGTGTGAGTCGGAAGTAGAAATAAGAACATTCTGAGCACGAAAGGAGTTAATTGCGCTATTTTCCTCTCTTCCAACTCTTCCTTCGCTATAATGTCCATTAGGTATATGCTTATGCATGCTCTTTAATTTGAAGTTTGAGTTCCAGAAAATATAAGCTGTTATGCATGGAATATAAATGAAGTAGTTAAAGAACCATAAATGTTGAAACTGACTTGCAAATTGAAATATGGCATGTTTCATGTGTTATAGATTTGAACACTTACATACCGGAAATTGGAATCAATCACCATTTTTCAAAAGTAGATGATGGAAATACTTGAAACTAATCAATCTCTTTATTTGAAACAAGATTGTTACACACATAACTCGCACGATAAAGCAACTTTTCATCATTAATAATATGGTAAATGTCCTGACCTAGATGTGAATTGGAATAGATAGAAGTTTCGATTCCAATATCTCCATTTCCTCTTCTTTCTTTCAATAACTCAGCGGTCACCAAACTACGGCTCGCGGACCAAATCCGGCCCGCCAGTGTAATCAATTCGGCCCGCGACCTCTAACGGCTTATTGATGTTGTGATAAGTTGGATAAAAAGACACAGAATGATAATAAATCGGTTTTATTTACTTGCTAGGTAAAGCTTAATGACAAGTATAATACGCAGAAAATTAAACTTAAGCGTAATAACTAACAAACATTATAACATATAAACAATACTAATGAGATTTATGTAATTGTAATTTTCCAATGACAATAGTTTGTAGTTGTGGACAAATTTTACTTGTACCAATTATTAAAAGAGGTTTAAGATGCTCATCTGTAAACATTCTTTCCAGTTTGCAATTTCGAATTCAGTTCATTCGACATAGAATGCTATTTTGTAATTCCGTAAGAGGGCGATGCTTTTCATTCAAAAAAGCACAAAGGTCATTTCCGCAACTAAGCCAGCATACGGCAGTATCATATGATAAGTCATTTTCTCCAATTAGTCCAGGCTATGAACCGGAAAAAAAAACATGTAAGTTCGAGTAAATTTTTTTTCTGCATTAGCTTCGGGAGGTTCTCAGGATCATTCATACACCTCAAAACCTCTTGGGAACCCCAACCCCATCCATTGGGGGCGAAAATGGCCAATTTTGCCGATTTTACCACCCCAACGATGAATTGCAAGTAAATCTGGCTTCGGATTCGTGTTCATCGACCCAAAAAACCTCCTTGGTGCACTCGAAATGACAAAAACACGTAAATTGCAAAATGACATATTGTGGGTTCAAAATTGGCCAAATTTGTCGATTTCACCACCCCAACGATGAATTTTAAGTAAATTTGGCTTCGGAATCGTATTCAGCGACCCAAAAAACCTACTTGGTGCATTCGAAATGCCTGAAACACGTAAATTGCAAAATTCCCCTAAAATGGATAGCAGGTAAATCTGTCTCCGGATTCATGTTCAGCGACCCAAAAAACCCCCTAGCTGCACTCGAAATGCCAAAATACCTTTTTTGTAGAAAATATAATTCAAGACTTGGCACGTTGCAAATTTGGGGGAGATTTCAGTCCATTTTCACCCCCAATGGGTGGGGTTGGGGTTCCCAAGAGGTTTTAAGGTGTATGAATGATCCTGAGAACCTCCTGAAGCTAATATTTTGAATCGAACATGTTTTTTTTATTATAGCTAGAATCCTGGTTCACAGCCTGAATTAAATCTCTTCAATATACTCACGGAAATGTTGGTGATTCAGCCCAGTGGATTTGATGAAATTAACAACTAATATGACTGGTTTCAGAGCTTCAGACATATCCAAACATTCCCCGCACAAAGACTGTTGATGAATGATACAAGGTAAGACTAATGGTTAATTAATGGTTAATGATGATGGTGAGCAACCATTCCTTTATTTTTCCCACACATGCTTCTGCCTCCATCAGTAGTAATAGATTTCAAGATTTTCCATTGAAGGTTCTTTTTATTAATGACATTTTCAACTCCCTTGAAATATTTTCCCCAGTAGTCGGGTCGTGTATACTATCAATATCAAGTTCTTCATACACTTCAGACCTTTTATCTATTCCTTGAATAAAAATCAACACCTGAGCAGTATCCCATCCGTTGACTCATCCAAGGTCAGAGATAATCATTCAAAATGTTTCTTTTTGTCAGACAGTTGAGATGATATATTTTCTGCGATGTCCTTCCACCCTCCGAGTCACGGTGTTTGCTGACAAACTGACAGTTTTGAATAGATTTACTTTTTCGGGGCACATTTCTCCGGCTACTGCAATTACGCATTCTTTGATTATTTCTCCATCGGTGAAAGGTTTTCCACGTTTCGCAATTTCAAGAGCCACACGAAACCTGGCACGATTTGCAGCCTCTTGCTCAGTATTGAGTTTCGTAAGCAAATGCAATTTCAATCCGCGCTTCAAAGCTTCACATTTTTCGGTCGGCAAACTTTCTGTATATTTTGAGCAATTCTGAAAATGTTTCGTTCCATAATGACGTTCAATTTTATATTCTTTGAGAACGGCTATGGTTTCATTGCAAATCAAACATATTGCTTTCTTACTACACTCAATTACGAAATATCGAAAGTTCCATTGATCTTTGAATGTTTTGCATTCACCGTCTACTTTTCGCTTCTTTTCCTTACTGGTAAATCACACACAAAAACAACAAGTCAAATCAAAATACTGTCATGACAATGTCTTTTAAACACGCACAAATACGTTTTAAGGAGTTACGCACTACTTTATTTCACAACAGACAGTTTTGCTTCCTTCGCCTTCCTTAGGCGGACTGACTCGCGGTCACGCCGCTAGCCTGTTTCATACTTCAATTACTTCCATCTAGAAGTGAGTGGAATACAACAGAAGTATCTCGAAACAACGAGATTATTCGGTAATGTTCAATTGTTACTACGTTTTCGAAAGTACTACTAGCGCTATCTGTTAGCCATAAGGGGTACTACCAGCATCTATTTCCGCGTGTGATCACCAGGTGTCGTCAAGTGTCGCGGTCGTAACAATAAAGTACAGTTATGACCAATAAAGTACAGTTAGTACACAATAGTGATTGAACTAGCGAATTTAGCAAGCGTATGCTCGCTCAGGGGGCGTACTCGGCGATTAGTCTAGAAATTATAGATGATGTCAGGAAAATAAAACGGTTTTTGCCCCTGGAACTCGCTGGAGTAAACAATATGACCCTAAGGCTGGAAAGTTTGGAGACTCCTGACTTGAAAGTTCATTCGAATTGACGACATAAGTGATTTAGCAGGACCTGTATTGTATTATTATATGAACGAATGAATAACCTACTGTTACTATTATAGTTGTCGCTTTGTGTTAGCCTAATTTTTCGCTTTCGGTCGGGTTAAACGTAGGATCGTGATATACATTTTTGATGAAATGCTTCATGTGCATGTTTCGTTTCACTTATTTCGTGACTAGCACAGCCTTGAAGAGTTTTCATCTTGATCACTCTTGAACCGCGCCACTATGTTTACCTGAATCTTTCATCAATACTCTGTTCTTTCACTACACTTTCGCTTGCATCGTTGCTTTGATCCCCGCTCCACTATGTGGATCTGGAACGCGGAAATCCTCCGCGTTATAGGATCACACACTATACAGGAAAATCTCAGAGCAGAAGACCAAGAATACTAAACATAACTAATTAACGGAAAAGAACCCTGTGGAAAGTATAAGGGGAAGCAGGAATAGCGTAAGAATCGAAATAGGATTCATTATGGGTTACTGCAAAATCAACGGCTGTATGAAAAAAATTGACTTAGTGAATGATGTGTTGTGTAGATTCTGCAGAGAGTCGGAAAAAACATCAATATATTTGCTAATTGACTACGGAGCTAAACTCCTTCGTAAAAGTGAATATTTCAGAAAGACAGAAACAAGTGATAATGTAACGAAGTTCTTAAATTATAAATAAATATTGTAGATTATCAAATGGAGCATGCGCATATCAATCATAATTCAGGGTGAATAAATATTCTGAATCATCATAAATGCATATACTGAAGTAGAATCCAATATTTCCAAATAGTCTAGTAAATAAGCTGCGAAAAAGTGCCAAAAGTCTAAAAGTGGGGAAGAAGCTCAGAGTTGAAACATTTTTTTAGCATCATGTTCCGTGGACCGCCAGGAGTATTCATCACACTGAACCCGTTAGCGGGCGGCCAAAATGACGATGTTGAAGCTTCCGAATTGCACCCAAAATTAGACTTCCAAATTTTTTTTTTTTTAATTACTATTTTGCCTTGAAGATATACCGGGTGTCCCAGTATACCTGTTCCAATGGATTATCTCAGCCATTTCGGAAAATAAAAATTTGAAAATTTCATGATCTCCAACTCGTTTAAGGAACCTTCAACCGAGGAAAACAAAAATTAAAAGTCACTTCCGGTTTGACCGGAAGTGACTCTAACTTTTTTATTTCAAATAGCACCCTGTATATTTCTTACAATTTTTGATTTCTACTCAAAATTATCTTTCCAACGATGTATCACACTTTGTATTATTATACATTTGATTTGATGGAGAAAACGTCAATTGAAATTTCAACTTGAAAGAATTGCAGTAGGCTACGATATTTTGTGTAATCTTGATTTTGACTCCAATAATATTTGATAATTTATAGTTCAATGAAGTTTTGTTTTTTGCATGAACGCAGAAAAGGAAATATTTCTCACTTATAATAGTCATCAATAAAAAAACCTTCCTCTAGTTGAAATCAACTATGTATTTTACCGAACGTCAAAGAAAGAATGAATAATAAAAGAAACAAAAAAAATACAAGGGAGCACAAGAATATGATAACTAGAGCATATGTTCGAAATGGTGACCAACTGCTTCTACACATCTTTCAGCTCGGTGGAGTAGTTCACGCGAAGTAACGCTTCTCAACACCTCAGCATCAAGGGCTCTACATTCATTCCTTATTTTGTTTTTTAGATCTCCCAAATCAATAGGAGGAGTCCGGTACACATGATCTTTCAAATACCTCCAAAGGAAGAAATCCAGAGGTGTTAAATCTGGAGATCTTGTAGGCCATCTTATCGGTCCGAGTGTGCCGATCCATCTATCTCCAAATGTTTCATTTAAATGATTCCTCACCGCTATAGCATTGTGGAGGGGTGCACCATCCTGTTGAAAATGAATGTTTCTACGCATATGTAAAGGAATATTTCCAAGAAAATGAGGAAGTTCATTCCGAAGGAATTCTAGGTACATTCGACCAGTTAACGTATCATCGTAACATTTTGGTCCTAAAATGAATCCATCAATCATGCCGCACCATACATTGACTCCCCAGATAACTTGAAAATTAGTTTGTCTTAGCCAGTGTGGATTATTTTCCGACCGATAATGACAATTATGTCGATTTATAGTTTCATTATTATGGAAACGACTCTCATCTGACCACAATATCGAGCTGATAATACCATCTTCATGTGCCGTAGCTAACCACGCAAGAAACGCAAGTCTCCTCTCGTAATCTGTGGGTAGTAATCCTTGATGCAGATGAATTTTAAATGGTTTGAGTTTGGCAATTTTGAGAATGCGCTGAATTGATGAACGAGAAATACCGCTCTCCTGTTCTATGTTTCTAATAGAGATATGGGGATCAACAACCACTCTTTCTAAAACTGCAACAGTATGCTCTTCGTCCGTAGCATTTTTTCTTTTATAGACAGTACGCATTCTTTGAAATGATCTACTTGTTGCCAAATTCGAAGCCAAGCGTGTGAAATACATAGCGCTTGGAATTCGTCTATCAGGGTATTTCTCTCTGTATGCACGTAGGGCATCCCGACGATTATTTTCGCATTTTCTATAAATCAGTATCATATCCAATTTCTCTTGATTAGTGAAGTTATCATTTTCACGGTTAATCATTCTTGAATGTTAGTTTCTCTGACACACACACAACTATTGAGAATTATTAACTCTCAAAGTTACAAACAAATGTATTCAACTGTTTCCATGGCACACTAAGGATTTCATTTAAGAATTATTAATTCTTCCAGTTCCACTACAATTCTGATAATTTGAAATTTGACATTCTCTTCATCATCTTGAACGCAAAATTGTTCATGAATTATCAATGATTATTGAAGTCAAAATCAAAATTACACACAATATCGTAGCCTACTGCAATTCAATTGTCGTTTTCTCCATCAAATCAAATGAAAAATACAAAGTGTGATAGATCGTTGGGAAGATAATTTTGAGTAGAAATCAAAAATTGCAAAAAATATACAGGGTGCTAATTGAAATAAAAAAGTCAGAGTCACTTCCGGTCAAACCCTACTTGTAAGAAGTGAAAACAAATATTCCAACGTTAGCAAAAATGAAAAGAAAACCAGGATTTTTATGAGAGAATGACTCTACTTTCGGTCCGCCATTTTGAATTTACCAAATTAGACTTTATATTCGTAATCAACGAGCTCAAAAACCTCCAAGTACATATTTGGAGCAAAAAACTAAGAAAAAACAGAATTTTCATGAGAAAATAACTCCACTTTCGGTCCGCTATTTTGAATTTACCTAATTAAACCTCAGATTCGTAATCAGCGACCTCGAGGTAAAATATTCATTCTAAAATTTTTGATGGAAAATAACTCGACTTCCGGTCCTCCATGTTGGATTTCCTAAATGGGATCTCGGTTTTGTGATCAGCGACCGTACAATTATCCGTTTTGCAAGTTTTGGTGTCGGCAGTTCTTTTTAAGACTTGATTCGCCGGGTTAGAATGCTACCGTTTTTCTCCTGCTTACGTCCCGTCGAATGGAAAGTAAAATCTAAGAAGAACTTTGACTCCCGGAAATTATTTCTTCACTGAAGTTGTCCTGGCACAGGCTGCATCACGCAGTCAGAAGAGATCGTCGCCATAGAGAACTCTTCCGGGGAGTAAACCTCGCAAACAAAATCTGGCGCTCGAGACAAAGTATCGAAAAAGTGGATTACAATACAATAAATAATCCTTTAAGGATACGGTAAGAAAAACACTCCCAATCCGATTTAATTCCATACAATTGGCAGAAAATTGGATAAATATAATCAATTAAAAGTCCTCTCAACATACATATGGAGACACGTTCATTTGAAACTCATGAATTTAATTGCCAAATGCGTTTGTTACAGTCACATGGAAACTGGACTAGAATGAAACCAATCATCATTTCAAACATTAAAGCTTGAGTGACATTTCCAAATAAATGGATTAGAATCATCAAAAATGGATGATCCGAACGCGGAGGTCAGTCAATCAGTGCCGCTAGATTCCGCAGATTGCCACGTTTTTTCTGGACGTGATTCTCGTAGTAATGCTCAGTTTGTGTAGTTAGTATTCGTTTTCGAAATGGTCCGTATAGAATTGATAAGAAGAGGATGTTTTAATATGAACTCCGTTCAGAATCGATAGCAACTAATTATAAAGTAAATTCTCCTCCAATTCCAATTTAGAAGTAATATTCCCATTTGAAGTTCTTAAAAATATCATGAATTCTCTGGAATTCTTCTTGCTTCCAGATCAAGATATGGGTATTATATTTTGAGAGTATCGCTTGTAAAATGACGAGAGCAAAAATAGTTGGTGAGTTATCGAGATAATTGAACGTTAATTTTCAGTATTGCTAATTGACCTAATCAACCAAATACGAGGGCAAGGTGAAAAGTACCTGAAAAATGAAACAAGAAATGATTTATTTTGTCAAAGCTCATTTTATTTCTCAACTTCTTATGAGCTTCTAACAATAATGTTCAAAATATTTCCATTTCAAACTCATCTAAATGTCGTTAATTTTCTTTTACTATCCTATGTTAATTTCAGAAGATTAAGTTACTCATTATCTACTATTCAATGATTTATAAAAGTGAGTTATAACCCAAGTATGTGTTATAACTCAGAACATACGTGTGTGTTATAACCAACATTATGTTTGCCTCAAATGATAGTAATATTAACATTATAAGTTGGGTTGGATAAATAAACCAACAAATAAATATCTACATAATGACTCAACAGCATCATTGCAAATATTTTGTTCAAAATTGTCTCAATCGAAAAAATGATATTTTTATTGTGAAACTATGTATTAACAGTGGCTGGTGAGTGGTGAACTATTGAAGTATTCTGCGCTCTCTATATCAATGATATAACGGATCGATCCAACGAGACTATTATTTCTTTCCGCTCCTCATATTTATGTAATTTTTGTCACAGAAAATATCACCATTTTATTGATCAATGGAGAAATTAATTCGATTTGAGATCTATCTACATTGTAACAACATGCTAGGGAACGACGTCTATTGTAGTTTTTTAAGAGGGGATAATTTTTTTGAAAGAGGTCGCTCATAATCCATTTTAGGTCATAGTAGTTCATTATTGTGTTTTTATTCCTTAGTTACCAACTACATAATAGTGTACTTTATGTCTGCGCGGGCATTAAGTACACTTTGTGGCCCGCATGGGAATTAAGATATAAAAATGTTTCGTTATTAATTCGATTAATAAAATTACACACCTTCACGTCACAATTAGATGGAAAGTACGTCATACATTCATGCTAAGAACAAAGGCAGGAAATTATGTGTTGTTCAAGTCAAGCTGCAACATACTAAGGCTATTCAATGAGTGCATAAGACAAAACGTTCAGGTACTATGTCAGTCGTTTAGTGTTACTGCAACAAATAAATGTAGAACTTTATTGGACTTGACTCTTTTGTCTTTTCAACTGCCCAATCCACAGCTTTGCAGATGATGGTACACTTCATATCGCGTCCTCATCTCCTTGTAGCCCAATACACTTTGTCTAACGTTTTTCTAATTTTTCGAACACTTCCAAATAATACGATTTTGGCAATCCTCCAAAATAGGCTTTTCATTAATGGTTGGAGCCAAATCTCATTCCGCCGAGCCAATTCTCCAAGTTTGGAAATAGATAAAAACGCAGGGGGGAGAAAATGGTGGATGACCAACCAATTCGTAGCTCAATTTATGCAATTTTGTCATTGCGACTGCGGACCTGTGCGCCGGTGCGTTATCCTGGTAGAAGAGGACTTACTTCTTTGCCAAATGCGGCCGCTTTCGCTTCAAATCGGCGTCGGATGGATCCAACAGCTCTGCATAATATATGCCGGTGTTTGTTTTGCTCTTTTCAAAGTAATCGATATGGACGACACCGTGTACATCTCAACAAACTGTTGCCATAACTTTGTTGGCCGATTAACCCACTTTGGTCTTCTCGGCTTCGATTTGCCAGAACTGGTTGACTGTTTCGACTGTTCTTCAGTCTCTGGTGTTTTGTGATGAATCCATGTTTCGTCCACGGTTACGAAACGGCGCCAATAGTTCTTCTTATCGCGCTTGAACATCGCCAAACACTCCTCTGACGTTGTCACACGGTCGCGCTTGTTGTCAACAGAGAGCAAATGCGGTACCCATCTGGTAGATAGCTTTCTCATATTCAAAAATGTATGCGAAATGTTCCGTACCTATTCGGCTGAGATGCTCATAGCCTCACCAATCTCGTGCACTGCAACTCGCCGATCGTTTATCTTAGCATGGATTTTATTGACGATTTCTGGCGATGTAACCTCAATTGGACAACCAGAACATTTGGCGTCTTTTGTAGTTATAGTACCACAACGAAAATCAGTAAATTACTCGTGAATCGTTCCAATCGACGGTAAGGAGTCTCTCTCCATAATGTTTAACAAACGATGCTTTGGTTTTCGTATTCATGCAAGAAATAATGCTTAAACAACACGCGGAATTCACTTTTATTCATGTTTACAAAAATCTTCAAGGTTGCTTGCTTTGGATGGGTGTCAAAACAGAACTGAATGACATATCAGTCTGGAAATTTCAATGCGTTCCAGTTAATAATGGTACATCACAAATGTCACATAGGATGTGGCGCCATCTCTTCTATTTTCCAGGTATTTTTCACCTTGCCCTCGTAGAATGTTAGAAATTGATAAAAGGTTTGCTGATAGTAGTATATTTTAAATTTGATGTAAGTCTATATTGCAATTTTTAATATATTAATTCGATTACTTTAGGTAATTTGTGTAACTAGTTTCCATATGGTCTATAGATGCATCGTACTTAATTTCCTATTACATATTTGATGAGTACCCCAATACCTAGTGGCAGAGGGAAGAAATAATAATTCAAAAATTCAATGGTGGAAGCCATTACTTTGTGATAATTTATCATATTGATATAATAAAATAAAACGCTTTTACTTTGTTTTTTATCACATATATTATAGAAACAAATCGTGACTATAGTTTCGACACTGGCGTGTCATCTTCAACCGATACTAATGTATGAAAATACGAATAATCTTTGCTATTTATGGTACAATATGAGACACAGGGGGGTTCCGGTTGGGAAAATACGTTGTTAGAATAGTATAATTGAAATTGGTTAATGAGGTACAGTTAATATTGTGATAAGGAAATTTTAATGCGCAGGTGTACTAGGAAGGCACAAGAGGATTATGGGAAATCTTACGTTTTCAAGACATCAAACAGAAAGCTGTAGTACACGCCTAATTGACCGTTTAAAATTTTATTGTCATTAATTTTAATACCTTCGAACATTTCTGTTAATTCTAGTGTGTTTAATTTGAAACCTCTACTCTGGTTATGTAACATTTTAACTTCGTCTAAATTTGGAAAAATGTGCCCTATTTCTAAAATATGGTTAGAGAAAGATGAATCTGTCTTATTAAGTCTAAAAGATCGAAAATGTTTCTTATATCTAATCTATATTATGACTAGATCTACCGATGAAAAAGTTATGACACTTTGAACAGGTTGATTATACTCCAGGTTTATTAAACTTATTTGTTTTATCTTTAGCATTGCACAAAAATAGGACAATTTATTTTGAGGTTTTAAGCTAACTTTTAGATTATGTTTCGATAAAATGTCTGCAATTCTTTCACTTACGGTACCAAAATATGTGACAGAAACGTGATTTGATGAAGAATCAGAATTTGTTGTGAAAGGATAGATACTTGAGGAAGTTAATTTCTGATTTTTTCTGTCTATTAATTTGGATATAATTTGAGATTGAAAACCATTTTTAATGGCTATAGCCTAGATTATATTAAATTCTTCTTCCAGATTTTCAGGAGAAAATGGAAGTGAAAAGGCTCTATGTATCATATAGTTGTAAGCTGCTAATTTGTGACTACATGAACTGAAAGATGAATTGGCAATAGTTGTATCTCTGTGAATGTAGGTTTTCTTAAAATTTTGGAAGAAATGGTATTATTATGGTGCGGGGGAAATTTATTTATCATTCTCAGTTTCTAAAGTGAACTTAAGGTTAGGATGGATATAAATAATACAATTGACATTGACAATGTTGCTTCTAATATTCGAGGGAGCTGTCTTTTGTATAAAATAAAACTGAATGCTCAAAAATTGCAACATTCACCTTTCTGTTTTATTAACGTCTTTCCATTTTATATGATTAAGATGACTTTCCTCATAAATTCTGATTAGATGGTATTTTCATGTTCGTTATCTTTTCATATATACATAAACTACGTGAAAATACAACACCACTCATGCTTCAGCTCACTGAATAGCCACATTTTTACATAATAATGAACATGCAGACGTCAAATCTCGTATCTTCCATATAATTATGTTACCTCACTTCCCCAAATCTCAAGACTGACATTTCAAGACAAAGGAACTAGTTTTCTTTTCACATCAATGACGCAAATAATGTTTCTACTGTAGAGATTGCTTGAATTTATGACATGCAGCATATGCATAAGTTGAATAAGTTGGATGCAGTTAGTTGTCAAATTTTTAACTCAAGATCATCGGTAAGTTTCTGAAGATTTACGCGGCTGCTGTAAGCTTCACGGAGTAGTGTGAAGGAATTAAAACGGGCAGTCGCCGAGCACTGCTGACAGAAGTGGAAACTGACATTATAAAGTAACCAATTTATTTTATGTTATCTTTGAATTATTGTAGCATCCAAAATTACAATTTTATTATTTTTAAATTAAAATTAATATAATTAGTTTTTCTTTAATTTTCCCAACAGTCAGCATTTCAATCAACAATTATATACATTTTTATATTTAATAATAAAAAACGTATAATGGGCGGCACAATCCCTGTAAAGAGTATGAATGTAACCCGATAGCCATTATAATAAATATACATTATTTAATTTTCGAAACATATTATTTATTGATATTTACATCGATGTAAATGAAAGTAATGTTAAACAGCATTTTCTTCATTTGCGTCGTCATTATCGGTAACTTCGACGATATTTAAATTATTAGATTAGATCCAAGCATGAAACATACTGCGGAATCAGGTGTGCTCATATATAAAAACAGGCTACTATTACCGATCACACATAATTTAATTATAACTTTATACTCTGTAATTATTAAAGTATGAGTTGTATTGCAAAAGTTTTTCAGCATAAAAATATAACTTTCGTCTGCACGAGGACGGAGGATTGAGTAAATGAATAATGTCGAGTATATGCGTACTGTTGTAGCTGTATACATTGTATAGTTTCCTGTATACCGTAATCGAGATCACTGGCTTACACAGACAGGCTCACCAACTCCGACTCAGATATGCACACGTGTGTAAGCGTATAGAGAGACTGCCTGATGCCCGTGATACAATGAATATAAAGATATGACCCGTACGAGTACAGATTTGGGATTGTACTGCGCATGACGTCATATGGTGATCAAATAGAATAATATACAATTTTAAACTTAATGAATTTTTAATGACTTTCGATTCGAAAGATGATACAAATTATTTAATAAAGATTGTTAATAAAAGTGTACTAATTTATTAGTAAAAAATAAAATTTAACATTTATTTCCCCGCTCTTAAAGAAACTTTAATATTGTAATAAAGTTGTTGCTCTTTTATAAAGCTATGTTAGTTTATTTTTTCCAATAAAAATATAGGTATTATTTGGGGTCATAGACATTACAATAATACTATACGATATTCATCGAACAATTTTTTTTATTCTTCGTTCACGACTGAGACTGGACATCGTTAAGTTGTCGATTTAAATTCCTTAATCTAAAAAACATTCGACATTTGAAAAATAATTTTTTTGTTGGGTCATCGCACTGAATATGACAACTTTTATCCAATAATTTTTTTAAATAATTTTTGGTAAATAATAAAGTCTCGCCATGCATTCGTTGAAAAATTTCTTCCAATTTTTCCATATAATTCATAATGGACGGAGTAGGTTTACTTGAACCACCTTCACTCAAATGGTTAATCCATGTATATGAATCATTTGATTGTGAAGAGGATGGTTCCGTCAACTTTGATTTGTGGCAACTATATCCAGCTATATTTGCCAGACCGTCATAGGCTAGATCGTTTAGTTCAAATATCTCATCTATAGTTGTATTTGTGTCTGCTTCAGTACTAATTTTTGGAAAATACTTTCCACTTAAATTTTCAACGTGTAAATCTGGCGTATCATCAATTCCCACAACCTACACTCAGACAAAGATCCCTCGTTTTGTCCCAGAATATAAGATCTCAACCGATACTTAAATTCCAACATATCAGGGTGATCATGGAGACCACCTTTTGCCCGAATAATGCCAAAGAAGTTTTCTAGCACGTCTTGGTTTAACCTGTACGTTAAAACGTACTTTGATCAAAACGTTCTTTCAGGTCCTGGTACAGAAATTTCATTGACGTATTTGTGATGATAATCCCTAAAAATTACACAATGTATTTTTCCATTTTGCCTAAACTCTATAGATAGCTACCTGTTTGAAATGGAAGTCTAAACGATTTTCCTTTGTTGTAAACAAATAAAACACAATTATAACTTGCTGAATGAAGCACGTGGAGCTCTAAATTCACTTTATACAACTTGTTGTATCACGCGTTGAACACCACCTGACGTCATCTGAAAACAAATATGGCGCCAACCATGCGCAATATCAGGCCCTGCCTGACGCCTGACCCGAGTCCCGCACTGCCGCAGTTTCGCACGCAGCAGTATACATAATACCTAATATATATAGCTACAGCGTGACGGGACGTGACGGACTCATGGTTTTACCCCCATCTGAAATAGCTCAACGCGCCTAAAGAAGTTTTCACTTCAATAATTTAAGTTCCTTTTGATATAAGGGAAAAATATCCACTTAGGTTTCTGAAGATTCACACGGCTGCTGTAAGGTTCAAGGAGTAGTGTGAGGGAACAATGATCTAATTTCCTATTAATAACAAGGGGAAATATTCACCAACAGCACACTCTCATAGGACTATAATGTGAGGTCCTTTACGAAAACCGTTTCACAGAAACTTAGCGTTCGTGCTCAGTAGTTCCTCATAATCTACAAAGCACGGATCCGATCTGTTCTGAAGTACGAGGACAAGGTGGAAAATAAAACAGATGGCGCCACAATCAAAAATCCCATGTGACATTTGTGATATACCATCTTTAACTAGAACGCTTTGAAAATGTCAGACTGATGTGTCAATCAGTTCTGTTTTGACCAAGAAACCTTGAAGACTTTTGTGAACATGGAGAAAAAAGTGAAGTTCGCGTCTTGATTAAATATAGCTTCTTGCGTGGAAAAAACATTACGCAAACCAAAGCATCGCTTTGTTAAACAACGATTCACAAGTGGTTTACTGATTTTCGTTGTGGGAGTATGACCAAAAAGGACACCGAACTTTCTCTGGTCGTCGAATCGAGGTTACAACGCTAGAAATCGTCGATAAAATCCATGGTATGATATTGGACGATCGGCGAGTTAATGGGAACGAGATTGCTGAGGCTATGGGCCTCTCAACCGTACGGGTACGGAACATTTTTGAATATGAGAAATCTATCTGCCAGATGGGTGCCACATTTGCTCTCTGTTGATAACAAGTACAACCGTGTGACAACTTCAAAGGAGTGTTTGGCGATGGTCAGGGGCGATGAGAAGGACTTTTAACGCCGTTTCGTTCCTGATACGTATGATTTCCGAACTACCAAGAAAATATGAAAAATGTATTTATGAATATATGGAGAAAAATTTTTACCAGCAAAACACCTTAATAACATTCAGTTGTAGATTTTAGAGCACTAACGTATTCCACATAATATTCAGATATTAGTTACTACCACTATCGTGCCAAAAATGAATGGCGGATGATTATAAAATTGTGGGAAAAATATTGAACGTGGAGTATGAGCAAACATTTTTATAGTCGAAATGAATTAAATAACCCTTGACTGCGTCATGGCCTACTTTGCAATAATCTAATTGACGCTAATTTACTTCTATGTAGTGAAATAATGTGTATTAATTTAACTTACCAAAAAAGACGTGAAATACGTATAGCAGTTTCTTCTTCCGAAAATCTGATATCGACATGTTTTGTAGAGGAGTCTGAAAAAAATCAGAAGCGTCATAATTAGTAAACAGGAATAGAACTGTCATTTAAATCAACATAAAATATTGATGAATTTCTCAAATTCGAGTGATGGAATGTACTGATTGAAATGTACTGATGGGGAACATAAGTAGAAAATCATCAATTTCATGAGAAAAGTCACACACCTTTTTCTGAAAGCTTGTAATACCGCCCTAATTGATGAAAGTACTTTCATATAATGGTAATGGTAAGTATTTCTGCGGTAAAAAAGTACAATAAAATTATCTTAAATTGCAATTTCAAAACACTTAAAAATTCTCATTCACTGAACATAGCACCTGCTCTCATCTTCCAGGGTAGATAAATGTAGAAATAATCAGATGTCGACGTTGATAAACTAAAACTTGTTTGGGAAGAGAATGATCTATCATTTTAATAAGTTGCATTCTTCTTCTTCATCTTCGAACTCACTTACTGGATCTCTAACTCTTAAAGGGAAATTATTGTACGATGAATGTATGCTGTATTTATGAACGGTGCTAAGAGATGCTTTTTCAATTCCGTCATTGGTTTAGGGCTACATATGTTCGTGATAAATTCACTTATTTTGTGTTTGCAAAAGCTTCTTGCTGATTGAGATATTTTTTTTTCTTGCTCATTGAGTGTTTCCCCCTTTGAACCAATCAAACCTTCTTTGTGTCCACTTGACGTCTGATTTCATTTAAGAATATTGAGAATTCAACAAATAAAAAATCATATTTGTTTTATTTTTGCATTTCCTTCTTTTGCAATGTTCTCTACATTTCATCCTGATGAGAGCTCTACAAAAGAAAAGTCGAACTGCTGAAAATATTTAATTTAAGTTTTTGAAGTTTAATTATTGGCAATATTGTTGAAACAGTTATAGAAAACAATTATTTATTGAAAATATGAATACTTGGAAGTATTCATCAAAAGTTTGGTAAGATTCAGTAGTTCATATTGGGTGTATGTTGTGACATAGCCTACTCTAATATCAGCCCAATACCTAGACCATGTGACGCTCTTGTCATATGATCAACTTGGGCTTAGACATCGCGTGCGTAACATGTTCAGTGGAGAATTCCATATTGTCAGCCAAAGCCGGTGAATATTTTTGTGCTTGTTACATTGAGAACGCAGAGCTAATTGAATTTGTTAGGGGGGGAAACTATTAACAAATTATACTTCAAGAGATTGAGTGGAGTTTTATACTGTGACAATTTAAAATAGCGAGCTATTTCAAGTCTTTCATATTCAGTTAGGTAGTGTCAGACGTTAGATCTCAATGTTCATTTTATGAGATACAGTGGTTTCTTTCATAAACCTTTGTTAAACCTATAAACTAGTTTGGAAAAAGGCAAACGTTGTTATTATAAGTGTTTTTTATCAGTTTTCTTGACGATATTTTTTTTGAGGAAAATTTCTCATTTTTATTTGTACTATTTCATCTCAAAATAACACAGTGTTTTAAGTGAACCTAATTGCAATAGCAATTATGTGAGTAATTCTGATAGGAATTATTATTTAACATTTGCTTTTCTAGACCCGACCTTCTAACGAAAATGGATTTGAGTAATTCAGTGAGATTCTCCTGTAACCAATAAAAATTCATAGTTGTTGCGGAATTACTGTTTAACATTTACTTTTCTAGATCCGACCTTCTAACGAAAATGCATTAGAGTAATTCAATGAGATTCTCCTGTAACCAATAAAAATTCATAGTTGCAATCATTCTCCTGACTGTTACCTAAATAGAAGAGACGAGATAACAAAACGTGATGGAACTCTTCTTGTATTTCCTAGAAAACGTTGCCAAAACTTGTTCAAGATTGTTCTGAATCATTCTTTTTATTTGTCCAAGTTTCAATCAAACGTAAACTTTCTGAGTTAAGATGGTTAACCCTAAGACATCGCGATAATATTGATTTCCGAACCTGGCTCAAGTAAGATGATATTTAGAGAAATTCAAGTCAATTTCTTCATAAAACATTGAAATATGGAGGATGTTCCAAAAATTGTTTCAGGCTTAAGTATTAACATCAATTCAAAGATTTAATTTTTTACAGAAGATAAAATTATTCATCCGTCTAAATTTAGTTGACTGAAGTTTCAACTTTGCCAAATTCCAATTATTTGTAAAGAATAACGGGTATTTGAAAAGTCACAAATTCAATTACTCAGTTGTTATTCAAATTGGAATAAGATTTCAATGGAGCGCTTAGAGTAGTAGAGTCGGCCTGAATTGATCACGTGACACATTCTACATCATGGCCTAAACCTATAGTAGGCTATGGTTGATATCTTCATCATCTGTATAACACATATTTATCCAGGACTATGTTGGATCAATCAAAAGTCACTTAGCCTTCGGCACTGCCTTAGGCCTTCTAGATTGATTGCTTTGGACTTGTCCGCCCCTGTTTTTATTGATTGATTGATTGAGTGGAGAAGCACCAAGAGATTTAGAGCAATTGATGAAAGCTCAATGCTGGCCAATTTTTATGAAAAGATATGTTATTTCATATGGTTGAAGTCCTTAAATTTTATAATTTATGGGTTACATATTGTATGATCAAAAGTACGATACTACAAATCAATGAAAATACGGATATTTCAGAATATAAAAAGGTAACCGCTTTCTTGAAACGTCAAACTAACAAGTATGAACGTGAAAAATTGAAAGTTTTAACAATGAAAAATGTTATAAAGCTTTTGAACGAGGCTTCAACGATACGTTCCTGATATTGAAACTGGTATTAATTCTTTGGCTGAAGGGTGCAGAATTATGCAGTTTAACAACTAAAGATATAAAAGATTCTGGAACAATGTTGATTGTAACGTTACACGATACACGAAGAAAAAACTTGTATTTACTGTAGCCTCAGACTGTAATGGGTATGAAATTTACCACAAGTACTTACTATTAAGACCCAAAACAGTAAGTCATAATCAATTTTTCCGGTTTTATCGTCATGGCAACTTTACAGTACAGCCAGTTGGCATTATATATTTGCAAAAATCCCACATAAAGTTGCGGAATATTAAAAACTTCGTGCTGGTTCAAGTGACACCGATCATTGCCTGAGGACTGCTGCAACTTTTCTTGCTAACAGTGGCGCTGATATTCAGGTTCTTAAATGGCATGGGGATGGCGATCCACAATCGTAGCTGAAGGATACGTGGAAGGAAGCATTGGGAATAAAATGAAAAATTCAAAAAGATATTGAACAATGCCCAACTTGGACAATACCAAGAAGCCCCTTTAGAAATTGTGGTGAATGAAAAAAATGTTCAGCAATAACTAGTAAATGCAGCGAGGTTAGAAGTTAACCTTTTTTAACTTAAACAACTGTTCTCTTAATATTTATTGTCATAATACTCAAAATAAACGTTTTCCTTTTCTGTTAAATTGTGTTTTAAATGATATTGATGTTTTTATGCAAAATTGGTTGCTATGATGTATAATGTCTCATTACTGTATGCTTTTGAGGTCGTTAATGTAGTGCATTACTGTACAAAGTGCGAAAAAATCAGTTTATTGTGCTATTTTATTATTTCAATTCTTCCCAGGAAATATGCTTTCATGAAATATATTCCTAAGAATTTATGTTGAATGAAGTATGCAGGGCTGGATTAACACTATGAGGGGCCCTAAGCACAACAGATTTTGGGGGCCCCTCCCCTCCTTTTTTTTAAATTACTCTTTATTAATAGAATAAAATATTTTGTAGAGTAATATAATGCTCTAAATCGTGGAGAAGGTTATTGCCAGGAAAATAAGTACACAAATGAATATTTACACTATTAGTACATCTTCTTAATTTGACATAATATACAATGCGTAACTACATTAATCACTTTTACAATTGCACTTTTGGAAACTTATCCGCTCAATGATTCGCTTATATCTAACTGACTTAGAACAATCCTTTCCTGCACTTTCTAGCCGCAAAATCTTTTGTCAGGTCATCAAAGCTGATTCGACGTAATACATCATCTTCCATGCACAATAGTGCAAGTGAGTCTAACCTATCCTGTCGCATATTTGTCCTCAAAGGGTTTTTAATGCGTTTTAACTTGCCACTGCACTGCACTTCCGAGATGAAGAGTAGTTATAAGCAAGCGATAATTAGCCTTCAATACAGAATCAACTAATTCTTGACTACTTTTAGATATTTCCAGTCGTTAGGCATACGCAAACTTTTATGTTCCAGTAATTTCTTAACTTCGTTATTTTTTCCCAGAAAAATTGTCATTATTAGTTTTTTAATTTTTAATTTTTACAATTTCCGCGGGGCCCCCAAAATGTCGGGGCCCTAAGCTATAGCTTAGTCAAGCTTATGCTATAATCCAGCACTGGAAGTATATCCAAAATAAGAAATTATGAACTGAAGTCTGTAATAGGATTTTTTGAAATGAAATAAACTGATCTGTGAATTCAGAAAACTTATCAAAATTAGGAAAGATCAAAGGGTAATAATATTATCATTTGTCTTTCAGAATGTTTGGGTGATTTATCTCGACTTTTGAATATTCATCTTCAGAACCAAAATATTCATTGAAGATTATGTAATACTTTAGCTCCACTAGATAATAAAATCGCAATGCTATATGAATATTAGAGTCTCGCATGGAGTTTTAAAACTAATGTGCATGATTCAAGAAACTTATCATGTGTAGCTGCTGTCCCTGAATGTAGGTATTTACTTTTATAGTTACGAGAACATTAAAGTTAAATGCTCCATGATAAAAGGAAAAGATCAATAATTCTGTTTATATTCACTGTTCTAGTTATATACGTTAAAGTTAAACCTCGCAATGAAATAAAAGATATATGTATAAGATGGGAAGTAGCTTGGATGTTACAATGTCATTGATAGAAATGATTCAAATGAGTTTTGAAGATTCATGAAATAAGGATTTTCAATTAATTCACGATTATTATAATGTTGAAATTTCCCTGAATAGGATTGAAATACAACAATGGTAATGTTTCTCTAGATGTATAGCATCACAACTAATAGTTCCGGGTAGCTGTTCTGCTATTTCGAGCTGATCAGCGGAACGAGTGAGTTTGCAACGTTCCTGACGAAAATAATGGTAGTGGTCATCCATCATAGAAAACGGGCTACATAAATCATCTCCTACATAGCTATATGTAGAACAGCGAAAAATGCTATACTTAATACAGACAAAGAAGAATCTTAGGAATATATCAGATTTCGGTTTGAGGATAAAGTCTCTCTGAATAAGAAACACTCAATACTCGTGGCACCAAGAGATGACATGGTTAAGGTTTTTCTGTTTACACATACTTCCGAAACATAGAAAACATAGAAGCTAGCAGACAGGAGAACACCCACCCCATTAGGGAAGAATCAATCTGTAGGTATACCGATGGATCAAGAACAGCAGAAGGTACGGGGGCAGGATACTTTGGGCCCAAAACCAAATACTTCGAACCCATGCGTCCATTTAATTGATAGATGTGCACAGCTTAATATGGACAAAACAAGCAAGCACACTATGCGGGAAATCCTCCGAACAAAAGAAACAGAGCTCAGTACAAAGACAATAAAAAAAAACTTCAGATAAATTTTGGGAAAAGAATGTTTTGGAATGTATAAGGGTAAGTAGGAACAACGTGAGAATCATAACTGGATTCACGAATGGACACTGATGCCAACTCAAAGGTTACAAGAGGAAAATTGGCCTAGTGAACGATGAGATGGGTAGATTCTGCACAGAAACAGAAGGTACATAGATACATCTGCTAACAGATTGCGAAGCTATCCTGTTTTGCAGGAGCATATTCTACGGAATGTACATAACCATCGAGAAAACTTTGCCACAGGAGCCGGAAGATACTTTAGCTTTCCTAAGAGAGCTAAAACTCACCGGCATACTGTGAATCTGTGAAGCAATACTGTAAGGAGATACAATAGTTCTTTAAGGGCGCAGTATACTTGACACTCCTGGCTAACCTCCTAATCCTAAACCAACTTGAACAGGCGCTGTGAACTTTTCGCAACATATGGAAATTTTCGATGAACTTCAGAGAGCTATAGTACCTGTAATAATCCATGTAAAAAATGTTGAATGTTGCAGTTTGTGGGAAATTTCCAATTTGGTGATAAACAGATTTTTGCTACTTTCATTTAGGATATATTCCCTATGAAATAGAGAGTTCTCCCTATGAATCTATTTTCATAATATCTCCACCATACCAAATAATGAAAAAAACTAGGCTTCTACCAGATTTTCTACAAGGTACGGTGTACGAATATATTGGACTGGATGTTGAACACCATGTATTGTCACCGAAATGAGGGCATTTGGCAAGCGGTTGGCGGGTCGAAATAGTTTGACTTGACGTGTACGCTTCTGGTGGCTTATAGTCTATGGATTGGCAAGGTTCGAGGTGAAATACATCCAATTCTCCCAAATCGAAGTAATAAGGTTCAATTATTTAATGCCCAATTTCAATGATCGAGTTGCTAGAGTCGAAAAAGTTTTGGATAGATAAGTAAAGTGTTGGTCTTCGAATAGTTCCAGTAAATTTGGAAGAAGTAATATTGACCTTTTTAAGGGTTAGAATAAACTAGGTATTGCTGTCCATAAGTTTTATTCAATTTCTCTGTTATAACAAATATTTAAGAACATTTAATGTGAAGATGGTTACTGGGGAAATCTGGAAATATAATCAGATGAGGTTAGCTTCCTATTTTCTCTAAAATTAAAGTAAAATATGAATTTTGTTGTAAAACAATTTTTATGACAAAATAAGAGCAAATCATTTAGATTACAGTAACCAAAGTTCTTGTATAAATATCTATTCAGAGTTACGTATTATTTTGCAGTAGTATATTCTGATCCTTATGTACATGGACAGAAAGACCAATTAGATGAAACTTTTGAATAAGAATTCGAATCTACGGCAGAGAAAGGTGGGGTTGTGACGTCACACTTTCGGAGTCGATTGGATAATGAACATGCGTTTTTTTCCTGAATTATTGCAGGTGGAACGGATCGTCATATTGCGCATATTAAATTGGTTTCCGCACAGGGAAATAAAACCTATCTGTCAGAGGTGACAGGTATATATCTTGTTAAAAACATTACTGCAATTTCTTGATGAACCCGTACATGACATTTAGAGAGTAGCATGAGTATGAACATTTTGGACTCACAAAGTGTAATCGAATAAATCTAATGATTTTATCAGGTTATATGTAGGAAGAGTCTATTTTATTTACTCAAAATAAAATCGTCAAAAAATAGTCCTCGACCAAAAACTACTTCTCCATAGTATTTTTCATCGAATATTAAGCAACTTTGAAAAAATTCGTACCTCTGTCTGTCTGTCTGTCTGTCTGGATATCCGAAATTTGTTTACACGATAACTCAAAAACGAGAGATCATATTCCAATTTTGGAAAAATCGTTCGCCGTTCGGTGACAAACTTAAATTTATACCAACAACAAAAGAAATTCCATAAGATAACCCTGATTAGAAAAATCAGAATAGCTCGAACAGGAAGCCTCTGAGTGAAATTTATCAAGAATACTTTCTTATAGACAATAAATCAAAATTTTCAAATTTGTATACATTAATAATTTCCGATTATTCGCGTAGAAGTTTAAGGGGTTTGAATGCGTATGGAACCTCATAACTAAGCTACTGTATTTATCTTGAGAACATTTTGTCACTAAACAAATTTCTCATTCAGAAAAACTGAAGTTTACCAAGTTTGAATTGAAAATCTTCATTTGTGAAGAAAATGTAGTAATTTTTCAAAACTTCAAGACCCTGTATCTCGGAAACGAAATGATTTAGTGAAAAATTTTATATGAAAGACTTCTATTATTTTCAGAAGTTCTATCGTTAAATGAAGTTATGAACGAAAAACTGAAACACCCTGACATTTAAAAATATAAGCTAAGCATTGTAAAAACTGTGAAAAACTGTGTGAGGTAGAATGGAAGAACACCACACTGTTGGTCTAATAAAGCCGGTATTACATTATATTATTGGTCTATATACCTACTGCACATGAAATGGGTATAGACGATACTTTTTCATTCGATGCCAAGCAGTAAAGTGAGATAGATTTAGAGAATGACCAATTCTTCTGGTGTTTATTTTTGAATTGTTAACTATATTAATCATATTTTGTTCCATATTCAAATTTTGCCTTTCAGTATTTTCATTCAATTGTACTGTTGCAAATCTACCATGTTCTCTCAAGTAATTAAAAACAGAGGAAACTTTTTGCAATTTGGTGATCTTAGGCCATCACCAAAATAATGAATGAATATCGTATCTGCATTTTTAATAACTACCAGATAAAAGTGAAACTGAAGTAAATTCATCAACAATAAACACTGTCAGAGAAAAAATGTAGATCCAACAATGATTTGTCAATCCCATAGTCTGCTAGACCAATACCACTAATGCAAGGCCTGAGGCTCGATCGTGACGTCACAGGCCGGAGGCTATGTTGCAAATGCTCATCAGTATGTTACGACACAATTCTGCTAGTTTTTAGGGCGCATATAACGAGTTTTTGTGTAAATGAGGTTATCAGATGTGAACTAAGTCCTTAGTTACACCCCAATTGCTTTTTGTAATTGAAAGAAACAAACTTTCAAAACAAAATAATGCATATGATATACGAGTTTTTCAAGATAGTCCTCTCCTTTTATATGCTTTAAATCTAAGTCACTGAGAAACATACGTTTATTTGGAATGAATTTATTGAAAAGAATATATTTTAACATAACCAAATGGCTCACAGTTTCTTCGGGATAATATAAATAACCCCTACTTAAATTTTTAGACTATTAGAGTCCTCAACTAAAAAATCTTCTGATGAAACCGAATTCAACTTACGTTTTTCATATTTCAATTTTTTTGTTGCAATATAAATGAGCAATAACAGCCAACAACTAAATAAATAATACGGGCATTGAATGTTCAATTTCAAAGTCATGTGAAGTAATTTCAATTTCTGGAGAAAAGTCGATTTTCCTAACAATATGTAATTTCAACTAAGCTCGTTGAGATAATACGTAATTATTTCTAAAATTCTGTGAACTGTGTGTGTCAATGCAGGATGTGTCGGTGTTAATTTATTCAAGGCCGAACTAAACTTCCACAAATATTACCAATTTAAAATTTTCTCAAAAACATGATTTTCAAATCATTCTTTAACGATAGGTTCCTGGAAAATGTCCCTTAATCGTTGTCCTTTGACAGTAGTTTTACGTCCATTATTTCCCATCAATTTGATATGATATTTATGAACTGGGCTGTGGATTGGGAAAGCTCTATATTTGAACGAAATTGAAGTAGATCCTGTATAACATATTCATTGAATACCTTAAGGGCTAATTTAACATTCTGACGTTACAAATTTGTAGGATAGAGTGCTTTCAAAACAAAAGAATATCCAAATTTTAACAATATTATCATGTTCTAGTTAATGCATTATTTTTAAAGCATTAAATGAGGAAATGTTCTCGTCTCCTGAGTCAAACTTGGAATACCAAATAATTTGGTTGGGGTTTGAATGTAATTAATTATTTCTTATACATTTGAGAATGTGAACCGGATCGAATAGATAAAACAGTGTTATTGAATTATCAACTAGATGAGGATAGACGATAGTTCCCTTATTATGTACAGGAAAATTGTTCTTGGCTTTGCTGTTGATTGTATTTTTGTCACTCATAATACAGAATATTTCATGTTCAATTTGTTCTAATTTCAAAATAATTGACATTTACGATTGCACTACGAGAATCTTGTTCTATTATTGTTGTTACCAGATCAGCTTTGGTGAAGTGCAATATGCAAATTGTTGAGTATCTAGAGAGGTTGAACTTTAGAGGCCATTTTACAAGGAACTTTATTCACTCATACATTTTTACATAAGCTTATTAACACGTTCCAATTATACGAGGACACCTTAGCAGCAGGTGCTTCATATAATTTTCCACAAGAAATAGGTGAAATTGGTTAATTCTAATATGTATCAACGTACACGCTGAATTGCCAGGTGCCATAAATACTGAACGTGAAAGGTATTCTTCTCAAAGCCTCCGGTTGATGACGTCACACTTACATTTGAATTCAGTTGTTAGGCCTGTATATAGAGTATTGGCTAGACATACCCAAATTTCAAGTTACAAGTGGTCTATACATCTTATCTTTGGGTGGTTGTTAATTTATTTTGCAACTACCCATATCAAAGGTAGAAAGAATGAATTTCCCAACCGATAATTTGAGATTGACAGGATTTTCCAAACAAATGATCATAATATTATAATAAATCATCTGCTACATAGAACATAGAATAATGAGAGTAATCCAAAGTTATGCTGGTTATATATCGATTACAACCTCTTTCACCCCTTAAGGGGTAGAATTCAAAAAAGCATCTTCATTAGGGGGTGCCTAGATCATATAAGGAATGCACCATAATTTCGAGTTAGTTGCCTTAAGGCTATTTAGTTCCGGAGATTTGGTGATGTTCGAGTGAGAGAGTGAATCAGTGGTATTTCTCTCATTATATAGATATGCTGGTAACATCAGGCTTAGGAAATCTTCTAGAAATAGTTCTATCAAGAGACTACACAGTCTACAATATTTCAAAGTCTACCTAGCAATTATATTATTTGTGAACTTCTCTCTAGAGACTTCTATAACCTTCATCTTCTATTCGCTCCAGAAACGTAAACAAATAGCGGTCGAAGAGGGATTTCATAGTCATCACTGGAAAATTCGGATGCTTGCTAATAATTCCTTTGCATCTGCCCACGAGTCTGTTGAAAATATACGTCGTCCGACATGTTGGCGCCAGTTATGGTTCTAGTGGAAATACCTTAACATAATTTATATCAGGTTAGAGACAAGGAAATTAATTTGTAAAGGAACATAGCATTAAGATCAACTGTAGTAGCAGAATTTCTTGTTGACTTTCTCTACTAGTGTATACAGGATGATTAAGAAGTGAATGATCAAGTGATCTAGTCAACTTTGACTAGAACAGAGCTTATGAGCACGTCTCGTTGAGGCCTCCGTGTTACCAATATACCTTTCAGGTGATTTTCAGAATTGGTTATTTTTGAATATAAAAACGGTTGTTGATTTGGATCTGAATCTCCATGAGAGGAGCGTTTAATCGTCTAGCAAATACATTGCAGCGTGGATTTGTATGCATCCTCAATGTAATAATTCCGTAATGGTTTCTAAAAACTGCAGATATGCTTCATTCTAAATAAGGTTTAATGGTAAATTTTATGAATGGAAAATCGAACATTTTTCTTGACTCGTCGAAAGTAAATTTTAATATTTCGTGTCTGTCGTCGGAAAGTTCTGATGCTTGTACAGATGTATCTAGAAAGGGTAGCAATTTTTCTTTGTTCGCTGTTCGCCACAGATAACTCCGAGAAACGTCCTTATTTTAGCATATTCATCTCGTAGTCGTTGTATTTCAACTATTGATTAGGTTTATTATTCTATGTCTGTCTATGTCTCATCGTCTCATTATCGACTGGATGAACGGACTTTGACATTCTCAATATACGGCAACCAATTTCGCCTTGTGTGCATTGTTATTTAAATTTAAAAGGGTAAACAACTTGCAAAAAACTGGTGTTGATTCAGGTGCACATTCCTTGAGAACAGAAGGGTGGAATTCCGCCTGGCCCCATAGACTTTTTGGTATTGAAATCAAGCAGAATGCGCCTAAGTGTACGTTGACGAAAGACAATTTCAGGCATACTGCTATCGATGGCAGCAATATTAGGAGGGTTGAATTTGCTGCAAACATTCCAACAAAAAGGTTGACTCTTTTTTGTGGTATAGTAGCCAGTGTGTTATCGTCCTTGGTTGAGTAAGGAAATGAAATGGAAGTGGAATTTTTACCAATTGCCTTGGCGAAATTTCAAAACGAACAGGAGCCATTCGGGCATTCTATAAGCTTTGATCTTATTTTGGCTTTGTATGCGTCTTTCTAAGCATTTATTGTTTCATTACACATATTTCAGACTCAACTTATTGCTGTTCTGGTCTCCAGACATGGGTTACCGCGCCAACGACGGTATGCTGTTTGTTTTGAAGCGACGGCCCTAGAACCGATTTTATTGATCCATCGCACACCAGACTACTTGTTTGTTCCTTCTTTTCTCTAACCATTAAAAATTGCAACTTGCTTACCGATATACGTATTATTGTTACTAAATATTATTGTTTGTTAAGAGTTCAATTGTTTTTCAAATAATTTTTGAAGTGAAAACTTCTTTAGGCGCGTTGCGCTATTTCAGATGAGAGGTAAAACCATGAGTCCGTCACTTCATGCCGTAGCTATATAGGGTGTCCTCGAACTGCGTGGCTAAAATAAAACCGAAGATTCTTTGATTCGAAAAAAATTTGATGGGTCTTTTTACTTTTGCCTCAAGTGTCTTGTTTACCCGGTAGAGGGCTTCAAAGTTGCAAAAATAATTTTGTTTTTTCGGTATAACTTGAGAACGTGATGGAGGACTTTTACAATATTTGGCAGGTGAGTTACTGTCAATAATAGCTGTTTTTGAGAGCGGAGCATAGAGCCTTAGAGACCATAGAAATGGCTCAAACTTGAGGATGTAACGGGAAAAGTGTCCAGAACTTTTTTGTGGTCAATGTAATTCACTCTATATTTTTTATGTAGATAGCTTATCTAATTTGAAAACTTTTCTTACTCTTAGAAAATTTTGATAAAATCAACGGATTAGCTTGAAAAAAATAATTTTCGAGTCTCTGCAATTTTGGCTTACTAATTTTACTTGATTAAAATACCTTAGTTGCCTTTGCTTTTCTAATGTCATTTTGGCATTTGGAGAATTCATCCTCAAAACTGTCAGTTTTTACTTTGCTTTCCATAAAAATTGTATAAAATTATGGCTCAAAATTTCACTAACACTGAAATGGTTAATATCTCGGTGAAACACGAATAATAAAAACAATAGAAATGGGGAAACGATGTGATTATTTAGGGAAAACAAATGCTAAATTAAAAGAAACAACAAAACTTTTTGGGAAATCGCTAAGGCATCAATTGTTCGAAATGTTGCCCATTTTCCTGAATACACAAATTAATTCGTTTCAAGAAATTGGATTGAACTCTGGCTAGTACTTCAGGATCATTCTTCAATAAATCCGCTTCATGATTAATTCGTTGCAACAATTCCTCTCGTGTGTTTACTGGAGCTGCATAAACTTTCGACTTCAAAGCGCCCCATAGAAAGAAGTCGCAGGGCGTCAAATCAGGGGAGCGGGCCGGCCAGTTCACTGGTGCATCGTGTCCTCTACCTATCCAGCGATCTGGATATTCCGCATTCAAATGTCGCCTCACAGCTAATGTGGAATGAGGAGGTGCACCATCATGGATAAACCAGGCCACGACGAATGTGTAAGGGCAAGTCTGCCAACAGTTCAAGTAGCCTTTGTTCCAAAAAGTTCAAGTAGTTCTCCCCGTTCAATCGATCGGGTATAACGGTAGGGCCAATAATAAAGTTATCCACAATTCCAACCCAAACATTGATTTTAGTTTGATTCTGAAAATATGTAACTTCCGTTTCATGAGGATTTTCATCAGCATAGAAATGTTCATTATGGAGGTTAAAAAGACCACATCTCGTGAAAGTATCTTCGTCCGTGAACAGAATTCTTCTACAAAAATTGGGGTTTGCGTTTTGTCTTTGGACAATAAACCGACAGAAATCTATCCGATGACCTGGATCCATGGGCAATAAGTCTTGAACTGTTTTAATATGATAAGGATACAACAGTTCTTCTTTCAGTACATTATGAACTAATGATTTTGAGGCTCCAATACGAAGTCCCAAACGTAGTGTGCTTATCCCAGGTTCAGTTTCAACCGCTTCCAGTATCGCTTCTTCGAGCTCTAAAGTCCTTCTTGTCCGTCTGCGTCCAGTTTCTCTGCGATTTGCTTCAAATTTGCCAGTTTCGCGAAGGTTTGCCGATTTGGAATTCTGCGATGCGGATATCTTTCCCTTCTCCGGCCATTGCAACGACAAAGTCCATAAATCAATAACATATCAATCATTTCAGTGTTAGTGAAATTTTGAGCCATAATTTTATAAAATTTTTACGGAAAGCAAAGTAAAAACTGACAGTTTTGAGAATAAATTCTTCAAATGCCAAAATGACATTAGAAAAGCAAAGGCAACTAAGGTATTTTAATCAAGTAAAATTAGTAAGCCAAAATTGCAGAGACTCGAAAATTAATTTTTTCAAGCTAATCCGTTGATTTTATCAAAATTTTCTAAGAGTAAGAAAAGTTTTCAAATTAGATAAGCTATCTACATAAAAAATATAGAGTGAATTACATTGACTGCAAAAAAGTTCTGGACACTTTTCCCGTTACATCCTCAAGTTTGAGCCATTTCTATGGTCTCTAAGGCTCTATGCTCCACTCTCAAAAACGGCTATTATTGACAGTAACTCACCTGCCAAATATTGTAAAAGTCCTCCTTCACGTTCTCAAGTTATACCGAAAAAACAAAATTATTTTTGCAATTTCGAAGCCCTCTACCGGGTAAACAAGACACTTGAGGCAAAAGTAAAAAGGCTCATCAACTTTTTCTCGAATCAAAGAATCTTCGGTTTTGTTTCGGCCAAGCAGTTCGAGGACACCCTGTATATTAGGTATTATGTATACTGCTGCGTGCGCAACTGCAGCCGTTCGAGACTCGGGTTAGGCGTCAGGCAGTCTCTCTATACGCTTACACACGTGTGCATATCTGAGTCGGTGTTGGCGAGCCTGCCTGTGTGAGCCAGTGCTCTCGATTACGGTATACAGGACAGACAATCCTCCGTCCTCGTGCAAACGAAAGTAATATTTTTATGCTAACTGAAAAAATGGACCTCCTTTTGCAATACAACTCATACTTTAATTATTACAGAGTAAGAAGTAATAATTAAATTATGTGTGATCGGTAATAGTAGCCTGTTTTTATATATGAGCACACCTGATTCCACAGTATGTTTCATGTTTGGATCGAATCTAATAATTTAAGTATCGTCGAAGTTACCGATAATGACGACGCAAATGAAGAAAATGCTGTTTAACAATACTTTCATTTACAATAATAAATGTTTTGGAAATAAAATAATGTGTATTTATTATGATGACTATTGGGTTACATTCATACTCTTTACAGGGATTGTACTGCCCATTATACGTTTTTTATTATTAAATATAAAAATGTATATAATTGTTGATTGAAATGCTGACAGTTGTGAAAACTAAAGAATAATTATATTAATTTTCGTTTAAAAATAATGAAATTGTAATTTCGGATGCTACAATAATTCAAAGATAACATAAAACAATTGGGTTTGTCAGTTTTCATTTCTGCCAGCAGTGCTCGGTGACTGCCCGTTTTTTTTTGTATTGACTCTTTATATTAAGAAAATTGTATAAAACTCGGAGCGAACATAAATCTCTCAGCAAATGAATACGGTAAGCGAACAGAATGAATTCATATCTCAACAAGCCATATTTGATCCAACATTTTATTTAATCAGATTTTACTTTGATGTAACAATATCTAATCAAAGAAACTTCAAAAAATCATAGATATAATGAATATACTTCGTTTCAGGGACCCATAGAAATGGCTGAATAAATTTTATCCCCAGATAAGTCAATGGATCGTACATCGATGTGTTGGATTGTGTAGAAGGTCAAATGCCTATTAATGCTGTAGACATGTTAGCAGCAAAAAATATTTGTGGGTTACGCTAATGCGGCAGAACCGCACACAGAATATAAACTAACTTCTATCAATTCTGTTCTGATAGCAACTTCGAATACCCTTAACATTAGCCAACTTCAGTCTGTATTACGATATCTCCGACATGCTATTTAGATATCAGTCACTGATGATATAAACTTACACAAATAAAAAAAAATGAATTGTTCATTAAATGAAAGATTGGAATTTCGAACATTATCAGTTCATTTTTAAAACATACACTGAGAAAGATTGGAAGGTATTCAAGAGGAGTATATTTGACAGGAACTAATTAATACAGAAGGGGAGATGTCTAAGGGATACATATGATATACCCACGATTCAGGAAAATAAAAAAATTCTGAATATTCTTTGAACTTAAGATGTAATTTTACGATGTGAACCGACTACATTTTCCTAAATTATTTGTTTTTAAGCTAAGATGGAATGATTTCATGTAAAGTTTGGTGGTTAATTTATTGGCTTCCGGATGAATTATGCGTCACAATAGCTCGACATGATGCCGATGTTTCGCCTAATATTACAGCTGGCGGTATTTATTGTGGGAAAAAATCGTCACTCTACATAGTTCATTGTCTTTATTCCGGTGGTTAACACCATTCTGACACCTGACCCTGCCGTTGTGTGATCATGTGCGAAGTAGAATTTTCAAGGATGGGTTTCCAAATGTTGGGAAGGTAATATCCTGAGTCACGGTTAAGATTGTTTGGATGATAGAAGGTGTCACGAAGCCTCGTAAAGCACTCATGTTCTTCCACACGAGTAGCTACTGTACGACCTGTTTCACCAATGTAGACTTTACAGCAAGAACAGGGAATGATATAAACACCTTCCAAATGAAGAGGAGGAATGAAATCTTTGATAGGTTTGTAAAACTGTTTTAATTCTGATTTTAAGGATTGGGGTTGAAATAAGTTGACAGCTCTGTGGACTAAGGAGTTTATAACAGATTGCTTTTGGGCAGGGTGGTCTTCCCCACCACCACTGTGCCCAAAAGCAATCTGTCCTTGGCCCACAGAGCTGTCAACTTGTCCCAACCCGGAACCTTAAAATCAGAATTAAAACCCATTTCATCTGTCTTATTATCAAATAATTCCTCCTATTATAACATTCAAAAAGCCATAAAGGAATATACTTCGCCCAAAATTTCAGATCAACCTGAGCCACAAACCCCCCACCTCCTTTATCTACTGCATATCTTCCATATATATTTCTACTCGTTTTTCAACACTTCTTGTGGTAAAGTCTACACTGATGAATCGGTGAATCTACACTTGTGGAAAATAAGTGTGACACATTCAATTCTTTCGAAAATACTCAAATCCTAGCCCGAACGCCAAACTTCTATCAGCGAAAGATTCTTGAAGCGATAGAAATCCTAAAACATCCAAACATTCTAAACCATGATATTACCTTCCCATCATTTGGAAGCCCATCCTCGAAAATTCCACTTCACCCGCAATGATCACACAACTGCAGCATCATGTGCCCTGGAATAAAGGCAGTGATCTGTGTAGCGGGAATTTTTTTCCCACAATAAATACTGCTTTAGAAACCAGAAGAATTAGTTTCACTTCAAGCCTCAAGCCTTCCTTGAATTGTCACCTGTAATGGTTAGCGAAACGACGGCATCGAGTCGTGCTATTGTGATGCCAAATACATTCGGAAGCCAAGGATTTTCAAGATTAGCTATCCGCGGAAGTCTACCATTCAAAAAAATATATTGGCACATAAAGCTTTGGCACTTTATCATATTGATATAATAATAAACTTTTTACTTTGTTTATCCATCACTTTCATCATAGAAAAATTACAGGTAGACAGACTAGACAAGCTCAAGCTGATCATCCCTCAAGATCTGTGTATCAGAATCAATTTTCCTATGGAACGGCGAAGTTGTGAAACTCTTTGCCTAGGGGGGCTTCTCCTGATGCAAATAACCTCAAAATTTTTAATAACTATTTGAAACGAGATCTCTAGGAGTATTATACGTTTTTCTCTAGTGTAGTCAAAACTTACTGTTTTCTATGTTTATTCATACATTTGTATCGTTTTGAAGATTATTATTATTATTATTATTAGTATTATTATACAATCAATCGAAAAAAAATTCATATTACTTTCTTTGATACTCATAACAAAGTATGAAAATATTATTATCTGGAAAATATAATGATTAGTTTAAATCAAATGGACAAAGAGACAATGAAGGCTTAAATAAAACTAATCGGTAAAACAAAAATATCAACACAATCACTGGGTGCACACTGAATAGATCGTAAATGAGGGATAATGCACATATCTTTAATGCTGGTAAATAATAGTAAACACTATTTGGAAGGAAATGTTGGTGTTGGGTTCTCGAGAAATTTTCTGTTCATGCCTTCGCAAGTAATTGGTATAGGAATATAGTTTTGCAAGATCATTGTCAAAAAGTCGATGGAGTGCCCTGTGACCTACCAATTCCAACCTATTTGCGTACGATGGGCGCATTCTCCCAGTTAGTCTCGGTACATCATTGGGTTGATACTAGCAAATTGACATGTCAAGGAAGATGCCACACATGGCCAAGAAACTCGAGAATTGCACTGTTTTGGTGGTATGCTTTGAATAACTTGACCCAAGTTTGCAAGAACCACTCTGTTATTGATTTTCTGATAAGAAGGTAGTTTGGTTTGTTACATTTTCTTGTGGGGACCAATAGAGATCCGAAGTTATCGTAACTCCGGGTTATTTTGACTTTTAACTTTCATCTATAGTATTACCATATAGGGGATAACTTTTGCCCATGAGTGATACAGAGCATTTGCTCAAATTTGGGGATAACAATCATTGGTAACACCAATTTACAATTCTGTCTCCTTGTATTGTGGTATGTTGAGTAACCAGATTACCGTAAAAAAGAAATTGAGAATGTATGATACGGGTGAGATCTGATTTTTAAATGAGAAATAATAGAGCACGGATAACTTGTGGTACTCTGTTGTGATCGGTCTTGATGAAATATACTCACCGCCTACGTTTTGGGTCCCGATCAAAGACGTTCAAAAATCTATGAGTAAAACTCCAACATTTGCTTCAGATGCAAATGCTTTTGGCGAATCAATGACTCACTGTAATAAGTTTGTCATTACTGATCATCCAAGGATAAGCCCGTTTGGCTCAGGAGAAAGTATATGTTTGTTCAGAAGAAGTTATTGGACACAATAGTTTCCGCTACCTTAGCTACAATTGGAAATAAGATTACAGGGCGATAATTCACTTGTTTATTTTTTCTAAATGACACGCTAGTTGTCGAAACTACAGTCACGTTAGTGTTTCTGTAATATAAATGATGAAAAATAGAGTAAAAAGTGTTTTATTCCATTCAAATTTATTTAGGTCGAAGATAACGGAATTATTCACCATAAGTATTTTCAAATCAACACATTTTCCACTATGTCGGGTGAAGGAGGAAACCTTTTCACGTAAAAGCCATACACTTGAGTAATTTTTGCAGTAAGCACGACGATTACGCAGGGTTGAGCAGTCCCGTTTAATAGATCGGTTATTTCTTATTCTTTACAGAAATATCTAAAGCATCAGAACGTTGGGACCTTTAAAGGCACACGTCTTAGTACAACATCCCCTATAAAGTGAAGAACTTCATTTGTTTTATTCGACCTGTTTTATGGCCGAGCATTTTGTTCACCCTCGACTTCATATAAGTAATTTGATTCAACCTCACAAAGGAACAACAATTACACTAAAGGGATTTTAATCCAATTTATTATATTGTACACTGAAATCTGGTTGAGTAAGAACACCTCAAATATCTTACTTGCTATTTTTATAAATTGGAAAGTAATGGAGTTAGTTGGTTGCTGTTCACTTATTTTACTTCTCATACAAAGATTGAAAACAAAGAATGAAACAATAAAATAAATTCTCCGAGTTTCTTAGATTCTACAATTCATGCAGACTCCCATGATCTCAAAGAAGGTTGAAAAATTGGTCTGTTACAACTTGGCCAAACTAGATGTGCCTCTGAGATGCGCGGAAGATAAACATAGAGTATAGAGGTTCACGAGTGGTAAAGATCGACATTCTTGGAAAGTACAATCTCTACAGACCACGTTTACTGTATAAATTACGTGACGTCAATGGGCTCCCGCCATCCGGTGTATTGTCTAGTTGACATCTAGTGTTTAGAGGCAAGGGCCAAGCTGAGTATAAGGCCTACTGCGCCCTCTCAGTCGGCCTGTTCGGTTGGCCATGTGCTGTTGACTACTATAAAGGCTTTTCGGAGTATGTATAGACAATGGCCTGTTCTATAGGCGGTCATTTCGACATGAACGATTCCAATCGCTGCTTGAATTTGGTCTGCAGTCTCGTCCAAATTGCGCGTGAATATGGAAAATAGGCCATACATGTACAGAAAAGGGAGAGATCATACATGTTTCTAAGATATACTATAGAGGACAATGAATTCGTAAAGCTTCAGCGGATATTTGGGGGCTCAACTCCAAATATGTGAACGTACTAATTCTACGTTAAGAATGATATGACGTCATACGTGGTTACTTTTACAATCAATTCACTTCAATAATTTCTCTAAGTAAGTGCCGCGTTATCTTTCATTTTTACAGTTGGCAATACATTACCGATGTGCCGATATGAACTGTATATTTATTAAATTGACTTGACAGTTCATAATTTGTTGTGAATCTAAATTTCGATAGAATTAAACTTCAAAAAAACAGAAACAATTCTTCCCAGGGCTGCAATTCTAGGTACATCTACGTCTGTGTGTTGTCCAAATTGCGAAATATGTAAATTTTTTTACATCAATACACGAAAAATGAAGGTGTAAATACATGTGTGCTTATCTCAACGGAACTTGGATCTTTGAAGATGGTACTGTCGGTCTTTCCTGGCAATATTCTAGCACTTAAACTGTGATAACGATGAAAGTTCGTGGCGCAGTGTGAAGTATATATTGTAGCTACTCCATGCTGGTTGTACATGCTCTATTCACAGTGAATAACTGATATTTTCCTCAGAAACAAAGGGCATCGATTATCATAGTGAAATGTATCAAAACAACTTCCTAAATTGGTTTGAAATTCAACTATTAGTGAATTTATAAGAAGCTCCTGCTATATTTGTGGATAATGAATGAAATGCCAACAAGTACCCCCAAGAAATGTGATATACAAGAATAGTTAAGTAGAAATTATATTCTTACATCATGATAACATCTTCATATCACTGTTGTTGATCTTGGTAAAAATCAATAAGCCACAACCATTATACATAGCAGATAATTATTTCATCTGGAAAATATTCCCAACGTGCTTCGTCTACCTCCTCCCCATTACATTTTCAACCCCATTCAATACACTTTGAGTATAGCTAACTACTACATAGATCATGTTGTTACAGATAGTACAGATAGTGGTTCGACTGAAAAATCAGTGGCTATATGAAAAGAGCCAACCCAAGAAATATGAGCGAAAACTATTCGACATATTGATAAAGAGAATAATTCTATGTTATTGTTAATGTGCATTTAAAGCAACTATAATGTTTGAGGTAGTGAAGATATATTCATTATTTTGATGTGCTTGTGCAATTAGTTCAAGTTACAACAGCAATTTTAATACAAATAAATGATATTGATTTAAAGCTATTCGCTTCCTCTTCTTGAACCTAATTTTTATACATATATTTGAAACTGTTAGTTATCAGAACAGTTCTCAAGAATATTTTATTTCAACTTCCACTCAGTTTGCATTCAAAGAATCTTTTTGAAGAATGTGTTTTTATTCGGTGCTACAAAAGTAAGTAAGTTCTTTATTTCATAATATATTGAACAAATTTACCCATATCAATATCATTAATACATAAATATGCAACAGAAAATGAAATACACGTCCACATAAAGATAACTAATATGAAAGATAATATTCCAACTTGTATGGCTCCAAGAATGGATAGTGTTTTTGAGATTATCGAAAGTAGATTTGGAAATCGTGCATTGATATGTAGATTACCAGATTATATCAACATGCGTTTGTATATTATAAGAATATTACTGAATAGTGGATTCTTGTTACAAAAATTTTTATACTTTAATATTGACGATACAATTTCGATTATTCGTGGTTCTGTTCGTTTCGACGGCGTGGGCTTTTTTGATTGAAATTTGTGTGATATGGACGCTTTTGCTATAATTAGTTTTAATAAACCCTTTTTGATATAATGGGTCTTCTGATGATGGTCGTGAGACCGAAACGTACGTAAAGACGAAAATTCAAAACAAAGTGTTAATGTGACCTATTTCCCGAGAATTTGTATATATAATTATGTAGATTTGCATAACCGGATATTTTCAGTGCTTGTTTCCATGAATAATAATGCTCACTTTAACATCCCAATATGGATTAATAATATTGACTTGAAGCTGAAAGTTAATTTTCCATATATTCATCTACGTCTTTCAGGTGTAGATTCATTATTTATTTATTAAATTCAATAAAGAATTAAATGTAATGAAATTTTTCTAATATAATAAACGAAAGGAATTAAAATGTGCTCATATCAACATATTTTTAAGAGCACAATTTTCCCATATTTCGCTTATCTTCGTTCTATACCAAATCCTAAAAGGTCTGTTTCAAAAGTGATGAAGTGTTGCTAAACATTCAGGAAATTCCTGTTCTGATTTAAGATATAAAGATCATTATGTTCCTAACTGTTGTGGGGCCTTATTTTCAAACGAAAATGTAATGGAGAGTTATATTTAATGCTGAACTAACTGTTCAAGAATCGATTAAATCTGCTTTCTATAAATTCTCAAAAAACCTCCCTGAAAGTTGGCAATTATTCTTGGATTACTATCCCCAAGAGTTTAATAAGTAGTAACCTGTATGTTAAACTGAGTTGATTGAGTTTTAAACATTCTTGGCAAATCCTTTAAAAGCATTGACATTCCAACTACCGAAATTGTCCCGGAGCGCCAATAAGTAATTAGGAGGTAGCGAAGGTGTGAGAATAATATATTCACATTTTTGCAACTGTGCTAATCCAATTAAGATATGGAGAGGCACGATGTATGTTGCATATGTGAGTAATTGTATTGCCTCTGACTCAATCTATCACATCACGTTCTGGAACGAAAGTAAATTTGAGGTACTATGCGAATTTAGATGGATTCGCCGTAAGTGTAAGCGTATTGGGGAATGCTGAAGCACCATTATCCCTGACCTTCTTCTTCGATATAGAGTCGTTCTCCAGAGGAAAAGATATGTCTGACCTCAATATAACTAACACGTTTTATATTGGAGGCGAATTGTGAATTATGTTTCAAAAGGAAAACTGTATTGAGACAAAAATTGTGCATTCCGGAAAAAGTCTATGATAAAAGTTTAAAACTTGCGACCGTCAATGGAAATTGTTCAAATGGTTGTCACGTTTTCTTTTCTCTTTTGTGGAATGGCTAAGCTTTGTGAATGACTCTTTAGACCAAAGTATTCTGAAAGAGATTAAGTATTCATCGGTTTGTGCTCAAAGAGTAATCGATCTAATCTCGTTGAATTCCTACAAATGTAAAGTGAAATCAAATGAGGTCTGTAAGCATGACTTGCTCGCTTCGGACAATTGTTCTCTAATAGTACATGAATGATTCTTAGTTCTTAGTAGATCACAAAGTTTTCCCTAATGCAGCACACTGTATACTAGCACAGTGTGTGTGTGTGTGTGTGTGAATACTTACATCATTGAATTGTGAGGATATTTTCAGTGCTTATTATTATTTGATTAGACCTTCATTGATAAACTATTTTTGATATTTTAGGACCTTATTCAAATTCAATTACTCATGAATACAGTATCACAATGCCTTGGTTACGGAACATAGCTTACATTTGAACAAAATACAGTTTCATGAAATTCATCTTTTCAAGAATTATAAATAAAATCTTACCTGTTCTAATCTATCAAATAAGCTCTAATCTAAAAAGTCATGCTAATAATTTCAAACCAGATAATCAAGATAAAAAGCCTCTATTAATGTCAAATGAATAAACAAAATTCAAATCATTTGAAACTACTACTGGAAGCTAGTCATTGCTTGCAATAATTGTTGTACATACCCCGAAATGCCGGGGCATAACACGTGACATCACGTCACGTAGAATTGTCTTTCCATAATTGAATGTATCCATTTCCAAAGTTTGTCACCGAATTTTGCCCTAAAATCCATATTACAGTTAACAAATCGAATTTGTTAGAAATGTAAAGTAATTCATAAGACTCGATTATAATATTGCATATACATCAGCGATTGGTTCTCTATTCCATTTTATCGTTTACATTGAGAAAGTATTGTGATGATAAGAATTATAATTCAAGATGTGGATGATTTTTTCAATTTAGATCTCATTGACTTTGAAATGTCTGTAGGCGTAACCATTTACTTTCTTTCCCCTTTTTTCGATTCGATTGATCAAAACGAAGTTAATAATTTCGGCGATGATGAATGAGTGCCAGGTTGCCTTATAGTTCTGACGACATATCCTCGTATGCTTCAAATTGTATCTACTTGTTGATATTTGTAACATTCTCCCTCAATTAGTCCAGTCAATGTAAGTCTAAATCGACGACATAGAAAAATGAAATAGAATTTCATTTAATAATCAACATGAATCACAGAAAAGGAAATAGAAAAAAGGACTTACTGGAAAATTTCTCTCATAATTATGAATCTCCCCCGATGACAAATCTGACGAAGTAATAATAAGATTCTTGACCCAGTATGAATTATATATAAAAATTCTCGGGAAATAGGTCACAATAACACTTTGTTTTAACTATTCGTCTTTACGTACGTTTCGGTCTCACGACCATCATCAGAAGACTTACTATGTCTAAAAAGGGGGTTTATTAAAACTAATTATAGCACAAGCGTCCAAATCGCACAATTAAACTTCAATTAAAGGAGCCCACGCCGTCGAAACGAACAGAACCACGAATAATCGAATTGTATCGTCAGAATTAATTAATTAAATTAACATTAATTCTGATTCTAATTAAATTAACATTAATTCTGACGATACAATTCGATTATTCGTGGTTCTGTTCGTTTCGACGGCGTGGGCTCCTTTAATTGAAGTTTAATTGTGCGATTTGGACGCTTGTGCTATAATTAGTTTTAATAAACCCCCTTTTTAGACATAGTAAGTCTTCTGATGATGGTCGTGAGACCGAAACGTACGTAAAGACGAATAGTTAAAACAAAGTGTTATTGTGACCTATTTCCCGAGAATTTTTATATATAATCTGACGAAGTGGATATAATTGAAATTTTACACTGTACACCCGCCATAATGATGTAGTAATGGTATTAGTAGTTGTAGTGGTAATAAACAAGAGAATTTGGCTGATTCCTACTGCAATACAATCGGATATTTATATGCGCATTTATGTACAAAAAGCAACTCATTATCATTATTAGAGATTCGAAACAAGCTAATTGCGATGTAAAGTATTATTTAGATTGTATCATGATGACTTGCCAGGGAGTCTTTAAAAATGCGGAAATGCAGAAGCTGTAAACATGTTATTTACGTTGCAATAATTTTAATTTAGGTAATTTAGAACAATAATTCTGAAAAAGCACAATTTAAAAATATGTGACACAGTTAATTTCGTTTCATTATTATTACAAAATTTACTCAGAGATCAATAACTAGTGGAAAAATGAGTTCCGTAAAAACAACACCAACAACTGTTGATTGTACGCTACCAGAAATGATCCAAAAGATCCAAACAGTTGTTAAGGTAATTAAAACTATAGAAGATTACGTTAAATGGATTAAATTTAAAAAAAATAGTATTTTGATGATCGGAAAAATTCATGAAGAATAAGGGTGTGGAAAATTTCTCGAAGTTAGAATCAAATTTGGCACTATTGAAATTCTATTAGCACAAATTCAAATATCCATTGACAAGGAAATTCACAAATAAAATTTCGAAAAGAAAATTAATTTAGGGGGAAGTAAAAGAGTCGCATACATACAGGAGCTATATTTTGTATTAAAGAACCAAAAATATTTATCGATAGGGCATTCAAAATGTTTTTCGCTCAACTTAGAAACAGCTGAAGAAATCTCTATTGAAAGTCAACGTAATATTTGTGGCAAAAATTTAAACAAAACGCGGAGACACAAAATGAAAAATAGTGTAATTGATAGGAAGACAATTTTACCTGAACGTTATAAGGAATACGTGAAATATGAAATTTTGACAAACTGAAATCTTTCCAGGAGGCTGACAGTTGTTAGGGATTGCTCGAAATTTCACACCTATAAGTTAATATCAATGAATATTGACCTATACATGCGAGGCTTTCTTCAACATACGTCTTGATAGCAAAGGATATTAAGAATACGGATGAATTTTGTTTATCTATATACAACCCCAGCATAAAATCGTCGTATCCACATTGCAGTACACTACTAAATAATGATGGCATTAATATCTCTATTCGTTTGAAGAATGTCTCAATATTTGAAAAACTAAATAATTGGGCTATCGGCGTATACACAATCGAGAATAAGGGAAAACGAATTATTGTAGTGCTCATCGTTCTTTCAAAATTACATTTTAAAACTAAAATTAATTTATTAATGTTGCCTACAAAAATTCTTCTGACGACTACGACAATAATCGTTATAAATATTCAAAGCCTATTTATCATTTTGCTTTAATTAAAAATATGTCTGGATTATTGAACAGGCAAATTTCGAATCTTAACAGTAAAATGTACTAATGAGAAAGTTTTTTGAATCATTTTCAAAGTTAACGTCGCTTACAAAAACATCAGCAGGATTGCAAGAATATTAATAAAACTGGAATTACGCTTCTTTCAGAAGAAAATAATAAGATTAAATTCAAAAATTCCAAAAACAAACAAAGAATGCCGTTCATTCTATACGCAAATCCCTTGAACGAGGAAAAATATTCTCGTAGCACTGCTTCTAAATGTCACATATGCTCTTTGGATTTCGATCCTACGGAGATCAAAGTTCTTGATAACTGTTATTTCACGGGGAAATTCAAAGGGGCTGCACTTTTAAAAGTTGATCCTTATGCAAATCGACGTTCCCAAAACGATGATACATTATTTCGGCTAAATAGCTAAATTCCCTAGCATATTCCTCTCTCAACACGGCTGGCTTACACGATGTTTGACGAACGGTACAGGTACAGTCCAAGAAAACTAACTAACGCCTCTTGATTCCTATGTGCATGGTAAAAAGTGCTGATAATTCGGGAATCGGTTCCTTATTGGATCTTCAATATTTGCAACTCCCTTCAATCGTTAATTTGATAATGTTTAATGAGCAAACGCAATATCTCGTGAAGTACTGGTTGAAACGATTTAAACCATTTATCAGGGTGTTTAACATCGTTGATTACGAAACAATTTCCACTCTTTCTTTGTTGAATAAACAAAGTGTAATATCTCGGCAACTGCGAGCTAAGATGGGTTAAAAATAAATGCCGACTCGGAGATTTTTAATGTAGCTGACGACGAATCGGAAAAAAATGATATCTTAGCATATGAGTCGAAATTGAATGAATAATGACAGGGTAGCTGTACACGATTATGGTAGTATATAGTGAACTTAACAATTGAGGGGGATACAAGTTACCTAGGTACGCTGCAAATATTGAATACCCCACAATGAACCGATTCCCAAATTTGCAGCCTTTTCATTTACATAGAAATCGAGAGATTTACTCATTTTAGTAGTTAATTTCTCTAGTCTAAGATATCTTCGCGTGTAGTCAAAATGAAGAATGATATAAAAACTTTACTTGTGTATCTGTAAAATCGAAACGTGTGGTCTAAAACTGACGCTTCCTAAGATATAAAATTGTAGTAGGTTGTAAGTAATGGTGAAACACGAAATAGGGCACACGTTTGGACCCTCTCTCACCAGTAACGTGGTTCAGGCGAATTTTATTTGGTAAAGTTATACATGGAAATTAAGTACCTAAGTGCCTCTTCCAGAAGGTTGTACAGTCTGCCAAGTTACTTCCTAGCCACTTCTCTTGAAAGTTTTGGTACATTTCATCAACACAATCCGATAAGTAGAACCGGAGATATCTATAGACTTCTTTTGAGTCTTTAAATGAGCCCTCTCAATTTCTTAACACAACTTGATTCAAATAAAAAAAGAGACATGAATGAGCATTAGTTCAAAAAATTGTATTCCTATATGCATTTAGACTGGGTATTTTCCAAAGAGTTCTATACATAGAGAAGACAAGATTCATGAGACCCATGTATATACCGGACGATCGAGAAATTTAGTGTCTTTCTCACACTTATCGATCGCTCTGTCTTTGTCGCCCGGTTTTTCTCTATCTCTCTCCCTCTATTAATTTACAATCCTCTTACAATTTACAATCGTGTGACGAAGACAGAGGGAAAAGTACGAGAAGGAGTCTTCTCTATAATATAAAACTCTTTGGTACTTTCACGCTTTTTAAAATAATAATTGCACGCAGAATTTTAATGTCGAGATGTGATTTTCCACAATAAATCGCATCACTCCGTTTACTGTTTTCGATAAACTTGTGGTTAGAAACTGTATAGAATGTATTTCTTGAAAAGAACTTATATTTGTGTACGTGTGAACCGTTTTAAACTCTCCACTGTCTCATAATGCCAGTGTTTCTCGTTCATGAATAGGCTTGGTTTTCAAGATCCCAAATTTTTCCCAATGATAAAATTTAGTACGTGATTAATAAATTTAACGTTACCGCTATAAACTTTAATTTACTTGTGGAATAGAAGTGAACAAAAACATAAATTCCCTATGTATGAACATTAAGCATGATTCGAATGGAAGAATAACAACTTCGCGGTTTACAAAAGAAGTTTGGTCTCAACGATATCTTTACTTAAATTCAGTTGCACCAACAAGTTATAAAAAAGGGTTATAAACAGCCTTACAGATCGCGGTGTTAAATTATACCACCCAGAGGACCGCCCCAAAAATTTTACTATTGTTCTTAATACACTGGAAATGAATGGCTACCCAAAAACCTCATCATTAATGGAACGTCATATACAGGGTGTTCCAATTAGGTGGTCTCCCAAAATTTCTACCCAAACGTTTAGCTTTTCCCGATGTTGAGTGTGAGCTTCTCGAAATACATGAGGATTTGTATCGCTTCAAATTCTACAGTTATGCCGGTTAACCTCTCCATTAAGTAAAAAAGTGCATTCGTCAGAAAAACAAACGTTGTACAAGAAATTTGGGTTATTGTTGATACGCTCGACCATAATTTCGCAAAACTCTTGCCTTCGATCTCAATCATCATCATTTAATTCCTGAATTAATTTAATTTTGTACGGATGGAACTTGTGTTTATGTAAAATTCTGAAAACGTTAGATTGGCTAACACCGGAAGCTGCAGAAAGTTGTCGTACAGATTGCGTGTTTGGCATGAGTTGGACATGTCCCAATACCGCCACAGCTGCTCCTCCATCATTAACAATTCCAATGGGTGCCCTTTTTTTATCCATTCTGAACCCGTCTCCACAAATTTTGAAATCAATTCCATTACGTACTTATGGCGAACGCTACGTTCAGGATGGTTTTCGTTAAATATCCTTGCAGCCGCTCAGGCATAATTTTGATTTTGGTAATAAAGACTAACCAGCTCAACACGTTCTTGCAATGTGTACACCATATTTTTTGAAATTTTAAACAAATCAGCAAAGTAATAACTCAACGTTAAAACCAGATAAACACTTTCTGAGAACAAAAAATGAAGGCAACATAAGAAAATGTTTTGCTGTTTTTTCATTTATTAGTTTGAGAGAATGTATTATTGTATGGAAGTCAATGGAGGACAATTTGAACATTTGATTTAAACACGCAGATTTGATTTTTTTCATTGTAAGCATGACAACACAATTCAATTTTTGTACGAATGTGATTTTTTGAAGATTGTTTAAGTTTGTAAAAAAGGCTTAATAAAAATGAGCTTGTACATTGTACAAATAACCAAAATATTCAAGGTGGCGCATTCGAGCAACAAAATTAATTTTTGGCGAAAACGGTTCATCAAATTTACATTTCTCATACACCGTTGTGAAGAGGCTTCCAAGACATTTCAATTGACGTATCACTCAACCCCTCTCCCCTATTGAATTTTGAGGGGTTGAAGTGCCCCCTATTAGGGGGTTGCTCGTTCAAGCCTCAAATATACGTCAAAAGATGTTCCCTAAACAAAATCATTCGACGTCTTTCGGGAGATTTTTCCACTCACTGGGATAAAAAATATACGGGGTGGCTCGTCTAAGATGGAACACCTTGTATGAATAACATAAACGGTAATACAGATAATATTATAACATTATCACACATTCCGGAGATCTCAGAGAAAATTAAGAAAAGTTTGAAAAAGTATAATATAAATGTTGCGCATAAACCTACTAACTGTGTTGATAACTATTTTTCAAATCTAAAACCTTCAAAACTTGAAAGTAAACAAAACCACACAGTATACGAATTGAATTGTTTAGATTGTGATGGGACTTATACAGGAATCTCTAAGCCATATTTGCAAAAAAAGAATGTATGGTCATAAGTACAGTACAAGAAAACACCGGCCTTGCTAAACATTGTTTTGATCATAACCATCAACTGGATTACAAAAATATTAATATTTTAAGTGGAGAAACCAATTATTATGAAAGATCTATTATGAATTATAGAGATAATTCACATAAAACGTGTCTGTAAATTATACAACAGACATTCAATCATTAAGTCAGATTTATACCAATCTAATTAATTGAAACCGTTGCAAATTAATGCATGCGTCTTTTTAATTTCAAAGTATATTTTAGGTAGAATGCTCAAATAGCAATATTTATAATAAGGTCTGACTTTTTCTATTACCTCATAAATCTTTAACATCTGGTTTGAAAGTGCATACTGGACCATTATATTTGGTAACAGTCGTATTCAAACATTGCTTGAAATTACTTCGTATTTTAGAAGAAAATTGCTAGGCAGTGAATTGTTGATACAACATATTCATATAATTAAAACATTCATGTGGTGTAATTTCAATTACTCGTGTTTCTATTCGTTTCGGCAGCGTGAGCATTATAAATTAAAATTGGTTCAATAAGGACACTATGTGTTAATACAATTAGTTTTAAGAAATCCCATTTTAGACATTGATACGTCTTCTGATGATGGGCGTGAGACCGAAACGTACGTTAAGACGAAAATAATAGGCATATGTATACGTAAACTGTGACTCACGAGTATTTCTCGAGAATTTATATATAAGAAATGAGTATATAAGGTAGGTTAAATAAGGCCCGATACGATTTCAACTGAAGCCCACTCTTTGTTCAAACCGTAACAAGGAAAATTGCCAAATCTGTTCTGTGGTCTTAACTGAGTTCCATCTAACAGCCGTTTGACAAGCCATACAACGCATGAGTTGCAGCTGATGAATAAAACTGTATTTAAAGCATTTAAATCGTATACTTGGGACTAGGGAGTGATGCTTCACAGTACAAATAAGCCGGATCGGAAAATTAACAAATTTTCATTTCGGAACATTTTTCTAAGGTTTGGCCGGAAACAACGATAACTTCCAACGTCATCTCAGGTTTTCGTGTCACGTGGTATCCTTACAATCCGAATGTAATACCAGACATTACTAACTTGATGGCTGGAGCTTCAACTGATTTTACTTCTACTATCAGAAGCCCTCCCCTCCTACGGCTACTGTTCTCACTTTCAGATGCTCTCTTTCAAAGAAAAAATGCAATACTATGAATATGAACCTTAGTGAAAAAGTTAGTAGAAGCTCAGAATTTTCCGCATAATTTTCTGGCATGATATCTTATGATCTAGTGGAGATGAAAATGAGTCTGGATTATTGGTGACCTTCAAATATGTTTTAGCAACACTTGATATAGAAATAACAAAGTGAGATGAGCTAGGAAAAAAGGCTTTAAACAATCTTACAACAAGTCCCAACGTCTTTTTTCGAAACAAATATATCCATGTCAGCAATATCAGTAGTCGCCAAAAGAGTAAAAGCTGCGCTAAATGGAAACCAGAAACATAGAATCAATATATCTGTTGATTAGTGTTTCCAGTTCTTTATGTGGTGGAGATATGGTAAAGGACCTGAAGCTGTGTATCGAATGCCAAACATATGACATCGAGGAATGAGTAAGATTAAGGATGATAACAATAGAAGATTCGTTGTCCATGCTATGGAAATAATTGAAAGATGAATTGGTTAATTTTCAATTTTTCTTTATCCTTCATTTAACAGCGACTATTATTGTCACAGGCTTTAAATGGTATACTTAGTAATTTTTGGCGACTTTGAGAAATAAAGGGTTAAAATATGTTAGATACCTAAGTTTATTTTTCGATAATTTTTATCTAGAACACTGTGTTTAAAGTTTGTTTTGTTAACATGATAATAATAATTTTGCTAATTTGAAGAAAGCTAATTGATTAGCTTGTATTTTCTGTTTTCAGTATTATTTTCAAATGAAGAATGTCTCATTAGCTTCAAGCTGTTTTTTCCGATATAAAAAGGAGGTGGGCCTTGTTTGGGTTCAGCATGGATCTTTCCAGAAATACCAAGTTGTTGATAAGGCCCAGCAAGATATTATTTAAAACCTTATTTAAAAGAAAGTAAAATTTATTTTGGGCCTAATCTCACCGGATGTTCTCATGTAATAATATATTTTCCACGATTTCTTAATAACAAAAAAACGTTTTCTTAAGTAGGCCTTATTTGGTCAACTGACTTTACAACACCTGAGGTTTTCGAAGTCTTTAGCAGATCACTTACTTCTACGTATTCTCTTAAGAAATAAATTTAATGACGCCTCTATCCATTTATTGCCGTTGACTGAAGTGTGATTCTTCGATATACAGCTAATAATGGTACGAAATATTTTCTGAGCGTGCCAAAACTTTTGATCAGATAGAATTGGTATGATACTTTCTAGATTCGATTGGATTGGAGTTTTATCAACTAAATTGCCATCAATACCTAAGGGAACGATCGAAGTTGATAGGTTCTAATCCATTGGCTTGATTCATTTATCTGCGCTGTGCGTGTTCGTTTCATGGAACGGTTAGCCATTTTAGCTTCAACAATTATCATTAATTTCATGATCGTCAATCATCATTACTCTGACTGGTATGGAACGAATCATTTCTTCATTCAATCATTGCTTCATTATGTATAACATATAATGAATTATCGCAAGGAGTCTATCTACATTCTTCTTAGAGTCGAGCATATCAAATAACATTATTTTCTAAAACATTCAAATAATCTAATAGTCTGATAGAATTAGCTTTTTGTAGTTTTTAATTCTGAGTTCGGAGAAAAAATATGCTCTAAGCTGAAGGAAAATTGGAGGAAATGAGATCAAACACTTTTTGATTGTCGCAAATGGTCCAAAAAAAATGGTAAGAATGGCCAAAACCGGTTATTCGCGTCGGACATCGTCGGATTGAGATAAAAACAAAAAATTCTTCCAACATGCTTATGCGCCGTGAAAAGACGGAAAAAATGAGCTGCGGATGAACTTGATTGGTGCAACGATGACCCCGAAAATTGCAAAAAACAATTGATTTTGCTCGAAATTTCAAATATTCATAACTCTTGTTCTTTCAAAGATTAAGAGCTGAAATTTCGATAAGTTGTAGCTAATGCTATGAAAAAAGAAACGGGTCTGTATCTTCTTACGTTGTTCTCTATGAACATGTAACGACATGAAATAGAGCTAATATATAAGAATTAAATTAACCTTGAAATACCATTAATATTTATCACAACCTGTATTTGTACTGAAAGCATCACTTGTTTCATCATCATTACTATATGATTCATATCAGCAGCGAATGTAAGTATTTTCAAGGGGAGGGGGTTTCCCATAATTGTTAAAATTAAGTGTCATTATTGTACTTATATTACATCAAAGTATACCCTTTAAGAGTATGGGGGCAAGGAGGGTTGAATATAATTAACACGATAATGTAACCTTCAAATTAAATAAGATATTTGTTTCAGATTAAAAGAAATAAAGTTTATTATTATTTGTATTTTGCGAAATGTACTCGCCATAAATGATGGATAATCGTGAAATCTGTAAGGCTCTTTACCTTATGCATGTGGATTGGTCATATGGGAATCAGTGTTATGAAGTGTTTTTAAGGTAATTAGATTGGACAATTATTACCACGTTAAATAATTATTTATAATAGGATACCAATAACATACCATAGGAAATTGATAGAAAGTGGTTCGATTTCCAGCACTTTTTTGTTGCTGCTATTACACCCTGTAAAGCAACATGCTCACGTCATTTCAAGAATCTGTATTTTTGTATCACAAAATAGGTTGTAGTATAATGCTAATACTAATGTATACTGATGTAGGTTGATGGATTCGTTTGACTGAACTCATAATACCGGCTTTTTAAGTGCTATGATATATTTATTATATTAGTGGAATGGAAAGCATGCGAATCCATCACTTTGTAGAGATGATTATTTATTATATAAATTTAATACATACCATTATTGAATATTAATATTACATTGAACAACGGATATGCATTTTCCACTTTGTATATTGAACCTGATTATTGTAATAATCTGTAGTCATTGGGGATTACGTTTACAATGTTTCAAAGTAGAGAATTATTCGTGTATTTATGAAGAATGTAACAAAATTGTGACTAGAATTCGCGTTTCATACAACGAGAAATATACGTGTACACCAGTGGCGGCTCGTGAATTTTTGAGAGAGGAGGCTGGACATAAAACGTTTTTGTAAAAATATACTCTATTCACAGCCTTTTAACCTTTGCACAGCGACCGTACCAGCTACTTCAGTGACAAAATTAATTGTTACCCAGCAAGAACCAATGTGGAGGTAAAGAGTTTCTCTTGGCAAAAAATTTTGTTGTTCGTTTTTTGTCTTTTATTTTTTTTGGATTTTTAATTTTTTTTTTTTGTTGGAATTTTTCATATTTTGTTTTTTTTTATTAAATTTATTAACTTTTTTTTATATATTAACGGAATTCTACGGTCTTTAGTTTGCGAAAAATGATCAATAATATTATCAAAAAATGTATCATTTTGTTTTAAGTGTTTTACTAAATCTTTTTCAATAGATATTAAACTAACATTGTATAAACGATTTTGGCTCATTGTATTTGGCTTGTAAGTTTTAATTCGTTTGAGAGTAGAAAATGATCTCTCCACCGATGCCGACGTGACAGGAATGGTGACTGTCAAACAAAGTAGTTCATAAAACTGAGGTAAAACTTGTTGCAAATCATTGTCTATCATATATTTCATCATATACGCGTGACTGTCGTACTGGCCTAAAATATCTTTATCCGAGTATATAACGCATAATTCATTGTGCCCTGCTGTTTTATCAAAAAAATTATATTTTAGAACTAAGTTATCTTAAAGTGTATTGGGGAACTCTTTTGAAAAAGATTCGAAAAATCTTCTATTCGTCAAGTAAAAAAACTTCAATTCATGTAAATCGGAAAATCGAATCTCAATTTGACCTTTAATAGTATCTAAAATTTCATAAAAAAGTTATTTATAATGTAGTTTCTTGTCTACCAAATTATATGTTTTCCTCTTTTTCGCGGGAGGAGCCTCATCAGTTGAAAAATTTTCAAATGAAATATTAAAATGAAATTCTGTATTACGGAAACTTGAAATTATTCCAATGAGATGTTTCAAACGATCTCTTGAATAAATTATATCAGTGAATTTATGTTGTAAAATTTGAAAAATAAGATCAGTTTGTTCAAATATTAATTTAAAAGTATCAAGAAAAAACAAAAACTCTTCATTTTCTAAATAAGATTTTAAACCAACAGCAGCATTTAATGAAACCTGATTGGTTGAAAAGTCATCACTGTTTAATACAAAATCAAATGTTTCAATTAATTTGTCTTTATGTTTATGGATGGTAAATACTGCACGTGATGTAAAATTCCATCGAGTTAGAGCATTACAGGGAAATCAATGATTTTTTTTAAATTTTGTCTTGTCAATACTACTATTAGAATTAAATGATCGATTTTGATAGTTACCTGACATTACTAATCCTTTCAAATCCGGTAAAGGCCGTTTATTTAAAAGAAACACTTTTATCATATGTTAATCCACTAAATAGATTTTCTAAAAGGCAGCAACTAACTCACTAACACTCATTTTAAATTTACAAGAGACAACAATCTAACCTTACTTCGCGTGGCGTGACAACACATAAACAAGCACTGACTGACCTACTCAGCAGTCGGCAGAACGCACGTGTCGTATTTCATAGATTGCGAGCGGCTGCCGCAGGCTAGCCTCCAGAGGGTGTTGCCATTTTCGCTGATTTACCCAGTTGGCGATCGGACTGGTCGGAAAAACGGCAACTGCGTTGAACAACACATGCTCAGCGTTTGAGATATATAGAGAGTCTAGCCTCAGGGCACTGTTGCCAGATTAAAAATAACTACTGAGAACGTGGAATTGATTGTAAAATTTGAAAAATTATCAGAGAAACAGGAAATAAAATGGAGAATGATCATTAAGATAAATTGGTGAGGAGGCTGAGCCTCCTTAGCCTCCTTCGAGGAGCCGCCACTGGTGTACACCCTTCCATCTATTCAACAGTTACAAGTGAGGATATTTCTCGTTGAATAAACGGCAAGCACTCATCTTTGTTGTTATAATTTTTCTGGCTCGAATAGCGACAGACTTTAGTAACGTAAAACAGCTAATAAATCTCATGATTTGTTTTCTAAATTTCAATAAACCCAGTTTGTAGATGCAAGAACAAGCTAAATAACCATTAAGCAATACCTTTCCTATTTCGACAAATCAGGAATTTGAGAAATTGATTGATTAATTGTGAGTCTTGTCCAAAATGTTCCTAGAAAGAACATTCTAATTAATTGAAAAGAACATTTTACCAATATGAAGAAGAAGAATATTGAAAAATCAGCATTAGCAGAAGTTATTTTAAATAGTGGTCACACTTTCAAACCGAGTACGGTCAAACGTATAAAGATGTATGAGAAAAAAAACAATTTATCTCCAGCTGTCACCAATTTACATTATTAATTTCAAGTAGGCATATTTTGTTTTATAATTTAGTTTACTCTGATGATGGCTCCTTGATAGCTGAAAGGACCTTAGTACATTTATAGTGAGCCCATAATCAGTACGTAATTGAGGACAATATGGACAATGCAGCAGATTATTGAGAAGATATTGACAGAGTTATATGATAACTTTTGTATCTGGGCTGTGGGTAAAATTATAATTATGATCTAACATGTGTTTCGTGTATTGTGAATCTCTTTTCTACAGCTCGTACATTCTCAACTAATTGTACACTGAAAACTACGTACAGTTTGAGCTATGTATTCGACTGGGCAATCTTTACAGCTTAGCTTATATACTTCAGTTTTTTGATCCAGAATTATTCATGAATTTTGATGAGGTTCAAGTTTTTATATATTTTGTGTTCTCAATGATAAAATTCAGTAAGTTATTAATCCATTTACCAATTCCCACTGTAAACTTCAATTTACTTGTGAAATAGAAGTGAACAAGAACATACATTTTCTAGATATGAACATTAGGCATGATGCAGATTGAAAAATAAAAACATCATGGTTTGCTAAAGAAGTTTGGTCTCAACGTTAACTTCATTTCAATTCCGTTGCACCAACAAATTATAAGAAAGTGTCAGCCATACAGCGCGGTTAAAATGTCCCATCCAGAGAACCGTTCCAAAAATTGAAAAATTGTTCGTAATACACTGGAAATGTATAGCTACCCAAACAGATTTTCCAATCCCATCATTAAAGAAAGAATATTGTCATATATAAATATCATAAACGGTAATACAGATAATTTTATAATATTACCATACATTCCGGAACCTCAGGAAAATTAAGAAATATTTGAAAAAGTATGACATAAATGTTGCTCATAAACCTACTAACTGGGTTGGCAAATATTTCTCAAATCTAGAACCTTATTAATACCTGAAAATAAACAAACCCACACAGTATACAAACTGAATTGTTTAGATTGCGATGGGACTTATACAGAAATCTCTGAGCAATATTTATAAAAAAGGATGTATGGCCATAAGTAAACGAGGTACAAGATACAAAAACTTAGAAGACTCCACCGTCCTTTCAAAACACTGCTTTGATTATAACCATCAATTCGATTGCAAACATATTAATATTTTAACTAAGGGAACCAATTATTATGAAAGATCTATTCTGGAGATGATTCACATGAAACGTGACTTCAAGTCTGTAAATCATAGAACAGATATACAGTCATTAAGTCAGATTTATACTAATTCAATTAATTGAAACCCTTGCAAATTCCTACATGCTTCTTTATAATGTTAAAAGTATATTTTCGGTGGAATGCTCAATTAAATTAAATAGCAATATTTCTAATAAGGTGTGACAACTTTTTTCTATTACCTTATGAATCTTTAATATCTGGTTCAAAAGTGGATACTTGAGCGTTTTATTTTTTGTTTCAGTCGTATACAGACTTTGTTTGACATGAGTTCGTATATTATAAGAAAATTGCTAGGCAGTGTATTCTTAATACATTCCATATGTTTCAAAGATTGAAGTGTTACAATTTTGATTATTCGTGTTTCTGTTTGTTCCGGCTACGTGGGCATTTTAAATTGAAATTGGTGCGATAAGGACGATTTGTGATGATACAATAAGTTTTAAGAAATCCCGTTTTAGTCAAAATACGTCTTCCGATGATGGTCCTGAGACCGAAACGTACATAAAGACGAAAATAACAAGTATATGTGCTGATGTCATCTATTTCCCGAGAATTTATATATAATTCATATCTGGGTCAACAAGCGTTATTAATGGTTCAAGTTATTAACTAATGCGAGCTGGGTTTATAACATTTTTCATTTTGAATTGTGTCACTATCTCAAGATATTCATCATAGGGACATACCATTCTGAATTAATTAGTGTTTCAATTTTGGAACTGAATTTCTGAGATTGTAATCGTACAAAGCTCATCTGGAAATATCCTTATTCTGCTATCGAATGATTGTAAAAGTGGTGAGAAATCTGTATAAACAATACGATTCAACAATAATCATAATGATATACAACATGATTAAGTAGTTATAATGTAGTTATATACCGAAAAAAGAAATTCTTCATTTTTTTATGGTCTTACACTAAATTTACGCGAAATCAATATCAAATATCGGTATCAGTTCTGAATTTTGGCAAGATTCATAAATTAAAGCTGCTATCTTAAAACAATTAAGTTCGTGAAAGGGATTGGGTAATATCGCAAGAAATAATCTCATATTTATTATGTCGTTGATGTCATCCTGGTGAAGCTGAAATACGGCGGGTCCGACAGGCACTATAAACTCGTAAATATCACTAAAGCTTCTGAGGGAGACGGCGAGATACTTAGCTCTCAGTGTGAATGTTCGGTTTGCAGAGACCGATCAATGAATATCAATGAGATCGGTGTTCGATGGCAAACAACTATTTGAATTTGGGGTAATAGATAAAATCAAGTTTCATTTAGATGAATATGATTTCTGTTTACTTTTTTAAATGTCATTGTGTTGTAATAAGGGTATAATACCGGTCACATCCAATACTCAAAAACAAAATCATTTTTAGAAAATTAAAATTTTATTTATAATTAAAATATCTAAAAACGAATAATATTCTTCTACCCACTATTTGATTGCCAGGTCCGCTACCTGGAATGCTCTTACAAGTAATACAAAATACTCATACACAGTGGCGCATCCACAATCAATTCAGGTCGGGTTCAAGCGGAGGTAGCATCAGTAGAACGGAAAATTTTGAAAAATTGAATATATATTTATATGTATATATTTTTTTTTACATTAATGCCTGGTCGGGGCTGCGTCGCGCTCCGACGACATCGCAGCAATCGCGCCAGATTAACCTAATCAGTTTTTATCGAAGCTACTCCTCCCCGCCGGTCGGCAAGTAGCTTCAGGTTCCCAAATCGTATGCCCTCAGTAGTCTTATTGAACTCAGAATGATTGCCTTCTGCATCCGGTATATCAAGATCTGCGCCAAGTTCTTACAGCCCGGAATTATCTTCAAGTTAAAACGCAGCGAAGACCGAATTCCGCCCGAAACACCGATCGTCTGATCAACTAATACGTGGCTTGTGTATAGCGTGCGGAGCTCGACTAGGAGATCTTGATACTTTGTCCATTTTTCCTCCTCTTTCAAGACTATGTTCTACGCTGCCGGAGTAGAGAATTCGATGACATACAGTCTTGCTGTGTTTATCGAGGAAGACAACGTCAGGCTAATTTGCTTGTACGGACATGACGGTCCGAAACGGGTAATTCCAGTAGATCTGGCATTTTTCGTTTCCGACAACGGATTCAATATCTCCTGGCATGTAAGGCAGCACCGGCCTTATTTTTTATTCCGTACGACTGCATCACATCGTAATACATCAGGTTGCATTATGGCGATGGGTATACGCGGAAGCATCTTTTGCCGGACTTGCCGACAGCAGGTGGAAAAGCGTCTCAGGAGCCTTTCGACATGCCCTGCAGCTAACATCAGGAACAGCACACCCATCACATTGCAGCGATAGACCAAGGTGTTGAATACACCATATTGGCACGCTGAGGTGAATCCCTTGGTCTTGGCTGACCATAAGTAGCCGAAGGTCAGCCTGGTTGACAAGTCGAGCGTTTCGATCTTTCGGTAGAAAACACCGTGTATCGGCTTGTCAACATGTCGTCTTAATTTCTGGACTTTCACGCGAGAAGGTTGAAACTCGAGGTTGCTCTCTGATTGTCCTTCTCGATTGATGTGAAATTCGAGACCAAGTTCTTCCGCAGCTTTTTGTGCTGCCTCAACGATGAATGCCCCCACTCGGGCCAATTCGTGATCGTGACTTTTGACAAGGCACAGGATGGGGTACGAACGCTTAAGAACTTTACAATAAGTTATACTCAGAACCACATTTCAATATAGACACTCCACACCAAGGAGTCCCCTACCTCCCCGGTGACGTGGTAGATAAATGCGGGAAACTGACAACCTAGGATGCAAACTGTGATGGATATGTATCATTTTCCGGGTGTCTTTGTCGAGTGTATGCAGCTCATCGACCGTCCATGTCACCACACTTTAAGCCAATAGTCAAATACTCTGACCAGACGGTGGTGAGTGAAAGGAAATTTCTTCCACCACCATATGAAAAACATCAGAAAAACTCTATTGTCATAATAATATATAAAATAGGTATTGAATATGGATCAAAAAAAGGACTAATACCGTGCCAAAAAACAATGCAATTACCATTTTCATCACTTGAAATTATTTGCAAATTTTCCTATGCTATTTGTTGAAGTTGGAGAATGGTTACGACAAATCTTGGATTGATAACTTACTTTCTAAACAAAAAAAGAGAATGGAAGCAAACTCGAGTCTCTACCTCCAAATAATTCAATAAAATTCAGTAATTGATAAATTCCATAATTTCTCGTCTACATTTTCCATATAACCCGTTTATAGATGTAGGAACAAGTTTCCAACTTCGACAAATCCAGGATTTACGAAATCGCTGTGAGTCATGTTCAAAATGCTATGTGGGACAAACTAGAAGGAAGGTTCTAACTCGGTATCAAGAACATTTTGCTCATCACATGAAGAAAAATAATGGTGAAAAATCTGCGTTAGCCGAACATGTTTTAAAAATGGTTCACACCATTTCTCAAGTGAGTTTATTGCTCTTGAAACACAGTCAAAACATATAGGTAATTTAGAAGGTATGGAAATGCATAAGAGAGAAAGCAATTTAATGAATTCGGATTTATCTTCTGCTGAGGATAAAGAACAATTACCTTGTTCTTATACCAGTTTTGATAATAATACGAAAACGCTATTATAATTTTAACACTGAAGTGCCATTATCAAGCAGATATAAAGTATCGATTTCTAATTTAGTTTCCTCTAATGGTGGTTTCAGCAAGACAGTTCCACTTCATATATCGCTAACGAAACATTCGATCCAAGCCCGAATAATTTCAAGAATATGTGACATTAACGGGCCATTTAAGACCTTCGTGCTATCGTTAAAGCAGAAATCGTAGAAATATCGCCGCTGTTATGCGAAAGATAGACAATTTCATAGACAATTTTGCCGATTGAATGATATATATTTAACAAGTGAAACTGATTTCTCATAGTTCCAACGTCTATCATAATATGAACGAATTGGATTGAGTTCTTGACATAGGATTCCGCCTTCCATGAAAGAGGTTGAATTATTTGTAGTGAATATTTGGCGAGATTACAGGATTAAAGCCAATATTGTCACGGTTCCCTTTTACCAAAATCAGTTATTACCAATCTATATTTTTCTTCATTATTGTGAATCATTTTTATTTCCTTTATTATGTTTCAGATATTTTATTTCAATATATTATCTGATTACAAAACATACTTTAAACCATTTCCTGTCAGTCGGTGTTAATTTCATTCTCAGATACTTTCATATTGCAAATAATAGATAATACTGTGATGTTAGCATTAGGGTTCATTATTTTGCCGGATAAGTTCATTTACCGTGTGAATCCTAAATTGCAAGATTTCGTCAATAAAGTCGATATAAGTGACCGACAGAGGAAAAACTTCCCCTCGCATGTGTACGCATCGATGTCAATAATGTACCTTCTTCATCCATATTTGATAGAGAATTAATTGAACCGATTTCAAAACTATTTATCTTCATGTCTTTTAATTATCTAAACTAATTTTGATATTATCTATCATTGTGTTTTATTAATCAATTTATGTATTACCAAATTTAATAGCTTCTTTCACAACCACCAATTCAAATCTAACTAATTTTCAGATTATTTGTTATCATGATTTGGTTCATTTGTTAATTTGTCTTAATAATTATAATATTATTTATTAATTTAGTTTTACCAATGTTGCTTCTTTCAAATTACATTTAACTTATCTCAAACTAGATTCCTCGGGGATACGCCATGCCTCTCCCCCATAAAGCAATATTCACTAAAAAATATTTAGATCTACCGAAAAATGACGCTTGGCAATATAGATGTGGCGATATGCTGTAGTGCGATATAAAGCGGGTCCCCTCTCTTTCTGAAATGTTATCTTTGTATTTCTTGAGAGTTGTAGATCTTTATTTGGCTGTAGTTGGATCCTTCTACAGTCCATAGTTTCCTTTATGGAGTACTTCTTGGATCTTTATTTCCTATGTTGTAGTGTCAAAGATTACTGTAGCGTTTGCTTTGTCTGCTGATAGGAACTTGACGTACTTGTCTTTTTGCGAACCTCTTATAGTGCTCTCAATCAAATGAAACTGATATTAACAGCTTCGTTAACATCTCGTTGTGAAATTCACTCACAGTTCTGCAGGCAATAAACTCCTTTGGCTACAAAAATAAAGAAACAAATTTGTTCTGACAATACCTAGCAGGTCGAAATAGCTGCCAATACTCAATGAAAAAATTAGAATAAGAATAAGAATAATTTTATTGTCCTATTGATTCACAAAAAAATGCTTACATTAGTAAAATATAATAAACGTAATGTTAAAAATATTTTTATAGTAAACATTCACAGAAGCACAACAAAAAAGTGCTAGTATGTGTCTAATACCAAAATCGGAAGAATATTTATTTATTTATTTATTTATATTAACTTTTAGTTTCAAAGAAACATTTTGAGGATCTCTTTTGAGTTACATATCCAAAATTTACATTTCTTTTTGTACTGTCATGATAGATTTTTAATTCGATAGGTAATAAATTACAGATTTTACTGAAATAGTGTAAATAAAATTTTTGGTTAATCAACTTTGTTCTTCTTATTAGTATGCACTGTGAATTCGAAATCGATCTGGTTTCATAATAATGGTCAAATAATGAGATTGGCCATTTTTTTCTTGTAATGTTGTTTCAGGATTTCCATAATATACAATTCTCCCACTGTTAAAACCTTAAAATCAATAAAAACGTTGTTTGAGGGCTATGTCATGGATTTACTGAGTATATTTTTTATTATTATTTTCTAACATACAAATAGTTTTGAAATGATCAATAAAATTGTGCATTACCTATGAATCCACCTCTAGGAAACTGAGACAACAAAATTTAGAACTATGTTTATTTACCATTATTTCATGTTTTACTATACTATATTTTCTACATTCATGAATATCCTCTGTTTATTTCAATATTCGTCAAGGGATTGAAACTTACTAGTAAGTATTGAAGTAACAATTATTATTACATTATATAAAAAATTCTCGGGAATTAGGTCACATTAACACTCTGTTATAAATGTTCGTCTTTACGTACGTTTCGGTCTCACGACCATCATCAGAAGACTTATTTTGTTAAAAAGGGGTTACCTAAAACTAATTAGCACAAGCGTCCATATCGCACAATCTTCAATCAAAACGCTCACGCCGTCGAAACGAACAGAACCACGAATAATCGGAAATTGTATCGTTAATATTAAAGTATAGATTTTTTTGTAACAAGAAACCACTGTTAAGTAATATTCTCATAATGTACAAACGCATATTGCTATGGTCTCAAAGCAACTGAAGTTCTAAGCTATTTGTTTGTAATAACACGACCCAGATGTAGATTTATGACGTACTTGAAAAGGTTTTAGACCTGCATTACAAAAATGTTAATATTTTAACTAAAGAAACCAATTATTATAAAAGATCTATCCTGGAGATGATTCACATAAAAAGGGATTCAAATTCTGTGAATCATAGGAATGATATTCAAGGATTGAGTCAGATTTATACTAACTTGATTAATTAAAACTCTTGCAAATTCCTACATACGTCTTTATAATGTTAAAAGTATATTTTAGGAAGAACGCTTAAAGTAAACTAAATTCCAATGCAGGTCTAAAACCTTTTCAAGTACGTCATAAATCTACATCTGGGTCGTGTTATTACAAACAAATAGCTTAGAACTTCAGTTGCTTTGAGACCATAGCAATATGCGTTTGTACATTATGAGAATATTACTTAACAGTGGTTCCTTGTTACAAAAAAATCTATACTTCAATATTAACGATACAATTTTCGATTATTCGTGGTTCTGTTCGTTTCGACGGCGTGAGCGTTTTGATTGAAGATTGTGCGATATGGACGCTTGTGCTAATTAGTTTTAGTTAACCCCTTTTTAACAAAATAAGTCTTCTGATGATGGTCGTGAGACCGAAACGTACGTAAAGACGAACATTTATAACAGAGTGTTAATGTGACCTAATTCCCGAGAATTTTTTATATAATTCATACTGGGTCAAGAATCTTATTATATTATTATTATTACAAAATGGAACATCTAAACCTCAATAATGAGTTATTGAACGTGAATATATTTTAATAACGATTTTTATTTTCATTTTGGTTCATTTCCGGGTAGTAAATGGAAAAAAGAAATATAATACGATGACAACGTCGCCGTCGGTTGCTACTGCAAACCTCGCCTGCAATTCGTTTGCAATACAATCGCGTGCGGTATAGACATAGTTACCTACCTTATATTTTTATTTTATGTGATATACGTCTCGTGTGTATTACTTCGATTGTGCTCTATCTTTTAGGTACGCTCGCAATTTACTATACTAGGATATCCTCTCATGTATTGAATTAAATTAGAGAGCAATATTCTGTGTGCAGTGGGCGTAAGCTTTAGTTTATAAGTATCTCACGTAGATAAATTGCAAGTCGATGAATCGATACTTAGACCATGCCAAGAAATATTTCCTTGAACAATAAAATTTGTGATTGTGATGGAAGCATCATCTAGGTTTTGTAATGACGTCGTCGTCGATTCAATATAATTCAATTTAATGGCAAAGAAAGACGTTATACTTTATGTTAATAATATTAAATGCACCTATGGGAAAAGAAGAAATCTATATTAGAGCAGGAAATAAACATTTCACAATTTCCGAGTGAAAAAATGAAGTGATTTGGAATTTGTTATTCCATAAGTAAGTACTGGACACAGGTAGCAAACTTAAAGTATAAAAATATATGAGTGAAACTTTTCAATGCATCTCTAGTTTGTTTCTCTTTCAATTTCAGAGAGTTTGTAGGTCTACACATTAATCTCTGTCGAATATTTTGGAAATTGATAAGCCTCTCGATCATAACAACCAAACTATTCTTCCAAATCTTTGATTGTAAAGGAGCAGCATTGCTTTTTAAAGGCAGATCCACTGGAACCAACTTAGCCCCTTACCATAATACCTTAGTCAATAGTTTGGGAGCTGGTTTTCAAGAAGACAGATTTCTCGAAAGCCTTCAATAGAGTATGACACAAGATACTTTCAAGGAAACTCAGTTTAATGTAAGAGAATCAGAAGCAAATGAATATTTGAAATCTACTCACTCACCTCATGTTGGTTTTTGACAAATAACAATGATAAGGTCTTTCTAGTCTAAATCGATCAGTAACATCACGAAACTATAGTTCCAAACAGCGGTTTTGCTCTTTTCATAGAGCTCATCAGTACTGTACTGGAACAGCTGTCTGGAACTATAGGTTTCTGACGTTAATGATCGATCTGGATTAGAAAGACCTTATGATAACTATAGTTTTGCTAACACCGTAGCTTCCTCAAACAAATATTACAAAGGCATAGTTTCATATATTTATATATCGTATTCTAGACTGGATGTGACCATGGTATGCAACCAATATTTTGACAGGCTTCTGGCTACCTGGTCTACCTGACACCTCCAGTCTAGTCTACCATCTATTTGCATTCCAAGAAATGCTAAGTTGTTTTTTGAATATGATGATCCTATTTCCGAGTTGTTATTTGAGTAATATGGGAATTTTATTGATCCCATTTTGTTTCTATTCACTTTCAGATTATTTATAGTACACCAATTTTCGAATTTGTCTATCTTATCATTTGAGGTAATTTGCATCTCAATTTCAGAGTTATCTTGTGTGACAGAAGATATGTCATCTGCAAACATGCTGATAGGTCCTATAATCATGCTGGTAGGTAGTTGGTGTATACAATGTATAAAACTGGACCTAACTCTGATCATTGGGGAACTCTTTTTGTCACTGTATATGTTCACGATTTGATTTTTGGCCGTAATATCATATTCTACTACGCACTGACTTCTATTTGAAAGATACGATTTGAATAATGTGAGTGCTGTACCTCTAACACCCATCTGTTCTAATTTCATCAACATGATTCTATGATCAACGTTATCGAAGGCTTTCGACAAATCTAGACACATCAGTTGAGTTATTTATTCAATGATTCATATATTCTACAAAGTACATGGTATGTGGCGGTAATTGTTGATTTGCTTTTTCTAAATCCATGTTGTGCATTAGACATGATGTCTGAATAGTCTAAGAAATGTATCAATCTGTTATATATACTTTTTTGTACTTTCTACCTATATTCGATAACAAGGCAATAAGTCGATAATTTCAACTTTATTTTTTCCGCCTTTTTAATGTATAGCTTTGATTTCAGTTTTTAGTTTTTCTGGATAAATGCCGGTGATAAACACAAGATTAATATTCTGTTTTAATGGATCTTTAATTTGATTTACCACATATTTAATTTGCTTAATGTATATGGGGCCATCCCCAGTAGTAAGCGCATTTAAAACTTCTGTGATTTCTTGTGAATCAGTAGGATTCAAAAATATATATTTTTTAATTTTTATTTATACCACTTAAAATTGATGGTCTATTGTATGTCTCAAGTCAGGGTATTGACTGAAGAAATAATTGTTTACTTCAGTCAGTATACTTTCAGCGCTATAATTATTTTGAAAATTTGATAACAGATTATTTTCTGATTTAGTTGTTTGGCAGTGCAAGTATCAACAATTTTTCAAATAGCTTTATTTTTATTTCGGCCTTAGTATTGTAATAGACATTATGGTTTTTTTAGCAGCGTTCACCAGTCTTTTAGTGTTTCTTGAAAATTCTTTATATGTATCAATTGAGACTGGTCCACAACATTTTTGCTCATAACAACATACGTTTCCATATTAAATAAATCTGATTCAACCTTTGCAGAAAATTTGAATATGGGAAATCATTAATGATAATTTTAAGATTTTGCACATTCAGAATTAAAATATTTAATTAAATTTGCTGGAATCCTTAGAAATTAATAAACTCAGTCAGTTTGATGTCTCTGGGAATCTTTTTAAGTGATTGGGACCTTACTGTAACAACGTGAAAGTGGGATATAAAGCTTCACATGAAATATGGATTAGTTTCACAGCTCCTCGATGGTCCCATATTGGCCCTATTCAATTTCTGTTGTTCAATAATGATAATGTCTATTTGTTACACGTCTGTTACTTTTTGCTTTCTGTATGTGACATCCTTCGCCAAGATTACTTTTAAATCCTTATACTGATAAATGCAAATCTTTGAGCTTCTCCAAATCTCAGTTTTACATTTCAATATGTTCAGTAGTTTTACGGTTTGACTTTTGAACATACTTTGATAAAAGTCATAATCGTTATATGTTGAACATATAACCATTGATATGTTATTCATTGGTTTGGTGAGAACCATTTTTGAGTGTAATAGTTTCATATGGTCGATCTCCGTTTTACAGTTCACTTATTAATAAACTAGAAATAGTACAATCTATAATATCGAATAGTTAGTTTGTACAAAAAGATCTATCTAACGGATATATATCTTAAATTACCTTCAAATGCTATTGTTTTTCTCTATCTTGTTTATCTTGTATGGTTATTTCGCTATTATGTTGTCTTCTTTCTTTATTGTTTTGTTTCTTTATGTTCGTTTCTTATGTATTATTTGGAAAAAGTGATCTGTAATGCACTAACAATAAATAAAATGATAACATGAGCGTGTTTTCATATGTTAATACACCAATGTATGAGGTCGGTTGAATATTTCAAGCAGCTGAATCTACGTGAGCATGAGGTAAACACGTTCTTTGGTTCAACAAGCAACTTCCGCAAATGCATAGAAGGTTATATGTACCACTATTGATGAGAAATAATCACCCTTATCCACTTAAAATACTTTTAAAGTACTTTAACCTTTCGGCTACCTATCAGCCATCATCGGAGTAAACTAAATTATAAATCAAAATGTGCCTATTTGAATACTATTCCTAAATTATCTAGATATTCGTCTGTACTGTGTTTTAAAAATGATGAACTTTCTTGAAAAATGGTGTGACCTGTATTCAAAATATCTTCGGCTACCGCTGAGCATTGTTTTTCTTTATATGGGCGAAATGTCCTTATAACGAGTTAAAATGTTCCTTCTAGTTTGACCCAGATAGCATTTTGAACACGACTCACAATTGATTTTGTAAATCCCGGATTTGTCGAAATCGGAAACTTTATCAAACATGTTGCCTAAATGGTGTTTTAGTTTGTTCTTACATCTATAAATTGGTTGTATTGCAAATTTAGAAAATAAACTATGGAATTTATTGATTACTGAAGAATGATAAGTGAAATTTTGAATTTTAAATTTAAATTTGCAACACAACCAGTTTATAGATGTAAGAACAAGCTAAAACACCGTTCAGGCAACACTTTTGATAAAGTTTTCGATTTTGATAAGTCTGGAGTTTACAAAATCAATTAATTCGGTATAAGGAACATTTTGCCCATCTAAAGTAAAATAATTGTGAAAAATCATCAGTAGCCGAACGAATTTTGAATACAGGTTACACCATTTCTCAAGAAAGTTTATCACTTTCAAAACACAGTACATAAAAATATCTAGGTAATTTAGAAGGGATGAAAATGTATGAACGGAATAGCTATTTGATAAATTCCGATTTATCTCCAGCTGAGGGTAATCCATCCCCAAATAGTATTTAAACAGGTAGGTACATTTTGATTTATACTTTAGTTCATTCTGATCATGGCTACTGGGTAGCCGAAATATCCTCAGCATTTTAAGAGTATTTTTACTGGATGAGGGTGATTATTTTTTATCAATAGTACCGGGATATCAAAAATTATCTTGGTCAAGGGTGGTTGTGGAATCTAAAACGTGTGTCTCACTTTACGTTTGAAATAATTATGTCACTGTCACACTGACATCATCAATAACCTACAAATTTCATACCTATTTATTTCAGTTGTAAAACAATAATGAATTAAAAATTAAAAATTATCTTGGTCAAGGGTGGTTGTGGAATGTAAAACGAAATGTTAACTTGGAACCTTTTACAAGGTCGCAATAGCCGTAAACGGGGTCGAAATCTGTTTCAAATTGGTTAATTTTCGATAAATCGAATGACGTTCACGTGAGGAGCGCGTAGCTCGCGAGATAGAAAAGTGCAAATCGTCGGAACATAGAAAGTCTTAACGACGACTTTTCGCATGCGGTTCCTGCTCCATGTCGTTAGTTTATGAACGGGGCCAACTAAATAGCATACTCTCGGGCCCCAAAATGTCGATTAAATAGGAAAATTTAATTAAAATAGAAACAGGTACTCTCAGGTCTCAGCTACTCGCGTCTAACATGCGACGTACCAAAGGGAATTTTCTAGCTACTAAAATATACCCAAAAGCGGTTAAAAGCTACATAGGACGTCTGGCGTTCATGCAATTGTGTTTTTATACAATTCGAACCTTCTAATTCAGATAGGCCACGCAAAAATCCCGGAGGCTAAAGATAGAGACTTCTAAGTGTTATAACATTCGTATAAAATTGCGAAATTTCTCACTTTTAGAAACTTCGGAATAATTAATTTGGCACAAGTTTTGATAACGTAAAGTAAGATACACGTTTTAGATTCCACAACCCCCCTTGACCAAGATAATTTTGGATATCCCTGTATTATAATATATCCACAGTGTGAATTATTTTATAGTTTATTAGGTTATATGTAGTGAAAGCGAAACCATTAACCGAACATACAAAGAAGGCACAACATTCCAGTAGACTGAGGGTCATGTCAGAAAGCAATTTTGCTGTTGCAGTAATGCCACCTGTACTTTGTTCTGAGTGCAAGGATTTCTTGAATATTTTGAACAACTGAAAATTATTTTTTAATCACTCTTGTAACGATTTTTCCAGCAATAATGTTCAGCATACAGTCTCCAAGATGAATTTGGCAATCTAGATGATCATTGGAAATTTCAGGAATAGTTCGAATTTGTATCTCCTCCGACTAAATTTTATCAGTAGTGAGGAGTAGAATAATGTCTAATTGCTCATGTTAGGGTCCTTATTTTATTCCCGTGTACTATTACTCAAATCATCATTCATAACTAATCCGAATGTTGTGACCAATGGAAGGCAACTTAGAACATCCAGAATTTGTAAAAGACAACAACGAAAAGGTTTAATAACAAGTGGTTATATATTAACATTGTTGGTTAATAATTGTTATATTTACTTTGCTTAACACTTATTTTCTGAGCATAAAATAATGCAAATACTGTACAGTATTTGCATACTGGGTTCCCCATAATAGACTACCCATTTTAATATTTCAATTAAAATTTTTTCAGTCAACAAAACAAACTTTTTATTTCACTAAATTACAGCTAACTCTTTGAAAATTATGATAACTTATAAATATTTGACTAATTTAATTCTAACTTTATTAACGTAGCTCTCGGATGTTACTTTTACAGCGCGGTTATTTTCATCCTCAAAAAAATAAGGGCCAATGATACCAAAAGATCCTACTCCACACCACACAACAACTTCTGGATTATGGAGGTTCTATGTGAAGATTTCACGAGGATTTTCATTGGACCAGTATCTGAAATTCTGTTTATTGACCATGCCGTTCATATAAAAATTTGCTTCGTCGGTCATTAGGAGACTGTGAATTGCTCCTTGATGTAAATCCAAAAATTCTTGACAAAATGCTAACCTTGCTCCTTTATCTTGATTGCTAAGGTGCTGTGCCATTTGGTATTTATAGGATGAAATTTTAAAACCCTTTGAACAATTTGATCTAAGCTTCCCTTCGATATTCCTAGGATAAGAGTTTGTCGATTAACAGACCTTTTAGGACTTCTCGTAAACGCAATTCTAACTCGTTCAATATTTTCTGGTGTACGAACTGTTCTTCGACGTCCAGGATTCTCTAAATTTTGTACAGAACCATTTTCACGCCAATGACGAACCCATAACTTAACAGTTTTACTATTTGGCGCGTGACCCCTATTGTTGTTATTAAACTGACGCCGGAATGCACGTCTAACTTCTTCTATCGATTTGATTCTTATGTAAGTTTCTACACAAAACACACGTTGTTGGACTGAGTAATCCATGAAAGTTCAAACGGATGTTGAAATAATGTCTCAAAGCAAAAAAATTAAATAATTATTGATGAAAACTATAAAATTTCTCGTAGAAAAATGGCGTTCCACGAAATTATTAATTTAAAATTTATTTGTGACAGGCGCCTACTTGATCAATAATTTACTTAAATCCCAAAGACTACAGAAGATAATCCCGCAGAGAACAACCTATTTAGTTATCTCGTAGGGAATTTATTAATAATACAAAATGGGTATTCTATTATGGGGAACTCAATATATTCAAATATGTATTTTTTACAATAAGTTGAACGAAGTAGTAGTTATTTATGATGCACCAATTATAAATATTTTCTGAAAAACTCATTCTGAGGAAGTCACTGTACGATTTAATTGTATCAACATACTCTCATGCAAGTGTAAATTTATGTTCAATCCGTAATTCATTATTCAATTGATTCCAAAACTGGAAATATTCAGTAATATTTTCAATTACACCGCTAAAAATTGGAACATGTTCACTTTGCCCTTTGGGTCCGTTATTAACATTTTCATTCTAGTATAAGCTGTGGAATGATTATTTGGGGTGATATAAAACATGCTATTTACATGTATTCAATATAAAAAAGAGAACACTCTATATTGCTGGCAAAGTTCAGTGGCGAAAGCACTGTGGCCGTATATTTATCAGATTCAAGATAATAACCGCACTGTGCATGTTTATTTGCCATTCAGTTATATAAATCTAGTAGAATGAAAATAACGAGAAGTCGAAACACAAAGTGAACAATGAGTAGGTTCCACCAGCGCCATTCTTAAATCATTTGCCCATACATTGGGGGCTTGCAACAGTAGGTATTTTGGACATTATAATGTAGACTTCGTCCACATGATTCTCGAAACAATTGACCGGTTCTGAATTTTGAAAAGATTTTGACTGGAATAGAATACATTATTTCATGTATTAACTCATGTAATGTATGACGTATTCAAAGCAAAACTTAAAAGAAATGACTATAACTTTCAGGCACATTGCAGTGTATCTTTCCGGGCTTTCTCAACTTTCAAATCGTCACTTGTTTATAAGTATATTTTTTAGCGGTATCAATGTGAGATTTCTTTGAGCTTAGTGGATTCAAGGTATGTACGAGTATTGATCATTTTTATTCATCTCAGTATGTTTTGTTGCAAATAGTAATTTAACTAACAATGATAAAAAATGACTTATTAAAGTTTAGATGTTCTAAACGAGTACTCTGATAGTTGTTGGCTGCTATGTGTTGTAATGGTGATTAAGGTATCAAGGGTGTTATTAGGATAATAACACCCAAATTCCGCAGTATACTCAGATGTACACCGACCGAGGGCTCATTTTCCTCACAACATCCACGGCTGTTACAAGGATAGTCTTCAACGTTTAATGTACTGCTAGTATGTTATTTAATTTGAAAAGTTAACGATTAATTTAGCTATTTGGTGTTGAGTTATAATGGAAATGTTCTAAGAAGAGAATCTTTCTGAAGAAGTATTGTGGAAGGCTGACAAACCTGCGGATGCACCATAAAGAAGTACCTACAACAAAAAATACCAAAAAACTAAGTATCGCAAAATAAGAAACCGAAGTGTTAAAATTATGAAAATTCCTAAGATTTCTTGTAAAAAATGACAGGAGTTCGAAAACTGTTGCTAGGGAAATGTTTCGGGCCTAGACATGTGATGTTCCATATTCCGGCCGCAAATCCATGACGTAAAGTTGAATTTTCCGGATTATGAAATTAAAGCAGTATAATTCTGTTTTTTCGCGGAATTATCAACCATTTTGTCTTCTTCTGAATCCATCTAGACTACTTTTGAGATGATTTCTGTTGTTCCATCTGATTTGAAAATTTGAAAATCGCTTGTGGGGAAAATAGTATCTGTATTATATTGGGGCACGGTGGTACTTTTGGGATTCATCTTCAATTTTTGAAACATACTCTATGAAGTACGTTTTGTATCATTATGACAACAGTGTTTTTCTGGTTATAAATAACATATCACAATCATACATTTAACATACTGAAATGTGTAATAAGAATGACGTCATCGGAGTTTAAACGTCATATTTTTGGGTTTGTCGTCATAATAAAATTATAATCGTAAAATTAAACAATATGGTGGTATCATGAAAATAAGTTTTATAATCATGTCAATGATTTTGATAGTTCGCTGAGAAAAATATGATATTACGTTTGTCAAACATGAACATAATGACATAATTTTGATTCACGCCTTTAGCTATTTCTTAACATTTGCAATATACTAGTTAACTGTTTGTAGGGGCGTCAGCTGTTCCCTCGGTAGGAGGCCGAGGACAAGAGCTTGTTATTATATATTACAATCACACATTCAACCTGTAGAAGTGTATAGAATGGAAAAACTGTGCTGTCAAATGCAGAGCGAGGGAAGTAAGTAATCCACGGATCATTTGATTGATTTAGAAAAGTGCCCTATTCCTAGATTCGACAATCGTAGGCTGGTTATTATGGTAAATTGGGGGAACGAGGAATGTGCTCATTCTTGAGAATATTACCTAATACACATAATGTTTAATGATTTAATAAGTGCGAGCGAGATGTAACAAAGATGGGGATAAATATGCGTCATATTCATGGTGCGCCTGTCAGACGTCTAGCTATATATGCATTTTGCATTCTAATAATTCCTAAGCTGTTATATGGCAAGCATGAAATAATTATGGCTAGAACAAGAATTTCATTGAAGTAGGTACTGTCAATCTATTCTATTATCCATAGAACAGATTTACGAGGTGTTACAAATTCTCAAATCAATGTATATCAACTGTCTATTGAAGCAGTAAGTGAAGTAGTCATTCGACATTCGCGCATCGCCTATTTTTAGATACAACCCACTAAAATAGCGCTTTACTTGTTTCTCTTGTAAAACAATACAATGTGCCGGGCTCGCTCTAACCCACAAGACACTCCTATACACCGATCATCTAAGCTCAATCTGTATGTTGGATTCTTCTCTGTTCAGATTTGTGCTAAGGTTTTGCCAACCATTGCAAATTTAATGCGGTCCTTCAGACAGGTCGGAACTGAGACTGATAGCAAAAAGTAATCACATGATCACAACTTCTTAGGTTCACGGTTTATAACTGTATGAATTGGTTATGAAACTCGTTTTGTCCTTGTGAGACCACGTGTGAAAGTTTGAAAGTAACTTATGTCACTCCTTGAAATTCTAACGTGGTGTTGATAAATCGAACTGACACCTGAAAACCAAAAGCAATTCCACTACTCCAACTTCTATACTTTAAATGAGACAAAAAATATACAATCAATTTTACGAGTATCTTGAAAACCAATAAACAAGAAAATATCTTCAATCAACTAATTATTTAGATAGCCTTCATCGAAAAATCAAATTTTCAACTTGATAGTCATCAAATTCAACTGCGATCATAATAACAACTCGTCTGTGAAACCATGCTAACAACACAAATGTTATTTGTTCCATAGCTTCGACAGTGACATTTTACGTGAGAGCTATAAGATGCTTTGTATCAACAGGAACTTCAAAAACATGGTGCAGAACCAAAGCAGCCAGAACTACTATAATGCATAGCTTTGTCAGTGAGAAAAAAGATGAATTTTGCTGATATACAACTCTTCAATAATTTATATGATTTCATCAATAGAGGACAGTGAAGAGTGACAGTTGGTGTTATTTGATCGGGTGAAAATTTGATGAATGAAATGTTCAGATATAATTAATTTCGATTGACATTTTGTGGTGAATTCGTGAGAACGATTTCATTTTATTATATTATTGAATAATCATAATCATTCATGAAACTTTCCAGTGGTTGATTTTGAGATCAACATCAATGCTTATCTCCAATTAACAGATTCATCTTTGAATCGATAGGATGGATCCTAATTCTAATTGTAGGTAATACTGTGTATTCATGTTCTTTTTTCAATCATTCCATTGAGTCTTTACTACTGTTTTATTCAATTAGCTTCACCCAGCTCTAATACAAGTTTATTGAAAACCAACCAGTATTGGTATTGATAAATCCTACGATTTCTTCTTAACAAAGCTATGCAATCCGCTCTTCTCCCTATCTGGAAAGGAAATTGGTTGTGGCTCGGCTGGTATCTGTAAATTGTCCTGCTGAAAAGACATGCCCTGCAGCTATTGTCGAAATGTATTGAATCAGAGTTCCTTTAATAGAATATATTCATTGCAAAGGATGGTCATATTTATCTTATTCTTGTAAATGCTCCAGCTCTTCTTATAAATAAACCAGTTTTCAAACGCTTCCAGAATGCAGATGATTGAAGACTGTTTGGAATTTCCAATACATAAATTCTTTACATTTATGATTAATCTTTAAGCATTCGAGTGCAAGAGAAAAAAAATAACGCCAATACCTCGCGCTTCGATCTTGTCATCGCTTCAAATGTTGAAGGTTCCTTGAATATTTCAGTTTGTTTGAAATATTAACTAGATATTTTATAAATTATTCTCAAGCTACATCACTGATTTATAATAGAACATATAACGTTGTATCTAGTCTGAATTTTGCAGAAAACGAAATTCAATTGGAATCCTTCGAAAATAATTGTAAAGCTCTACATGAAATGTGTTATAATTTATTTGCTCTATATGTATGTATTGTTATTAGAAACTCTCTACTGAGTTTATTTTATTTCGAATGAATTACATTTTTTTATTCTAATTTTCTTTTCCTCCGGCTAGCTTTTTATTGATTTCTATTTTATTCTGATTGAATTGATATAATATGGAATGAAATAAAACCTTATTTATAATGTTAAAACTTTGATAATCTATTTATTTATGTAACCTTATATCTTATTAAAATCTTTCTATGTTTACAAATTTATACTTTATGCTTTCAAAATTTTCTATGTTCACAATTTAACCTCAATTTCCTTAATCTAATATATAACTACTAAGTGAATGTTTATTTTACTTACTTATATTTAAAATTCAGATGCTCCTACACAATGATGAAATTTCAAATGGACTCACTTGTTATATCCTATTAAATATTGGGATAAATGTTGGTAATATTTCGTTGGTTTTGATATCCTCTTCTATTACTTGAGAATACACATTAAACACATTTACTCTGCTCTAAACTATGTGCACAGGTGACACTTGTTGATACTCCTTCTAATTTAGGAATTTGTTGATACTTTGTTGATAATGGTTTCTATTCTTTTTTAAGATATAAAAACTTTGTTGGTTTTTACGAACTGGAACTGCAATCGGGATTAGGTTTCTCTCCGATGCCACTTTATTAAATAACTTTGGTTATGTTAAACTTTACTGAAGTTGAACTGGAAGATTTACGGACACTATTAATTGCCTCTTAGAAAGTAGTAATAAACTTTGGTTATGTTGTGGTAGTCGAGCTTAGGTTCAACTCCGATATTTAATTTGATTACTTGCAGAGACACATTCAGTACTCAGATGTAAGTGCAAACTAAACTAGCTTTCCTTTGATTTGCCTTTTAAAGGGTTCACAAAAGGAACAATGAGGTAATTTTCTGAATATCTAGTAAGCTATTCCCATTGTTGGGACTGACACTTCTCTAGCATTGTTGTATTTTGACACATCTTAATTGTTTTATTGACCAATAGAAATTTAGTATTTTGGAATATTTGATATATTGAAGATTTTCTAATTGATCAAAGTTATTGTTCATTCTACTACTTGAATTCATGTTACCAACATTTTTCCTCACATTTTGATATATAATAACTCATGATTAGGTTCCAATTCACCTAATAATTCTCATTACTAGATCTATTTTGACAGTTGCCATTGCTTAAATTTAATACATGATTTTAAATATAAACGAAACTCATACACTTTTGTATAACTGAAATGTCTTAATACTAGCTTACGTCTATTACATATTCTTAATCTATTCTAATAGTTTGCTATTTTCAGATAGTCTTTAAATCATTTGAATTATGATTTTCTCACTTCGTAGCACTGTACGTTTATCCACTTTTCACTATTTCTTCTTTACATTCTTAAAAACTACTTTACATTTTGGTTTTTATTATCTTACAATCTTTAATCTCTTATTCTAATTATATATTTAACTCTTGAATAATGTTTTTTAATTCCATATTATATACTTATTCAACTTTTCTATTTTAATGTCTCGGTAAATCCTAATTTTACCATTTTATTTTATATCGGAAATGAAATCATAACAGTATGTATATGTCGCCTTCTAGTTAAGTTGGTTGTTTCATGAAAAGTCTGGCGGCAAAATACCGAAACAAATGATAATATTCATGTTGATAGCAGAACTATTTTGGACGTTACATAGAACGTCAATATGTTTCTGCCATCTAATAAAATCTGACCAAATACCTGAGTTTATTGGCCTTTTCATGTAACGCTGCCAATCCACTTTACGGGCAATAAATTTACAATAATAAACTATTTTATTGGAGTTCTTTTATTATAATTAAGTTGCTTTGGATCAATAGATTTTGTTTTTATTACCAAACAGAACTGTATACAAATAATATTTCAATTTTTTAGAAGTAGTAACGGGTTTTGGAAAACTTAGCTTTTCGCATGAAATTTTTTTATTTGACTGCACGAAAGGAAGACCTATGATGTTCGTAGATTGCGTGAGTCAGCGATGGAATTTTGGGGGAGGAGGTAGAAATTGTAATTTTTCTGAAATGATGAAGTTGATTGGAATAGTATAATTCTTTCAATCAACGATTATAGGCATCATAAGACATAACTTCGCCGTTCGATAGAAACATGAAGTCTGATAGAGAGAAGTTTGGCAGGTCTCGACTTTGTCAATAAAAGGATGACCGGCCTGAACTCGTCTTGTCTGCATACCTGGAATCGCTTGTGGTGTACTCCAGAACAGGTCGAATTTTGTGAGGATTTTTAGTATTGAGATCAAGCAGAATGTGCCTGATTGTGTACTGATGAAAGATGATTTCAGGCATATGATCATCAATGGTAGTGATATGAGGAGGATCCTTCCCTTGTGAGTAGTATATCAAGCGGGATACTGTGACACTTCGATGGCATGTCCATCCGCCTGTGTCCACCAACCCCAACTTCTTGTGTTTTGTCGTCAATGACCAGAGGCTCCTTTGCTGAAGAAGTTGTCGTCAATGACCAGAGGCTCCTTTGCTGAAGAAGAAGTGGTCGTCAATGACCAGAGGGTGTGCCCGCCTCACGTGGGTCTAATTAATGTCACCTTGATAGTAGGTAAAGGTGAGCCTAGCCTCGCCCATAATAATTTCAAGGTGATTTTTTTATTTCTACTTACTATTTTCAGAGTAATCTGCATTCTAAAATTAGTTCTACTTGTTGATTCATAGATGTACGTACATGTTTCAAATATCTTTGTTGTCTTCATTTTATTTTTTTTATAAATTGTTCTAAAATTAGTTCTACTTGTCGATTCATAGATGTACGTACATGTTTCAAATATCTTTGTTGTCTCCATTTTATTTTTCATAAATTGTTGAATAATTGGAAAGGAAATTCATTCTGCTTAAGTCAGAAGGTTTGAATTTAAACTAGTATAAACAGTCTAATTTGAAATAATGCCAATCCCGGTAGAATATAAGTGTAAAAAATGTGGCGGTGAAACAGACCATCCTAATCTGGAATGTTTTCCTTGTGCACATGAAAATTATGTAAAGAGAATCTATGGTGAGAAACACCCGAAAAGATCGAATATAACTACCCAAAAGACTGAATAATGTACTTTAGTGATAATTTGGATGAGATACATTGATAACTTTTTGTTATGTAATTAACTTAAAGATGTTTTAAAATACTGTATTGTTAGGTTTTTAAATAATAAAGAAATGTAAACATTCTATTGTATTTTTATTTCAGAGAAACTTTTAGTTACAGACTCGAATATAATATGTTTTTTAAGTTTTTCATATTTGAGAGTCCATTGGTCAAGTCGTTCTTTAACATGATGATTCTTGATACGTTCCCTCATAATTTCCATTTCTTTGTTAAGTTGATTCAATCGTTGAAGTTGCTTTCCATAACTGAGGTTGCTGCCTCTACTCATATTACTGTAAAAGAAGAAAAAAACAATTTTTTTATTATATATTAATAAATAATTCGTGTGAAACTTACTGTTTAACGTTGTGAGTAGGTTTTGATTATGATGTTTAGATTTTAGTTTTCCAATCTTTAATACAAAGTGGACATCTAATTTTAGGAGGTACAGGTCCATCAATTTCATCATTTCCACTGGAAAATTTATAATGTTCCGTACATGGTACCATAAATTCATATAATTCAGATTGAATGTGTTTTGGTATTTGATTCCATAAACTTCTTAATTTGTACGTCTCAAGGTTTTTGAGATATTCCAATACAAATTGTTCCATTTTGTTTTCTGTGTGATTGATTGAGAACGTATACTACTACTACTACTACTACTACTACTACTACTAAACTACAGTATCTTTAAAGTTAACTAAAACTTGAGAAGATTTATATTTTCAGTGATAAGTAATAATAATAATGATAATTGTTTGATTTTACACTTACACACTAATATTATATCTATGTTTATGTTAATAGGGTTTACAAACTTTAAATTAATGTCATAACACTAAAGCGTACACACACGCACTATCATAATACACAGTTTTTTTTATTCTTTATAGTCAAAGTATGAAGACAATACATGGAAATGTCTGATTCACCTTTGCATGTGAGACACTTTAGTTTTATTGTTACTGGCATATTTCTTTGATATAATCGAAATTTTGAAAGAGAACGTTGAAACACAAAATTTGTAATGTTGGTGGTGGTGGATGTGTTGAACTTTTTTTGTAGTTGTCTTCACCCTTTCTCCCACAAAGCATTTGAAGCACCTTAACGTCAAAGGAATTGGGAGTATCTTTCCGTATGTTACGCAGATCCATTATTTCACACCTGTATGGTAAAAGTGCAATCCGATAAAAATCAATTTCAGATCGTTGTAGCACTCTGAAACAATCTAGTAGGTAAGATCTTGGTTTTGGAACGATACCTGAAATTTGGTGTAACGAAAAATTCAATCTTCTATGTTGATATATGAATTCGTTTTCAACATTCATATCAATTATCTTCCAATCTTCTTCAGGTGGATCGAAATCTCCTCCGAAATATAAAATATCCACATGGCCACAATTGGTTGAGGTGACTACTGTTGCTGCTCCAATAATGAACGTTATAAATTCTCCAGCGATTAACCAATTTTCAGATGGTAATTGTAATTTTTCCACATATTTCATCAAACTCGGACAACATACGTTTACGAATTTTTTTGCATCGTAAACGCTGGTTAGCACACTGCGAACAAAACTGTTGTATAACTGGGACAATGACAACGATGACGACATCCTCACAAACTGATTGGTTATTATTACTTTATACGAATTTTCATTTAATGATCGTTAATTTTGATTCTTCCTCTTGTTTCTGGAATTGTAATAGTTCCAAATATTCTTATTGTAATTATTATTTGATTTCACCCATCGATAATGGTCTTTTCCAATTATGTCATTTTCTTTAGCCTGTTTATATCTTTCCTCCATTAATATCCATTCCTCATCCAAAAAGGGTTGTCTTTGATACAAAAATAAATGATCTGCTACATTACCAACAAACTTATAACGTAGTTCTTTTAATTGATCTCTATTGTATATTATCATAACAAAAAATGATTGTGTGTTTTGATAAACCGAAAATATATAGACTTTTGATTGATGTTAGAAGGGGGAATCTTTCATTTCCTCCTTACACAGTAATTCATCAACGAGAACGTCTATTGTCTTTTGAATTTGACAAATGCAACTGAATTTGTAGCAGTTGGAACACAACAAATTTTTCATGAAAATAAGGAACTCTACTTGTTTCCTCTGGTTTTCAGTTAGTTCCTCAAGATCTTTATCACCATCTCCAGAAAAATGATTAATAATATATTTTCTCTCTTCTTCCTTTAGATTGTCGATATTATTATTATCAACAGAAACAACTCCGTGTTGATAAAGTGAATTGGTGCAGTAGCAGAAATATTTTTGACAAAAGTAGCAATAATTTGTCCCATTCAAATTTTTTTGCAGCTGATGTGGCCTAATTTTCCTGATTTGTTTCAAATAACCAATATTATTATTACCTGCTCGTTCTCTATTAAGACAAATTTCTTCCAATTTATCAATCTGAGAGAGAGAAAGAAAGAAAAGAAATTAGAGATGCATATAAAATTGTAATAAAACAAAAATACCTTTTTACTTTTTTCAAAGAATTCTCCAATTTCAATGAATTTAGGTTGAATAATCACAGAACTATTCTACAAGAAAAAAAAAAAAAAAACGTGTAATAACAATAAACTTATTCAAAAATAATAAAAAATCTTACATTCTATATTGTTGTTATTGTTATTACAGTGAGAGAGAGATAACCAAGACAAAAGATGTTTCAACAAATCATTAATCATTAAATCCCCATGGAATAGTATCTGTATATACATAATTCACAATCCTTTTATCGTCAAAGGGATTTAGAGCAGTTTTAATTTGATTAACAGTAAATACCTCATGTTTTTTTGAAACAATCATATTTTGTACGACATCTACATTTGTTTTATGCATTAAACAGTTATAATAATCTTCAAAAGTTATTCGTCGTAATGATGCTGATGTTATACCCTTTGCTTTTTTTGTAATTCCAAAATTTGAATCAAATTGTTCAATAAAATTTTGACTGTACTTATTTTCAACTAATTTTGCAATTTTCTTAAGTTTTTCATTTTTATCAGAATTTAGTTTGAAACAATACAGTTTGGAACGCAACCCAATGAATTCAGTCATGATAATACCATTGTTTTCATCCTTCATTAGTCCTATCACCTTTTTATTACAAAGAGGAATATTATAAACATTGTTAGGTTGATAGTCTGACGTATCAAACATATGAATATCATGCTTGATACATTCGTAAATATCATCAACATAAAATTGATATATTAAACTATCAGTATCAGTGTACAATAATTTAACATTGTTTTGAAATTTTTCTCTGATGTAATTATAATGAAAATCATATAAAATAGTTTTTGAAATATCCAAAATTGCCATACCTGCGTATATGGGCTTATTAAAATACACTTTTAATCTTTTCATTTCAATTAATATCATGTTTTCCCCAAAAATTGTAACGTTATCGCAATTTGGTTGAGAAATGTAATAATTTGCCCCATACCTCCCTTTCCATCTAGTTACCAATTTCACATCTTTATATTTTCTCACATTTTCTATAGTTTTTCCAAAAGGAGCATTATTCATTAATTTATAAAAATTCTTTTCAAAATCATTTGAACTTTGTTTTCTCAAATTGGTATTGAGATCTATATATTTCTTTAACCATTGAGATTGTCTAAATTTCAAGCAACGATGAACTTTCTGCAGTTTCAATCCCAATTTGAGAACTTGCTGTAAATTTCTATAATGAATCACATATTTTTCTTTATTATATAAAGTAGTTAACAATTTTGGAATTTCCGAAATAGCTACAGGTGGAACTAAATGTTGAGGGCAAAGAGGTAAATCTTTATGATAATTGAACAAACTTTTAGGATAATGAAGATCTACTTCCAAAATATATCCAATTTCACTAGTATCACTTATATTGAGAATGTTTTCTGTAGAAATATTATCAACTGCTACCCACGTAAAATCTCCAGTTGGAAGAGGATAACACATTGCTGCACCATAAAGATTGTTAACATCAAAATACATTAAATAAGATGATTCTTCTTCAGAATTATACTCATTCATATATTTATTGTTAGCTTTTCCATATCGGTTTGAGCATTGTGATATTCCTCCTCTGATTCCTTTCTCAATAAACATAATCATATTCACGTCGGTGATTAATTCCAATTTTACCTGTGTTATTTTCAAGCAACTGTCAAATGCCAAACCGGGAGTAGTGAAATAATGCAAACTATCTAAACCATATGTACTATAACAAGTCTTTCTAAAATTCTCAAAAATATCTGTCAATAACAAAACATCCGTTTTCAAGTATAATTCTGAATATTCTCTTAAATTTTGAATTTTGAAAATCTTCCAAACATTCTCGGCATGCTGATAATCGCTTAATGAAATTTCCGACTGACTTAATTTACTATAAAATTTATCACGAGAAGGTAAAATCTCATCTTGTAATTTTTCCCATGAATCTAAGTATTCATATGGAAAAACACCCTTCCTCGTGACCAATTTGAATTTTTCAATTTCATTAAAATATTTCTTTGTTACAATTTTTTGTTCATCATTCAAATAAGATGACAACTTTTCCAAACTGCTCGGCATGAATCGAAAAGAATCAAGAAACCTAAAACATATATTGGATCCTTCAACATACTTTGTAAAGGAAATATATTTCTCCTTATTAACAGGTAGGAGAGACAAATTTCCTTTCATTTCCGTACTGAGAGGTTTAATGATAAAATGACTGTCATATCCACTGAGGTTATGGAAAATTACAGGAATTGTGTTTACATTTTTGAATTGTAAATTACAATTTGAATGTGCAGGACCTCGATATTTCCCAGTGAAATGGCAGTGATCTCTAACCTTTTCTGCACTAGATAAAATTGGTTTTTCACAAATGTGACAAATTACTGAAGTGTCATACGTATATCTATCGTGTGAAGACATTGTTATAGGTACAACATTTGAAAATATTTCCTTCAGTTCAAAAGCAATATCTTTCAGTTGTTTCACAAACCAGATTTGACAATCTTCTTGTATAAGAAGAAAATTTAGACAATGAGTCATCATAGGAACATTTTAAATAATAAGCGATACTGAATGGTTCATGTTTTTGGTATTTTCTGGTATTGGAAATAGTATTATCAGTATGATTCATCAAAATACTTTCCAAATCTGCATATATTACAAAAGGAACCTCAATTTTATGAGAAAAATTTTTGAAAGATAATATTTTATCGTTCTCTTTTGGAAGAATAATTTTTGTGTTGTTTACATCTTTACATTCATCAGAATGTTTGTTCAGATTCTCTTGACTTATAAAATGATTTAAACATCTTCCACAAAAGTATTTTTTATTCTTTACATTTCCCACCTGTTTATGTAACAATCGAGATAAATCTTTTATATAGGTAAAATGGTAAATTGTATTTTCCTCATTCATTTCATTACAAATCATAAGTAAATTGATAGTTGAAGAGAATTCAGTTTTACTAAGAGTCAAAGGTAAAACTTCCTTCTCATTTTGTATAATAAAAATATTTATTGACAAATTATTCAACGATTCAAATTTTGAAATATCTCTCAAAGAAATTGGAAAATTGATACCCTCATATTTTAAAACTGTACTAAAATGAGGGTAAGAAGAAACTCTATTCATATTTTTGTTTGCTGGAGCTGGAAAAAGTGCTGCTACAACTGACCATAGGAAACAATAAATATCATTATTTTCAATATTAATAACACTTTTAGTAATTTTCACAAATTTTGGCAATTTCAAGTAAGTACCGAACCCAACAGTTATTGGATTATAACAATTTATGTTAACTTTCAAGTACCAAATCTCCAATAGGGCATAACCACTGTCCCTTTCTTGAAATTCTTCAAGTTTTGTTAAAAGTTTATCACTCACAAACTCTTTATACCAATCTTTCAATTTTGTACTTGATTCGATAACATTATTTTTAGTGGTGAAATGTTTAATCGATGTTTCACCAGATTGCGGCTTGATAAATAATCCAACAAAAGTTGTATTCACTTTCAAAAGAGAATTTTGAACTTCCTTCTTAATCCTATTTGCAAATATACGAAATGCTTGTTTGAAAAAAACATGAGGTTCCTTTATTTTCAAATTTATTATAGCCCCCGTTTTTATACGATTTTTGAAACAAGATTCAATATCTTCCCAAATCAATTTCCGATTAGCATTAATTTTGTTTAATTTCAATTTAAATTGTTGTAAGTAATATTTCAAAATAGTCAAATTAGATTCAACAACTGCAGAATTATTTATACAATCTAATCTATTCCTTAGAGCTCTTTTCAATTTGAAAATATTCCTTTTTAAAAAACCAATTTGATTTAAATATTCATCTTTTGTCTTAATTAATCTACTCACCATTTCAATTGAAACAACCATGTCGATCGAAACACCATCAAGTGTATGGGAATTCGTTCCATTGTTTGTTCTGGCCATAATAAGAACTTACTTTAACTTGAACTTGATGCTTCTACCGAACTCGAACTGTGATCGTTGTTCACATGCCACAGCTATTTAAACATATCCAGATTGACGTCAATCTAAATTTTTATGTAAAATGTGCTGACATGCAAAACTATTCCGCAAACAACATACGTGATTGCATCATAAATAAAAATGTACACGTGCATACATGCAATTGATACATGTTGTTGTTACACAAGTTAGAGATAAATGCATCCTATTCGATAAATATGTGCAACGTGTTGTTGTTATTGCATCATCCTTTACGTCTTACGTGAATTATAAATAAATGCATTGGAAAAGTACACGGATCTAATGTGTGTAGTACCGGTTCGCTGATTCAGAATTGTTAATAGAAAAATGTATGCATTGACGTAGTTTGTTTTGATCCACATATTGTATAAAATGAGAGGGAACTTCAATATTCTACATCAGTTCACAATGGCAAATGTTCCATGCTCGATAGTTGTGTTCAGTGAAGATCCTGTGAATTTCCCCATATCTTGGGTGAACGTAGTGTTGAAACATTCGTTCCAGTAAGTACTTTTTCATTTATTGATTTTTTTTTAATTTCTTATAACAAATGTTATATATTTCACCAAGTCTTAATCAATATATATTCTGATTAAATGTGCACACACACACACATGCTATGAATTTGTTAATTTCAATAGGTTATTTTGTTTAGTACTTGAAACTATAGGAAAATAATGCCTTCACGTAAAAAAAATGTTTGATATGATTATTTACTTCACAATTTATAATTGTTATAAATTCATAACAACTGTATACACAGACTATTGTTTGTTGGTTTCTTGAGTCTTAATACATGTTTTTGTTTCTTCAGATATGGTGTGAAATCTATGGATGTAAAAAGCGACAGAGTCCATCTGAATTTAACGTACTGCCCGAGGGCGGCTACGTTGAAAAGAAAATTGGGGAACCTACCTCTGCGATATATTCGCACCAAATTAGATAACGAAGCAGAATTTAAAATAATGCAAAAAATTGTTCAACGATATGGTGTGAATATGATCGGTGAAGAGGATGAAGCAGCAGAGGCATCAACATCATCATCATCCTCGGGAACACCATCAAAGAAGCTATTTAATGGAAAGAGGATGATTCTACCTCCTCTCACTATCGAAAATAATGAAGAAGAAGAGGAGGAAGAAGTGTAATTATTATCATTTTCTTTTTCTGTTTTAAAATTAAAAATTAATAGTATTATTATTAGATTAAATAAAACTCATAAATTACATAATATAATTTTATTATTCCTTTCTATAAACATTCAACATTAAAAGTTAAATTTCACAAGCCACTCATATAAATAAAATACATTTATTTTTGCACACTTGATATTATTCAAATAACTATTAGATTGATAGTGACAATTACAATCAACTTTAGGATTATCAAAATTATTTTTTGTTAATTCTTCCAAGCTAGGACATTTCAAATCGTTCAAGTCTATAATGTTTGATAGAAATCTATTTAATATAGTCTTTTTCTCGGATCCTTTAACAAACACTATCACATCTTTGTTTTTCACAATTTCAACTAGCTTACTACTAAAGTCTTCTAAATAAATGTAGTCGGGTGAGGAGGAGGAGGAGGAGCAGGTGCTGTTGTTGTTGTTGTTGTTGTTGTTGCTGTTGTTAGAATTCCAGTCTAAGCCGTGAAGTCTTTCTTTACACCAACCAATCTGACTTAAAAATTGTCTTGAAAGACACTTTTCCGTGAGTATTGGACGAATTATGAAATGTTTCAATTCGTATGTAAGGATATTCAAAATTGCGATTTCTTTTATTATAAAGTTGCTGTCTTTATATTGAAATCCCTGAATGTCAATCACAAACATTTTTTATAATATTTTCACTACACTGGTTAAAGGATTGTACTTCACTAAACGATCGTGTATTATTAGACAATAAGCTGATGTTTTATCAGGAATATCTGTATTTGTCTCTAGCTCTAATCTAATGTCCACAGCACCACCTTTCAACGAATCGTTCTGACGACTGCAATCTATCACTGCTAACGGTGTTATTTGTTTAAAATATTCTGGTGATATGCAAGGTTCACTTTGATGTTTATGATAATATGACTGTTGAAACTGCGCAAACATTTGAAATAACAAAGTCCAATGATTAGTATCAAAGTTCAAATTTAGGTTATCATATGGATACACTTCTGAATTTAAGTATAATTTGATATTACTCAAATTACAGTGATCAAAGTAGCTGGCATTTCTTGTTTTATCATTTTTTCTATTTGTTTGAAATCCGAATATAACAAAACGTGGTTTTTCCAGTTGAGATGTAGTCTTAATTGCCCATGTATGATTTTTTGTTTTTTGTAAAAGAGGATATTCTTGCAGTTCCCACGATCTAAAAGCAATATCGAGGTCTCTGTTGTTATCGATATATTTCAATAATTGTAATTTTTGAGCGTCTGCAACTGATACATGTGGCATTTTCCATAAAATTTTCTGCAACTTAACTTTAGGTTTATCTGTTGCAACTATCGTATGTATTGAGTTCAAGTCAGAGTTACTTCGTATCAATACCAATTCTTGACGTATATTCACAATAATTCTATTGAAATCCTCTGCAAATCCCATAATACTTTTCAATGGTATACACACACTGAAATTACCCTTGTCATCAGCAATTTTGAGGGGTTGATCTCCAATCTCCCAACATGCATTTTTCAATCGTTTATTATCATTGTCTGTGTATGAAACATACCCCTTCATCAAAGATGTAATTCCAGGATTTTTAACTCTGTCTATAATAGTACCACCAAGTTCAAATCGTATTTCTTCAAATAGAAAAAGTATTCCATTGTTGACGAAAGTCACGGTTGGTAAAGGCTTACCAGCTTCATCTGTTAGTGTTCCTTCAAGATATAAGTAACTCTGTGAAGGTAGCGTGTATATGTCTTGTGTTTGAATTGGTATTCTTATTTCATCGTTATTATTCAATGTTGTAGCTGCATACGGTTGATGAGTATGGTACTCTGAATTTATTATTGAATTATCAGAATAGACTGATTCGTTAATTTTCAAAATATTACTATTCATATTTTTTTTTTCACTATATTTACACGAACAACGTAAATATATTATAAATTTTTCTATGCCAATTCTAATATTCAATTTCAGATTACACCAAAATTTTTGGATTTTATCACCGATGTTGACTGTGTAGAATAAAACCTAAGTCACGTAAAATTTTTCTACTCTCGGGTGTTAACGCTTTAAGTTTTCTTTTAGAACTGAATTTGTTGCATTCCGTTTTGGGTTTTATATCTCTCCAAATATCAGTTGCAAAATTTGAATCGATGTTATATCTAAAAACCATTTCTTTCTCTCTCTCACTTAATTTCTTTTAGATGCAGTCTGACCGTTATCACTTCACCTTTAAAATTGACCAAATTTCCATCTTGATCGACAATTTTAAGCACAATCTCATTAATATCACGTGTGTTGATTGGTAAATAGATAACATTCGAAGGATTTTGTACAATCTTATAACCAGGTGACACGTTAGGATAGAACATATATAACATGTGGACAGGTTTACCATTATTATATGAATTTGTAACTAAATTACATTCCACACCAATCGCATTCACTTTAAAAATATTGATGGGATAATCCGATATATGTCTGATGTTTCTCTTCAATTTTTTCTTCTTAAATCCTAATAATTTACCAATACTATTAGGCAAGGTAAAATCTATGTCCTTGTTGCACTTTAGTTCACATTTCAAAGTGTTCACGTTAGCTTTAAGATCTACAAAAGTTTTTTCTTTAACTTCTTTTTCCACATTAATCAAATGATGATTGATATATATTCTAATGTTTTCAATTTCATAAGAACCTTCTGGTATTTCTAGGAAAACTTTCTCATTCAAATGGAATTTATTGTTACTTTTATCAACATTTGGTATTGAATTATAAGTCACAAAGTCAATTAATCCTAAAACATAATTAGAATTATCATTTAGCCGAACAGAAGGATATATGTTTGAAGAAATAACCGATTTTCGGTCTGATAATGTAAATGTGTAGGACATGTTCATCTACAAGATGATGGAACTTGAATAAAACTAATTATATAAATAGTTGCTATTTATTATTCAAAAACTGTAAACACAAATGACCACAGTTATAGCTATTATACATTTGATAACGATCGTGATTGTATAAAATATTACAACGACCTCTTGAATTGAAATATTTGATAGCTTCCAATGGAGGTTTTAAATTTCCATAACTATCGAAATAATAGACGTTATTCACACATTTTTTGTAACAACACCAATGTGTACCTGGTCCATTAATACCATCCATATTTATTACACCAGCTTCATTAATGTGTATTGTTTTTGGAAATCTATCTCGCATAAAAACTCCTCTAAAATTGGAAATTTTCAATTGTTTTACATAGTTTAGTATATCGATATTTGTCAAAGGTCGTCTAGGTAATGTTATCGATAGTTTTTTGAGGGGTGCTGCTGTTGTGGTGCTAAAAAAAGTCCCAATCCAGTCTTGTAAGGTTTCATGTACACACCTCTACCCAATGCAATAGATTCCATTGTTTTGTTGTGTCGTTGCGATTCTTCCAATTGTTGTTTTGCACTTTTAGCGTTTGACACGGCTTTTGCAATAGTAGCGGCTCCACCACTCAAAGCACCCAGAGCACTCAAACCAGCGAATAACGGTATCAAAGGTAAAAATCCTCCTGTTTTCGGAATCTTAATTATTCTCGATTTAGGTAATGCTATTTTCTGATTGGGCTTATTGGAAGCTTTCAACGCTAATGCAATTGCACTTTTCAAATCTCTTGGTTTATGATGAAGCATATATTTTTTTATACGATTCGTTAGAGTAATAAACGAAATCTTCCTTTTACTTTGTTTTTTATTGCTTTTTCTTCTAGGAGCCATTTTTGTTAATGTTGTTGTTGTTGTTGTTGTTGTTGTTCTGGCAAAAATTATTTTACGTATGAAGTGAAAATGAAAAATCAATTATATTTAAAACAATTTTACTTTTTTATTTGATTCAAATTCGTTGTCATTATCTTGTAGTTTACGTTTCCTATTAGCTATCATATCATCATAATCCATTATGTCACTTTCTTCCAATTTAGGTTGTTTTGAATTGAAATTATCATCAATGTTGTTGTTGTTGTTGTTGTTGCTGAGGCGTTTCCTTTTTAGTAACGGAATTTTCCTTATCACTTTTGTATTGGAATCTGGTTTAATAATTTTAAACGGTACATCATTATCATCATTATAATCTTCATCATCATCATCATTATTATCATCAGAGTTCACCTTTCGTTTTTTCAACTTAGGAGTCCATTTTTTTGGTATAATATCATTCACAAGAGATTTACGAATCAATTTTTTTGTAATAATATTGTTTGCTTTTATTTTCTTTGTTAAAATTGGTTTGGAATTTTTCAATATTTTCAAACACAACTCAAGATTTTTCAAATTGTTTTCCAACGCATTTTTAGACTTTCTTATCAAACCACTACATCTACTCAATATTTTAGAACAATTTTTGGTGGGTTCATCATCATCATAACCCATTCCAAGTTTAACTTTTGTTTTCATTATACCCGCTACACCTAATGAGTTTAACTTTTCACCGAGAGATGCACTACCAGAATGAAAATTTTTCATCGCTCTTTCAGCTAATGTAGTGTCTGCTTCGTGACGCTGACTTAAATTTTTTCCTTGTGAATATGCAATATCATGTTCCATACATGCTCTATCTAAATTGTTAATAGGTTTATCACCACGATCTAACCTTTTTTGAAGTTTTGTTCCAGGACCACAAAAATTATAACCAGGTAAATGTAATTCAAATGGTAAACTGTTGATCATATTATTAACGAATCCATTTCCAACGTAATACTTCATTTTCAGTTGTCTACTGTCAAAAATGTTTAGATAAACTATTTAAATATCCCAGTACCGGAGGTTTATATATTAGTTTCATGTTGAACGTCATCATGAAAATTACTAAACAAAAAATCACACTACCTGTTAATAATCATGATATAGAAACAAAGAAGAATCATAAACATGGTATATTATTACCTTCAACGATAATGGCTATCATTGTAGGTCCTTCAAACTGTGGTAAGACAAATGTAATGATCAGTCTGATTGAACATGAGAATGGATTAAAATTTGAAAACGTATATTTATATTCAAAGTCTCTATATCAACCGAAATATAAATATTTAGAGAAACTATTGAAACCAATAAAAGGTATTGGATATTATGGTTTTAGTAATAGTGAAAATATATTGGAACCTTCAGCGGCTAAGAAAAATTCGATATTTTTATTTGACGATGTGTCCTGTGCCAACCAGAAGGTGATAAGAGAATATTTTAGTATGGGAAGACATAATCACATCGATTGTTTTTACTTATGTCAAACTTATGCAAAAATACCTAAGCATTTAATAAGAGATAATGCCAATTTATTTGTTCTCTTTAAACAAGACGATCTTAATTTGAAACACATATATAATGATCATGTGGGGACTGATATGACTTTTGGAGAATTCAAAAATATATGTTCATACTGTTGGAAGGAACCATACGAATTTTTATGTATTGTTAAAGATGATGCTATTGATAAAGGAAGATATAGAAAGTGTTTTGATAATTTCATACATCTATAAACTATTTTTGTAAAAGAAAAAACTAATGAGAAACTATCTAATAGATGTTTGAAGCTGTTCAATACCTGTTTGAAGCTGTTTAATAGCTGTTTTAAGCTGTTCAAAAGCTGTTCTTGAGCTGTTCAATAACTGTTGGAAACTGTTTAATTTTTCGTTAATTTGATATATATCAATCTACTTTATTCAAACATACTTAGTTTGAAATATTATATCGTAGAGTGAAGAACATCATCGTCAATATGAATATTACGCAACGACATTTAAAACAAAAACTAATAAAGAAGCGTAAAGAGATAAAAAATAAATTGGATGTATTGAAACATGGTGAAATTCTCAGGGAAAAATTTTTTTCACCGATAACTAAACATTTGAAAAATATAGAAAATAAATTAGATAAGAAAACTGGTGATATTCATACAGATTTTAGTGGTGGTGAAGAAAGTGAATATTTTTCACCAAAAAATGAACAGTCTGATGATTATCTTAATGTTCCTATTAAAAATATTGATTCAGATGTAAATAATTTACATACTCCTAGTACATCAAAGCGAATATTTTCTTCAACACCAAAACTTGATTCTAAACGACTACCAACAGACAGTTTCAAACAATCAATAATTAAAGAATTAGAAGAAGATGATGATGATGATTACAATGATAAAGTAAATATTAATAGAACTAGAAATGATGATATAGCCGAAAAATCATTTATTGACTATTTAGAACAATACGAACCATTACCACGAGAATATATAAGGGAAATGATAACGGGTGACTTGAGAGATTTTGATCAAAAGTATGGAATCCGTCACAATCCTATGACAGAGAAATTTTCAATTGGGAATTCAAGTTTAAAAATAAATGGTACAGACATAGTAGTAAAAGGTAAAACATATACTGGTACTAGAGGATTATACGAATTACTTTTTAAAAAACAACCAAAATATTATACATTAAATGATAAAAAGGCGTATAATGAAATTCTAACAAAAACAGCTGCAAAACATAGGTATTATCAAACGAATAAACAAATTGATGGATGTAGATCACAGAAATATAGGAAAATAATTGCACCAATGTCAGGACGTGGTTTATTGATGGAAGTAAACAATAAATCTATAGATTACGTATTTTGGGATGACCCAAATGAACTTATAAAACGTTTACAATTATTAATCGCTTCACAAAACGCCGGCCACACTGGTCATACAAACGAAATCAATTCCATCGTGGAAGAATTACGAGAAGCAGAAATCATTGAATAAAACAATCATGTCTAAATTTATCACAGAAGCAAAAAGACAAGTTGTCGAAGAAATACATAAACCTGCTAGAATTAATATGAAAAGACGTAGAGTTATTTTGAAATCGTTAAATGACTTATATCAGGCAGATCTTGTTGAAATGATTCCATACTCTAAAGAAAATAAGGATTACAAATATATATTAGTTGTAATTAATTGTTTTTCCAAATATGTTTGGGCATTTCCCATTAAAAACAAGTCTGGTGCTGAGGTATCAAATAACATGGAGAAAGTTTTGAAAATAAAACCACCAAATAATCTACAAACGGATATGGGTAAAGAATTTTTCAACAAGGAATTCAAACAATTGATGAAAAAATATAAAGTAAATCATTATAATGTATTTAGCGAGAAAAAAGCATCTATAGTTGAAAGAGTTAATAGAACATTGAAGAATATTATGTGGAAAGAATTTAGTTTACAAGGTAACTACAAATGGTTGGATTTACTACAAAAAGTTGTCATGAAATATAATAATACCAAACACCGTACCATAAAGATGAAACCAATTGATGTTACTAAAAAACATGAAAAACAACTTTTAAACACAGTTTATAGTCATATTAAATTAGCTCCAACAAATTTGAAATTTACATTAGGAGATCATGTGCGTATTTCAAAATTTCGAGGAGTATTTGATAAAAAATACACCCCTAACTGGTCAACGGAAATATTTTCAATAAGAAAAATTCAACTCACAAATCCAGTTACATATTTATTAAAAGACTCAAGAAATGAAAATATTCTTGGAGGATTCTATGAACAACAACTACACAAAGTTAAATATCCAGATGTATATTTGGTGGAGAAAATTTTGAAAAGGAAAAATAAAAAGGTATACGTCAAATGGTTAGGATTCGATAATACTCATAACAGCTGGATAAACTCTGACAATGTAGTTTAATGTGAAATAAATTATTATTATTATTATTTGAATGTTTTTATTGTAAACTTCCATGCAATATCCTAATTATAACATCTCATATCATATTTGCTTGATCTTTGTGACCTCGTCAGAGATAATCATAACAACAACATATTTGTTTCACCTTTGTGAACCCTCATTGACGTCAACAGCAGAGATAAGAAACCTGCAAGTCTTGACAAGAAAATTAAAATTCATAATATTTGTTTCACCTTTTGTGACCTCTACTAACATCAACACAGATAAGAAAATAGCAAGTCTTGACAAGAAAATTAAAATTAATAATATCATAATATTTGTTTCACCTTTTGTGACCTCTACTAACATCAACACACAGATAAGGAAATAACAAGTCTCAACAAAATAAAAAATTACTATTTGCAAACTAGTTGCGAGAAATATAAAAAAATCACCTTGAAATTATTATGGGCGAGGCTAGGCTCACCTTTACCTACTATCAAGGTGACATTAATTAGACCCACGTGAGGCGGGCACACCCTCTGGTCATTGACGACCACTTCTTCTTCAGCAAAGGAGCCTCTGGTCATTGACGACAACTTCTTCAGCAAAGGAGCCTCTGGTCATTGACGACAAAACACAAGAAGTTGGGGTTGGTGGACACAGGCGGATGGACATGCCATCGAAGTGTCACAGTATCCCGCTTGATATACTACTCTTGTGTAACCAAAGTGAAATTTTCTGCAACAATTCGAGCTAAAATGTGGGCTTTTTTTTTGGTGTTATAGCCATGGTGCCATCATTCTTAGTAAGAAGAGGGAATGGGTTGGGGTTAAGCAAGGCCTGAAGATGATAGATATGATTCTGCCGAAACGTTAACGCCATTGATCAAATATCTAGGAGGAAAGAAGCCCGCTTGGGAATCTTGTTAATCATTCAAAGCCTGCGAAAAATCTGATATATATCTATGAATATATACATTTGCATTTCTCATATTTTGGCATTAAAGAAAAACTCCAATGCCAAATAATAATTATGCTATCGCATAATTATTATTTCTTTCAGTATATCGCCACGTTTCATGAATGTCCAAACTTTGCATGAAACGATCATGTTCACTGAAAAACTATGACATATTTGTTGGAAACTGAACAGTTGAATAGTTTTGAATGTATTAGGTTTTTAAAGGTGATGCACATCACGTGAATCACAAACTATTTTCTTGCTACTTACAATCCTTATATTTGACGAGGAATATTCAGTCCATTTGGTAGGTTGAATGTGAATTACTCCTCAGATGGAAAGTAATTCAGCATAATCATAATTCAGCCTTGGATCGAGATGTCTGGAATCGAAAGCGCCATAGAGCGAACTGTATGAGTTCTTGAGAACCAAATATTTAAGATTTTTAATATCCCAAAATGTTTCCATTTTACTATACCTACGCAACAAAGGTATACTTCTTCCACTTCAGAAAGTGGTAAAACACGTTTAGTGACTGCTCGTGTGAGAAAGCATGAGCACTACCTCTGACTAAGTCTGTACTTCCAGGATATAAGCATGGCTTCATTCATTTACTTCTCTTCGAATACAAAATTCTAGCATATGCGAAATTCGGAAATACGAATATTATCGGAGGGTGGAATAGCATGAGCCATGACACAGTTTACTCTTAATACTTCGAACCCCTTCATAATAATCTCCATTCTGAGAGGGTTACGCAACGAGAAACACGTCTCTCATAGAAATGAGTGACCTGTGAAATTATCAAGCTGAAAACACCGTAATGGAAATAGTAATTCTCAATATCTGAACCAGATTTTAGCATACACTGAATACGTTCGTTATGAATAACGGCAACTACGTGCTTCGTTTGAAAGAAGGTCATTCAAAAATCGAAGATAGTAAAACACATAATATGTCTACTAAAGCCTCCAATCCATTACATTCAGTATTCCTTTATCATTATAGAAATTGGGCAGGTGATATTTTTGAGTTTGATCATGTATGCAGCTAATGTTCTTGCTGTTCACAAGAAGGGGGATAGCTACTGGCCGAGAATTACTTACATCAGCCTCACAACAATTGAAATCAAGATTATGGAAACGTCATGATTGATAGAAGTTTACATTTGGATTATTTGAACATCACATTACCGGTCAACCATCTTCCAATTAGATCCATTCAGATCGAATTGAGAAGAATAAGGTTCCTACAATTTGAGAGTGATAGTATGGTTCCACTAGTCTATTTCTCAGTCCTAGTTTCAGTTATACTATATCGGTCGGTATGCTGCGCATGCTCGAAGGGTTAAGACGGAGTGTGTCAGTGTGTCGAAAGGATCGGCTTTAGCTTTTGCTACTTTCAAGCCGTCTTTCGAATAAGTCGATATAGAGCACGGCCAGTCTGTCTAATTGCGTGCTAGGTAGAAAAAATAACGTGCCGTATGAACCGATTTCGGGATATTTCCTCGTCATTAAATTTGTTATTGTTTCAAACAGAATTGTATGCATTTGCATTGGATATACTATTATGATAAGTTTGTAATGGAATATTCAGGGATTATCTGCAATAAGTCTCGAATTGGTAAATTCCGAACATTAGACTATTTGTTTGATGCTTTACATGTTATAGCATGAGGTTGAAATAACATGCAAGTGAACTACCCTGTGCAATAATACCGCTCTGTCAGCAAGGTTATATTATTATGATACATCATTCCATGCCAACATCGATCGGAATGAGTGTTATGGAATGACGTATCAACGAGGTGTAATCTCCAAGAAGGAGATGTATTTATAGATTAGGAATTAGGTAGAAACCAAGAATGTGCCATATGAGCCGATCAAGGCATGACCTCGTTCGCTACGCTAGCTCCGTCTTGATATTATAATCGAATACAATAACGAAGAGATTCTTCAGACATAGCTCATAAATCACAACATAAACTACTTCGATTCAGGAATGCTTGAAACGGATATTTCCGCGGAAAACCGTAAAATTGTTTTTAGACTTCCCTTATACTACTACGTATAGTAAGAAAAGTCATAACTCAGTTTTCAATCAAATGGTATGGTATTATATATTTTGGTTCTTGAGTAACCGGTTATGAGCCACCTTAACGAATCATGAACTTTCTTATTGGGCATAATATTTCATAAAAAAATTCTGCTGCATTCGCTTCTTCTGTATGCTATTTCCAATGGAATTGAACTAATGCAGCATGGAGTTGACGATTTGAAATAGATCATCCTGTCTCGGACGTTGATCGATATCCTCGCGAACGAGATTTACTACAGATAGTTCCGTCTTTTTATATTGTACTCTCAAAGCATTGCACCAACAAAACAAATAAGGATTTCCAGAATCGAATCAGAAAAATAGTAGTTCAATATGTTACCCCTTATCAGTTTCCTAAGAAATTCACAAAATTTATATATAACAAATCTAAATAGTCGATTGGATGTTGATATTCCGAAGACCTATTCCAGCGGTTTTGAATTCTCATCACTCTTTGAATAAGAATTGATGTTTCTTATTACTGGATCTCCCACTGAATATATATGTTTATAATATTCAAATCCCACGTTTGAATTCAAATTTGAATATATGAATGGTTAATTACAGTTATGAATTTTCATCATATAGACAATCGAATGTTGGAATGATATTATTAATAATAATATAATAATTTATTTGTAATCAATTAAATATATATGTTTAGTAAAAAAATATTCACAATATTATAAATAGAGATAAGATCCACTTAAGCATTACCTCCAAATATTTCAATTTAACAATAAAATAACACTATAATATAATACGCTGTTATAGTAAACTTTAACACATTAATATAACAAATATTAGTAACAAAATAAATACAACAAAATAACAAAACGTTTCTCACTTGATATTCATTAAAATACTTAAGTGTAACATACGACATAGGTTATATGTAAATTCTTGGCAAATAAATCACATTAACTAATGTCTTCACTTCATCAGAAGATGTTCGAAAACTGATTCAGATCAACTAAAGTTCTTAAACTAATTGTACTATAAGCACTAAGCGTCTTTATAGCTATAATTTCAATTAACAATGAACAAAATATGAACAAAATTTGAAATTTGTAAGTAATTAATATCCAAAATATATGAATATGTATTGAAAAATCACTACACAGTTATATTTTCAATAGTTGAAGACATCATATCTCGGCGGCGAGAATAATAAGTCTGAGACCAAAATTCTTTTGCGCCAAAGTACCTACAATGTTAAACAGATGTGACCACATAGGAGCGGCCTGACCTGTACCAATTTTACTGGTTCGTAGAATTAGTAGAAGCTTGTATGAATGAGTAGTATTGGTAGAGGACCTTTTCCATAGTGGGCATAACTTTACTTTTGAACACATCTGTTTAACATTGCAGGTACTTTGGCGCAAAGGAATTCTGGTGTGCGATTTCTTATTCTCATCGCCCAGATATGATCTCTTTATCCATACAAAAATTAATTGATGTGTTTCAATTTCAATTAGTCGAGTTTTGTTCGTTTTAGCGACATATACATGTTTAATTGAATAAATTAATGCAATAATGATGCTTAGTGCTTAGTACAATATGTTAAAGAAATCCTGCGCTTTAGTTGATGTGAATCAGTCTTCTGATGATAGTCGTGAAACCGAAACTTACGTAAAGACAAACACATAATAGATATATGTGTTAATATGACATATTTTTCAAGAATTTACATATAATTTATACCTGGGTCAAGAATCATCATTATACTGATATAAAAGATTCTTATGTGTCTACGTGAACACTTGAATTTACTAATATTTAAAGACTATTCATTTTTATCTACTGTTAAACATTGTATGTTCCATAAATTGTAAGATATTTAATACATGTTTCAGAGTCTACAATTTACACTCCATTCTGAAGTATATAAGTGGCTACAAGAAAAATTATGTTTCAATAAACTGGTACTTTATTAATTCCAGAATTTTTGTTTAAATTGAGTTGATATTGATATATAATAAAATCTTTAGATCCAACTAAAAGCAAGAATATTTCAATTTTTTTGTTGTAGAATTGTTAAAATATAAGTGTTGAAATTTTTTAAAAGAATAATAATAGAATAGTGTTGAGTGTAAAAGAGATGTACGTACGTTCATTAATGGTGACGGTTTTATATAAAAATTTTAATTCATGTCATTTTAGTTGAGTGCTATATCCCTATTATATGTTACAGTGCATTACCAGGGATTAGGTATTTCTTCACAATATTGGCTGGAAAGGAATTCTAAACATTCAATCCGTATGATTTTAGAAATAGATAGTGTTCATATGATGACTATGCATGATCGGAACATACCAATGGATGATTTGGTATATATGTTTTTCTTTTACATTTCGATATCATTAAAACAGAAAACAAGTATTACATCCTATAATGCGCCTGACCCTCAACATTGATTACATGAAAATAAAATTTCTCATAAACATCCGAATCCTGCTGCGAAATAAATGCTTTGTTGAGATGAACCAACCATAAAATATAACAATGTCGTTTATATGAGTATTTTCACAGCAGACATCATTTTAATCTGTGAAATATGACATAAGACATTGTGATGAATAAGAGCGGTAAACTTCTAGGAACTTTGGTATCATACTAAATATCTTAATGTTCTGAGTTGAGTAATTATTGAATATGAATTAAATACTTAATACACAATTAAATCATCAAATTCCTAGACTAACATGATTCTATGGATTTAACCCAAAAATATTTCATATATCACTTATCAAAATGTTTTCATTCGAGGTAGAATTTATTTGAAAGAAAACAATAAACAAGAGAAAGTGATACTTAAAAATATTTCGAAATATGAGTTTTGAAATTGGCTCATCTGTTTGATCAAGTAAGGGTGTACCATACATCTAAACTTTGGTCTTCATTTGGTTTTGCACTTCAGTGAACCCATCAAAATATCTTAAATTTAGAATATAAATTGTAATTTACTATGGGAAGAATTGAATGAGTTCAAAAATTCGTAACATTCATCTATTTGAATGGTAGCAATGTTATGTTATAAATGAGATATTATTCCTTCTTCAACAAAAACTCCATGGCGATTTGGGCTAAAATACTTGATATTGAAGAACCCATTGCACAGCCATATAGTTGTTTATTACAATCATCTTTATGTAAACAATTCTGTGAATGTGTATTCTACAGCTGTTGAAAATACATTCATAGTAAATTTTTAAATCGTATACAATTTTATATTATTATATTTATTTTATTATAATCTGTTAAGAAATGTTATTGTATCCACAGAAATATTTAACGAAATATTGGTGTAAAAATGATTCTAAACAGCAATTCAATAATTGATCATATTATATACTTCACTTCATATTTCCGTCGAAAATATAAAGCATTAGTGTTAATGTGACCTATTTCCCCAGATTTTATATATAAAACATACCTGAGCCAAGAATCTTCATCATAATACACATTAACGCATTACCGATTCAAAGTTATTTTTATTGGATTTTAATACAAAAGTCACATGCAAACCCATTATATCAATCGTAATCGTCTACTATTTTCAAGGAAACTCTAATAGACTATACAATTTTTGGTAAAGATACTATTGAAACGACAAACCAAAGATCAATTTTAATGGAAACTTCAATACTTTCGGAATTTGGAGAATCAAACTCAAATTCTCACAAAACTTGATACATTTAATTAGAATTAATGTTGACAAATTATTTCACCACACTGTGGCATCCTCAAATCTAGGAGTTATCAACCGACGTTAAATTGTTTGGGTGGGAGTTTATTTACAAATTGCTGACGAGTAGTCATTTAATAATATGTTAATATTGCTTTTTGAATGTCTTAAAGTTCCGGTGGATTCTAAAATGTTGTGTTATGTTATGTTGTGTTATGTTATGTCCTATTTCTTGGATATGTGATATATCGGGATCAGGGAGGATATTAGAACATCTCGCAATTCGCGTAATGTTAGTTTTCTTTTTTAGTCTGTATCTTCTCAAATATTCGATGAACCTTACAAAGAAACTCCGTCCAGTCTGTCCTATGTCCAAGGCATTACAGTCATTACACCTCAGCCTGTAAACTACAGATTTCTTCAATCATAACAGTTAAGATGTCAAGATAATATACTTAACTTAACCAAAAAGCCCTTATCCTAATTTATACGGAAATCAAAGATAATATCAGATCAAATTTCGCATGTCTTATATATTTAGGCAAACACACAACAAATATGTCAATTTCTTAATAACCAGAATAAAAAATTCGCCTTTAAAGAAACAAATGATGTATCATATATCAAGAATACAAAATCTAAGAAAGATAAATTCAGGAAATCCTGGGCTTACAGGCTGAGATTTGAAGACTAATGCGTTGTACATAGGACAAACTGAACGAAGTGTAAGGTTCCACGAATATTCGAGAAATTACAGGCTCAAAAAGAAGACTCTAATAACGCGAATCCCCTATTGGAACACAATCACAATTTCACCCTTCGTCCCAATATTTTACATATTCAAGAAAAGGCACATAAACTCAATAATCCACAGACATTTTAAAACGTTCAAAAAACAATAGTGAAGTAATAACAAATGACCAAATCAATATCTATAATTCACCACTTGTCAAGAACTTTGTAAATAAACTCCCACCCAAACGATTTTCTACCCCCATCCCTCAACGTGTACCACATTTAGATTGATTTCTTATATTTAAGGACATACTTTTAGATTTAGTTTAGTTGATAGTTGATAGCTTTTAGCTTTGAGAATGCCAGTGTCATAAAACAATTTGTCAGCATTAATTTCAAATTAAATATTACAAGTTTTGTGTAAATTCGCCAATTTACGATAGTTAAAATGATTTTACACTATGTAAAGGTCGAAACCACAGATATATAAGAACTTGAATACTTTATTACTAAAAGATTCACTAATACATTTGAGCGTTCTATTACTGTTTAAGCGGAAATCGGTGAACTTCTAGGAAACATCTCCCTTGATTTTATTAATATCTAATCATGCAAATACATCAGAGAATATTTACAGCACTCAAAATAGATCCGATAAGAACAAAAATGAAACGTAACTAGTTTTCAATAATGTGTTAACGAGAAGATTTGTTGGAAAAACTTTAGATTTCCCAACGCGCTCGTTATTAGCTTTTCTTTATCTATACACCAGCTACCCTGCCATCCTAAATCTTCGGCTTTAAGCCAGCTATAAAACTAGGCAGACATGTATAGATTTTCACTTTCTTTCTACTAGTTCTACTTTAAAACATTTTCGTTGCGTGCGTAATGATATTCGAGCAAGAAAGTTTGTAATAAATGTTTTAATCATTGACGCTGCTCATTCAGATTAATTAGAGACGATATTGCAATCGATCATGGGATCAGTATCTACTACCTAAGGGTGAGGACATAGTGAAGCCTTGCCCTGAGCCTCGACTGAAAACATAATTGTAAATAAACTTGTATAATGTAGAGGAATTGAGCTTCGAATCTGCCGAAGAAGCAAACTAATTTGATTTCAATATTCTTCACAGGTCCTGATGTCTAAAATGAGAGCTCATTGGTTTTCTGATGGTTATGTGAATAATCATGCTGTGCTGTGTACTATTTGTGATTCCCCTTGGAACAAGGAGCACAACATTTATTCGGCATAAGCAATTAACAGAAACATTCACTTGGGAGGCTATTTTGCACAACACTTTGTTCAGTCATAACTGTCACATATGTTTATTCATAGGTAAGAATACGTTCCAATAAGTCAAGGACACCTTAAGTACAGGTGCAACTTATAATCTTCCACAAGAAAGTGGTAGAAGTAAAACTCTGTTTATTTCTAATATTTATCACCTGTCACAGTCAATACCGGCTACGTATGCCATTAAGACTGAACAATACTATCGGATGTTCTCAAAGCCTCTTGTTGATGACGTCATACTGACACTTGCACTAAGCGTTCAGGCCTTGTACTAAAGAGGGTTGCGTTAGGATCATCAGTTCTCATATTTCCAAACAATTCTGGAACATCCTTTCTTTCGTAAAATTGTTCCTGCTTTTCGCTCAAATTAGATATAGAAAAGTTCTCCAGTCTTCACTGGTGATAATATACATATAGGTACATATTGTAACCAATCCTGATTATTTCTGAAAAAAGAATCCAATACGCTATATATTCGAATGCTCGATCATTATGATTTTGCTTCTATATTTCGAAACAGGCTCATGTGTGATATTGTAGATATTACCATTTCGTCAAATTTAAGAAACTGACATTAATAACCATTCTATTGGAATTTGATAACTTGGAGGTCATAGTGTGGGAACCCAGCTATAAAATATTGATATGACAATAAATTCTTATAAGATCATCCCTTTTGTTTTCCTTCCTCGACCAGCGATCGGATATAGCTTTAATGTGTTTTCCTTCCTCGACCAGCGATCGGATGTTGCTTTAATGTGCAGTCAAATTGTGTTATTGGGTTCAGTATACGATCTCAATTAAGCTGTTGCTATGAAATTCGAATTGGTTATTCAACAATAGATACACTACCCAATAAATATTCAGATTCAGAAGCGTGTATTCAAAAAATTGGTTTCCTGAATTTCAACTGTTGAACATTAATTATATAAATCAAGAATGAAATTTTACATATCAACTTTAATTATCTAGAAATGAAGCATATATGATTTATAAATAAATTTATATATTGAATCCATTCTTTATATATACCTGAGGATGAGGTGTAATAATTGACCTCGATACCTGGTAGTATGGATCTACACAAAAATGGATTGTAAAGACATAAAAATTACAATATTAATTTCATATTGCGTATTTATCATATCCAATTGATCTAAATGGACTGATAGAATATACAAATCATCGGATATCCCCTTATGTTGATGTGTGTATTATGTAACTTTGATACTTGGAATATTGCACTAGTTCAAACATATATCACAACAGATGATATATATTTGAACTAGTGCAATATACTTGTGGCGGTATGCTCAAATTACGTATATGAAACTAGATCTCGCTTCGTTAAAAGTTGAGAAGCTGCCAATGTCAGGCCAATTGGTTCATTATGTAATAAGGGTTATGTACAGGTTATTTCCAATATTAAAAAAAAACTAAATCATATTCAGAAAGTAAAGTTTCATGTAAAATTAAAATATCTCAAAGCGAAGTATTAAAAACCCAATGGGGTTGACCGCATTTTTTCTGTTTCTCATCAATAACACATTTTATCGTGGGTGATATGATACCATGGCTGATGGGGTCGAGAGGGTTGCAATAAGTTCACAAAAGTTTGATTGTAAAGAAAATCGTAAACCTGTCAAGAACAATAACCGACGATATAAGACGAGAAACTAATAGTTAGCTACATGATAAATCTTAATGTGACCCATCTGGAGATCATCAAAATTGTACTTGAATAAAGTCTTGATTATAGTTGAAATAATATGTATATTCATATCAGATAGCAATATTTAGAATTTAGAAACAGATACGTTTAGAAATCCCCACCGCAAATATTCTGAACGATAGGTCTCAAGAAAGAGGAAAAAAATTATAGGTTATCTTATTGCTTATTGGCTTAACCAATCTTCCAAATTTACTAGCAATATTATTGGTACAAAATTAAAATCAGGATCACTATGAGTAAAATCATTGGTTGAATAATTCGGGGATCCTTCCCTAATTGCAGAATAAGGACGCATTATAAATATCAACAAAATGCGGAAAAACCTTCAGTTATATTTTCTAACTTGAATTAATCTCTTGTTGAATCACGTGGCACTTTGTCATTCTCGATTGAATCAATTTCAATAGATTATTCAGAGTGTTTTTGGTAAGAGGGTATTTTCGCTAAAATCAGAGTTTCAGTTTTATTCAAGTTCGAGTTGATAATATATCTAATTAGTTGATAGTTTTTGGATTCCCTAGGTTCATCCTGGTTGGGAAATCATTTTTAATTATTTTAATTTCATTTTTCTTCAGTTTAGTTAATTCAGATTCTCTAGGTAATTTTATTCAACTTTAGGTTTCATTATCAGATTACCCTTATTAGTAATTTTATAATATCAGCAATAAAGTTAATTATAGTATTCTTTTTATTATCTTCAATTATCATTTATATTCTTTCTTTATTATTATCTTTTAATTGTTGTTTATTATATATTTTATTGTTGTTAAGTTCGAGTTTCTCTGATTCAACTAGCGTTTATCCCTTCACTTACCTTCCAGTGTCAAAGATATTTTGCACGTTTGTTCTGGCTAATCAATGATTGAATCAAACTTCAACGTGTCATGGTTCTCTAAATGAAATGACCATAAATAAATAAATTCCTTAAGTAAAGTTTTATAGAGTTTAATAGAGAGAGTACCATGTTACTAAAAAAAAACGTTACAACTTAGAAAATGCCCACAATGCATCATAGCTAATATTTTGGTTCTTTAATACTACTAAAAATAAAATAAAATGTTTTCTTTTTGATGTTTCGATATTTTATTTAAAATTTTATCAAAAATTGTTATTTTAATAATGAAATGCGTCTGCAGCCGACTTGTGTTGAATATTTTCTGCAGAAATTGATTGAATTAAAAAAAACAAAAGTCGGCAGATCGTTGATATTGAGCAGAACACAGTTGGTGTCAAGACGGATTCCTGTGGAACACCAGCGTTGTTAGCCAACTACTACATGGATCTGAGAAAATATCGATAGTAAATGACAAAATTGAGGCGACAAAACATATCACGGAAGTTTCTTAAGAAGACCTTGGTAGCGGTTTTGATCGAACACTTTGGAGATGTCCATTGCTACAAGGAAGCGAGAAGGAGTATACAATCTTCCGCAAAGCTATGGAGGCGACAGGAAGGCACTTCCAACAGATCGTTGATATTAAGCAGAACACAGTTGGTGCCAAGACAGATTCCTGTGGAACACCAGCGTTGATAGTCATCTACTACATGGAGTGATCTATCTGAGAAAATCTCGATAGTAAATGACATAATTGAGGTGACAAACCATATCACGTAAAATTCTTGAGAAGGCCTTAGTAGCGGTTTTGATCGAACACTTTGGAGATGTCCATTGCTACAACTACATATTTTTCAATAGATTTCAGCCATATATGTATTACGTAGGCAAGTGGGTATCCGTTTTATTTGTTATGACGAAAGCTATATTAATACCGTTGATGCATCTAATCTGTGTACCAAATTTGGTTCTTGAAAATAGAAGCCCCACATTTATATAATAAGTGTTTCCATGTAATTTAGAAAAGAATAGATGACTTTGATTAATAGATGGCGTCTGCAGCCTAAACTAAAACGGATACATACTTGCCTACGTAACACGTATATGGCAGAAATTCATTGAAAAATATGTAGTTGTAGCAATGGACATCTCCAAAGTGTTCGATCAAAACCGCTACTAAGGCCTTCTTAAGAAACTTACGTGATATGGTTTGTCACCTCAATTATGTCATTTACTATCGAGATTGTCTCAGATAGATCACTCCATGTAGTAGTTGACTATCAACGCTGGTGTTCTACAGGAATCTGTCTTGGCACCAACTGTGTTCTGCTCAATATCAACAATCTGTTGGAAGTGCCTTCCTGTCGCCTCCATAGCTTTCCGGAAGATTGTATACTCCTTCCCGCTTCCTACTCTAGAGCCAGAGGTTAAGAAAAGAAACAGGTCTATGCAATGAATGGAGATCTGGAGATAATTTCGAAACGGGGATGAATCTGTTTATCTGAGTTCAATGAAACCAAAACTCAAGTATGTATCTTCTCCAGGAAGGCGGATCCTATAATTCCTAATGTGATGATGTTCTTATGAGGTCCTCAATATACCTGCTCGGTGTCTCCACCAACAGCCCCCTCTTATGGGGCGATTGTGTTAGGTTCATTGCAAAAACTGCCTTACAGAAGCTTGAACAAGTGATTAACAACTTTCTTATGGGGCTATTTGTTTATACTTGAATGTTGTCTAGAAATAAACCACTGAAGTAGCTGCCGAATGAGGACACACTGTTTCTAGATTAACTCCATATCATTGTGCCTTCAATGCATGAGACATTTCAAAGGAGTATTAAAACCAGTACATCGGAAGAGCTGGAAAATCTAATATCAATCACTGTTTAAATATACCGAAGGAGGCCTCCAGATATCGAGGTGGTGTGAACAAAAAATCAATTTAATCACTAATTATAAATATAAAACACATGTTGTCAATTCGAATAAATTTTAAATGATATAAGAATATAATTTGACATTATTCCACATTTTTAGGGGATAACAGCTAGTAAATATATTATATAACAATCATACATTTAACCCGCATAAGTGTACGAAAGTGGAAAATTTTGCTAACGAAAATAGATAATATTAGTAGTAGGTAGTTCATTCAAATGCAATGACATAATATGTAATTTGACATCTAACCACTTAGATTCTAATCAATTGCATTATATTTTTGGTTCCTACGAATGAGGGAAGTTGGTGATATATGAATCACAGTTAATTATTATCAATTTTTACCTGCAGTCATTGTTGTTGACTAATATTTCCAGGATGTTAACGCCAATGGGAATTGTAACTTAATATGTCAAAACTTCACGTGTTGGTGAATTTTGATCGAGGAATTTCTAATCAGAGAAACAAAGTCAATAACAAATGCATCAAGATTTCAGAAGTTTGTATTAATATTAGAGCCTGATGTTGATATTGAAAAGGGTCCAAAACTTGATAAGTACATATACAACTCTACAATATTTGGTTCCTCTGCTCACCTGAACGCAAGCAAGATATATATACATAACAATGTTTATCATCCATTACAGAATCACCCAATGCTAAGTAAACAGCGCATGGAACACACGTTGGTAGACAATATTCACCTATCATGTATGCAACTAAGAGAAAATCAGAAAAAAACATTTTGGTACGAATAGTTACATATTCAACGCTATGAGAGCACAAGGTAACCTTTTGAAGGAGGAGAAGAAGAAACAGTATCTGGTATTGCTAGAAGTAATACCGAACGCTTCTGAATTGTAGTCAAATATTTAAATACCATGGTAGAACATATTATCCATACTTTTGGAATTTATAAGGAAATTTCCTTGTGATATTATCACAAATTGAACTAACTTCATAACGCAAAAGTGAACCAACATTCTGCTTGAGTTTCTTGATTAGTCCTTTGTGGCTTCTGTTTCATCGGATAATGGAATTTGGTTAAGCATGTAGGTACGTATCTGTTCTATAACTCTGTTTACTCTCATATTAAATCCTATGCATTATTCTTATTATGACAAACATTTTTATTCCATCCACATGCGTTTATAGCGATGCAGAAATCGTTGTTCTCATTTCGGGAGATTGGAACTAGCAAAAAAATATCCTAATTTATCCTCGTCAGTTGCATTTTCTTGAATATTGTATGCTATACTATGTTGAGGATATCTGCACAGTGCAACCTTAAGAGATACATAGAGCTCCCTCCTGCTGCTGAGGAGCCGTTCTGGGATTATCAACGACTGAAGCAGTTTCTTTGATCCTAGGGCTCTTATGAAGTTTATGATATCGAATGGCTTCAGGTTGACTAAGTCTCTCTCTTCTATTGGGTGCGCTCCCCGATATCGTACCCTCAGGTTTCGAAGAATAGTGCATTCTGATTGGTTGTGGATAGAAGTTTCGTCCTCTTCTTCGCAGAACCTGCACTCTCCTTCTTGTATTAATTCTGAGCAATGCTCTTCCCCCGTTAGTATTCTGAGTTTTTCTAAGGTTGGTACATTCAATAGATATCTTCTGGTTATAGTTCTCCTTGTAGTTTTATACAGTAGTCGGGTCTTTTCTGTATACTTCTTTCTTGAGTTCTTCCAGTATTACACTGGACCTTATTCTGTAGAAAAGTACAGGCCCAAGAAACGATAAATCGTCATATTTTTTGTGCGATTTCGTCTACGTTTTCATTCTCCACTACTCCGATGTGTTCGGTAATACGTAAGAGGGTGACCAAATTATTCTTGCCTAGTTTGTCCATTCCCAGACTTGGAGCTGATTACATGAGACTTCAGCTAATTTGTAACGTGTAAATTCCACTTAACGGCTTAGAAATGGCCGCTGTAGTACAATCGGTTAACTCCTGGGACGTCAGCTATGCTAGACCGTATATTCTAAGGGTCATGGTTGTTCGGTGTCAGATCCGTAGTTACCGCTTCTATTTCGAGGTTGTTCTGTGAGACAACGAGACGCCGGAAAGGAAGAGAAAATGGCGTTACTTCTGGTCAATCGTTCAAGCGGGAAGTGCGTTGCTGGGTTATTTCAACAGGGAGGTGATACCAAGCTTCTGTTTGGAACCAAATTCTGAGAATATTCTTGCGTTGAAAGTAAAGGCATCAATTACCAATTTGGATTGGAATAATTAGAATTATTTGAGTAATTAATGCACCTTAGGGAATTAAAACTTAGTTTCAACGTGACTGGTTGTGGACGGAAGTGAAGTTTGTCTTATTGGAAGGAAAACCCTATCGTGATAGAGGGTTCCTGTTTTCTGTTTATGTTGTGGAAGAAAATTCAACAAGTGTATTGAGGCTGGCTCGAGTCTGCTGTGGAAAAGATTACTTAGGAGTCGCTGATTTACTTGTGGTGTACAATCGTGGAAATGGTATTACAACTGTGGCAGGAGCCCCTACATCAAGTAGAAGTATTAACCTATAACCAAGCAAGTACAACATCCAGCACTCACCAGGTCAGGCTACCGATTTTGGTTTTATGTAACAATTGAAATAATCATTGAGTATTTGTATATTGAGTAAATTCAACTGTTTTCTTGATTTAATGTTTGAACAATTACCTTCATCCATATTTTCAATTCATTCGCTTCATATCTCATTAGTATAAATTCTGTCATAAACTGTATCAATGTTAGTATCTCAGTTACTAGTAAATTTCAATCATTCTGGGTGCAGGTCTTTTATTTCTTTCTTTCAGGGTAATTCAACCTAGGGACTTGAGTATTTGTATCCCCTAGTTATATACGTAATTCATTGTTTGGTTAAAATACTCTGGCGCCCAAATTCTTAACATCTAAAATTATAACTCACGACCGTCTTCACTGTAGCTGTCGGCAACCAAGTGATAAAATAGAGCTTCTAGTTTATCCTTAAGTAAGAGTAAATTGTAACCCTTACAAGTTGATGGCTGCTTGGCTGTCTGACATGATGATCATTCCTTGTCTACGGCAATTTCTTTCTATATTGAACTGGCCACAATTTCCTATACCGTGAATTTTCGATTGGAAGGTACTTAGTCCCATAACATACTCCTATACCAGAGTCTTCTGTTGCTTTGGAGCCATCTGTATACCACTCAATGACTTTTCTATTGAGTCTTGAAATGATGTTTCTGTATCATTCCCTTTTGCGATTTAGGTTTGTTCTAAATTCTAAACGGAGGGATCGATATCCATTGCCATACTCTGCACTACTATGTATATGGAGGGGTGTTAGGTTTAGGATTTATTCTAAAGCGGCCGTTATGTACGTTCTTTTTGCAACTGTTATGCATACACAGACTAGTCTTTCAATTTTATATAGATTGATCATTGTACTAGCCAGACTTGCTGTATCAAACTACTGCCTCATATGTGATGATTGGTCACACTATTGCCATGTATATACACTATATACTCAAGGTGTTTAAGCGTCCTTATTTGATGATTTCAAGCCATGTAGATTATAATCACCAGTCTAACAGTCTGGATATGATATAGGATGTGAGAGACGTTATGGACTCGGTACTATTGAGTTGGTTTGGTGCACAGATGATTTCAAATAATAATTCAACATTAACATTTCACTGTAATTAGAACACCACATTCTCTTTCCTATTCATTGGTATTAAGTGAACCATCATCTATAAATATTCTAATTAGATAGTCTCCATCTACATCTATACCCGAGTCGAGCAGTCATGTTTCAGTGAGCACTCTGACATCTTGAAAATGCTATGTAAAAATTTTAATTGATACAATTTTAGTACTTCTTCGATAGTTCACTCGAAACTGAGAAAAACATCTAAAATTTTATAGTGTTATAGGAATAATACGGTAACGTGATGGTTCCCGGTACAATTTTTACTAAAAGAAGGAAAATTGGTGGAAAATTGAGTCGGTATCCTTCATATTCCTGTCTCGGTCCTCGTCCAACGTGTCAAATTACATGTTTTTGTGGTCGCTGAGTATTATTTTATGGTTATAAAATCAACTATAGTTTTCTGGAAAACTCCGAAAACTTAAAATTTGCCATATTTTAGACAATTATTATGATGAAGAATTCCAAGTATATTTATTACGATATGTACTGTACCTCTTTCAAAACAGGTAAAAAAGAGCAAATGTTTTTTAAGATTCAATGATAATGCGGGGTACGTGTACCACAGAGATACTATACTCAAGATTTCTATGACGTGGACACGTTAACAGCGTACTAGTCACATTTCTTTCTCGCAAAATTTTTGAACACTTACTTACTATTACTGCTTTTGTGGATTTGTTGGTTGCTTCCTTTTCAGGTTTTTTTTCCCAGAGGAGATTTCCTTCGAGAGTATTTATTTTCATGAATAAATATCGCCTGTTGATGAAGAGTGATGCTACGGTGTGGAGTTAAAATCCGGAGGAGGAATGTACTTCCCTTGAATCAGTAGACAGCATGGAAAAGAACATTTGCGGAAATTACGGACAGATCTTTTGAAAAGATGTTTCATATGATTCTACACAATACAATAACCACGTTGTTAATGTTGTTTGTTTCCACACTATTACTCTCGATGTAAGACGCTATTTCACACTAAATGGAATATTGCTTATTATTCCCGGTTATACTGAAGTAAATAGTCCTCTTAGCTAACAAGTCCACATTAGAGGTCTCGAATGTGGAGAAGCCGTTAGTTCGAGCTGGTTGTTTTGAACTTATCGACAAACTTCATTGATGTAAACTTTCCGTTTCCTAGCTAGTTCATTGAAATATATTTCACGGAACTGCATGAACGGAGTGAGCAAATAAAACCGCAGACTTTGCTATGTAATTGTTATGTTTGAAAACATTGATATCCTCCAGTGGTAATATTATTCTCCTTTTGGACGGATGAAATCCTTTCTCTATACATGGGATACAATATTTTAGTCCTCAATATTATTGCAAGGGTCAGTCACAAAATTTGATTATCTAAAACTAGGGCTTTGTGTATGAGATTCATTTCAGCTAACTGAAAATAAACTTGAAACTTTTCTAAATGACAATTATTCTTGATCTTCCTAGGAAACTAGAATTATCGAAAAATCTTGACTTCCGGATGGATTCCGAAAAACATAATATTTCTACTTCCAAAATTATCTCAGTTTTACAAACCTATCAAAGAGCCCCTTCCTCCTCTCCACTTAGAAGGTGTTTATAGCATACCCTGTTCTTGCGGTAAAATCTACATTGGTGAAACAGGTCGTACAGTAGCTACTCGTGTGAAAGAACATGAGCGCTGTACAAGGCTTCGTGACACCAGTAGATCTGCACTTGCGGAACACAAACTTTACACTAATCATCTAATCCTTTTCGAAAATACCAAAATCCTAGCCCGAGCCCCAAATTTCTATCAGCGAAAAATCCTTGAAGCTATATAGAAATCCTAAAACATCTAAATAATCTAAACCGTGACTCAGGATATTACCTTCCCAACATTTTGAAGCCCATCGTCGAAAATTCCACTTCGCACATGATCACACAACGGCAGGGTCAGGTACCAGAACGGAGTTAACCACCGGAATAAAGGCAGTGAACTGTGTAGCGTGAAGAATTTTTCCTACAATAAATATGGCTAAAGAAACCAGTAGAATCAGTTTCAGTTCAAGTCTAAGCCTGCCCTGAAGATACAACCTGTAATGGTTGGCGAAAAGTCGGCATCAAGTCGTGCTATTGTGACGCTGAATTCATCCGGAAGTAAAGATTTTTCTAGATTAGCTGTTCGCGGAAGTCTATTATTCAAGAAAAATTATCAATACAGAAGCCAGCAGAATCGACAACTTGAATCTATAAAAATGTATGCAGAAGTCGGTCCAATAATAATGGTTACGTTTGAATGAGATTCTATGTAAAAATAACCGAGAACGACCGATATTAGTGTCGATTCCACAGTTTTCGGGGTTTTCTAAGATGAAAGTACCACTCTTGTTTATGTCCAACACTGGGGTTGCTAGGTATGCAGTTGACATGTGAAAATACTCGAAAACAAGCGATATTAGTGTCGATTCATAGTTTCAGGATAGCTGAGACGGAGAGTGACTCTCCTGATGCCTTTAAGTCTAAGATCATCCCTAGGGGCACCAGGGGTGAGAACATTTATTATATTGTATTTATATAAAAATTCTCGGGAAATAGGTCACAATAACACTCTGTTTTAAATTTTCGGCTTTACGTACGTTTCGGTCTCACGACCTTCATCAGAAGACTTATTATGTAAAAAGGGGTTAATTAAAACTAATTAGCACAAGCGTCCATATCGCATAATTTTCAATCAAAAAGCCCACGCCGTCGAAACGAACAGAACCACGAATAATCGAAAATTGTATCGTTAATATTAAAATATAATTTTTTTGTAACAAGAATCCACTGTTCAGTAAAATTCTCATAATAAACGCAATATGCGTTTGTATATTATGCGATATGGATGCTTGTGCTAATTAGTTTTAATCAACCCCTTTTTACATAATAAGTCTTCTGATGAAGGTCGTGAGACCGAAACGTACGTAAAGACGAAAATTTAAAACAGAGTGTTATTGTGACCTATTTCCCGAGAATTTTTATATAAATTCATACTGAGTCAAGAATCTTTATATTATTATATTGTATTAGTTCTTTTGAATATTTTTGTTATAATTTCGAATTAATAATATTAATAATATTGTTTTTAAACAATAATTGATTAATATTAGAAATCAAAACATTTTGTTACAAGTAAATTTTGTGTTTTAGTTCTTTTTAGACTTTTTTTATTGAAAATTCTCTTATTCACAGTTTAATATTTCCCTCACTTCAGAAAAATGTATCTTCATAATAACCATATTTCTTTTAGTGTGCGTGGGAGGGTAAGAATCTATCCGGTAATATGATTAATGAACTTCGCTCGGAACTTCGAAATATTTATTTTTTGGCTTAAATATCCTTTTTAATAACATCAGTAACTCTTAAAAATGCTACAGTAAATAGCGCAGCACACAAAAATTATTTCTCAAATAATGAATGATGAGTTACATTATTTTTATACATGCAATATATATTTATACATGTGAATAAATGTTCAAACCAGGACCATCCTTCGCATAACTCGCTTATTATACACAGTTTCACCGAATCATGAGGTAGAATAAAATCGTTTTTGATGATTTTTTTTAATCGATTCTAGAAGTCATTTGAAAAAAATGTTGTCAGTTTATTTTTTCATGATATGCAGTTTAGCATTTATACACATTTATGCACCTTTTTGAATGCATTTTCAGGAGATAATATTAAAAAATATAGCCAAAGTCGAGAATCGTGATCAGCACCCCAAAAAATTCCCGAAAGACGAATTTGGTTGGATTTCAGAGCATATTCAAAAACAATCCATGGCGACGCCCTAGATCATCAGGGTATCCTGACCACCAGATGACTATTGAGGATCATGGTCACAACCGGCAACCTCAAAAGAACCTCCCTCACAAGTTTCATCCTATATCCTATATATCCTTAGCCACAGGTGCGTCGTAGTTTGAACCAGCAGCCTCAAAAACTCCGAGTAAGAAATTCTGGCCTATTTTTGTAAAATTTTCAATATTATCTCCTGAAATTGCATTCAAAAAGACACATTTTCCTCTGTACAAATGCTAAAATTCATATCATGAAAAAATAAACTGGTAAGATTTTTTTTTGAATGACTTCTATAATCGATTAAAAAAAAACGTCAAAATCGGTTCAGTCGATTTTTTTTTCGACCTTATCTGCTCAATTTCCTCGACTATTTATCACGAATCGTCCTATTATTTTCACAACCTACCAGCCTACCACTAAAATGAAACGACTCGTATTAATTCCCGCGTTTAATGTAACTTGAATCATTGAATATATATCAATCAATGCTTGAATTCTCTTCCGACTGATACAAGGTTATTCGTATCTATCTCCATTAGGTTCGCGTAAAATTCAATTATTATTTATAATCCGATAAATGTGCTGCCCGAGGCAGAAAGTAGACTTTGAAACAATTGTTGATGCATCGTTTAACTTCAAATTGAGTACCTGAATATTATGTAGGTTTATCTCGACAGATTAATTCTGTTGTTAAGTATTCGTTTTTGATCCTTCCTATGATAATGCGGTCATCAACAAATAAATCATATTAATTGAGACCATCAGTGACAGTCGGCTAGACTGAATAATATAAAACATATTCAGTGTTTGGCATTTATGATGAATTAAAGCTTCGTAGTAGAATTTTCAAATACCAAAATGGAACGCTTATACTTTTCTACCACAGCACGTACAAAGAGCAAGAGAGAAACTATAAGTTATATTCAAGATGAGATCGAGTTGATCATTGATTGGATTGAATTTACTCAATGGGTATATTGGGAGTCCATGGAGTGTAGGATACAATCCATGAGAGGGATACATTTTCCAGAATCCGATCACAAATCAAGAAGACGCAAATCTTCCCTCTTCTTTTTTATCAACTTAAGATAGCAGCTAGCTCATAGATTATCAATGATAAGGAACAAATTGACAAATTGTCAAAAATTGTATGCCAGACCACCTCATATTTTCTAAATCCATTAATGAATTCAATTGAAATGTCTCAAAAATAATCGGAGTGTATAAACACACACACCAATGAATGAGCTACGCGATGTTTGTTGATTATGTTCTCCCATGTTGGAATCCATTCAACGTGAAGGATAAACGCATCTCGACAGACAATCACACCCTTTTCTACTTGTCGAATAGTACAAAGTGTTCATTCGAAACAGGGGTTGAGCAAACGTAGGAACTTAAATTTAATTTAATGGAAGGAACAGCAATCGAGTGTGACTGAAATTGACCGTGGAAGATTCCGATTCACTAGTAAAGAGAAAGTAAATGCCGCAGAAAATGTTTCCATTCGCACAATATGAGGAAATAGAACTGTTCATTTGTATTTCATCTTGTTGAAAATGCGAATTTTTGTGAGTGTTAGTTGCGTTGTTCAATGAAGTTTACTACCATAATATTTCATAAATATAATTTTGAATGAGTTGGTGGGGAAACATCAACTGTATTCATAAGAAGTCATCAGTAAAATTATGTAAATAAAGTTATGGTGGTGAAACTTCAACTATTTTCATAAAAAAGTCACCAATAAAAGAGTAAACTCTGTTCGTATATAACGAGTAAAATGAAATAAAATAAAAGGATTCAAATATAGGTATATTAAGGACTTCTGAAGTATAGCTGATCCACCAAAATAATATATTCATCTCCAAGAGCAAGAGGTGACATTCAACTAAGCACTAACCCATCGAACTAATATATAAATATTTTCAGATTAGATCCTATAAACAGAAATGCATAGATTTATGCGCAAGTTCCCAATTCACAGATGTTTGAATAAACTTATCATGGCTCATACACTATATTATCGCGCACTTTGATAGCTACGTTGTTTTGATGGTTATGAATATAGTGAGTGTGACTGTCAGAACGAAAAGATTTCGATACATTCATTCCGACTGAATGGAGTTTGAACAAAAAGTTAATCTGAAATTGTTTTGCCAATTAACATTTTTCTTAGAGATCACAAAATTGAGAAAATATAGGAATTCTCAAAACATCTCTATTGTGCATACTTCGCATATTGGAATATATGTGTGAACGAACGAGTATTGGTTGCGGTTTGTTCCGTCAGTAATTTGATTCACTAATATATTCTTCAATTAATTCATCATTGCTTACTTAACAATCTATCTATAAGTTTCAACTACACTGAACAAATAAGTTAACGTTGTGTGCTGTTTGGACGAATATAATATTCCTTTGATACATCCCAAATCATTCGATTCAAATTATTAGTGCGGCTAATTGTTAATTGTATTTCAAATTAATCAGAATTAGAAATGCTCATATTAAATTCGGCGGTTCTTCTTCGATCCAAAGCCGCACAGATAGCACGCATGCCCTACAAGTTGCCTACGTATTGCCTATTGAATCAAGCGCAATGTAACTCAGGGAAAGAATATCCAGCTAACCGGTTACTTGCGTTGCGCCGTTTCGCGTAATAATGTAGAAAACTGTATTATCGCTTGCATGAATAGTGAATAGGAATACAACATTGTTATATTTATTTTGACTGGAAGTTAATTCAGTGATATATTCGAACGAAGCCATCGAAAATGTAAGTTTACTGGTTTTATTGTAGATTGAAGTTTATATGTGCTGTCCTATTCTTTGTAGTTTCACATAGGTTACATTTTGCAAATCTAACCTTAATTTTGTTACAGAGAAATTGAAGATGGGTGATGAACCGATAATGGCTACAAACGACGATGCAAGTGAATGTAAAAGGGGTGCCGTTCAACTGGGATATTGGCAAGATCCTTATATTTCATCGTTTGTTCGTCACATGGAAAAAAGAGCTCCTGAAATCAACAGAGGTTACTATGCTCGTGTCAAAGGTGTGGAAAGATTTGTTCAAAAATTTCTGAGTAAAGCTGGCAGTTTAGCCCAAATTGTCAATTTAGGAGCGGGGTACGATACTCTATACTGGCGTCTTAAAGAAGAAGGCATCTATATTTCAAATTATGTAGAAATTGATTTTCCTAATGTGACAGCAAACAAATTGTATATGATAAAACGAAACAGAGAATTACTTGATATCATACACGAACAGGATGGCGAAGTAAAATTCAGTACTACAGATTTACATGCAGGAAATTATCATTGTATAGGAGTTGATATGAGGAACATATCTCAGCTAGAAGTAAAGTTACAACAAGCAGAAATAAACTACTCTAGCCCCACATTATTCCTAGCTGAATGTGTTTTAGTTTATATTGAAAATGATTGTGTTAATCGACTGTTATCGTGGATTGCATCTAAATTCAAATCAGGACTTTTTGTTAATTATGAGATGTGTAACATAAACGATACATTTGGTGAAGTAATGATAGGGAATTTGAAAGCAAGAGGTTGCAACTTAGCAGGCATATCTTCATGTAAAAACTTAGACACACAGAAATCTAGATTTATCCTAAATTCTTGGCATGGAGCCAAAGCATGGGATATGGTGGAAATTTATTATAATTTATCAGCAGCTGAAAGACAACGAATTGAAAAAATAGAATTTCTAGATGAACAGGAACTTCTGATACAACTCTTCCAGCATTATTGCATTTGCATTGGTTGGTTAGGTCCAGAATTTGCCGACATTAACATTGAAAATGAGAGTTAAATTTGATTGTGTTTTGTATTAACTTTATGAAATGCTGTGATATTTTGATGGATATGTGGACAAGTTTTGGTTTAATGTAAGAGAACTGCTTGATGTGAAAAGTACTCTGTACCTATATAAAAATTCGATCATCATTGCTTCTAATTGTGTGAAACTTGATGTTTAAAAATTAAATAATAGATTCTAACATAAAAAATGTGTTTTTTTAAATATGAAACAGTCATCACAAAATTGAATAGAACGAGCCATCACATGATGAAAATGCATTTTAACTAAAGATTAAAAGTTTTATTTTTAGAATTTAATACATTAATGTGACTATTTTAACTAACACCATCTGTATTTTATTTTGTAATATCTGTTTGAAGAAGTAACGGTGTTAACGAAACTAGTCACATTTGATGTATTAAATTAGTGAAAACTTGTAATTTCTAATAGTTATTTTATTTAGGTTTGAAAATTCTTTACAAATCAATGATGGCTAGAGTTCATTGTATGGAAAGTTTAGTAGATGAGCAGAACTCAACATTCCTATCAATGGTTAGAAATATTCATCTTTTATACTTTTTCATGTTTGTTGTTTTGTGAAATAAGAAACAAAATTATTCAGAACATTCATAATATTTGATGAATTATAGCACTTTCAGTCTAAATAACCCTCCAACCTTTTTATTCTGAGTAAATATATGTATGGTCTGGGAGGTTAGGATCCAATCTTGGAATCTTGGTTTAATAACTGATTATTTTTTGACGTTTCTCAAAACCAATGAAACGCTTCTTTATTTGCCGCAAGGGTAAATTTCAACCAATGATGTCATTATTATAGTGGGAATAAATCTCTTGTGATTATTCCCGAGAATAATCACAAGAGATTTATGTAGCTGTAGCTTTTGTTTGCTTAGCAAGTGTCAGATAGTTGTCCAAATAATTACCTAAATGTGTCAACGCGTTATATAAAATGAGTGCAAATCATCGGTTTAGTACCTTTTCAATAGTTTTATTCATCGACATTTAAATAAAATGACATCTCAAAAATTAAGGTTAAGAATGTTTTGATATATTTTTATTGTAAAAATTTGTGAATCAAAAAATAATCTAGTTAAATATAACTCGCGAGTTAGGTAAATTAGAAAATAATTTGACAGATTTTGTTCAAACTTGTTGTCATTTGGAAACAAGTTTTCAAAAAATCTGTCAAATTTTTTTCAATTTATTCTCACTATTGTTATATTATTACTGAAAATAATACTTTCTTTTATCTGGTCTGGCCTCCAGCATCCGGTTCGCTTATACGGCGCTAAATTCAAAAAGTTCAAAAGTCCGTTGTTAACTTGTTAATAAATGTTCGTTCAGGTTCAGGCGCTTTAGATTTTCAGAAACGCTGAAGGAGGTATTTTCTCAGTGCACATTTGTTGTTCTTAAAAACGACTGAATATGTTAATCATAATGCTTACGCGTAGAAACAAAACTATATTATTGGGGAAAAATGTATAATATTACGTTGAGAAAATTAATGGAGAAAATTTGCAAAGAGAATAGCTCTTTCAATCCTCTGGGTATAGTCAAAAATGTTGGCGGCCCTTGTTCCCATCATTTTCTAGCCCAACTACTCATATATGAAGCTACGTTTTGTGTGCTTCTGAGTGAATTATACCAGATCCTATTCTAAGATAGGCAACCTACCATATATCTTAAATAAAATAACTTAATCATTTAACATTATTACCAGAAAAGGTGAATTAAAAGTATCAGTAGTTCTTTTTTGTATGCTAGTTTGGTCGGCGGTTCAAAAGGTGCGATGACACTGTTATTTCTGGATATCTAAAGGAATTATTCCTGTTGTCTACAGTTTCGTCACTCGACTCAGAAATTCGCTAATCGTCACCTAATAGACCTATTACACCTGTTAGGTGTGTCTCGTTTCGTCACCTACGCTGATATAATCGTGATTAAATGTAATATGTGCAGTAGAAATGATTTCTAATGGAATAAGGTTATTGAAATAGTTTTTTGTTAAAGTAAGAACCTTCCTTCACACTAAGCTTTATCCAGACTTAGTTTTACAGGGATTATGTCTAAAATATGTTCAGTTGATTTTATTGTATCCAAAAATGAACTTACATATAACCTGTTACCAACATAGAATTGATCCTTGGAGATAATATAACATGTTTCCTTATACGTGTTCAGCTATTGCTAACCTAGAATGTTGTCTATATAATCTTAAGATCCTCTATGTTTATTTTTTCTATCGTTCAGAAGATGACGTTTAGTTGTCGAAACTATAGTCACAATTGCCGTTTAGAGATAATAAATGGTCTCTTAAGTGTTCAGTTACTGTTAATGCTGTCTTGTTGTATTAAAAATATTTTTTAATTGATTTATGACAAATTGACAAAAGACAAAATCAATTGGAATTCCCAAGGCAAACCCTTTGTCTTTTCAAGCAACACTTCCTTTTTGATAAAATTCAAAGAATGTTTCCATTGTAATAGATCTTTTCTGATTAAATTTATATCCAAACCCTAGATACAAAATAGCAGACTTTCGATAATTTGACACTTCATATTGGCTTGTTTCTTGTAAAAGATAGATGATGTTTGAAAGGGGATAATAAATCGAATAAGCCCTTGTCTGTCTACATAAGCTATTTTAAAATGTATGTGCGATGAAACGGGAATGCTTAATGTAAATTTTTTATTTAAGTGTAGAACGGAGAACAAAATGGGTGAAATTTGCGTAGGTGATGAAACGAGAAGCGATGAAACAGGAAATAATCTAAAGAAGCATATTCACGGACATACATGATAATGGTTCCAATAGGCTATAAATGTAAATGTCACAATCTGAATCTCACTTCAAATATAACCGTTCTCAGAATTCATTTGATCAATACATACATTATGCCGTTATACCTAATGTTTTTAACGATTCCAAATGGGCACTTTTACTAAACAAATAATACATTTATCATTTTAAATTATAAGTTTATTTTTATCATGCTACTTCCATTCCGTTGAATCAACATTTCCCCAGTCCTCGAGTTTACACTTTACGTTGGATGGAATGGAGGAATCTTGAAAAAGTCGGTGATATTCGCACATTGTTCCGTAATGGCTATATATCCAAGAGAAAGTTCCCTGAAGGGAAGGGTCCTCAGATCACACTCGACACATACGAGTCTACTTGTCAAATCTATAAATTCTTACAAGCGTAAGTCCTTTCATAACGCTTATCTCTCTGCACCAAATGGAAGGTAGACTCATAAAAATATCTTTAGAGCATGGTTAAGCTAGTCACATATATTGGCATCATTAGTACAAGATTTTACGTATTTAACAATCTAATAAACTATAAAAGAGCTCAGACAGATACACTAGAGCATTAAAAATGAGAAACAATCATCCATATCCACTAAAAAAACTGTTAAAGTAGTGAATATCTTCCAACTGACAAGTAGCCATCATCAGAGTAAACTAAATTAGAAAACAAAATGTGTTTGTTTAAATACTATTTGCAATTAGTAGGGCATACAAAGGATTACCCTCAGCTAGAAATAAATCAGAATTCATTAAATCGTTTTTTCGCTTATTCATTTTCCTCCCTTCTGAATTACCAAGATATTTGTGTTCCAAGTGTGATAAACTTTCTTGAGAAATGGTGACACCTGTATTTAAAATATGTTCGGCTATCTCTGATTTTTCAACATTATTTTTCTTCATATGATGGGTAAAATGTTCTTTATACATTTTTACGGACCTTCCTTCTAGTTTGACCTACATACATAACACACTGAACACGACTCACAATCGATTTTTCAAATTAAAGTTAGAAACTTTATCAAAGGTGTTGCCTAAACGGTTTTTTTTAGCTCATTCTTACATCTATAAACGGATTATATTGCAAATAAAAAAATTATGGAATTTATTCTTTAATGAAGGATGATAAGTGACACTTTAGTTTGGAAATTTGAACGCTGCCAGTTAAATAAATTAGAGCTACTAGCTTCGAATAGTTCGATAAAAGTCGAAAGAATCTCCTACCATCTTTCAGGAATTAATAAATTCCACAATTTGTTTTCTAAGTTTCGAATATAACCAGTTCATAGATGTAAGAACAAGCAAAAAACCGTTTAGGCAACACCTTTGATAAAGTATTGACAAATCCGGGATTTACAAGATTGATTGCGAGTCGTGTTCAAAATGCCATGAGTGTCAAACTGAAAGGGATATTCGAACACATAATAAAGAAGACTTTGCCCATATAAAGAAGAATGATGGTGAAAACTCAACGTTGACCGAACATGTTTTAAATATAGGTCACACCATTTCTTAAGAAAGTTTATGACTCTTGAAACACAATAGTGACCAATATCTAAGTAATTCAGAATAAGCGAAAAGCAATTCAAAGGATTCTTATATACCCCACTAATTACCAATAGTATTCAAACAGGCACATTTTTTTGAAATGATAGCTGAAAGGTCCTCCGAACTTTAATAGTATTTTTAGTGGATAGGTGTGTTTGTTTCTTATTTGTAGTATTTAACAATCTTTGAATAATATTTTTCAATATTTTATTTGTTAAACCTTAAAAGTTTTGGATAATACGTCCTGAGTGAATTCAAATTGCTATTTGATTGCCTCATGAAATGCATGAGCACACAGAAATATAGTTGGGTATGATCGGATCGACAATAATATTGAGTGAAACGGAAGCCAATATAATATTTTTGATGTATGTAATTGCATTTAGAAAGATTGAAAATATCTTCACTCGGTTCGCATCTTTATAGTAATATTTCAATTGGATGGATGAAGGAATACAATGCCTTGTTGAAAACAAGATCAACAAACTGGATGTCTAATTCTAAATATCTGCTGATTTCACAGTACATTTTCTTGACTGATTTCTCGTTTTGGATAGTTTTTGATCGTTCTCTACGAATATTCAAACTTATCAAATTTCTTCGTAAAGAATACCAGGAATGTTGAAACTCGATTAACATAGTTCGTTTTAATGGGGCAGACCGTTACTTTGTGATATTCCATTTTTACAGATAAAAACAAGAAATTTTAGTTTGTTAAATATCACTTTATAAAGTGGTGTTTAATAAAGTAAAATTTCTTGTTTTTATCTGTAACATACATCGTTATCAAGTTATCCCTGATAGGTTTTCAATCAAGTCATACATATCGAATAGTAGGGTAGTAAGGATTTTGGAAACATATTTTAAAATTCAAAAATAACAATGATTAATTATTGATTATTGTACAAACATTGCCCAAAATATTCTATCCCAATCTGAATGAACATATTTGTATGAAAGCTTATCCATTAAATTTTACCATAATGTTGGTTTCTAACTTTAACTTAAAAAATATATTATTATAAATTCGTGGTTTTTGTAAATATTAAACTAATTAGCAGGAATGTTTTTCTCATGCAAACACATTTTTCGTCTGATCTTAGTAAAAAAAAATTAGGGTAATAAACAGAGAAGAAAAAGGGGATCTATTACCTTTGCTGTACACGCCTGTGATTTTAATAACTGATTTTTTGTCGAGCGGTTACTTTTATACAGTTTTATTCTGATTTAAAGTTTAAATTATGAGATATTGCTACTTATTTCGTTGTGGGTTTGGGATTTTCTGTTTATTTTAAGCTTGGCGTCTTTCTAACAGAATGTTGAGCTAATATTATGTACCATTTTGCTTTTTAAGCGTTTGACGTTCAAATACACTTCCATATTGTGTAAGGTGTATATAAACTTTTTGGATAGGTAACACCATTGTGAAAATGAAGCCGTCATTGTTGAAAACCTTCATGTACTTAGTATTCTTATCGCAACAACAAATACTTTATTTTGACTAAAAAAATTCTGACACCTATTGTCAAAGTTATTATTCTAAATGTTATTCAGCTACTATTGTTGAATTAATAAGTTAATCATAAAGGAAACTGGCTAATAAACAAGAAATGTTATCCTTTTCTGAAATGACAGATATCGTTTTAATGATGAAAAAGATTGGAAATCAAACCAGCAGTACTGTATTTTATGAACATGTTAAGTAATATTGTAATGTTCTTGATGAGTAATTTTTGCCATTAGGACTATCTGGTTCCAACGCCAGTTTAGCTGCTAAGCGTTATGCAGAAGCATATCCAAATCAATACCACCATCCATAGAGAGAACATTTGTTAAATATAAGAGAGAAACTTGAACATTGAAACAAGAGCATGTGGGTAATTGTGGAGGTCCACTTCAAATTCGATCAAATATTACAAATGGTAACAGCAAACCTGTACAAGTACTAGGATAATAGCCACACAGGTGGTAAATAATCTTAACTCTACAGATGCTTACCGAGCCTTAAAAGAAGAATCATTATTCCATATGATGTCCAAAAGGTTCAGACGCTTACCTCAACATTTTGAAGCAAGTTTATTAGATTTATCTTATTCTCGGATGAGGTCACGTTTACGCTTAATCGAGTAACCTACATTCACAACATCTACGATTGGGGGGATCAAAGTCTAAGGACCTTTATAGATACTCATCATCATGTACATTTTGAGGTAAACATTTGGGCAGCAATAATGGATGACTTTCTTTTAGGTTTGGTCATTTCTTCACCAAATTTAAAGTTTGAAGAATTATAATTTTTTTTCGCAAAATACCTCTTTGGATTCATTTGGTGGTTTGTCTCTAGCGATCCGTCAACATATGCAGTTTTAACCGAATGGCGCTCCACTACATTATGGTCCAAATGTTCGGAACCATTTAAACCAAATACTTCCTAACCGCTGGATTGATCGGAGTGTGATGTGCCTATTGAATGGCCACCACGTTCACCTAACCTCAATCCGTTAGATTTTAGTTGTTAAGGGCATATGGAAGAGTTCGTTCACCTGGTTCCAATATTACACCAATAAAATTTGCGGAAGCGAATTACCGAAGGTTTGAGGCTATTTGAGCTAAAACCACAAATGTCCTAAAATGTTCGGTTTCCATTAATTAAAACAGGACGAATCTCCGTAAAGGTTGTAGACGAAGAACTTTCAAATTAACTTTCTATCAATGCTATATTAATTTTTTATTTCATTTTCTTTAATGCTAGTTGTATCGTTCAAGTTAATTTGAATAAGCAAAAAATCACAACAGACAACCGAGTAAATTAAATCCTAAATCAAAATTTTAAAAGTGCCAAAACATGTATGAAAATAACTGATCCACCAACATGTTTTTGTTATTACACCACAGGCGTGCACACCAGAAAGTTGGGGCCATTTCTTCATCTAATTTTTTTGCTAAAACTACACGTTTGCATTAGGAAAATTCGTTCCAAGTCTTAGTTTGATATTGAGAATAACCCGAGATATCAATAAGAAAACTCTAATTGTTAGACTCCTTAGTGGGACATTTATTTATAGATGACGTTAAATAATTTGGTCTTTTTACCACCCTGTATACCGGTTATGTTTACCTTCAACTTATAAACTTCTAGTGATGAGCTCGATGAGAAGAGGGAAACAGATAGCTAGAACTATTAGTTTGTAATGTTTCTGATCGATCAAGACTTGAGAGACCTTTATCATTGTTATCTGGCAAAAGCCAACTAGAAACAAAAGAATGTATTCATAAATTCATTTGAATTTCGATTATACTTTACTACTTTATATTCAAACTTGTAACTACTTGTATCATGGTTCTCAATCTTAATTGTGGATTTCCCGTTGATAAATTGAATTGGAATAAAAAACTGTTTAACATGAACTTTTATGGACCTTATTATCTCTATTTATATATTACCTCTATGATTGATGCACACAAGTTAGTTGAATCAAGTCTCGAAATGAATTAATTCTTCAGTAGTTCCCAAGAGTGAAGTTCAAACTCTTCTATAAACTATTTGTTTCTTCAATTTATCAATTAAGTAAACTTTCAACGTTCGTCAACTTTAGTGAACGAGAAGTTTAGATATACGTGAAATGGTGGAGGTGTCGGGTTGGAGTAGCTGCTTCAGAATTTTAATGATTCCAGAAGAATCCCAAGTTACCTTATAGCATAGATGATACTCTAAAAATGTATTCATGATAGTAGAATATTACCAATTCAAACAGAAACAAAAGCCAGAGTTGAATAGAATGGGTGTCCGCAGGCAGCCACTGTTTATATTGGCCCATAGTATCATGGAAATAGATCATATACATTCATCGGCACTTTTCACTTCCTATATTCACACATACTATAAGGGAAGTAGTAATCATACACTTAACCCCCAGAAGGAAGCTAGTGCTCTACGGATCAGTTAATATATTCTCATAATTATTACTTAGCAAATATTACTAGAATAATTAAACAAAACGTATCACGTATTAGATGATGTGTTGAATGTTGAATTGAGTTTATGCTCTTTTGTTTGAATGTGTATAATATTGGGATTGAAGGTGAAATTGTGATTATGTTCCAATAGGTGATTCCTGCAATTGCTCTCTTTTTACAGCCTGCATCTTCTCTAATGCTCATGGAACCTTACACAGAAACTGCGTCCAGTTTGTCCTATGTACAAGGCATCACAGTCGTTGAACCTCATCGGCCAATACCAAGGCCCTGTAGCAACTAGCGATCCTCAAAGTGATCATAAAATAAATCCAGAATCACTTCATTTGAATATATTTTATCAAGAAATTCTCCTACATTTCAGCTCAATGATGAACATTTACTTTTGACATATTTTGAATCCGAAGAAATACACGTATCTATGGCATCCTGAATGTATCAGTCTACTGTCTGTATGTTTACCATTTACTTCTTATCATCTACCTGAGTATAAACAAATAATTCCACATTTAAATTGTAACACTTCAATCGATAATTGCAATTGTGACAAACTTGAAATATTTAAATATTAATTTTCAATAACATTTACACAAATGTCACTACAGACTGTGCAAAATTGAAATAACCTAATCTTTTTATGAAGATTGATATTCTCACTGGGTATTTTTTCTTCGTTCTTCGTTCTTCGTTCGTTTGTTCTTCCAATGATTATTCAATTATATGAATAATTTTTAGTCATTAAGCTTATATATTATATTTTAAATCAATTTACAATTTAATAATGTAAGAAGTTAATTTAATTTTAATTTTTTGATTTACTATGAAATATATTGCTCCTTCTATGAGTATTCCATCGACATATACATATGGACTGCGCGGCTAGTTCAGGCGAGAGAGAGGGAAAACGAAGAGGCCGGCTCTATCGCGTTTCTATTGGCCGCTGCGTACTGTAGCTAGTATGTTTACGTCCCGAGCCGGCCTTTTCGTTTTTCCTCTCTCTCGCCTGCACTAGCCGCGCTTATCATTGCCACGCGCAGTTCATATGTATATCTCTATGGAGTACTCGCAATTTTGAATTAAATATTTTTTCCAGTTCCTTAAGAGTTTTCAATTTTAGTTGCATAGTACCTCATTTCGTTTTTAATCAGAATCAATCGGTCAATTTTATGGTGTCAAAAAATATGGGTTGCTATTCGTAAAAATTAAGTTATTGGGATTTCAAATTTTCCATCTCTTTGAAATTTTTTTTCACACTTTGATACCCCATTAGCTTTTGTAAATTAGTTTTGAAGATAATCGCAATAAAGGACCCTGCAGGTGCAATATTGAAAACAAATTGAATGACTCAAAAACAATTGAGGATCAAGGCCGGATTGTAGGTCCTTTTTTAAATAACATTCTATCAAAAAATCAAAACGATATTCTTTTGAGTCCTGGGGTAGGTCGAAAACAAACCCTGTATCTTCAAGAAGAAATGCTACGTGTTCTCAATATGTAAATAAAAATAATTAAGAAATTATGAGATGATTCATCTATTCGAAAATGGCTTCAATCACTATCATAGAAATCGTGACAGTATGAAATAAAATTAACGTTCCAGGATCTAGTTTGATTGATGTATTCACATAAATCAAAATGTAAGGAACGTTTCAATTAATAATTCCTTCCGTATTATTGAAACATAACGGGGATAGGCAGGAAATATATTAATAATACAAAGTTTATGAGCTTAGTTACTGTGCATCATCGACTATATGCTTGCCACAAAGCTTCCTTACTCGTCTTCCATATTTTAAAGCCTAAAAGAGAATTTAGTTCATTCCAAAACTTACTGAACTTAAAAGTAATATTTCATTATTCAAGCCAATTTTTAGTAGCCCCAAGACAGAGATATTAAGTTTCAAAACGGGTAATAATAATATAGATGAAATTTTTCAACTCATGCCATCTCCCTTGTTTTAGGATCATTTTCTTTCATGTGGTTTGTCGATGCATGATTAAGTAAGATTATTTCATCCTCTATATTACACTTACCGCATCTGTACTAAATGTGATGTAAGAGTAAGGAAACATATTTTCATGCAATAAGGAATATTCAAGACTATATTCCATTACAATGGATGCTGAATTTTTGGTGATAAACCTATTGTAATTGTATAAAGCACTGCAACTTCAAAGGAATATTGTGCTTGTCCCCGTGTGACAACTGGTTTCCAGTTATTTTATCCAAGAAGTTCAGTATCCGTATGACTTTGAAATCACTGGTTTCTGGTCAGTATTTGGTCCTTGCCTTGATGGTTGCTTGTTCGAATTGGTTCAATGCCGTGCTGTTATAGGCAATGCTTCTCGTGCAAAATATCTGTTGGCTCGCTTGTCTTGCCAGCAGGTCTGCTATTTTGTTCCCTTTTAAGTCCTGGTAGCCTGGCACTCATATCAGTTTCACCCGGTTGTTAGTGGGCTGAACGCCCAGCTTATATGACTCTCTAATACAGTCTTACCAGCATAAGAACATGAGATGCTAATGTTTTTATGACTGTTTGAATATCCGTGATGATGTAGGAATGACAGATGCTACAAAAAGGAGGACGCTTGGAAACAATACCGACCTCAATATGGAACTAATGAGGGGTCATGCAAAATGTATTGATTATTTTATTTTATTAACCGCGAGAAATTCAATCCATGGATACAAAAATTTTTTAATATCTCCCATTCTAGTGATATTATAACAGAAGAGATTTTATTCATCATGGAATCTAGACGCAAACCAGACTAGTTTCAATTCCTCTGACTTATTGAATTATTTGAGAAACAATCGAAAATGCGCCCAACGAACAACTTTGCTCAACATACAGAGGAATTTAGATTAATTTTGAGAGATTAAATTCAATTCAAATTCGAATCGTCTTATGACAATTCAGTTTGGATATTTGTATCCATTGCTTCTATTTTTATGAATTAACAGATGGCTATTACAGTTGGTAATTCATGATGAATAATGAGATGTGAGCAAAAGACAAAATTTAGACTTTAATAACAATTCAGTAGCTAATGTTTGTTTACAAACGGGCCTCGTTGGAATGAGTTATCAAACGGATACAATTAATAGGAGTATTGAGAATATAGCGAAGCTGGTAACCGAGTGGACTTTTCATAAATGTTATTGATATTTATAAATAATAAATTAAAAAAAAATATTGTAAAACATCTTTTTTTATACTTCACTACCCTAAACGAGATGGAAACCTATAATGTAAGGAGAACATCGTGTGAGCCAGCGGTGGAATGTTGGAAGAGGAGATAGGCATTCGATTTTTTTTAAGGTTTGAAGGTTATAGGCATAGGGCAAGACACTAGGTAAAGAGTTCCACAACGTCGCTGTCCGATAGAAAAATGAAGTCTGGTAAGAAGAAGTTCGGCAGGTCTTGAGCTTGATAATGAAAAGGTGATTAGCTTGAGCTCGTCTGGAATCTTTCGAAGTGGAACAGCAGGCACCAATCATGGAAATAGCTATAGAAAGGGGAGAGATCTCCCACTTTTCTATCTGTGCTTTGTATTTCTTAGCACGGAATAAAAGAAGTTTTTGTGAAGCGGTTTTCGCAATGGACCTCACATGATTGTCCCATTAGAAGGTGCTGTTGGTGATGATTCCGAGCATGGAAATGGAAGACTTCATAAGATCAGGTGCACCTGACATCATCATATGAGGGATTGTGGGATCCACCTTCCTGGGGAAGATACAAGTTTGAGTTTTGGTTGTATAAAACTCTACTACATTATCAGATCCCTATTTCAAAATCTTTGCCAGATATTCATTTATTGCATCAACCTGTCTCTGTCTTGCTCCTCCAGTTTCACTCAATGTTTAAGGGGTTCTAGATTAGCAAGTATATGAAGGGTACCATCATCTGAAAAGTTGTGGACGTTTATATGGAGCAGAAACAAAGTTGATGCCAAGACAGATCCCTGTAGAACAACAGCGTTGATAGTGATTGTATCGGAGGATACTCCGTCAACCACCACATGAAGTGATCTATCAAAGTGAAAACTCGATAGTGAGCGACAAAGTTGAGGTGGCAAACCATATTACCGAACTTTCCCAAGAACGCTTTGGTGCCAGACTCGCTCAATAGCCTTGGAGATATCCAATGCTACAGCTAGAATTTTCCCATGTTTTCCAACAGATTTCTACCATACATGTGTTCCGTAGGCAAGCATGTCTCCTGTGTTGATCTCTGCTGACGAAAGCCATATTGCCGCTCATTCACGATTTTGGAGGTTTCTAGGTTTTTGGCGAGCCCTATGTTGATTGATTCCTTCATCACTTCAGAGATGTGGGATAATAGTACAATGGGTCTATAATTATTAGGAAGTGTCTTCTCCCATTTTTTTTGGAATATGTACGATACACTGAACGTCCTGGCTTTCATCCGCGTAAATCCCTGGAAGATCCCTGGTATAACCACTTTATGGTCTTGACGACGTTTCGGCGGAATCTTATCTGTCATCTTCAGGTTTTGCTTGACAATAGCTTGCTATGTCTTCTTGTTACTTGCAAAAATAATAAATATGACAAAATACACATTCTCTGCGTTTGAATTATCGACAAATTTGCATAGAATTTTCCTCCTATATTGTTAATAAGTTATTATTATAAAGTTTCATATCCACATATTGCCATTTTCGCTTTGAATGAATTTACGCGTAGTGAGTGTCGCAACTTTAGAATTACAATTTGTTATACTTACATGTTATCAATGATCGGATCAGAAAGTTGAACAGCTAGGTAAATCCCCTTTATTTAACGGATTTAAGATTTCAGTGCTGTCTACATGTGAAAAAAGAAACCACTCGAGGAACTTCGAACAACTTTCCAAACATGAGCGTCATTGGATTAACAAGCTATTAAGACTTATAAATGGTATTATCTTTAGGAGTTGAGAAGACTGATAGGTACACATTGGCTTAAGACTTCTACCCATAGAATAAGGAATATAGTGATTTATATCTTTTCCTGATTATTGAAAGAATGATTCGCAAGTAATAATCCTAAAAATTGTATAGAAAATATATACTCGTGTACCTCCTATGGCAGATGAGAAAAAGGTTTTGTTAGTGAGCCATATTTTGTTATGAATTCAATTTAATTCAAACTCACAATAAAACAGTGGCGCTTCTTTATCAAGTCAGAAATGATATAACAAAATGTGAATTCATAGCTATTGGATATTCCCACAAATGTGGAAACTGAATTCAGCCTTCACTGACTTACTTTAATGTTTATAACTACATTGTTTTTATCAAAAAACAGCGAAAACTCTCCAAATTGGAATGGAAACACAATGTATAGTGATTCAGAACAGTTATGCGGAATAATATAATCCTTCAATTGTGAGTAACTTCAAATGAAAATTTATATTTTTAGATTAGAACAGATTTGCTTTTAGGAGCTGTCAAAAATGTAACTGTAAAAACAGGAGGCTGTGATTATTCCGAGTCGTTAGCCCAATATAAATTTTTCATAGTTATTAGGTCAGAAAACAGCTTGAAATTGAGTTTACTTAGATGTATTATCAAACAGCCCCCTAAGAAATTTAACTTTGTTATCCTATTTTAACTTATCTCAATTACCTACTTTTGAAATAGGTTTGAAAATGTTTTCATTTTGTACGCATCTATCTCATTCTTCTGAGCATTGTTAAATCGACTCTGAATAGGCTGGGAACAATCGATCAGACCACTTAACCGATGTATCTCTTGTTAGAAGTCAATGGATAAAGTTTTGATTCTCCAGGTTTGAACAGTGTTCATTAGTCTCAGATAGCTGTTTCACTCTTCTCTTGACTTCGTCAGTGAAAGAGGGATACGTGAAGTCACTGATCAACCATCTTCAGCAGTGATATAACTACTACTTTCAAAAACGTTGGGCGAACCTAGATGTTCCAATACCATCTGTCGGAAATCATATGTCCCACTGGGAATGTAATTAACAATGTATAAGCATTGATAATACAGTTCTCACGATTCAATGAATTGGAGGTTAAGCAGTTGGGAATACTGATGCCGGCAGATGGTGTTAGAACACCTGAATCAGCTATCTGGGCCTAATGGACGTGTCGTCACTATTCAACTTGGCGAACCAAAATTTTCTGTAAGAGGCGCCATTTCTCAAGATGGCAAGATGAAGGTTGAGTTACATCAACAAATTGTTCAATCCATATTCTTTCTAAAAAGGGGTTATCAATTTTTTTGCGATAACTTGTTCTAGAGATATAACGATCTCCTCTATAACAGGTGGTACGCTGAGAGATGTGGACAATTATTGAGGGAGCTTTTTCGAGCTTCTTCGAGCTCTTCAATTTTAATAACTCTCACTATCAAATATCTCAATGGCATATTTTCGTTATGCAATACCATACCTGAATTCTCCTTGAGATTTGGACGGAAAATTAATTGTCTTTCTCAAAGATGCAATCAGAAGAGATATTGAAAATGATGAAGTTATTAAGGAAACATTTCTGGAAAGTGGAATCATATTATCAGCATTTTATTTAGAAATAAAAGTAAAAAGGTATTTCAATAACAAATTATATCAAAATTATATCAATTTTCACTATAGAAGTAAAAACACTATTACACATTCTTATAATGAATAAATTGTTATTTCCAGGGCCTGTATTGTCATCACGGTAACCAACACAAAATAGGATTTCATAGCTAATGGTTCTAGGATACTGACAATCACTGCCAAAATGAACGAGTATTTGAAATGATAAACTCATTATTAGAGATGAAGGTTTTATTCTGCAAAAGTCTATTCTCACGTCATTCTAAACTTCTGATATTAATTGCTGAAATTAATTATACCTATGACTTCTGGATGTAAGGATATGCAAAAGCCGATTGTTATCCACGGCTTAGCAATTCTCTGTTCAAGCGTAAATGTTCAATCCAAATTACATCTAAAGAAAGTAATTGGATACAATCGATTCTTTGTTCGAAACAATTAACATTATCATAAACCAAATCGACCGTATATCTCAGCAAAATTGGAATCATTATTAAGTTTGATGGAGTATTCAATGTTCTCAATTTTCTTTTGATTTTCATGTTGGCCATCAAGAAAAACATTCCATTAATTAATTAACTCAAATGATAGAAATAACTAGAAAAGAATAATATTTTACAAATTCCCACCCTCCTTTCCATCCCTTTATTCTATAACAATTCCTACAGAATAGACTATTGAATTGATATTCTTGAAAAGATAGATTTTTGGGGATGGATAAAAAAATAACTTAGCAACAAATCTAGAAATTGTAAAAACAATAAATTTCTACAAATTTTTCAACGCGACATTTGTTTTATGAGGTCACTATAATCTAATTTTTTCAATCAGAACGTGTGAACGAACATTTACACGCCTTATTTAAGATGGTCTATTTTGGGCTAAGAAAATAACTATTTTTTTATTGAATTTTATTCTTTCTATTAAAACACATGGGTACTTTCCGAAAAATTGAAACATCTTGAAGAAAATAGCGCTCATATCCTTGTATTCTTCACAACCCATTTTCATGGTGTCAACTTGTATACTCCTCAGAGCAGCTGAAGCTGCTTCATACAGAATTATGCTGCTTGATCAACTTAGTCGCGAAGATTGAAATACGTGGAGCATTTTTCATTCACTAGTCTTATCAATTATTCCGTATTATAGAACCAGGGAATATTATATCCCATTCATCGGGAATTCACGGATTTAAATCAGAATTGAATTACATAATATTCTCTCAAACTGAATTGAAAGATCATCCACAGTTTTAACTAGAATAAGCATACGTTCTTTCATCTACAACTAATCTTCTTACCTTCCTGGTCTCTGCTGTAATCGTTTATTGAAGTACCTGTAAAAGAAAAAAGTATGAATAAGTGAATATAAATAAGAAAAAATCACTCTTATACACTAAAAATAAAGTTCAAGTAGTGTGGGCCTTCCAGCTGCCAAGTAGTCATCATCAGAGTAAACTATAAATTAGAAATCAAAACGTGCCTAAATAGCATTTTGTATTGGTAGGGTCAATAAGGGATCACTACCAGCTGGAAATAAATCTGAATCAATCAAATTGCTTTCTGGCTCAAATATTTTCATGGTCTTCAAATAACTTAAATATTTGTAATTGCTATAATACAGGATGTTCCATCTCAGACGAGCCACCCCGTATATTTCTTATCCCATAGTGAGTGGAAAAATCTCCCGAAACACGTCGAATGATTTTGTTTGGGGGACATCTTTTGACGTATATTTGAGGCTTGAACGAGCAACCCCCTAATAGGGGACGCTTTGACCCCTCAAAATTGAAAAAAGGAGAGGGGTTGAGTGATACGTCATTTGAAAGGTCTTGGAAGCCTCTTTACAACGGTGTATGAAAAACGTAAATTTGATGAACCGTTTCCGCCAAAAATTAATTTTGTTGCTCGAATGCGCCACCTTGAATATTTTGGTTATTTGTACAATGTACAAGCTCATTTTCATTACGCCTTTTTTACAAACTTAAACAATCATCGAAAAATCACATTCGTAAAAAAATTGAATTTGTGTTGTCATGCTTACAATGAAAAAAATTAAATCTGCCTGTTTAAATCAAATGTTCAAATTGTCCTCCATTGACTTCCATACAATAATACATTCTCTCAAACTAATAAATAAAAAAACAGCAAAACATTTCCTTATGTTGCCTTCATTTTTTGTTCTTAGAAGGTGTTTATCTGGTTTTAACGTTTCTTCGATCATTGTTGAGTTACTACTTTGCTGATTTGTTTAAAATTTCAAAAAATATGGCGTACAAATTGCAAGAACGTGTTCAGCTGGTTAGCCTTTATTACCAAAATGAAAATTATGCCCGAGCGGCTGCAAGGATATTTAACGAAAACCATCCTGAACGTAGCGTTCGCCATAAGTACGTAATGGAATTGATTTCAAAATTTGTGGCACCCATTGGAATTGTTAATGATGAAGGAGCAGCTGTGGCGGTATTGGGACATGTCCAACTTATGCCAAACACGCAATCTGTACGACAACTTTCAGCTGCTTCCGGTATTAGCCAATCTAACGTTTTCAGAATTTTACATAAACACAAGTTCCTTCCATTCGTACAAAATTAAATTAATTCTGGAATTGAATGATGATGGTTGGGATCGAAGGCAAAGAGATTTTTTTACTCGTTTTTGCCGCATTCAATTGTAATGTATAATAATAATAATATTATCGAAGTAGGGTTTAGCAAAATAATGAATATAAGTATTTTATTGTAATATATTTTTGTATTGTATTTTATTGTAATATTTATTTAAGATTTTAATGTATTTTAGATTGTTAAATGGCATTTCCTTATAGTATATATTTACGTAACAAACGGTCAATAAATACTATACTATACTATTATTCTTTCGAAAGTTATAGATATTATACTGAAGTTCGATAAATCTTGTGATAATTTCAAAGTTTACTAGGTCATTAAAATTTCTGTTTATCAGCTGGCATTTAATGAAAAATTTCTCGAATATGATACACTGTTACAACCTCATTTCCGTCCGTCTGAATACTGTTTCCTTCCCATTTTTATTGAACAGATACGCGATAACATTCCTTGCTGTATTATTAGATTCTGGTCTTGATTCAAGAGAATATATAACCGCTCCATCAGTGTTGTTCATTGTGTTATATACATTGTGGAAATTTTCATTTTGTTTATAATTGTGGCAGGGCAGTTACGTTGGAAACTGCTTCTATATTTGGAGTTGATGAAAGTACAGTTTTCAGTAAGTACAGCAAAGTGGGATAAAATACTATAAAAATCTATATGGAATAATTGCTGTAAGAATGGGAATTTAATCATCACTGGAATGAAATTGTAAAACAGTTTGAATGTTGGTGACGTATTAATGATTAACGCACGTATAGTTAGCTCCGAAATAGAGAAAAAATTATTCCATAATTCTGTGCTAACTCACATTACTAATTTTGTGATACATCGAAATCAGCGTAAATGGAAATTGCTTCAGTTGGTGTGCTAGCTAGATGTATAATTGGTTCTCGGTTACTTTAGAGTGTGACAAAGTTGAAGAAAGAACTGAGGATCTACGTAGGAGTAAACTAAATTATAAATCAAAATATGCCTGCTTAAATATTATTTGGTGACAATGATATAAACAATGGTTACCCTCAGTTGGAGATAAATCGGAACTTAGTAAATTTCTTTTTGTAATGTAGTTTTGTAATGTAGTTTTGAAATGTAGGTATAAACGAGAGAGCAATTCTTTAAATTACGATTCATCTCCAGCTAAGGGTAACTCATTGCTTACATTATTATTCCCAAATAGTATTTAAACAGACACATTTTGATTTATAATTTAGTTTACTCTGATGATGGCTACTTGTTAGCCAAAAGGTCCGCAGAATTTTTAGTGGATAAGGGTGATTATTTCTTATCAATAGTGTTATAAGCTATAATATATCCACAGTGAGAAGTCTTCCTTCCATCATTCGAAATGTCATATGAGTTCATCTCACAACAAAAGTATTTGTAGAAATTTTTTTCTAATTCGGAGGTAGGATTGTTGCCTATATTTGCTTTTCTACATCTAATCTACCGAATCTTGGATTATCAAGGGAATGGGCTGGAAAACATTGCAGAATATTGCGGAAAGAAGGAATGTTATCGGTAAATCAAAGATTTTTAAGAATGAGATCGTCGAATTGGTATAAAATAAATGTGTGAGTGCCATACTTAATAGCATTCACATACAGTTGGAGTGTCTATGATATTCCCTTCTTCCACATTTTCAATTTCCATACAATGGAATTGATTTCATCTAGCATATACATATCCTTTTCCTTCTCGATCAATGTATTCACCGAATCGTTGATATTCAATCACATGCTATATTTTGCAATATATAATGCTGTTACAACATCACAAAAAATACACTCATACATATATAGAGGATGAGTCATCTTTGATCAAATAAATATATACAGAATGATTCCCAAGCTCATGCTTTTCTCCAAATGTGTGTAGAACAGATTGTGATCAACAACATTTTCAAATAACACAGAAATAATCTAGATAGATTCCGCAAAATATTAAAAAGTCCAGAGCTATCACCGTGGTGCAGTAACGGTACAATATTTCATCGAGAGGGCCTGTGTGAACGGCACTCTAAAGCTATTTGAAATTATTTAGAAATCGTTAATGAAAGACTTTATTTTATACTCTATGAAACTTCATCCAAATGGTCTACATACTGTTTTTCACAACTCTAAGTTTCATACCAACATCTGCTGTCAGGTTGTCAGGTTGACTTTAACAATTATTCACAATATAACAAAATCTTATTGTAGACTGATTCGTTGAGATTTAACTACTCATGCATATATTGAGGGTAAGTAATCTCTGATTCAATAAATATATACAGAATGCTTCCTTCATACTTTTCTTCAACTGTGTGTAGAACTGTCAGGTAGGCCTGGAGACAAGGTGTCGCGTAACTCGATATCTCCTATCCGGGTACCGACTTCTGGGCCAGCAAGGAAGTATGCTTAGCTAAGTTAGTCAGGGGGAACCATTTGGTTGAAAAGAACCTGCACGGACCGTTATTACGCTTAGTCTTATCTCTATAGTTCGCTCTAATAACGTAATGTGCGGAGAATTCTAAATTAAACATATTTTCTGGGTTCATGAAAACTAATTACCTTGAGAAGAAAAGGGAGTACTTCACCACCTACTCGTTTGGTAAGCTAATTTTCTTGTTCAGCCTGTTTTTACTCCCTGAGAAATAATCAATTGCTTGCATTGTAACAAATTGAATTCAAGTAATAGATAGAGATTGAATTGATTCCTAGTTGTCTTCATATAAGTGTACAATCAACGAAAAAATTCATGAAAGTCATTTGGCTCCAGAAAAGTACAATCTACGTTAAATTTTGCTTGTAGTATTCTAAAAGAAAGAAACCCTGAGCTGTAGGCTTTATGAAGTTATAAGTAATTTTCGAGTCAAGTGAAGTAAAATTTCAACCTATGTTAATTTTTGTTCCTAATATCATATTTTTTTGAAATCAATTAATATCCTGTTTGTCAGTATCGTAACAAATTAAATTCGAGTACTTATATAGAGTTTAAATTTATTGATCAAGTTGTATTCATATAGGTTCCAGAACAGTACAACCTACGTTAAATTTTTCTTGTAGTATTTTAAAAGGAAGAAACTCGGATCTGTAGGTTGCTACCGTTGAGGTAGTTTGGAGTATTGAATTGGAATTGACTCATATAATATAATTATGAGGGAAAATTAATCGTAGTACTTGTGCAACAGGAGATATTTATTCCTAGGGGTAAAACAGAGCTGGATTTGTGCTCGTATTTCGCGTTTCGCAGAAAATTTTGGCTCCCCTAAAATCATCTTTAATCGTACGTAGAATTCGAGTGTGTAAATTCTCTGTGTTTTACTTCTATAAAGGATTCTAGAGGAAATTGTGATATTAGACCAACAGGGTAAGTGCATTTTGATCGCCAGAGAACAATTGTTATATTCACTTCACTTCACACTGAGCAGGTACTCGCTTTTTGGGGGAAAACTTCTCCCAGGTTCCCACTTGGGGGATCCTGAATTAGATCAGTTTTCAAATTCACGTGCTCTTACGTCATAAACGTGTTGTTGTATTGTTATATACCGGGTTTTGTTAACTTTTATCCAATATATTTTCATCATTTAATTTGAGTAACGAGTTTAACTGGTAATTCCTAATCACCTGTCAGCGAATGCCTCGTTTGGAAGGAACTTCAGAATGAACGCTTGAATAGATATAAATATATAATTATATGTAATCCGAGACGGTGCCTAAGGAGAGAGCAGGGCATGGTAGTCAGAAACAGCTTCTAGGTAAGCTGAATTATACATCTAGTTGTGGCAGCTTGAAAGAACCTTAAGAGTATGCAAATCATATCTCGGGTATCTTTGATACCCGAGCAGGTTCCAACAAAAACTTCAATATAACTCTTCGCTAGATGAAATAATAAATACCAAGCGGTCTGTTACATTTGCACTATATACTTCGAATGTTGAGGGAAATGTTTGTTCCGGAAATAACTGTTGAATATGATTCTAGGGCTCCATATATAGCAGTGATTAAATTGGCTTGATTTATTTGCAATCTGAATAATAAGGGCTTCTAATTCCATTAGGCTACATCGTTACTAGGATCGTCACAGAGATATTATGGGGATATGTCGAATTGCTGTTTTATGGTCATAATTCACTCTGCAATATGACAAATCCAAGAGTAATAATCTGACTTTAACTCCTGTTATGTGAGGTGTGTAACATAATTATTTCTTGTTAAGGTTCTAGTCTGACATAGAAATGTGATTTCATCTGTGGGTAATTACAGGTGTAAAATTACTGACAGCTGTATAATTGACCCTCAACCAGAGTGGTTCTGATTTTCAAGTAATCTGGTCGTAAATCATATTGATTTATATGCGCTAATAAGTTACGGTCTTACGGTGTACGTTCCTCCATTTAGAACTAGGAATAAAACAAACATAATCATGATTGATAAATGAACCTATTAATAGTTGGAATTTTGAGATAATCAAATTGTGTCTTTTCAGGTAAATCATGAAATTTGCACTATTGTATTGCTGATTGTTGACAATTATTGACTCTTCAAGTATGCAATATAAGTTGAATGATTAATCGAACATATGCCGTATTTTTACTCTTCTCTCTATACGTAGTATTATACAGGGTGTTTCAGAAAAACCTCCTCTAAGTGCAGGGGACGGTAGATTTCACAAAATTAATCAGATATTTCATATACTATATAACTATGGTCCTATCTTCTTTCGTTTCGAAGATACGGTGTTGAATTTAATTTTTTTAAACGAAATTTTGCTGTAGCTCCTTTGCAGTTACAGATATTCCGTTGAAATCTGGTACTCGGAGGTTTCAGAGGACGCCGAATAAGATGGCTTAGTTATTTTCAGATTGTGGATAGAGGGCGCTATGTGCGCGACTCTTCGGCGTTTCTTTTAGCCTTAACTTTTTTGAGAATGATTTTTTTGTTTTCTTTGCACATTTTTCTGGTTTGAAATTTTATTCCTAACAAATAATGTACTTCTGTTGAGGGTCTCAAAATTTCACCGTTTTCGAGAAAAATGCGTTTAAATGAACATAACAACAACTCATTAAAAATTCTCGGGAAATAGGTCACATTAACACTCTGTTTTAGAATTTTTTGTCTTTACGTACGTTTCGGTCTCACGACCATCATCAGAAGACTTATTGTCTACAAAATTTTGATTACTTAAAACTAATTGTATTACACAAAGCGTCCAAATCGCACCAATTTCAATCAAAATGCCCACGTCGCCGAAACGAAAGGAACACGATTAAACGAATTACAATTTCGTTCAATCGTGTTCCTTTCGTTTCGGCGACGTGGGCATTTTGATTGAAATTGGTGCGATTTGGACGCTTTGTGTAATACAATTAGTTTTAAGTAATCAAAAATTTGTAGACAATAAGTCTTCTGATGATGGTCGTGAGACCGAAACGTATGTAAAGAAAAAAATTTTTAAAACAGAGTGTTTATGTGACCTATTTCCCGAGAATTTTTATATATAATTCATATTGGGTCAAGAATCTTTATATTACAACTCATTAACAAATTTACTTACTACCGAAATAGCGTATGTTCATTTGAATGCGTTTTACTCGAACTTTGAAACACAAAAAGATATCGATCTGCGGTTTTCAGTTTTTTTCGCAAATTTAATGTAATTTCCGATTATCATGTCATAGCTATACCGTATAATTTAAGTTTTTGGGATAAAATCAATAAAACCGTCATTATTACAAATTAGGCCCTCTAGCAATATAATTAGGAACTATCGTGTACCAATAGGTACGAAAATTGAAAGTACGTACCTTCTCTTCTATACAAACTAAAGTTTACTAAAATCGATTGAGTCGTTTAGGAACTACATCGATTTAAATTATTATACTTTCAATAGCTCTTATCAAGGTCGGTATGCCAATGAGCTTTGAACCAAAATTATCTATCTTTACTAATGCTGTTAACAAAGAAAAACCTTGATGCGAGAATTTCCGGAGAAACGCGTTTAAATGAACATAACAAAAACTCATTAACGAATTTACTTACTACCGAATCATTTAAACGCGTTTTTAACTCAGAAACGATGAGATTTTGACAAACTCAACAAGAGTACGTTATTTGTTTGAAATTAAATTGTAAGTTAGAAAAATGTGAAAAGAAAATAAACAAAATATTTTCAAAAAAGTGAAGGCTAGAGCGCCCTCTACCGCATAATCTGAAAACAACTGAACTATCTTATTCGGCGTCCTCTGAAACCCCCGAGTATCAGATTTCAACGGAATACCTGCAACTTCACAGGAGCTACAGCAAAATTTCGTTAAAAAAAATTAAATTCAACGCTCCTGTATCTCCGAAACGAAAGAAGATAGGACCATAGTTTATATGAAAAAATCTGATTATTTTGGTAAAATCTACCGTCCCCTGCATCTATGGAAGGTCTTTCTGAAACATCCTGTATAGTGTAAGACAGTGGTTCCCAAACTTTTCCTAGTCTCAGCGTCTTTTTTCAATTGAAATTTTCCCATGGCGCCCTTCCCTTAGTAAAAGTATGACTATTCGTGAATAAGAAATAAAAATGAATAAAACTCGTGTAGGTATCTTCATTATTTTCTTCACTTTATTAACATTAAATTAATAAATGCTAATTAATGTGATGAGCCTGCCTACAAATCACTGCAAATTTTCTCAAATCGTAGTTCAAACTGGACACGATTTCCCTCATTTCCTTCTCCCCTGATTTTTGCTGTATCTTATTTTTTATTACAGCGACCGCCGAAAACCCAGCTTTGCACAAATACGACGTCGAAAATGGAATTAAAATCCGCTGAGCCTTATCACTTAGAAGGAAATTCATTGGAATGTTCATTATTTTGAAAATATTTCTCAACCAGATAAATAGCTGTGATAAGTGCTCCTCAAAGGTGGTTTTTATATCATGAGAAAGATCAAGTTCAATTGACGACAAATATTGCTGTAATATTGAAAAACAATATTTGCCTCTATCTTCATTCATCATTCTTCTCTATAGTTTGAACTTTTTTATAAAGGCTGATATTTTTTCCTTTGATTTCAAAAGTTGCATGTTTTTTCCCGTCGACAGCGATTGAGGGAATTCAGCTTTTGAGAAATGTTGCATAAATAAGCCAGTTTAATTGAAAAATCGGCATCAGTACAATATTCTGCATCTTTGTATCGTACGTCAAAGGTACGTGACAATACTTTACCACGAAAGAGTAATCGTGCACTGCTTGAGTGATACAAAAACGAGTGTTCGGCTCCCGTATCCTAACACAGTTTTAAAAAACCTTGCTTTTATAAAATATACCACATCCATCTCACAACCCATTCTAACACCTCATTCAGTACAGCGCTTCTCTATGAACAATGCAATGGGTCCACAGTGCATTTGATGACTCACTTCGAATTAGCGCCTGTAATGCTCCATAGCAGCTAGACATGGAGCGAGCTCCATCGATACAGACACTAACGCATTTAGGCCAATTCAAATTAAGTTCAATATGAATGTATCAAGAATCTCGAACAAGTCATGACCCTTCGCTCCTGCAGTGATATTTTTACACAACAGAGGTCTTCTTCAATATTATTACCATCAATGAGCCGTAGATTTTATACCAGATGAGCATATTTATTATTATCCGTAGCCTTATCTAACTGCAATCCAAATTCGTTGCCATGTCGTCACTCCGCATCATGAGTAATGGATGTTCCATCTTCAGAGAGTCTTTATTTTTCCACCCAAAGTTCTATACTTTCTCCTTAACTTGTTGGGCATATTCTGTTTTGCAGCCCATTGTATTGCTATATGGAAGGGGGTTCGTCCCAGTATTTTCTATCTGCTGGTCATGAACTATGACTTTTGTCTAAAGATGACCTAGTTGAAGAGGAATCCACTTAAATTTGGACATGGATGGATGTAAGCAAATGTTGGGTAACTTGAAGAATTTCCGAATTTCCCTTAGGTAGGTTATTATGGCAAGAATATGTTCGAAATTGAGATTATGAATCAAGCTGGTGAATTATTTCTAACGTTGATAACGTTTTTCTGTTATTCATTTCCTCACTTCCAAGATTTGAATTTCTCTAAATCATATTTTTATCCACTTACAAACGCCCATTACTTTCTGGTTTATTCGATCAAAATCCTTGATTCAATACAAAGTTCCTTCATTCAGTTCTTATTTCATTTCCTTAACATCACGTTCCAAATAATGAACATCCTGTTTCTGAAATGGGGATTTCACGTAACGCTGAATGGGAATCTGCACGCATGAAAACCGCTGTGAAACTTAAATAGCATTAGTAAGCAATAAGGAAGATACAATTGCAGCCTTTATAAATGTGGGATAACCGTGATCTAAGCATCTTTTCTCATTACAGTCTAACGTCGCAAGGATGGTAGCCAGTTATTTATCATTTCTTTGCGGAATTATGCCAATGTCCCAATATATTGATTCAATAATGGAGGACCGCATTACAAGTTTTAACAACTTAAATAAAATAACTATTAAAAATTTGATATTCACTAATTTAACAAATAAATGTATCTATAGTTTCGTCTCCAAACAACTATTAAAAAGCACTTACTTCCTACAAAAGGGCTAACCTGATATGGGCAATTCCATTCTCAAGGAGCCCAGGTCAGGGGGGGTGTTTCAGCTCATGGCCCTGCTCCTGGTTTTTTCGATTCTACTACTAAAATGATGGCTTTCTGCCAAATTTCAGCTCAAATGGTAAGAACAAAAAAAAACGGCGCCTATATTTCGTTTTTCTGTCATTTTTTGGTATTAATTTTTGAAACATCTTCTAGAGAGCCGTTCGCGCCAGTTTGAGTCTAAAAAATTTTTTGAAAACCTACGGAAAATCGGAAATTTTCCGTAGAATTCGAATTTTTTATTGGTTTGGACCCAGCGGCCATATTTTTTTGAAAAATGAAAAAACCGTCTTTTTTTATTCGGAGCCGCACTTTTCAAAACGTTCTCGTGAAAAAATATCAAGAAAAATTCAATCAGTACCATTTTTTTTTTCAAATGCTCTTTGTATATTGGCTGTTCTTTTTCTGAAAACCTCCCAAAAACCCAAAAAATAGAGTTCGCATAACAAAAAATTGTTACGAACAGAAACGATTGCTATTGTGTACATTAAAAGAATAGTACGCTCTTTTCAAGGAACAAAATTCTAATGACAAAATAGGGTTCACAAAATTCTGTCAATTGAGATCAAAATACTGTGTGCTACCCTATGCGAGTGTCTGCGCTACACATCAAAATTTCAAGTTATTGCTATCAGCCGTAGGCACGTCATTGGATTATAAAGAGGTCATATCAAGAATTGTTTGTGATCTCAGAAATCAGGAGTGTATGTTCAGAACCTACTCAAATTGTCCTGAGAGAGAAGAAGTGGTAAAAATAATAGATGGACTGCTTTTTAAAAAACCTGATATTGAAAAACAAGGTGAGGTTGACGTAACAAAAAAATGTTCGAAAAGTGAACTGCTTGAGATACTCACTCATAAGGCAACTTTATTGTTGATTCACATGTATATAGCAAAACAGCAGTCAGATTATTTGAAGAGTATAAAAGAAAAATTGACAAGGAACGAAGCTCTGATTCTAATGGATTTTGCGGAGAATTATAAATATGTTGTACAAGATGACATACAGCAGCGCAATTGGAATCAATCCGCCGTGACATTGCATCCAACTGTTATCTATGTGAAAGACATTGATCTAAAAATAAGAAACATCAATCTTTGTGTATTTTCTGAGGACTTGAAACACGATGTTCCAATGGTCAAAGTTTTTGTTGACACAATAATAAACTATATCCAGGAACAATTTCCAAACATAAATCGTTGCCAATTTTTCACGGATGGGTGTGGAGGTCAATATAAAAAAGCAGTTCATCTATTATTTTTACCACTTCTTCTCTCTCAGGACAATTTGAGCTGTGTGTAGCGCAGACACACAGAGTGCGTTCTACTTGCACCGGGTAGCACACAGTATTTTGGTCTCAATTGACAGATTTTCTGAACCCTATTTTTTCATTAGGATTTTGCTCCTTGAAAAGAGCGTACTATTCTTTTGATGTACACAATAGCAATCGTTTCTGTTCGTAACAATTTTTTGATATGCGAACTCTATTTTTTGGGTTTTTGAGAGGTTTTTAGAAAAAAAACAGCCAATCTACAAAGAGCATTTGAAGAAAAATGGTACTGATTGAATTTTTCTTGATTTTTTTCACGAAAATGTTTTGAAAAGAGCGGCTCCGAAAAAAAAAGACGAAAAATCGGTTTTCTTCATATTTCAAAAAAAAATATGGCCGCTGGGCCCAAACTAATAAGAAATCCGGATTCTACGGGAAATTTCCGATTTCCTATTGGTTTTCAAAAAATTTTCTAGACTCAAACTGGCGCGAACGGCTCTCAAAAATTAATACCAAAAAATGAAAGAAAAACGAAAAATAGGAGCCGCTTTTTTTGTTCTCACCATTTCAGCTGAAATTTGGCAGGAAGCCATCATTTTAGTAGTAGAATCGAAAAAACCAGAAGCCGGGCCATGAGCTGACACAGCCCCCCCCCCCCCTGAATTGGGCTCCTTGAAAATGGAATTGCCCATATATAACTTTGATGATAATCTTAGGATAGATGGGTAGTGGAATTTTATCTGTTTGGGTTTACCCCATCGAATCTGAATCATGAAAAGCTTTCGTAAAAAGGTGCATGTTTCTTATATGAAATTGTCGAATTATAGATATATTTACTGATATGTTTGATGATGATTGATTGATTCAAATACGAACCACTGTCAATTTTCAGCGTTCATATGTGTGAATTGTTTTTCTATTCATGATATCATTCTTCGCAATCCAATTACCTACAGGGGTAGTTATTTAAAGATCATTGTTACACAATATAGATTCGATTTCTATGAATTTAATTGAACGTAATTATATGTTTTTTTTCTTTATTGAAGCGCACGATCGAAGCGAATCAGCGGTTTGGCATCCATTCAAATAGAACAATGCTAAGTCCGGCTGTTCACGACCGTCTTTCAAGCGATCAACTTGAAATTTTGTACATAATTAGAACTCGACCTAATACAAGTTGTGACGAAGCTTGAATTACAAAATTCGTTCTGTGACCTGAGATAACAGGTGTCATAGAGCCACAATATTATGTATATGAGAGAAAATTTCAAATTTTGGCGACATCTATCGAAGTCCGATGCTATGTTCATTTCAAGACTTAAGCTTAGTATTCTTTCTATTGAAGTGCAGCGAGCGTAGCGTTCGTCAAATCAAATTTGACAATGCTACATCCGGCTTTTTTCGATCAACTATTTTTATGATTTATTTTTCCAATGAATCTTCTTATTTACTTAAATATTGTAATTCCTCCTTATAATAGAGGTAGCCAGTGTGCCATTCGTCAGGTTGGATAATTAATACCGGTTAGGCTAGTTGAACACCGGCAACCATTTTTCACAGGTTGCCTCTGGGACGCAGCAACTCTTGCAATCGAAATTATATTTCGTGAAAATTTAGTTACCGAGTCTCCTCTAACTAAGGTTGCTGAAATTGCTTCTGAGTAGGAACTATGTTGCTACTGCACTTCAGTTTACAGAAGTTTCCTGAGAAGGCCTTGGTTCTAGGCTCGTTCAAATGCTTTGGAGGTATTCAATGATAAACCTAGACATTCTCCATATTTTTCAATGGATATCTGCCATATATGTGTTACGAAGACTAGTACGTCTCCTGTTGATCTCGGGTGACGATACCCATATTGTCAGTCACGATTTTGGAGCTCTCTAGATATCGAATGAGCGAGTTCGCCGATACCCATGATTACTAAACACTTTCGAAAGCGTTATGGCGAAACATACCAGGCATTTTTCAAGAACGCAAGGGTTTGAAATTTCCTCAAATTTCAATTGCCCAGGTTGAATCAAAGATTATTGGTAGTGGACATCACGTTCCTCACGAAATCACATCCTGATTTACCGATTAAAAAGATTGACCCTTGACCATCGGCAGAGAAACATTTTGGGTTATAAACGAATTATATGGCTTTTCTTCACATTTCGCTTTTTTTGACAATTAATTTATCATGCATGTACCTCGATTGTGTTAGGTTAGCGATAATTTTGGAGAAGGATAACAAATTTTAGGTCTTAAAATAGGAAAAGGCTATATTTACCTCAATGTACGAAATTTTTTCAGGCAAAATAGTTGATTGTGCTTGGACAATACATGTTCCAGCCTCGAGAGTGTGACGTAAAGATTATTTGTGGGCAAAGATTATGAGTTTGAGGCTTCATATACGATTTTCTCCACCCGAAAATTGGCATTTTCGTCTTTAAATCATTATGCTTCGGCAAAACTTACTCGATGAGTCGGAGCAACTGAAGTAACTGTTACATTAAAATTATATAAAATCATAATTAACTATTTGAGTAATCTATTTGTGAATGTTTGTAAAAAAAGTATATTTTAGCAGTTTCTTAATTTCTATACATCCTTTCATCCATAAAAAACATTATACAAATGGCACTTTCAGATATGTTCCAATATTTTTTTTATCCATAGGTCATAATGAGAATCAAATAAAATTACGTTTAGCATGGGAAATTCCATATACTGGGGTCAAAATATGTTCTTATGACTATTATATCAAAAAGAACCCTTAATTACATGTTTAAGATTTCAGTAAATTTTTAGCAGCGTAACCGAATTTTCATTGCAATGAAAGTATTTTTGCATCGTATTATCCATAATGAATGAAGCTAAAGATAGCATTCTTGCTATTTGAAAACCTCGTTATCCTAGAACATAATTAACCTTCACCGTAACTTGGGGAGCACACGAACTGGCTGTAGTGGAAAATGCGGACTTCTCTAGTCTAGTCAGTACCATAGAGATCATATAGTATAGAGGAGTGAAACCCCTATATAGCCCATGTATTCGTTGCGTACCATGTTCGATCTTACGCGATGAGTTATCCGTACCCCACTCTGCGGTATTTCAACTCGTTCCCCTTACTCTCCTACTACAACCGCGCGCTTAGATGATCTCGTGTAACCATATAGATCATAGTGGGGAACGGTAAAGTTTTTGAAACTTTCTCGCGTTAAGACGGGGCTTTACTCCTATATACTATGAGTATATGATCTCTATGGTCAGTACTTAGTAGAGACTTGTGTGTTATGATGGGGGGTTGTTGCTGGTCTTATTTGTCGCAGTGGCGTGTTAACTAATGTATGAATGACAATTGGTCGTGCAATAGAAATCATACCTTTTAAATTTCTTTTTGAATAATTAATGAATAAAACAGTATCCTCAGATGGCGTAAAGGCGAATACCATGGTTAGAAACGACAAAAAGAAGAAAGGTGGAAATTTTATGAATTATGATATAAAAAAATACACAAAAGCATACATTCTCAATAGTTAAGTTACCATGCCCAAACCACAGCTATACATTTTATGTTGGATGCGTTCATAAAGTAATAGTTAAGATAAAAAATATCACACATTATGTGAAAAGTTTGATAAAATCGGACTATTTTTTATACATCCCAATATCAAAGATCAGTTTATTGTAGAAGGGTCTCAAATTTTCAAAGTTCTCCAATGTATCATCGTTAAGGTTCCGATTCCCAATCTTAAAAAAATATAAGATAGTCAGAATAGTATAAGAATTGCTGATATTACTATTCAAAAATCAATGTTAGAAGCCGTTACTTCATGGTAATTGACTATTATGATTCAGATTCAGAGCTTATGTTTTATTTGTATAGTTTTAAGAATTATGATTTTACATTTGTCAGAGTCTTGTACAAACTTTTGTTTATGTTGTTTTACAATATTTGTGTCTAAAATCTAAGATTTCATTTTACTTTAAAATTATTCTTGCATGTCCGCATTTCCCTGACTTTATAACCCATGAAAAATGAATGATTTTCCGTATTCACCTCACATGAAGGAATGTAGGCGAACAAACTTCACTGCTAGAAAAATTTATGGAAAAATTACACTGTCAGGGTTGAAAATATGTTTTGTTCAAGCTCAATAAATTTAATTGCCGAAAACAGCGATTTTGGTGTAGAAATTTGTGTTTATGATCCAAAATGAATGGTTTACTGTCAAGAGTTGATCCTGACAAAGGTAGACAAATTTGCGCCTCACCCGTTCAACAGACCAACTTTTTTTTCGGTACTTCAGGTTGTCTGAAAACAGACCGATTTACTTTTGCCTGATGTGGTTTCGTGAGGTACGTGGTGTTCACCACCAATACCTAAGCTCTCATTCAACACAGACAATCAACATTTAAATAATTTCAGAGGCCTTGCGTTTCAAAACTGCCTAGTATGTTTCGTCATAACAATTTCGAGACTACTAGTAATGGGATAGGACTTTGATGAGAGCGATATGAAATTGGGCCCAAAAGTTAGGTAATAAGATTAAAAGTATAGCAAATTACTCCCGAAACTAAAATTCGCTAGCCAATTCATATACGAAATTGTGCCCCACTATTTTGGAGCTATAAGTGATTTTGAGATGATGCCAAACAATTATCTTTCAGTGCAATTTCTTTCAGGTAAATTTTTGTATGTGTTCTCCAAACGGCAATTCTAGGTTAGTAGGTTACTTCAAAGTGTATTTTTGAATACATAACATTACCTGAACACATAAGACAAAAGAAAACAGATATTATGTTCAAGCGGCAATGCTAGGTTGGTAGGTTATTTGCATTTGTAAGTTTGGGTAACTGTAGATAGGTAATTTATTGGGGGAAAAAACTACTACCACCCATCGAAGTGAATGATGCGGTAGGCACGCCTACATATGTTTTCGAAAAGTTGAGTCTAAAGCAGGTCTACCATGTGTAACGGGTTGCGTTACGAGATTGTATAGAACTTGGTAATGAACAGATTAGATCTCTTTTCGGCTAGCAAACTTGTCATATAATTATTTAAAGACATCTGCCGGTCGATAAAACATCGACTATGGAAACTAGCATTCCTGATGTGTGATGTCGCTAAATATCGCGAAGTGGGAGGTAGAATAACGGAAGTCGAAGAGAATTCATTGTGGTGTTAACCTTTAACAGGGTAAGTCGAGATTTATATTTCATTGTCTTTACATACATTTTCTAAATTTTTGCTGCTTATTAGGTATACATATATTCATTACACTGTCACGCCGTTTGGGAGTTAATACAGTTTACATTATCAATCCACGTGTACAATTCATTTCAAGCAATCCAGAATTTTATGCTAACTAGCAAATTTCAACCTTTCAAATAATATTCTTTCAGATACAATTTAATTATTATTCTTTCAAGTCACATTTTTAGTATTATTAATTCAGTCACATGTTAACTATTTGCTAATTTTAAATATCAATTGTAATCGTTTATTTCTTTCAGATTAAATTAAATTTTTGCCTAAATTGATATCTCGTCAAGATATCCATTTTGTAATAGTGTTTCACAATTTGGGAAAGATAACATTATCGGTTGTGGAATCACCTGGTTATTCCAACCGACGGTGTTGCTTGTCCTTTTGATCTCAAGTCAGGTACTGTTCGTTCTTTGAAATTACAGGGTTTGGACGTCTGAGGTTCCTCACCCCTTCACTCCAAGGAGGTTTAGTGACTTTCCTGACAGGACCGACTTCCAGTTCCTACGAGTTCCAAGGAGGGTAACATTTTCTTGTTCGAATGACTATAATTTCATTCTCTGATTTTGTTGTTTATCCGACGTTGTATTCCATTAATTTTAATAGAATCATTCGAGGTCTACTTTAATTCCTCTTATAGGATATTTCGTTCTTTTCAAGTTAATAATTGATTTAATTTTATAATTGTTTTCTTAAAATTCAATTTATGTTACAAACCGATTTAAATTTACAATTGTTTTTTTAAAATTCCATTTATGTTATAAATTGATTTAATTTTATAATTGTTTTTCTACGAATTCAATATTATTTATATTTCCAATTGTTATTCTGAAAAATTTGTAATTTAATTTTTTTTATAATTCAAATTCTGATGGAATATATGAATTGTTAAGTTGAACTTGTATTGTTTTTCTGAATTTACATCGACTGTTAAGCCATCTCGTAGTGCTTGTATTCTTGACTGTGAATTCATTATAGTTTTTTTAAGCAGTTGGCGCTTGGGCAATTCACCAGTCTTGAATCACAAGGCACGTTTCACTACGAGCCCTGAGATTAATTAATTTGAATTGAGCTAGTTGGGCCAATTAAAACCGACCCAAAGCGGGTCCGTTTCACTGGCGCCCTGAATAGAAGGGCTGCCGTTTCACATCCGTTTCACATGTTAGGATAGGTTAGTAGAATCCAGGTAAATTAAGTAAGGCATTTTAATATCATAGAAGACATGGATTCTGAACCTTGTAAACTTGGACGAGAAGAAGAAGATGTTTGAATTTCCGTCCCCAATTCGAAGGCGATACTAGACATTCGCACAGGGGTTTCCCAAAAACCACGTTACACAAAACAGTTGAAGTAGCCGACAATTAGATATCGAATGTGTCTCGCAATAAAATCGTGAGATAGGTTATTTCCAAGCGGTTCATTATTCAAAACATCAGTTGAGTAATGTTTTAATCCAATACGATACCTTTATACTTTTATAATTACATAACACGCTCCTTCATACAAAGTCGACGGTTATTGTCTCGGATTATCGCATTTTTATTTAACTTTACATTACGTTCTCTTTGACTGTAATCGGTGGCTTTTGAACATTTTTTAAATTAAAAGTTGTCCTCAGCTTTCAAAGTTAGCTTGCTACGAATTATTGGCGTTTATCAGACAAGAAGGATTGGAAACCCTAGCAAAGAGATGTGAGGCCAATTAGGAAAGAATTCAGCTCACTATTTCATTCTGACATGAAGGATTAACTTTACAATTTAAATAGTCACATTAAAATAAACTGTTCCCAGGTGATATTGTAAATTAGTAAGTGGCTTTGTAGTAGAATAAACTCTACATATGAAAACCCTATTTTTTAGGTTCTGATACACTCGTTTCCCTCTTACATGTTACATCATTATTATTGATATGCGTGAAAGGATTTGCGGATATCTTTTCATCATTAGCGTAAAATGCATTTTGGCAACTCTAGAAGCGTGGTAGATCTGAAGTATATATTTAAAAAAAGGTTGGACCCAGCACGGGCCCCTGTGGGATACCCGAGACAGCATTATGCAACTGGGATAAGGAACCACTGACACGAACTAAGAATGATGTGTTGGATAGAAAAGATTCTATCCATCGAAGCAGCTTCCCGCCGATTCCAAAAAAGTAAAGTTTGGCTAATAGCTTAATTTTAGGAACACGGTCGAACGCTTCTGAGAAATCTAAGTAGATTACTCCTATGGGCAGACTCCTGTTCAGCTTGGACGAAATGCCATTTAGGTTTAGAACAATTTTAGGTAATTCTTCGCAATAATAGTGCACTTTGAAACTTAAACAGACCTGTCTTGGTTGATGGTCATTCAGAGTATAACGTTATCTACTTTGTTGTATACATGATCGTTTCATAATTACAAATCGTTATTTTGCATGCTTATCATATTAATAATATATACTTCATCTTAACAACAGTTGATATAGCGGAGTGGGATATTAGAAGCATTTAATATTAATTAGACTTTTTGTAGTTCAAGGTTTATAAAACGATTTGAAATCAATAATATATATAGTGTCCTTCAACAAGTTGGCATCACATGGGAAAATCTTTTGACAACAATTTATTTTGAAACTCCATTCGGGCGATAGGTTTTGCTTAAAAAAAATGAGAATGGCTTACTCTAACGGGGACACGTTACTTTCGCTACTTTTTAAAAATGACATTTTCAATATAATCGGTCAACATATAAGCCTATGTTGACCGATTATATTTATTCGAATTTTGGAAAGATAAGTTGTTTCTATTCAGTTTTTGTACATGTGCCTTGAATTTGAACGTTCTATTGCAACTTTTAGAACCATCCATCTTTTCTCTATCTACGAAATTTCTGGAATATTAAGGGAACTAAAATATCAACTTCTACGAAACTGTCTCATACGAGTAGCTACTAACTTTACCAATTGTAGACAAAAATAAATTTTTCTCCAGATAATGAGAACACCCCTTCAAATTTGTGTTATGTTTGATGCAAAGTTAATGTATCTTCAACCATAGATATAGATAGAAATTATGTCAAATGGATTCTTTCAGTACTAAAATTACGTATTTGGGGCTTATTACTGTAGAAATTATTTTCCAATTCAATTGTTACTAGTCCCGCTATTGAACGCAAATAACAATTAAATTTGAGCTTTATTTTTTCTGTAAAAAGCTCTAACCCTTGAGTAGATACGTAACGTAGTCTGATTTGAATGAATTTCCATCCTAAATGCTTGAGGATACAGCAACTTTGCATCAAACATAACTTAATAATGGATCTTGACCCAGGTATGAAATATATATAAATTATTGGGAAATAGGTCACACTAACACATATACTTATTATTTTCGTCTTCTCGTACGTTTCGGTCTTACGATCATCATCAGAAGACGTTTCAATGTCTAGAACGGGGTTTCCTAAAACTAATTGTATCAAGACGAAAAGTCCTTATCGCATTAATTTCAATTAAAAACACGAAATTGTAACACATTGGTGTCTTAAGTATATGAATATGTATCAAGAATAGCATAGCAATCTACTGATATTCTAAGTCATCTCACGCAATGTTTGAATAAGACTGAAACCAAACTATAATACCCTCAAGTATCCACTTTCAAACCAGAGACTATACTTATATACATGACCATACATTCTGTTTTGTAAATATTGTTTACAGATTCCTGTATAAGTCTCATCGCTGTGTTTTGTTTATCTTCAGGAGTTGAAGGTTTTGAATTTGAAAAACATTCATATCATACTCTTCTCAAAATGTGGCTTCTTGATACATGTTCATTTATACTTAAAATATTAATCGGTTACAATTTCGAATGATCGTGTTGCTGTTCCTTATTATATTATATTAATGGGATAAGGACGCTTTCTCAATTTGTTTCAAGAAATCCCGTTTTAGACATTGATACGTCTTCTGATGATGGTCGTGAGACGGGGACGTACGGAAAGACCGAAATAATAAACAAATATGTTGGCATGACCTATTCCCCGAGAATTTATAAATAAATCAAATACAACGGAAGTTGGAGCGGTATTTTCATTTAATAAAGATAAACATATTTTTGTCGATAAATAGAAATTGAAAGTTAGCAGCATCATAGACCTGACAAGAAACCGTTTTGTGGAAGTTACATAATGTTGCAACATTCCAGAAAATTTGTGGATATTAAAAAATGACAAAGACTGAAAGCTGCAATAGAACGTTCCACTTTGAGACACATGAAAATGTTTGAAATTGAAACAAATAGGCTTATTTTTCACAGTTAACGGAAGTCACGTGACCCCGTCCGAGGAGGTCATTTTTCATCTTTGTTTTTCATATATGACGCCAACATTTTGAAGGTTACTGTATATATATAGAAACATTATGTAAAAAGCTGCTACTGGAAGCTGAGAAATATCGTCAAAATAATTCTGAAGAATGATTGATTTTGAATTGCCTGGAAATGGAATACAATGGAAATTCAATCACGTCATATTTTCAATATTTAAAAACTTGGTAATAATTTGTACTCATATTCACATAACTACCACTTTGCGTGTCAAATTTTGATTTCAATTATTCTGAATTATTGCATGTTACAGTAGCATTATAACTCATATTTCATTCCATGTTATTCATATTCAATTTGTCAATGTGTAGAATCGAACAAAATAATTAGTCAGATGAATATTGAATTTGTGTATTTCTGAAATTGATGATCCATCACTATATGTAGTGAAAGGGAAATTTACTAATCGACCTAAACATTTTATTTCCGTAAGTGGGGAAAATAGGAACTGTATTGTATGCGGTAGCTTTGGCATTCACCATCAGATTTCCAATCGCGTCTATAGTACTTTTTGTTTCATTATTCCAACAGCGTCTTTCTGAAATTGTATAGAATCAGCTATCAGGTGATGAAATTTTATTCTAAACTTGAATAATAATAAACAGTTTTTGTTTCCACTAATTCAATAAATAAATGCGAATATGTTCAGCTAACACCTTAGCTTCTTCCAAAGGTACTTTGTAATGTCTGTTTGAAGAAGCTACTGTCTAAGCGAAACTTAGTCACATTTATTTATCAAAGTAGTGTAAATCTAACTTCAATAAATATTTCATCTAAGTGTTTTTTTGGTTATAAATATATATCACACTCATATATTTAACCTGCGGAAGATTTCGAAATTAACATTTTGAGAATAACATCATCGAAGTAGTGACGTCATATTTTTGTGTTACACGTCATAGAGATAATATATAAATCTGTAGATAATGGACAATAGTTACTCTATAATAAGGCTACATTAAATTAATTGCTTCATGATGTCATGACAGGAAGGTTCACTATTCATCGTACTCTATATCAATAATTTCGACAGTTCCCCTGTCAGATATTATGATAATACATATAGTATAAAACATAGAGTTGTGAAACGTACATTCTGTCGAGTCAAATAAACGTTTAATGTCATGACATCGATTATAATTTTTAGATTTATGTTATGTTATTATTAAAGCTAGTGATTTCTAAGTTGATACTCATTCAAATAAACAACATTTTCAAATAAATTTTTCCAAATATCCCAAAAATAAGCGAGATATAACTTTCGTGATATATTTAAAATTCTAAAGTCAGCCCTGTGTATGGAATAGTAGGCTGATAAGATCCTTATTACGTGCCGTCACGAAACATGAATGGTGAAAACTTTGAATACATTATTTACACAGAAGCGTTTTATATTAGTAATAACAGGATGGTACCTTTCTTAATAAACTATAAAAGAGTTCACATTGTGGAAACAAGAGACTATAAATAAGAAATATTCACCCTTATCCACTAAAAACACTCTTAATGTACTGAGGACTTTACGGCTACCAAGTAGCCATTATCAGATTAAACTAAATTATAAATCAAAATGTGTCTGCTTAATTACTATTTGGGAATAATAATTCAAACAGGGGGTTACCCCCAGCTGGGGATGAATCGAAATTTGCTGCTTAAATTGCTTGTTCGTTTATACATCTCCATCCCTTCTTTGAGCTTGATATTTGTATGTGTTTTAAAAGTGATAAACTTGAGAAAGTACATGACCTTTATTCAAAAGATGTGAGGCTAATGCTGATTTTACACCATTATTTTCCTTTATATGTGCAAAATGTTCTCTTTAGTTTGACTAACATAGAGTCGTGTTCAAAATGCTATATGGGTCAAACTAAAAGGAACATTTCAACTCGTACTTAACAACAACAATAAAATTTAATAATAAAATAACAATCAAATGATAATGATAATAATAAAATAATGTATGATAATTAAAGATAATAAAAGAATATTATGATTATCTTTATTATTATTAAGAATAGAAAACTCAGATCAAAATCTATATTTAAATAAAAGAAGCTGAGATAATCTGAATTAACTAAAAGAGGAATAAAACTGAGAATATTAAATTGATTCCCAACCAGGATGAACCTAGAGGATCGAAACTGAATGAAATGATCCGTAAGTATTATTGAGCTTAACTTGAATAAAAACTGAGAACAACAATTTTGATCAAAAATCTTAAACAACTCTGATTTAGCGAAATCCACCCTTCTTACCAAAAACACTCTGAAGAAACTATCAAGTTAAATTAGTTGAAATTAAGTGTCACGTGATTTCTCAAGAGACCAATTCAAGCTAGAAAATATAACTGAAGGTTTCAGGCATTATCCCTAGTATTCGTAATGCGTCCTTTTTCGCAAGAACCAACCTACAATTCGGAAAAGAATCCCTGAATTGTTTGACCAATAAGCAATAAGATTCCTCTCTTGAGATCTTCAGTTCAGAATGTACATAAAACATCTCCAGATGGTTAACATTAAGATTTCACATGTAGCTACCCATTAATTTCTCGTCCTATATTGATTATTGATCTTGACAGGTCTATGATTTCCTTTACACAAAACCTTTGTGAACTTATTGCAACCTTCTTAACCATATCAGCTATGATATCATATCACCCTCGTTGAAGCGAGTGTGAATTGTCTTATATTCATTGTAGGAAATCCTTTGCTCTTCTCAAGCTACATTTGTTATTGAAAACATCTGGCAACCCCTAGATGTTCTTTACTTTCATATATTCTAATTTTACATGGAATTTTAATTTATTAAGAATGGTTTTGTTGCTGAATATTGGAAATAACCTGCACATAACCATTATTACAAGATATTGCCTATATAAAGAAAAATAATGATGAAAAATCATATTTAGCCGAACATATATTGAATACAGGTCACACATCTTTCAAGAAAGCTTATCACTTGTAAAACACACTACAGACAACTATCTTAGTAATTTAGAAAGGATGGAAACTTATAAACGAAAAAGCAATTTATAAATTCCGATTTATATCCAGCTGAGAATAACGCCTCGTTTGTATTATTATCCCCAAGTAGTATAAGAACAAGCACATTTTGATTTATCATAGAGTTAACTATGATGATGCTACTTGGTAGCCGAAAGGTCCTCAGTAGTTTGAGAGTATTTTTAGTTAATAATGGTGAATATTTCTTATTCTAAAGTGGTATCTTATTTTGAGTTATTCAAGAAATTAATTTCGAAATTTTGTTTATTTAATTATTTCTATACACAGCTTCAAAAGTCTCAACTCAGGAATAATCCTGAATTATTAAAATCATACATGTAACACCCGGAAGTGCCCGAAAACGGAAAAGTGTTAAAGCAAATAAGGGTGATAAGGGGAAGTAAGTGATCCACAGATCAGTTGCTTCTATTGGGAAGTAGTCTCAAATCACTCTAAAATATTGGATTGAATGTTTGGCGGTTAATGTACGTTCAATTAATATTTAACCAAATGTACCATGAATACGATTCTTCCAACTGACAACTCAATGAATAATAAACCCATAAGTGAATTATGAAACATTTCAAGGGAGATCTGGCTCAATATAGTTCGTTGAACGAATAAACACCAGCTTTTGATAATTGGAATCATTTGTATCCTCTGTACTAAAATTAGTTTGGACCAAAGTTTTCGTAGCCTTTGTATTCGTGTCTGATGTTTGAATAGGCTCATTCGCTCTTCGCATTGGATTAAAAGTAAATTTGCTAACATTTGTTGATCTTTGATACAGTTAACTATTCCGATGTAACACTTCACTGGAATAGTTAGATTTATTGTATTACTATATACAGCAAGAGTATGAAGTCTCCTATGATTGGGATGAAAATGTTCTCATTATCCGTATCTCCCAGAAATATATCATGTTGTTAATTAATTATATGTTCAATTTTGATTTCTTGCAGAAAAGTTTGTCATAGGCAATATAACACTTTGTGGGGATCAGCTCTTAAAGTTACGACTTAATGTCTTGCTCTACATAATAACAATTGGTACAGATACAAATCAATGACAATACCGTCAATAATGATTGATGACTATTATATCTATGAATATCTGAATGATGATGCCAATATATAAAGGTACGAATATATAATAACGTCATATACTGTTTAATGTTATTGTCCTAGTTAATCTAGTCTAAGATGTCAAGGTAGCTGTGCCAAACAATATGTTTAATAAACATATTGCTTTGTGGGTCAGCTATGAGATATAAACATATACTTGATAACATTACTAATAGAAATAAGGTCGCATTCTATAATTTAGTGATTTTAGGTATTCTCATATAGGGATGGAAGATTCCATCCCTACAACTTGTCTATCCATCCACTATTTGTTATGAAGTAGACGCAACTAAATTTCCGTAGTACGTTTTTTTAATTCTGAGTTCATAAGAGAAAAACCAGCCAGCGGTGGAAAAGATAGGCAGGGGAATTCTCCTGGAAATTTTGCAGGTTCTAGTCTTGAGGTATCATCAGATATTTAATTTATTAGTTCAGTTAAAAATTCAGCAGATATTACACATTATATAATATACTTTGAGGTGTTAATGTAATGTGGTTGAGGATTTTTCTTTAACGACCCAAATGGCATCGGGCAAGAATTACGGTTTACCTTTTGATTTTTTAAATATTTATTAGATTATGTTACAGAGCTGTGTGTTTACTCTCTAACTTTACAATACAGACTGCTTTTCTCCCCTATCTCAGGGTCGACTCTGTCCCTCTCTAAAGTGACCGTTCTAATATCTCGTCCTTGACGAAATACCCAAACTGAACATAATGCCGCCCCCCTTGAAAGGGATGCCTTTCAATGAGATACAGGAGATAGCATGAATGATGAAAGCTTATAACATTAAAAATAAGTACAATGTACGCTACCAACAATAATAATGATTATCACTCAAGTCTGTTATTAGCTCGATTATTAGTAATAGTTGGCTCATCAAGTGGAAAAAGACATATCTTTGTAATTGCACGCTTCACAAAACCTTTGAACGTTTTCACGGTCACTACACGCACTATACCATCAGGTCCAGGATGTAGCTCGGTGATGCGACCTCTGGGCCAAATTTGCGGTGGGATATTATCTTCTTTTAGGAGAACGAGAGCACCAATAAGAATATGATGTTCCTTCTTGAAGCGCCACTTGGATCGCTGCTGCAGGTGGTGTAAATATTCATGATGCCAGCGGGACCAAAAGTGTTGTGTCATTAACTTAATGTGGTTGAATCGGTCAAGCCGGTTAATAGGTATTTCTTGAACATTGAGCTCCGGGATTGCATTCAAAGATTCGCCAATGATGAAATGGCTTGGTGTGAGTGCTTCAAAGTCATTAGGATCATTGCTTATAGGACAAAGAGGGCGTGAGTTCAAAATCGCTTCTATTTGGATAAGTAGAGTTAAGAATTCCTCGTAATTCAAATGTATACTATTTAAAATTCGCTTGAGGTGGTGTTTTACTGACTTAACAGATGCCTCCCATAACCCTCCAAAATGAGGGGAGCGTGCGGGTATGAAGTGCCATTGTATTTTATCATCGGATAAATATTTCGCAAATACCTCATTTTTTGTGATTTCCTTGAATTCTTTAAGTAATTTATGATTAGCGCCCCTAAAATTAGTGGCGTTATCAGAATAAACATTTTTACAAATGCCCCGTCGTGATGTAAATCGCTTCAAGGCATTGATGAAACAACCAGTTGACAATTCCGACACCAACTCGATGTGCACCGCTTTTGTGGCCATGCAAATAAAAATGCAACCATATGATTTAATTATTTTACGGTTGCGCGTTTTTCCATCTTTCACAAGAAATGGACCTGCTAAATCGACGCCGCACGAGAAAAAAATGCGGGATGGTGTTATTCTAGATACTGGTAAATCACCCATTTGTTGTGTGATATCATTAGGATGCGCCTTGAAGCACGGGATGCATTTGTGAATGACACTTCTCACTATTTGTCGACCATTGGTCGGCCAATGTTTTTGCCTAACATATGAGAGTGTAGCTTGTGCACCTGCGTGCAAGTTACGTGTATGCTCATGCAGAATGATTAGGCTTGTGAGTCTGTGTTTGTGTGATACTAGTATGGGATGTTTGTGATCATATTCTAATTTTGCATGTTTTAATCGACCTCCTACCCTGATCAGACCCCTTTCATCAATGAAAGGATTTAATGACGCTATTTTGCTGTTATAATTTACCGTTTTAATCCTGTTCAAATCGTGAATTTCCTGAGAGAATGATTCACCTTGTGCTGCCTTTAATAGCACTTCCATGCTATAAGATAATTCGTGAGTTGTCAAAAAACCTGTTAATCGTGATTCTCGCGGTGCGCGCGCATTTTTTATGAAACGAATGCAATAAGCCGTAACGCGATTCAATCGAGTCAACGAAGAATATTTTTCGAATAGATCTGTGGTATATGAGATATTTAGCGCAATTGACTGAGCCTTGTATTCTTCAATTTCGTTGTGATTGCGTGAATGTGAACGTGATTGATTATGTATAGGCCAAAATTGAGATGCTTGTGATAAGAATGACGGACCCTGCCACCATAATTGTGAGTATCTTAATTCCTTTGGGTTAAGACCGCGTGAAACGATATCGGCGGGATTGTGCTGGGACGTTACGTGATGCCATTTATCTGCAACAGTTAATTCATGTATCTCGGCTACTCTGTTGCAAACAAAGGTTTTCCATGTGTTGGGTTGTGCAGAAAGCCATGACAACACTATTGTGGAGTCGGTCCAATAATAGGTTTCGTGAATATGCATGTCTAATGCTGTGATGACCTTGCTCATCAAATTTGAGAGCAATAATGCACCGCAAAGTTCAAGACGGGGTAAAGAAATAGTCTTCAGCGGAGCGACTCGCGATTTTGAACAAAGTAATCTAACTTGTATGCATCCTTCATTATTCTTAGTTCTTAAATAGACGCATGCGCCATATGCACGAATTGAACTATCACAGAAACCGTGAATTTGTGTCTCGATCGCGTTTACTAATGAAACATGTCTCGGTATATTTATAGAATTAATGTGATTCAATTGCGTGTAAAATTGTGACCATATCGTGAATAGATTTGTCGGAATTTGTTCGTCCCAGTCTAACTTGAGTTGCCATAATTTTTGTAATATTATTTTGGCATGTATAATGACCGGACTAAGCAAGCCTAGTGGATCAAAGATTTTGGCAACAGCAGATAAAATAGTTCGCTTCGTAATTTTATTATTGTATGATTGATCAAAATTTGTTTTGTATTCAAAGCTGTCCGTTGAAGCGTTCCATGAAACACCTAAAGTTTTTGTGCATTCATTGTCAGTGATAACGTAATGAGAGATGTTTTCATTTTGATTTGTTAACTCAATCAAGACTTCGCTACTATTTGAGCCGAATTTCCGTAGTTCGAAACCGGCACTATTTAAAACGTTCACTAATGTTCTCCTGATTTCGTTTACGGCTTCTGAATTATCGGCGCCAGTTAAGAGATCGTCGACGTAAAAATCGTTTGATATTATCTTACTTATATGTGGATGTGACTCTTGATTGTCAATGGCTAATTGCTTTATGCATCGGGTCGCTAAAAATGACGCTGACGCAGTGCCGTACGTGACTGTGTTAAGTCTGTAGTGTTCTAGTGGGGCATCTGGTGTCGTACGCCATACGATTGTAAATCGCGATGAGCCTCGTCAATTATAATTTGACGATACATTTTCGTAATGTCGCCCGTTAATACCACAGCGTGTTTTCGAAATCGCGCAATAATGGCGAATAGGTCGCTCTGTATGGTGGGTCCTACCTTTAGCGCGTCGTTTAATGACAAACCACTCGATGACGTGGCCGAGGCATCGAAAACTACACGTAATCTAGTAGTCAAGCTTTCTTTCTTTTCAACCGCGTGATGAGGGCAATAATATTTAATAGTATCGGATCCTGAATCAGGAGGTACCTTGGACATATGACCCAATTGGATGTACTCTTTCATGAATTGTACATAATATTCACGCATCCCCGGGTTTTTGTACAATTTTCGTTCAAGCGATTCAAACCTTTTTATAGCACCTTCGAGGGTGTTTCCTATCTTTGTGACGTTGTCTCGTACTGGCAGTTGTACTATAAACCGGCCTGTGCTGTCACGACTATAATTTTTTAGGAAGTGTGCTTCGCATTCCGACTCCTCTATGGAATATACGGGTACTTTACTAGTTTCTTCAATCCGCCAGAAACTTTCTAATTGATTTTGAATCTCTGTATTGGTGGTTGAAAGATGGGAGTGACATATGAGTGAGTGTAACGTATGAATTGACCCGGAAATGATCCAGCCGAGTAAGGTGTTTTGCAGAATTGGACCGACGCGGCCAAGACGTATTTGCCCAATGCACATCAATTCGAAGAAAATGCTCGCTCCCAATAACATGTCTATATTGGAAGGAATATCAAATTGTGGATCAGCGAGCTTGACGTGTGATGGTATGTGAAATGGTGTGCGATCGATTTTTGTCTGAGGTGTTATGTTCGTTATGTTGTTTATTACGAGACATTGTAGGTTTGCAGAGTATTCATTATAAAGTGATTTTATTTTAATATTGGTTCGTTTTGTGATGTTTATTATAGCTTGATTTATACCAGAAATAGGCATATTGAATTTAAAAGTTTTTATACCAATTTTATCGAGAAAATCATCTGTTACAAAGTTCGATTGAGACCCACTGTCAAGAAGTGCACGACACTGTACGGGCCTTTTATTTATATCATAGACTGTAACGAGTGCTGTTGATAGTAAAACGAAAGCGTCTGGTTTTTGTTGTGAACAATGCGAACTCATGCTATAGTTGTTCGGATTTGCTCTGTTTGTATTATTTGCGTGGTTACTTGAGTTTTGATTATGTGAATGTGAGTTACGTGTGTCCGAGTCGCGATTATTTGATTCTGTATGCTGTATGTGTCGTGTTACGAGTGTAGCTATTTTGATGATTACCTGATCTTTGCCGAATGTTTGTATCTGTGCGAGATGAACCGGGTGCTGAGTCTGTGTTGCTCGGTGTGCGAGAATCTGAGTGTAACAGGGTGTTGTGACGTCGTGAGCATTGTCTGCATGTAGATGATCTACACTCTGAAGTTGCGTGCCCGTTGCGTAAGCAATTCGTACATAGATTTAAGCGCTTTATTTCTACGTATCTTGTGTTTACGGGCAAGTCAATGAATCTTTGACATGAATAAATGAAATGACCCCCTTCACACAAAGGACATTTCATATTTGTGGCTGAAAAGTGAGAATATTTCATATCGTGTTTTTTGATATTAATGTTTGGTAGATTAATGCTCCTCTCAATTGCTTCCAACAGGTTGCATCGCTCTTTTAAAAACATGGAGAATTCCAATATTGTTGGTGATTTACTGTTTTTAGAATAGGTCTCCCATTCTCGCTTTGAAATGGGGTCTAATTTCGAAAATAAAATGTAAATTAAAATCGTATCCCACGTGTCTACTTTTTCACCTAAATTTTGAAGAGATCGAAAATGCATGTTAAATGAGTCTGCCAAATTGCGTAATGAATTATGAGATTCTTTATTTAAAGTTGGAATGTCCATTATGTTTTTTATGTGAGCATTTATTATTGCTTTTGTATTTTCATATCGATCCTTGAGTAAGTTCCACGCTATGTCATAATTTGATTCGGTTATTTTCAAAGAGCTTATGACATGAGCCGCTTCACCTTTCAAGGATGCTTGTAGGTAATAAAATTTCTGAACTGTGGTTATTGTGAGATTTTGATCGATAAGAGTCTTGAATGTGTCCCTGAATTGCGTCCATTTGTCATATGATCCAGAAAATTCTGGTAGATTAATCTGAGGGAGCTTTACGTTTGGTTGATTTGTGTACCTATCACTTTCTCCGCCATTGGTGAAAGTCGAGCCATTAGCCGAATTGTCAACTAGAATTCTCTTTGCGCGGGCTGTTGATGCGAAATATTTATCCTCAAATTCTCCTCTTTCTTTGTCCGTGTCTGAATCGTCATCTAAACTTTCTATTTCAAATTGAACTTTTCCGAAGTCTGCCCAAATCCCGGCTAGAGTGTCAAATCGCGCTTGTAACTCTAATATTTTTGTGTCCGAGTCGAACATTGTTTCATCTACATATGTATTGAATCGAGTTAGCATCCCTTTTAACTGCCCACGGCGCTTTATTAGTACTCTCAATTGCTCAGCCACAGTTTTATTTTATTAGAAAATTATAAATTTCGTATAATCAAACGCGTTATAATTATGAGGTACTAATTATTTGACTAATATTGGAAATTTGCTCTAAAGTATCCAGAATGAAACGATTTCAACATAAATTTGAAGTAAGGGATAGGGAATTATTATAGTAATATGGTAAGACAGAGATGGAATGGAAAGGACTGACCTGTTAAGCACCTTATTGTGGTGAGATTATAACGTCGCTATTCGTCTGGCTGCTACGATGCGGTTTGCAAACGCTACTTCTGTCCAGATGTCCAGCTTTCTACCCTGCCTGCGCTTTCTTGACTGCAACGGTTGGTTTTCTTGATTTGTGTTTGTTTGATTTCACTTGTTTTGTAGATTAATAATTACTGATTATCCGGTTACGAAGGACCATGTAATGTGGTTGAGGATTTTTCTTTAACGACCCGAATGGCATCGGGCAAGAATTACGGTTTACCTTTTGATTTTTTAAATATTTATTAGATTATGTTACAGAGCTGTGTGTTTACTCTCTAACTTTACAATACAGACTGCTTTTCTCCCCTATCTCAGGGTCGACTCTGTCCCTCTCTAAAGTGACCGTTCTAATATCTCGTCCTTGACGAAATACCCAAACTGAACAGTTAAGCATGTCAACAAAAATAATAATATATTCAAATTTAGTTCGATGAGTACTATAGTATTCTCACTTTATATTTTACGAAATATAGGATGTTAAATATAAACTTTATTTATTCTTAATATCCACTATATATCATCAATGTAATGTGTGGCTCGTCTCGCTATTATCTACATAGCTTTGTCAAAACATACCTAGTAATGGTGCTGGTGAAGTTTTTCATTTAACAATATTTCTTTATTTATTTGTTTATTTATCTAATTACACTGGCTCAGCGGGAGAAATCCCTCCGAGCGCTCAGGGTTACATTTAATATAATTACAGAGTAGGAATTGAAATTAACTAATATACGCTGCTTTACAAATATCATTAGGGTTACAACAAAATATATCAACAGTCAAACCGATCATCTTGTAGAATCTACACATTTAGAAAATTGGAGAAAATAATAACGTATTTGTTCTGCAGAGTGGTAGATAAAACATTTGTGTGGAACGGGTGTGAGCAGATGTAACATGTAAATTCAGCCTTGATAAAATCACAGGACAGTCAACTAGGTTATGAATGACCTTATAAAGGGATGAGATACTATGAATTTCCCTACGTTTACATAACTCTAGACAAGAGAATCTATCAAATAGAGCCTGGTGGGAAAATTCAATAGATTAATAATTATCATCTGCTTTGAACGCTAAATATTTTAGGAAACGCCGATTCACTCGCTCTAGTATTGAACACTCACATACTACGTGATGAATAGACGATATAATATAAAACTAGTATAAGATAAAATTGACTCTGAAACCAGAATAAGTATTAAATTAATTAAATATTATCATTTTTCTAAACCTCATTCAGTTGAATTATTTTTCCATTATCCCTTTTTGTGTCAGTGATGTAAGGTTTTGAGTAATCCAACAGAGGGTTCGAGAATTACAGATTCTCTGCTTCAGTGCATCAAAGATATGCCGACTCATCAGAATTCTATTAACAGGCTGGAACTACCAGACCAATTCAAAGGCCCGGTTTTCAAAAGTGGATTGAACATAAGGATGCCGATGATATCTATAACTTTATTCACTCATTCATCTTTTTATTTATTCAGCTACCCATTTATTGGCAGGTAACCCCATTATTACTACAAAATTATCACTTGATGTGGGCAGAGATCAGAGTTTAAAAAGACCTACAATATTGAGGAAGGAAAATAAAAAAGGAAATTTCATTCAAGTTTGACTTTATGGAAACAAAATGGAGAAAAACAAATGAAACCATAATTTATAATATTTGACAATGTTAATTAATCACATGTTATCTGATGAAATACATAAGAAGTCGATGTAATCACTATGACAGCGTTCGTAATAGATGTTAATGTATTTAAAAATCAATTTGATGAATAATAAATTTGTTCCATGAATATGACACCATCATGTTACAAACAACTATATCTCATCTGACAATATGGAAAATGAAAATAGGTGTGTTGAAGGATGGCGCACAATGTAATGGAAGCTTGAATATTTTGAGTATGAATATACGCCTGATTTTATCCTTCGATCACATAATTGGTCCACATTCAGTTCATTACGGATGTTTGTTGAAGAATGAATGCGACGTATTTCAAGTTCTAAATAATTAATGAATTCCAGTAATTTGTTCTGTATCCATAATATTCCCATGATATCAACTTGATAATAGGGTGACCATACAATTGAAGCTTATTCACGGTTGGATTTTACTAAAAAGCAAAAAATTGTTTTTAAAGCAGAGCCACACTGTTATAATAAATAGTGAATTATCAATTTTAACATCCAGATCTAATTTCATCTTTACACCCAGTTTAATATACATTAATAATAATACGATATCGGGAATTTGCTTGTGGCTTATAAAATCTTATAGTTTTAAATTTTTAATATATCTAGATTGGATATAAATTCTCGGGAAATTGGTCACACTAACACATGTGCTTATTATTTTAATCTTTACGTAAGTTTCGGTCTCACGACCATCATCTAAAGACGTATTAATGCCTAAAACGGGATTTCTCAAAACTAATTGTATCAAGCACAAAGCGTCTCTATCGCATTAATTTCAATTAAAAACGCTCAAGTCGCCGAAACAAACAGAAACACGAGTAATCGGAATTGTTGCACATTAATGTTTTAAGTATATGAATATGTGTCAAGAATCCACTGCTTAGCAATTTTCTTATGAAATTCGGAGTCATTTCAAATAATGTTTGAATACGACTGAAACCAGAAAATATAACGCTCAAGTATCCACTTTCGATCCAGATGTTAAAGATTTATGAGGTAATAGAAAAAGGTTCACATACCTCATTAGAAATATTGATATTTGAGCATTCTACAGAAAATATACTTTTAACATTTAATTAATAATAATTTAATAATTTAATAATTCGTATAAATCTGATTTAATGATTGTCTGCTCTATGATTTACAGACGTTTCGTAATCGAATTGATGGTTATAATCAAAACTATGTCTAGCAAGGGCAGTGAAATTTTTCCTTTCAAGTATTATACTTACGGCCTTGGCCATACATTCTTTTTTGCAAATATTGTTTAGAGATTCCTATACAATTTTCATCGCAATCTGAACAATTTAATTTGTATACTGTGTAGGTTTGTTTATCTTTAGGTATTAAAAGATTCAGATCTGGAAAATGTTCACAAACCCAGTTAGTAGGTTTATGCACAACATTTGTATTATACTTTTTAAAACATTTCCTAATTTTCTCTGAGGTCTCCGGAATGTATGGTGATGTTATAAAATTATCTGTGACCGTTTATGTTCTTTATGTATGACGTTCCATTATCGATTTTGTTTATCCTTTCTTTAATGATGAGGTTGAAAAATGTTTTCGGGTAGTCATTCATTTCCAGTCTATTACGAACGATTTTAAGATTTTTGGGACGGTCCTCTGGGTGAGACAATTTAACAGCGCAAAGGCTGTTTATAACACTTTTTTTTGACTTGTTGCTGCAACTGAATGAAAGTGAAGATATCGTTGAGACCAAACTTCTTTAGTGAACCACGAAGTTTTTATTTTTCCATCTGAATCATGCCTAATGTTCATATCTATGCAATTTATGTTCTTGTTCGCTTCTATTTCATAAATAAATTGAAGTTTACAGTGAAAATTGTTGAATTCAGTTATCGTGTACTGAATTTTATCATTGGAAACACACATTAGACAATCATCTGCATACCGTTAAAAAATATTATTGTCCTTATTTTAGATATCTTCAAATATTTGTATTGATTCTAGGATGTTTAATTTCAAACCTTTACTCTCGAAGTTGAAAATATTAACCTCTAATTTTAGGACGATCTGAATTGTACCTCACATCCAGTTTTTACATTACAACGCGATCTTCCAATGTTAAAGATATCACACTCTGAATATGTTTATTAAACCTATTTGTTTTAACTTTGGCATTGAACAGAATATGTCACAATTTATTTTGAGATTTGAATTTAACTTTTAAATTATGTTTCAATAAAATCATTGCAATTTTTTCACTTATAGAACCAACATATATTAGGGGAACATTTTGAAAATGAAAGAGATAAATGCTTGAGTAACGTAATTCCTGCTTTTTTCTATTGATCAATCTGGATATAATACTAGGTAGAAATCGATCGTTGATGGCCAAATGACCTTAACTATATTCAATTCTTCGTTCAATATTTCATCATCATTAGAATTTATGCTGCTAGTTTGTGGGTATGAGGTCTATAGGATGAATCAGCAGTGGTTGTAAACGTGAATGTAGGTTTTCTATAAATGTTGAGGGTGATACAATTATTAAAATTCATTAAGGTCTGAGAAATTTATTTCATTCTCTCTCTCTCTCCTTCTCTGTCTGTTTTCAGAGTGAAATGAATGTAAGGATGAATATTGTTGATTGGTGATGAAATCGAACCAGTTGTCTTGATGTACCTTTGGGGTAAAATACCATCTAGGCTCTAGAAATGGATGTGTTTTAGGAGGGAATTCTTCATAAATCCTTCAATGAAAGACATAAAAATGGATGTCGAAAAATTACTCAATGTTGAATGTTGAAATTTATATATAAAACGAGCATAATGAAAATAAAAGCAGCCTACTAGGTGTTTCATTTAGTATCATAGTACATAGTTAGTTATGGTTCTTAGTCACACTTATTATTGGGTGGCAATTTCATGCTAATAAAAATTGAAATTCCAATTTATGTAATCACATTGAATGTCATTTGAGTGAGAATTTCGAATCGAGGTGTGACCAAGTTCATCTTGTATTATTGAAGATGATTACTTCTTGACAGTTTTGCTCGAGACGTCTATCTAAAATCGCCGTCGACTTTAGTCATGAGGAAATATAGCAATGAGTTATTAACATCATAATACAAAATTTCATTGTTCACAGGAAATGCCGAAGGATGAGAATAACCGTGTTATCAAGAAGGGGAAGAGATGAAAAGGTACAACGGCTTTCAAGATAAGTATAGTTAGTGAATTGTTGCTCGCAGTAATTAAATTCGTTGGTATGTAGCTTATAAACATATCATTCACTAACACATCATCTCTTTCCTTTATCTCAACCCCACTCATCATATTCTAAAAGCTACATGATGATACTACATACTTTAAATTTGGGTTCATGTAAATGGAATTAATATTAAACATACTTCCATTTACTCTACCACATGAGAGTCTTGGATGTATGTCTGCGAGTCAAGAAGTTGTCTCAACCGTAACATATATTTTAGGACGGCATGATATGATGTATATTGAACGGCCTAAATGTAAGGTTCATGTGTATACCATTGGGAAACCGGGTAGTTTTGTTGGATCAACATTAAAAAAATCAACATAATCACCAATCTGGAGAAAAAATAGCAGGAGTTCTGTGTTGCCTGCAAAAGAAAAGCGGAAGACGCACCTACAGAGAGACCAACTAAAATATTCCATGAAGAATCAGCTTCATGGTTTTCCCTCAGATTTTTCTTCAGAAACATTGACTTCTCGGAATTTAAAATGCTTCAAAGAAAATATGTACAATAAACGTAGCAAACAAAACATTGCCAACTTTGCCTCGCTCTGCCAACGAAGTTCACCGTTATCTACAAGAACATTTGTACAGAACGCCAAGAGAGGAAAATTTTGTTCTGGATAATGGAATTGTAATTTTTAGCTGTCAAACAAATTTGAAATTTTCGAGTTTTATATATATGAATGGCACATTTCACTAATGCACAACATTTTTCACACAACTATTTACCATAAATGGACATTATATACCGCTGGTGTTTAGTTTACTGAAAAACAAATCAGAAGAAACTTATAGACTCTGCTTAGAAAAAATTAAGTTTATTTGTACTCTCAACCACTCGTTTCATTCTTGGGAAAGTAGTGGTTGATTATAAAATTGTCATTCATAATGCAGTTCGTAAAGTGTGGGATAACGTTACAATTATTGGTTGCCGCTTCCATCTTACTAAGTGCTGGTAGCGTAAAATATAAAAGTTGGGGTTAAGTGGTGAATATAAGGACAAACGTTTTGAAACTTGAAAGTGGCTTCGTTATGGTTTTGGTATGGTATCCAAATTTGGTGAGCGATTCTTTCGAGTTACTCACGATTATAAAACCAAGTGACGATAACGGTTTTTGCTGATTATTTGGTGGATTATTTTATATCCGACGAAACAACTTTTCACCACACATTTGGGGGGAAGTTTCTTTAACTCTAAAATAGAATCACGAAAGTTTGCGAGTACTTTCACTCTCATTCACATAACTCTTTTTATAATAGTTCACCGACTATTTTTTATTTCATGGATGTTTTATTGAAATTTCAATTGGGAGTGTACATAAAATGTAATAGTGTAGCTAGCTACTCCTTGTAAATCTAAAAACTCAGCCATAATTCGGAGACAAGATTTGTTGCAAAAATTATTGTTAGAGTTGGAACAGCAAAAGATAACTTACTCTCCATTTTGTTGAAGTTGTTTCAGATATATGAACACAATCCATAAAATTAGTAGTATTATTATGTATAAATTGTCAATGTTTTTCTCCCGAGTGTTATGTAAGATGTATGTATTATAAGTACATTATATTCTTGATCATATGTTACACATTTTTTCACTACACTAATTTATTGAATGAATAAAGCGATTCCGTAAGATCCGCAAATTTGGTAGTGGATTGTGGAGTCAATATTAGCATGACAGAGACGTTTGATGGTTGGAAATCCTCAACATAGTAACAAATTAATTTTCACAGGAAAATGACGCAGATTTCGATCACGAAAAAGATGTTAATGAAAATTTTCATAATATTGAAAAAATAATTGATATAAACCGTTGAAAATGAAAAGAACAAGGAATTCAATATTACTTTGATTCAAAATGGACCAATTGGGTCTATCGGACGGTTTGGTAGGACGAAGAACTCACATGCAAAAACAATAAAACGACAGATCTAGTTGTGGTGGAGGTATCCTCTGAAATATATAGTACAATTCAAATTGAAATAACAACACATTTCATGTTACAATCAATAGAAAAAAGTTTTGATTCTCCAGATCGAACAGTGATAACACGTCTATCAGTTCCAGACAGCTGTTTCGCTCGTCTCATGAACTCAAACAGTTGAACGATCCAGACGATGAAGCCAATGATCAACGATTTCCGGCAGAAATATAACTACCAGTTTAGAAAATGTTTGGAAACCCTAGATGTTCCAACACCATCTGCTAGAAAGCAGATGTTCCACTTACAATCTTATTCTCAAGGCCACGCATTAATAAAATAGATCTAGCGATTCAAAGAATCGACGGGCACAGTTGGGAATACAACCGTCAGGGGACAGTCCCGAAACAATGTAAAGTGGAAATTAAGAGGATCACTTAAAAAGGAATACCACCCACACTATCAATTAATAATGATTCATGACCCAGGTATGAATTTATATCATTTATATACAACCTACATCATCTTGTGATTGAGAAATATAAAAGTGGCAAGACAGACCACATAATTCAATTTCTCAATAATATTAATTTTATTGTAAACGTAAAAATATTACTTGGACGCCTATGGTGGCAAAATTGCTGCATCAACAAAATTTTCATTGTATTTCAGAATTTTGAAATCATTAATTATCTTTGTCACGAATTTCGTATTCTCAAAATCGGACGCCAGAATGTCATGTGATGAATATCATACACGAATTTCATGTTTACCTGAGTACTGTGAAGAATTTCGAATCCCCCATAATTATTATAGCTGAAAGTTACATTGTTTCAAAATTTATTATAGTTTAGTTGTATAATTCAGCTTCAATTAGATGAATATTGTATTGAGCTGTTCGTAACTTTATGATATTTTGTTATAACAATAAATGATAAATACGTTCTAACTGCAAACTAAAATGAATGCTTCTTGATATGAATTCCATGCTCATTTTCAATTGACAATCAACGTTCTGATATGACATTTCTGGGAATAATATCTAACGCCCACCACCCTACACAATTTTAACCTTAACACTTGTTCACTAAAAATACTATTAAAGTACTAAGGACGTTTTAGCTACGAAGTAGCCATCATCAAAATGAACTGAATAAGAAAGCAAAAAGTACTTGTTTAAATACTATTTGAGGCTAATAATGCGAACAAGGGGTTAGCCTCAGCTGGAGATAAATTTGAATTTGATAAATTGCTTTTTCGCTTATACATTTTAGAAGGGACGGAATTGTATAAGCGAAAAAGCTTCCCATTCCTGAAGATATTCCAAATGAGTAATTTGTCAAAATCCCTGAAATTAAAATTCGTTTTATTATAATGTTTGCAGAGCCTTAAGGAATAAAATTATCATAGTTCATGAATAACATTCTTCCTGTAACGTGGCATCTACGCACAATGACACTGCTGATCCTTCCTTCTTTGTGGGTGTTCCGAAATATCCATTATCCGCCACCAACCTCACGGTGTTCATTAAGTAAAAATAAAATGTTCCGCAATTCGTTGTATACGTTCCAGTAGATATTTGATCTATTGCTGCTGCCAATGTTGCCATTTTCAATTAACTGTACTCAAACGATACTTGCATAATGCTGTGGCGTATTTGGTGTTGATGATGGTGTCACTCTTTCCCTCACACTTCATTGGAATATAATACTATTCTATAGTATTATTTATTCTACAGTCTATTATAAACGTTTTTTATCAAAAATGAGAATATGTTTATACATAATATAATAATATAAATTCTTCGTGTCGTACAAGAACCAATATAACATTTTTTCTTATATCTATGGTTTTAGCGTTTACGTAGTGAAAAATATTTTCAGCTCTTGGAAGTTGAATAATTGAACTCAAATTCACACAAGGCTTGTAACATGCCAGATACTGCAACATACAGGCTGAAGTGTGGTCGCTGTGATGCCTCGTACATAAGGCAAACTAAACGTTGTTCACTCTCAAAATCGACTAACAGCGCCCTATAGTGTCCCATTATAAGTTTCAAAGAAAGTACAACTTACAAGAGGGCTACCTCGTCCCGAAACAAAACAGTTCCCATCTTAGTCACATTAAACGATTTGAATAAATGTCAAATTCGCACGGCCATATTGACAACGGTGCAATCGTCTCCAAAGTGGTCTAGATGGATTCCGGAAGATTCGAACGGATATTTTCGTGAAAATACAGAATTTTTTTAGACTTATCACAATACTTTTTCGTGAGTGAGGGAAGTAAAAATGTAAGCCCTAATGTAATGAAATGATCTCTATACATGTTAAATTATTGTAGTGATAATTCATCATGATATTGTTTATATATTATTCACCTACTTGTGAATCTGTATTGGTATTTTTTGTTTATTTATTGTCAAAACTGTATGCAAGATTTTGTTGAATAAAGCTTTATCTTCTCAGGTCATTAGCTTTTTATAACAATTATTATAAGTCTATTGAATTTAGAAATACGTAAGTTAGTTTCCTGGATTTTATTGAACAAGTATATTTACTTATATTTCACCATTAGTCCAGGCAACGAACCGGAAAATAAAAATAAATATGGTAAGCTAGAATTTCAAATTTTTTTCCGCATTTTGTTCCTAATAACCCATAGATCATTCATGACTATCAAGACCGCGGGGGTCGGCCTTTCTACCCCCTCAAAACGGGGTTTCAACCCCTCAGAGAAGCATTCTTATAAAAACAGTCCAAAATTAATGAATTGAGAGCCGAAAATGACCCCTAGTATGTTTTTTGGGTCGCTGATCACGATTCCGCAGTTAGTTTTCTCGGAAAACTCCCTCCAGATGAGAAATTTGGGAAATTTATATATAATATGTAATTTATAATTGTGTTGCGAAAATGACCTCTAGTAGGTTTTTTGGGTCGCTGATCACGATTCTGCTGTTCTTTTCCCAAAAAACTCTCTCCAGATGGAAAATTCGGAAAATTAGAGATTTTCCTGAGACGGTTGTGAATAATAAAGTATAATTTTGTTGCAAAAATGACGTATAGTAGGTTTTTTGGGTTGCTGATCACGATTCCGCTGTTATTTTTCCCAAAAAACTCCCTCCACATGGAAAATTCGGTAAATTTGAGATTTTCCTGAGACGTTTGTGAATAATAAAGTATAATTTTGTTGCAAAAATGACCTCTAGTAGGTTTTTTGGATCGCTGATCACGATTTCGCTGTAATTTTTCCCAAAAAAGTCTCTCCAGATGGAAAATTCGGGAAATTTGAGATTTTCCTGAGACGTTTGTGAATGATAAAGTATAATTTTGTTGCAAAAATGACCTCTAGTAGGTTTTTTGGGCTGCGGGTCACAATTCCGCTGTTATTTTTTCCAAAAAAGTCTCTCCAGATGTAAAATTCGGGAAATTTGAGATTTTCCTGAAACGGTTGTGAATAATAAAGTAGAATTTTGTTGCAAAAATTACTAAAGGTCATGACTAGAAGTCATTTTTGCAACAAAATTCTACTTTATCATTCACAAACGTCTCAGGAAAATCTCAAATTTCCCGAATTTTCCATCTGGAGAGACTTTTTTGGGAAAAAATACAGCGGAATCGTCAACCCAAAATACTTACTAGAGGTCATTTTTGCAACAAAATTATGAATTATATATTATATATAAATTTTCCAAATTTCTCATCTGGAGGGAGTTTTCCGAGAAAAATAACTGCGGAATCGTGATCAACGACCCAAAAAACATACTAGGGGTTATTTTCGGCTCGAAATTCATTAATTTTGGACTGTTTTTATAAGAATGCTCCTCTGAGGGGTTGAAACCCTGTTTTGAGGGGTAGGAAGGTCGACCCCCGCGGTCTTGATAGTCATGAATGATCTATGGGGTATCAGGAACAAAATGCAAAAAAAAAATTGAAATTCTAGTTTACTATATTTTTTTTTATTATGGCCTTTTTCCTTGCTTATTGCCTGGACTACATAGTGTGTGTCGAGTGGATGATAAGTTTCGTTCGGAAGTGCTCACCACTTAGAAACATATATCATTGTTCAGCTAATGAGAATTATGCATCTATTATTGAATGAGAATTATATTCTAGTGAAGTTGATATAAAACAAGCTAACATTTCCTAAAGCTTCAAGTAGTTTTATGTTTATGTCGATTTTGATTACGTCATTACGTCAACTTCTATCGAAGAACTAGATTACCTGTGAACATAAGACTCAACTTCAAGAAGTTAAATGGTATATTAAGAATCGATGGTGTACTTTGTGATGAATCATCATATTGATAAAATGAAATCGCAGATAAACTATCGGAACATAATCAAAACTTCAAACCCCAAAATAAGCTATCTCAAATTATTACAATGCTTAAGATAAAACGAATAAGTCTGGGAGTGTTGAGAATGTAACAACTTTTGAATCAGATATGATGAACATTACTTCCAATTATGTTTTGAAACAGGACATACCTTTGTCAAATTTAGATCAAATTAAAATCTTGCTAATTAGAATAGATGTTTCCAATTAAACACTCTAGGATCGGTAGAATTTTTCAAAGGTATGACAAATAATGACAGTGAAATTTTAAAGTAAGTACTATACAGCATTCTTTCCGATGACAAAACACAGAAATCCCCGTAATTCCGTTACTTCTATCTGCCTAGCATATCTCTGCATTAAAGTTTCCTAATTACCCTAGTAACTTTACCCTATTATCTTCATCCAATTACCCCATCCCGGTTTTTCTTATATTTGACTGTACATATCTGAAGATCTCCTACGTTAATTCAAACATTTTTATCGTGTTATATATGTCATAAAAGGTGTTTTGTGTTATCATATTATTAGTTTCAGCTGAAATCAAAGACAGGCGTGGCACTAGTTGGAATTGACCGAAAAGGGATAATAGAATTCTATTTGCTGCAACAGTCATATCAAATAAGATGTTAATGAAGGTTTTTAAAATATTTATCTACTGAAATTGACTGAACCCTCAGTCATCTAGACTCAGACGATTAGATTAATTTCCACCTACTATACATGAAGTAGAGGTGAAGGAAGCTTATTGATCACGGACAAAAACTACAAAAAGGAGCATTGAAATTTATGATATTCTCTATATAATCCTTCGTGCAATATCTGCCAACCAATAAGCCGGTCTTCAAGGCCCAAGTTCACAAAGAAACAAAATATTTTTATCATAACTTCTTTATGTAGACTCTGATATTGCTTTTTAACTTCTACATGCATACCTTTTATTATTGGAATGACTTGAGAATCGATATCGATATTTCATAGTTTCTATAGCTCGAATTCCACTATTATTTCATTCTCACTTTCCAGGTCATGGCAGTTTGTTTGTTATTCTTTAACCTGTTATTCAGTAACTATTTCCTTTTCACAATTCAATTTGGAATCGGGAGTTTAAAGGGTAGATGCTTCGAGGAAACTTAGCATAACTATGCTTTTCAACTTTTGCCAATCACCTACGAGCTAAAGGGATATGTTGAGAATGGAATGAATTGTTTCCAACATTTTTTAATATAACACAATTTGTATAGGTATTTAAAAATTCTAAAACATCTTCAATGAAAGATTTTTCCGTCATCAAACTCCCCCAACTTTATTTTTGCTATGAACGCATGTTCAATCCACTAATTCCGAAATTAGTCTGATGATGATAATAATAATAAAGTTTATTTATGAAGAATGTTGACTTCAATCAAAGGAAATAGGAATCACGCATGCATTGTAAAGTAATGAATATAACTACGGATATGGGCATAAATCAGAAAAATTATTTCCCAAGTATTCTCTTAAGAATGAAAACATTCGAATACTACATATTTATTCATCACTTCATCAGAAATAGAGATGAATCCAATGGCATTCTTCTAACACTCAAATGAAGTTTGCTGAAGAGAATAAGACACCAGTAATTGGTTCTAGTTCTGTAAACTCTATTTGGATATCATTACTTTGTCGAGCATTCGCTTCATGAAGTTGATTTGAAAGAGTGAATTTGCCGTACTTTGTTTCAATGTATTTTAGGCAAAGGAGGCAGTATCCCTTATAACTGAGACCATTTACAATGCGAATTGCCCTCCTTTGTATCTCAACAATATCATCACATAAAAGGGCATACCACCACGAAAGTATGGCATTACTGATTCTAGACTGTACTAAGGCGTGAAAAGTGATAACCAAAGCATCCTTTGACACTATTCCACAAAAGGCCTTCATCAATGATAACGACTGAAAATTTGGTAGTGGACACATCATCATGATCAATAGGTTTAAATGTGAAATATTTCACAATGGTCTCCGTTCCGTTTAGACATACATGATTAGTCAGGAACCAACCATTCATTAGCATTCAGCTTAAGACTGCTCCAGCAGATCAATGTCATCATCACTACTTTTCCTGGCGAATCGAAGCCTAAAAAAACCTAAGTGGGTTTATCGGCCAACAAAGTCATGGCGACAGTTTTTGGGATGCACACGGTATGGTTCATATCGATTACCTTGAAAAGGGTGAAACGATCACCGGCGTATAGTATGTAGAGCTGTTGGATCGATTCGATGCCAATTTGAAATGAAAGCGGTCGCATTTGTCAAAGGAAAAAGTGCTCTTCCACCAGGACAACGCACCGGTGCACAGGTTCGCAGACGCAATGTCATAAATGCATGAATTGCGCTACGAATTGATTCGTCATCGACCATATTCTCCAGATTTGAATCCATGCTATTTTTATCTATTTCCAAACTTAAAGAAATGGCTCTGCGGAAAGAGGTTTCGAAGGATTGTTGAAATCGTATTATTTGGAAGGAATCGAAAAATTTGGAAGAATTTTGAAAGGGTGTGTTTCGGGCTACAAGGAGGTTATGTTGAGAATAAAATAAGTTTTGACCAAATAAATAATTTTTTGTTCAATTTTTCTGGGACTTTTTCCCTTACTCTTCTACTAGTAGATTTCACTGTAAATTCAAATAAACTCTCACATGACGCAGAATATAATTTGACGTCCTCCCATGCGATTATATGCATTTAAGTCTCGAAATTCGGGGAATGATATCGCGACGGCGAATCCGATGCTATAACCTGTTCCTGCTGCTTGATTGATATGAGGCAAATACTATTCCCATTAGCAGCGGGTTTGTACGTCTGTAGCATTTTTGTTTCACTATTAACTTTTTGTTAATTCCACAGGTTTGCTTTCTACCCCAAAGTATATTATTCTGGTGATAAAGTATGGTTTCATATTCTGTAATAATAACAACGCTTCAGTAAAATAAATATCAACTTGTGTATACATTGTACGGTGTATCGTTCGAATGACCGTCTTTTTATAGGAGAGACATTATTGCCAGATATAGGGATTTATGTGTATTTGCAGCCAGCGCTAGCTTCCCAATTGAGTGATGTTTTTTTTATCAAATTTGATTCTGGACATGTTTTTCTCCAGTTTAGAAAATATTTATTACATTCAGTAGTTTGAATAATATTTTTTTATAACAATTTTTAGTTAACAATATATTTTTTCAATGTAATAATATTGTTTTAAATTGTTATTGAATAATATCTGAATTCAAAACATGTTTTCACGATTGAATTTTATTTCAGTTTTCAGGCATTAAATCTTTCGAAATTTTTTTTTTCGAAAATTCTCTAATCTTAATAGTAATCATATTTTCGCTGACTTTAGGATGAAGGGATATAAAAGATGGATGAAGTTGATATTAATAATGATTTTCTCCCCCTTCGTTTTACGCTGGAACATTCAGTAATTTGGATAATATTTTTTTATAATTTTCATTTAACAATGAATTTTCTCAAAGTAATAATATTGTTTCCAGATGATAATTGATTAATATCAGAATTCTAGATGTGTTTTTACAATGAATATTGTTTCAGATCTTAGGAATAAAACTTTGAAAACATTTGCTCTAGAAAACTTTAGTTTTGGTATAATCATATTTGGCAGCTGTCCAGTGCGATAGACACCTATGTTACGCCACTGCGTCATGGTCTTTCTTTACACTACAAAGAGAAAATATGAATGTAGTTGACGTTGGCCAATGTTCTAATAAATTATTCCAGTGGAAACTCAGGATTTACTTAAGATCGCTCTGCTCTTCGTGACGATCCCATGTCCTAGCTCCATTGCTTTTAATCTGATTGAAATAGCTATATATGCGTTTACAAATGTTGAGAGACCACAATCTATAGCGTAATTTGCTCGCAAACTGAACCTCGTTTGAAGTTTCTATTAGAGTAAACGTCTAGATTCGTGATAGATATTTGCCTTTGGTTGGACTCCTTCAGGGACTGATATGTGATAAATGAGGAGAACCATTCGTGATGCGCTATAAGGAATCTACCAAGAAGCTACGAATATACAGTTTCAGCTATTATGGCGCACTCACGGAACTTACAAAAGAGCTGAACGCAGCCCAGAAGCGTAACGAGAAAGGGTTTGGAGGGAAATCATCCCTGTTTGCAGACTTAGTAGCATGAATGAGTATGGTGACCCTTAGTCGCAATCGTCATTGAGGTGAGAATGATTCGTATCAAAGGTACTGTACAAAAACTTCAAATTGTCAAGCATCTAATTGCTGGAATATTTTACTGCTGAACTATCTCATACGTCGGTGAATCATGAATAGACTCAAATTCGTTTTTAGTGTCTCAGTGAATATTAGTGAGAAATAAACGCATCTCATACAATACATCTATATATGAAAAAAAAAGGGCTGTCACCGAGCACCGCTGACAGAAGTGAAAACTGACATTATGAAGTAACCAATTTATTTTATATTATCTCTGAATTATTGTAGCATCCGAAATTACAATTTTATTATTCTTAAATGAAAATTAATATAATTAGTTTTTCTTTAGTTTTCACAACTGTCAGCATTTCAATCAACAATTATATACATTTTTATATTTAATAATAAAAACGTGTAATGGGCGGTACAATTCCTGTAAAGAGTATAAATGTAACCCGATAGCCATTATAATAAATACACATTATTTTATTTTCAAAACATGTTGTTTCTTGATATTCACATCAATGTAAATGAAAGTAATGTTAAGCAGCATTTTCTTCATATGCGTCGTCATTATCGGTATCTTCGACGTTACTTAAATTATTAGATTAGATCCAAGCATGAAACATACTGTGGTGTGCACATAGGTGTGCTCATATATAAAAACAGGCTACTATTACTGATCACACATAATTTAATTATTAATTTTTACTCTGTAATAATTGAAGTATGAGTTGTATTGCAAAAAAAGGTCCATTTTTTCAGTCAGCATAAAAATATAGCTTTCGTCTGCACGAGGATGGAGGATTGAGTGAATGAATAACGTCGAGTATATGCGTGTCGTTGTAGCTGTATACATGGTATAGTGTGTATATGCAGTGTATACGTATACCTGTCCTTTATACCGTAATCGAGAGCACTGGCTCATACAGGCAGGCTCACCAACACCGACTCAGATATGCACACGTGTGTAAGCGTATAGAGAGACTGCCTGACGCCTGACCCGAGTCCAGCACAGCCGCAGTTGCGCACTCAGCTGTATACATAATACCCAATATATATAGCTACAGCGTGACGGGATGTGACGGACCCATGGTTTTACCCCTCATCAAAAATTTCAGTATTATTATTAACATAGAGGCATAGAATATATGTTATCTATTTGGCGAAGCTTATGACACCTGTAACGATACGCGAATTCTAGTGCATTATAGTTTATAGAAGTTGGTATTGACAAACAGTCATTATTATCGCAATAGCCTCATGAAACTTGATAAAAGTACGGAATGTTGATTGTAACAACCATTTTCCTTGATTTCGAAATAAATTGTAAGAAACAGAATCCTGATATTGATCATTCATTATCTAAAAACTCTATTGTTACTTTGAGAAAATTTATTCTTAATTGAAAATTACAAAAAAGGCAAGTCAAACCACTGAATACTCCCATGTAATATTCTCTAAGCTGAAGAAAATCATGATCAGCATCAAATTTCGAAGTTAAAAGACATAATATATCAATAAATCGTGGTTTATTTTTTGAAAAATGTGATCAAAATTTAAAAAATCAAAGAAGTTCAAAAATGGATACTTTAAGTGTGATGTCTATGTTTTTATCGAGGAAAAAACTCAAGCTAAAAACATTCACTAAGTTAATTTAAAATTCATTCATGGAGAATGCATTTTGAAAAGAACGAATAGAGAAAACAGTATGAAAAATTCGTTTCATCAGGCATGTTACTTATTGCTATTAAGCAATGAGGATAAGGTAGAAAAAATCGATAGAAATAGTATTAGTAATAATCAATCATTTTGGAATACAATATACCTAAACTTTCTCAATTGTGTTCCCTAAACGGGTTTTTAGCATATTATTCTTAATCTCAAAATCATCTTTGAAACGATGATCAGTTTGTTTAATTTGGTTTACAACTTTTGAATCTCCTTTGTACAAAAGTTGTAAGCCATTGTTTGATAAAGCCACTGTGGTGGAAAGTGTCACGTTTTGCTTAATAAAAATGACGTTTGTCAAAATTTATCCCAAGTGTATTTTTTATTAGAACTGTAGAAATGAACAACTAAACACCAAAACCATCCAAACTTTGTTCTCATACCACTTTTACTAATAACATGAAAACGTTACCATAGTTTCAACACCGGAGTGCCATTATCAAACAGATTCAAAATTACTGTTTGGTAATGACACTTCGGACTTGAAACTACACTAGCGTTTCCATTCTATTTCTAAAAGTGGTATTTGAAGAAAAAAATAACTGTTCTTTCATTTAATTTAATTATGGAATTTATCAAATACTGAAGAAAGATAAATAAAACTTTTGAGAGGTAGTGGCTTAACTGTCGAAATTGTTTGCGTTCCAAATTCCTTCTGTGTTTAGAAAGTAAGGTTTTTTTTTAAGATTTGTCGTAACGATTGAACAACGCTATTTGCTGAAGTTTTTCAACTTTGCTGTTATACTTTCGTTGGCTCAAAGGGATTTTAATAATCTATGAACAAATTGAGCTATTTTATAAATAATTGATGCAACTGATTCCGCAGGAGTATACCTATTTGTTTGAGTGGGTTTTCTGCATATGTTGAATTCTATGAAGTTGTGAATAATTAATCACTGTTTCGATTGTGGCGAAATTGAGATATAAGATTATCAATTTTTCATAGATTTAAAGTTCTACATGTAACATGAAGGCATGTCATCAAAGTTTCAATAACGATTCACAGCGTTTCTATACAAATCTCATTAGTTAGAGAGAAAATAAGTATTTTCGAAATATGATATGAACACGAGCTCGCTGAGAGACAAAATATATCCATTATCAGATCAGAAACATCTTGCTGGTAAATTACTAAACAGAGATATACCATCCAACATCATACATCATTTGACGTAATTGGCTAATAAAAAAGTAAGAAGTATAAATTTATAACCATTATATTTGAATTTTCTTATCTTACTCTTTTATGGTCTTGTTTGAAGCAAAATTCCTTCCTAAGCTTTTATCGACTGAAATAAGTAATTTTATTAGGACTAATTGGTAGATATTCACAAAGACAATCAATCTCGAGATGCTCTTCTTTCCATAACCTCGAAATGAGAGTATATGTGGAATTATTCAGTGTAAACTTACTCAGATTCTATATGTTCAATAGCATCCGAAAAGATCAATTTTGATTTCATCGATTATAGAAATAGTTTCGAGATGGATCATTTCATTATTGGAAGAATTAACGAATTCACATGAATAATCTACTATACGATTGCGAAACATGAAAATTATTATCCAGAGGTTTTTTGTGCTGCTAATCAGGAATGAGTTATTATAAAATTTCTTAATTTGAAATAAAGGATCCAAAATGGAGATTATTAACAATTCAATCATGACATAGTGTATAATTTGACGTCTTCTCACTCTCACTCTCGTCTTTTCTGATAATTTGCAAAATACAACTAGGTTTTGGAACTCAGAGATCACGGCGTCGAAGCCCACGTCACTATATGTAACTACGGGTGTTAGTTGTTTCTGCAGGCTTAGCTCGCGCACAACAGCCAGCAAGTGTTTCATCACACTTCTTCATCTTCAGAAGAAGATTTCAGTGTGTTGATGACATAATCAATAAAATATTGTTATCAAAATGTAAACCTGTGTTTTACAATTGAATTCTAATGAATCCAGTTGAAGTAAGCGTCGAAACTCTAGAATGAAATATCAACTAGCAATATAGATAATTTCTCCAAAAAAATGACGAGAAAGTATACGCCAATGCTTATGGCTTGAATTGTATATTTAATTGTATGTGTATAGTGAATTAAAACTAGCTTTGAGGCGGTATGATAAACATGAGATATCTGAGAAATTGATTAATTTCTCGAGCACAATCTTTGAAATGCAATATTATCCATATCTATTATATGTAGATGTTGATTAGATTTTGAAATTTCATGTGTGAGTCTCTCATGTAGACAAAGCTTACATCCGTTGGCAGAGCCGAACAGGTTGAGTTTGTTTGAGCTTACCTCCCGAGTTTCCTTGGTTAGCAATATAGTTTGTAGAAATGTTGAGATTTAATTAATGCCAACACTGTGCAATCAATACAATACATGGTTCTTATATAATCGTTGGTTTGCCTCAGAACAAATTCTACATTGTGAGACGTTCCTGATGACCAATAAAAGAAGACGGGTAAGTACCCTATATATTTAAATGATGTTTTCAATTTCAGCAATTTCTCCATCAATCAACTTCCAATATAAATGCATTTGTATTATTAAAGTGAAAATTCATTATAATAAATTGTGATGTGAATTAAGTTTGATTTTCAATTTGTAGCATCTCAGATTTCAACATGTGAACATTACATAATTATAACACAACAGAAATTTGTATAATTATCGAAGGTATTTTAATAATTATGATTGGGGCCTTATTCAATGAATCCACTTATACAGGGTATTCCAGTTTTTTCGTTCATAACTCCGGTGAATGATAGAACTTCTAAAAATAATAGGGGTCTTTCATATAACATTTTTCTCTCAATCACTTCTTTTCCGAGATACAGGGTGTTGAAGTTTTGAAAAATTATTACATTTTCTTCATTATCTTACTACATGACAAATTTTTTTGGTTCCAAAAAGTATTTGAGATAAGTACAGTGGCGTAGTAATGGTGTTTTAAATGCATTTAAACCCTTCAAATTTCTACTCCAATGGTCGGAAATCATTATTGTGTACAAATTAAAACTTTGATTTATTTTCTGTAAAAAAGTATTTCTGATAAATTTCCCTAGAGGCTTCGTATTCGAGCTATTTTGATTTTTCTAATCAGGGTTATCTCTTGGAATTTCTTTTGAAGGACTATTTAAATACCTATTGCTAACGATAAAAAATAATTCATAATAAATGCTCAAAAAGATCCATTTACTTCAACGCAACGCCGACATAGATTTCTCAACGACCTTCTTTTTCGAATTAACATTTTATTATTTACTTCACCACAAGCTCTTCCAATACGATTCAGTAGATCTTCTCTATTATGAACCGGCGTAGCATGAACTTTATCTTTCAAATAACTCTAAGCAAAAAAGTCCAGAGGATTAAGGTCAGGTGATCGAATAGGTTATGCAACTGAACCACCTCTACCTATCCATCTTTCACCGTACTTCCTATTTAGACATTCTCGTACCTGTCTTCCAAAATGGGCACGACAATCGTCCAATTGTATCCATGCATTTGTTCCCTCATTGAATAGTGTTTCCTCCCACATGTTTCCGTGGTTAGTTGGCGAAAATTCGAAAACTGGAGCGGCCGTTAGCCTGTCTGGTAAAACGTATGGGCCAAAAATGTTGTTTTTGTAAATGATAAGCCAGCCATTGGCATTGAATTTTTCTTGAAAATTTATACATCTTGTACCATGATGGGTTTTCATTTGCCCATAAGAAACTGAGCAACAACGAAAAATTTATCCAGCAAATATTCTGGACAGATGAAGCACATTTTATACAGACATGGATTTATTAAGTTCCACAATTTACTTTTATGGGCAAATGAAAACACTCTTGGTACAAGATCTAGGAATTTACAAAAACTATGTATTTGGCCCATACGTTTTAGCAGACATACTAGCGGCAGCTGCATTTTTCGCATTTTTGAAAACTAACCATGAAGACATGTGGGAGGAAACATCATTCAATGAGAGAACAAATGCATGGATGCAATTGGAAGATTGTCGTGTCCATTTTGGAAGACAAGTACGAGAATGGCTAAATAGGAAGTAAATGGATCTTTTTTTGGCATTTATTATGAGATATTTGTTCCGTTATATAATAAATAGGTATTTAAATATTTTTTTACTTTTCAAATAGTCCTTCAAAAGAATTCCATGAGATAACCCTGATTAGAAAAATCAAAATTACTCGAAAAAGAAGCCTCTGAGAGAAATTTATCTGTTATACTTTCTTATAGAAAATTAATCAAAATTCTTAAATTTGTATACAATAATAATTTCCGACCATTGGCGTAGAAGTTTGAAAGGTTTAAATAGGTGCAAAACCCTATAACTACGCTACTGTATTTGTCTCAAGAACATTTTGTCACCAAAAAAACTTCTCATTCAGTAAAACTGAAGTTTACCAAATTTGAACAAAAAATCTTCATTTGTTCAGAAGAGATTGAAGAAAATGTAATAAATTTTCGAAACTTCAACAGCCTGTATCTCGGAAACGAAGTGACTCAGAGAAAAATTTTATATAAAAGACCCCTATTATTTTTAGAAGTTCTATCGTTTAATGAAGTTATGAACGAAAATATGAAACACCCCGTTTATACCTGAAGATGAGTTGCAGGGAGAAGACCACGAAACTGAATTCTGAGAAATGAAACTCAATTTACATTACCATTTTGTTTAATATCAATGGAGTTTCTTTGCTATTAGTGCCGAATTCTCAATATATATATGAAGGATGGGTGAAGAATGAAAAATTAGTTTTATAACGAGCATAAACACATGAATAAAATAACATGAAATAGATACATGAAAATAAAGTACAAGCGAACACAACACTGATTGTGTCTTTCAGAATATTCCAGATGCAACAAGCAAAGACAAGACTCAAACTTTGCCAGTAGAACAAGGAATATTATAAATGCCTACATAATGGAAAGGTGTAAGGCGATCTTTGACAGGTCTGTACAATTGACATAGTTTGGGAAATGTAGAAAAAAGGGCAGACATATTGTGCTTTTTTGGATTTTCCTAAATTTGTTCAGTTACATTCTCAATGTAAGGAAGGTAGGTTGTTTATGAGAAGATACGTTGTTCTTTTTGATTTGGAATTCTAGAATCGATAATATTTCTGTATCGATTTGTTAATGTAATAATTGTGATAATCTTTGCATAGAAGGCAGAGGGTAAATGATTTGATTCTAATTGTGGGCTCATTAACAGATTGATTTGAGAGGCATTAAGAGGCATTCATTAGTTTGGGTACGTTTTCTGAACCGGAGTGTCCTAGAGAGACATTTGCTTATCGACAAACTAGGACACCTAGGTAGGTACGGTAATGTACCGTGCTGCCAAATTATTGAAGGCTCATCAACATATCTTCATATCTTAGTCAATATTTTCACAACAACAACTTTAGCTAGGACCAGTGAAAGTGGAGGTTCATTTTTCAGATGTTTATCCAATTGATTATTGTAGGGTTAGACAAAATTCAACTGAAGGAAGAACGTATGTTGAATGCGGGTAGAAATTCAGAATTTATTGAAATTGTATTTGTAATGGGCACATTGGTAGAGAGATTTTACATCAAAAATAATAAGTAAATCGCCTGGGTACAACTTCACTATTCCTCCAAATGGAAAGAATACGAATTGCTTGCAAGGAGTTTCAGTGTGGAAGAGAAGAGGCCTTTAGGGGGTATATAGAAAGGGGAACCTATTGTACTAACAAATGGCCTCAGAGGAATGAAGGATCTGAAACAAGACTAATATGTATGTGATAAACTACAAACTATATCCTTTTGTTGTGTTGAATGTCAATCTGAATTGAACGAGTTCTGTCCGAAAAGTCAAAAGTATTCGACTACTTCGATTTCTCGGCGCTTGACTCATTCTTCGTCATCCGGTAGTCAAGGTCAAGGTTGTCCCAATTTGATTGAACAACATGCTTATATCGATGATATCTTTCTAAAGCAGTCTTGGAAGTCAGTTTTTGGAATCGCCTTTAGTGCATTCGTCGCAATAGTTTCAACAGTCTCTTTGTCATCGAAGCGGTGTCCTTTAAGCGGCATTCTCAATCGAGGAAAGAACTATCATTTACAATTTAAAAATTACAATTGGTATAAAAACATTTTATTACTAGAAGCGATTTCAGTTTATTATTGAATGCATATATGTTATTTAAATTTTTGGATATACTCTGGTGGGAATAAATGTCATCAGATATTCTGATGTCATTGTCTGTCGTTGTTATACATGTGAAGTGAAGTATTTGATGAAATTATAGAAAATTTTCTTTTTGCCTGTTTCATGTTCATGTTTTATGATTGAGTTCCAAGGAATCTGTGAAGTATATTTGACAAAACATGTATGGGCATAAAAGACATTTAGGACTGGCTTCATAATGGAATAATGTTGGAGGCTACAATTTTGCGTAAATGTTCATCGTCAGAGAGAATCACAGGAATATTTCCTCGCAAATGTAAATTTTGGTGCATAATTATAGACTCTTTAATTAAATTCTTTTGAGTAACTTGGAAAAATACTTTGTATGTCGAATTTTTTTGCGAAAGCTGGTTGCTGTTTAATTATCAGATACTCATTCTGAATTAATTAACGCGAAAGTCTATCATCTTTCATTGAAGGTGCGTTATCCTCTTTTTCATTTAAAAATTATATTTCTTGTCACAGTGAGGGTCAGGGTAAATCACTTTTCAGTTGTAAGTTTTCTTCTACGTGTACTTTCGATTCATCTGTATTTCCAGTAACATGTAAGCAGTCAAATGATTGCTTATCTTTACTGTTTCTACACTTGAAAGTCTATGTGTGAACTAACATAACTTAGAACAAAGAAAACAAACAGGAAACTTGGTATATCTGGTCTCTGTAACAAACATGGTGGAGTAGGAAAACTGTACGATTTCTCTAAAACGTGCGTTTCTGAATCGATCCAGACTATTCTTGACATGATATTTGTGTGAACATATGTGCGTGCATAAACCACTGTGGAGACGATTGCGCCATTCCTATTGGTCGTATTTATTTGAAATTTTGCAGATCGCTCTAAAGTGGTGAAATAGGAACTATATGGTTTTTGGGCGATGTAGCTCAGTTCAAATTGGTATTTCTGACATCCATCTTCCATTTTTCAAATGGAATTATACTACTTTGTTGAATCATCAACCGTGTTTCTCTGGTTATAAATATACCGCGTGCTTCTTAAGTGAATAATTCATTTCATATATTCATAAGAATCCCCATGGGTGTAGGACAGGTCACAGTAAAAGAAAAAGGAGAATAAAAACGTGTGGCACTCGGGGACTGCTGCGGTAAAGCTATTGCATAGAATTTTGTATTAACTTATGCAATTATAATTATTTATTTATTTTTTATTTATGCAGTATTTTTTTTCCTTTGATATTAATTCAAGTTTTTGAGCGTGGTAACCGATAAGAAAACAATTTTTTTTCTTTTATTGAATAAATGAGAAGTTAATATCGTTTAAAATATTTTTATTATCTCACAATACATGTAGGTTATTGAGGAATTTTTATCATTGAAACTATAGGTTTATGGTAACTGAAATAAGAAACATAAGTTTGAGACATGATATCCTCTAAATATCTGGAAAATACCGCGTCAATGGTGGTCCCATATTTTGTTGTGGATTCTTGTGGATCATTATTCGTTTTCAAATTCAATTTTTCCGGAAGGAAAGTTGTCAACCGCTCTGATTTTTCATAAGCGAAGTTGATGTTGAAATCGCCAGCCAAGATAAGTGGAAATTTATTACCATTTGTACCAAGTATTTTCGACCCTTCTTCAGTGTACTCCAGTAAAGTGCGATGAATAAAATGCTCTACCTCGACCAATTTTGGATTCGGAGAAATGTAAATTGCTACCATGACTATGTGTAGGCCATTTCTAAGTTTGCATAAACACGCACAAATAGCTCCAACAAATGAGCGCCTAACATTAACATCGCTAACGTGTGCAATATTTATTTCAATATTCGGAGTCATAATATTAGTAACATTATTACTATTTTGGTAAATAGCTACCCCACCTTTTGGAACAGTATCTACAACAGTATATATACCTACATGTATAGAGCAGCTCTTCTCGATCCGTGCGAGCTTCGTACAGTCGTACCATATACATACACGTTAAGCGAACGCTCGGCCGAGCTACATGGTAGGCGGAGTGGGGGGTGTTAGGTTTCATTTCCGTTCTACGAAATTTCTTGATTCGGTCGCCGCGCTCAAAGCCCGCGATAAAAAATTATTTTTTAAGCTATTGCATAGCTTAAAAAATATATGAATGGCGTTAGCCTACAATCATAAGTACATGATAAAAGTTAGGAGAATAAAAACTATTTGAATATAAAATATTTCAGTTTAGTGAAGATTGATTTCAGATTAAGCTGACCTGGTTGTCATCAAAGTATTCATGAATTGCAATAAGAAACGATTTCAGAATGAATTTCAAAACACTTCTAGGTTTAGAGTGAAGTGCTTGTGGAAGTTTGTTAAATATTTTTGCTGCCGAAAACTCAAAATTTTTTTTGCAGATAAGTGTCATTCAGTTCTTGACATTTCATATTTTCCTTGAATGTTGTTTGATACTCATGATTGTCAGCGTTGTTCATGAATAGAGATCTCTGACAAACAAGATGGCTTTATAAATATACAGAGAATAGAAGGTAAGTATTTTATACTTAGCGAAAAAGCTCACACAGTTCTGCATTCTCTTGAGCCTGAGTATATTTCGCAAGCACCTTTTTTGAAGATTCGGGATTCCCCAGCGGAGTTTGCCCAAATTATTATGCTGTACTGCAGCCTTGATTTCACATATGCATGATATGCAGCTAATGCTGTATCAATCCCCAATTGATTCGATAACGTTCTCAGTGCATAGCAAAACTTGCAAAGTTGCTAGCTACATGATTTATGAGGTCTCCAATCTATCCGTAAATCAATTTCTATACCTAAGAAACTTGTAAGAGCAGAGAGTCTCAACATTCTTCTGCCATCGGTAAGTTCTGTCCTGTTATTATTTTCACTGTAGTTGAATGTGTCACTTTGGTTTTATCTATATTTGAAGTTAAATTGTTTTTTGTGAACCAGTTGTTGAAAGAATCAATGATTTTGGAGGTATTATTTTGGAGATTGGACAACTCTGAAATTGCAGCCGCAGTGTCATCTGCATATTGTGAAATATCAATGTTGATTGCAACAGATAGATCGTTTACATAGATAATATACAACAGCGGCCCCAATATTGATCCTTGAGGGACCCCTTTCTTCACATATGCTATATCAGACCTCATGCTTTTTCTTGAATTATTGGAAGATTTAGTATATTGATTTCTATTTTCAAGATATGATTTGAGTAAATTATGTGCTGCCCCTCCGATGCCCCCTCCGGCTTTGCCAACAGAATTGAATGATCAATACTATCAAAAGCCTGTGACAAGTCTAGACAAAGAAGTGCAGTTGCTTTATCCTTGTTGATAGAATCAAATATTTCACTTAGAGTGTGGTAGATAGCTCTAATCGTTGTCTTATTCTTCCTGGAACCGTTTTGTTCGTCTGAGATTATGTTAATCTTTCGAAAAAATCTTTTCATATACTTTAATGAAATTGGAGAGTAAAGCTATAGGTCTATAGTTATTGATCTTATCTTTCTCGCCATTTTTGAAAATTGGTTTTATAGCTGCTAATTTCAATTTATCTGGAAATACTCTAGATATTAGAGATGAGTTTATTGGATGCACCAACGGCAAAGTTATTTCCTGCGCTACATGTTTGATTAATTTCACATTAATTCTATTATCGCTCTATGGAGGAGTATTTTTCAATCTCACTAATACTTTGTATACTTCATTGCTATCGGTCAGGTGCATGAAAATACTTTTTCCAATTTTATTTAAGGTGAATAATGTAGACATATCACCACGAGTTATTGTATCCTTACATTGATTCGCGAGTGTTTCTAAGGTATTGGAATTTTCGAAGTTGTCGAGGAAATAGTTTTGTTTTATTGGTTTGCCTGTTTGTGCATGAACTATATTCCGAATAGCCTTACTTTTATTATGCAATTGTTCAATGTGGATTTTGTTTGAACACTGCTTTGCTTGATCTACCTTGACTTTCAGGTATTTTGTAAGCCGATTATATCTCGGTTGATATGAGTCCTTTACATTTCAATGTATACAACTTTCTTCTGATTTCAATCAGAAGATTTTATTTCTTTTGTAATCCAATGTCTAATAGCAGATATTGTTACTTCTTTTTTCCTTAAAACAGCACTTAAAAAGTTGCTCATCTTTGATATGAAAAGGTTATATGCATCGTTGGGGTCCTCCATGTTGAATATAGTATCTCAAGATTCAGAGGAAAGAAATTGCCTGTACTGATTCAATTTGGATACACTGTAATGTATTCTGTATTCCACTTCTTGAATTGTTTTATTCACAGGGAGTTCCATGTACATTATTTGCCCTGAAATGTCTGATAGAGCACTCGTTAATATGTTGCATTGTAGATTCCCTGATATCTTGGAGCAGAAAATATTATCTATCAAAGTGTTCGACTGATTAGATTGTCTGGTGGGTTCGAAAATCGTCTGTTGAAGATTAAATGAACTGATCAAATCGAAACATAGTTTTGTATTAATGTTAGATACTGATAGATTTATATTGAAATCGCCACATAATATAATATTATATTTTTTTTCTCCAAATGACATTAAAAGCGGCCTTTTAATGACACTTGGCAGGCTTAGAAGTTGTACTTTTAATGCCTAGGCAGAAAAAGTCCACTTTTACTGCCTAGGCAGAAAAAGTTAGTTGCTAGGCAACCTTCCAAGTAATAATTTAAATCAAACTGGTTATTAAAATTGACAATGACATTAAGAAAACTCAAAATGATGCTGATGATAATAAACTGGTTTTATTGCATTAAAACTACAAACTACAACACGAAATTTTTATTTATTAGATATATTTATGGTCAATTGTGAACAATTATTTAATACAATTGAACTCTGTCCACTTCCCTTCTTTCCAGTAAAATTAACAACTTGAGTATCTACACTTGATACTCCGGAAACGCCAGAAAATATTTTATTGCCGATGTTCGACTTATTGGCTAGCGAGTCCTCAATATAGCCCTCCGCGAGACTTCCATCCTCCATGTTGCTTCAACATTGTTATGTCCCCACCAGAATGCACCAGCAACGTGGCCGAAGTTCTGCGAAAGCAGTGCCCGGTATACTCTTTCGCATGGGATAGTCCCAGAAAAGTAGCAATTTCTTCTGGCATTTTACCGAATTTGTGAATGCCAATGATTTGATGATGTGTTTTACCGTTCGCATATTTATAGAAGACACGCCGATTATTTAAATTCGAGGGTCTGGAGGCTGCATATTTTCTGTAAACGCTTAAATATTCCGTTACTACAAAAGATCTTGCTCTTTTGGTCTTAGTATTTGGTAGCATAATTAGCAATTTGTCGCCCATATCATTTATATCATCTATTTTCATTTGCAAAAGCTCATCACATCTACAAGCCCCAGCGACTGCAACAATAATTACAACCTAAAATATAAATTGAAAATTAGTTCTTTAATCCATAATAGATCATTTTCAATATATTCCTACCTTCGTACACAAATACAGTTCATCTGGGGCATCTGATAAAAATTTCTCGATTTCTTCTCTTTGAAAAACTCGGGATTTTTTTGCATGGAAACCGTCTGACTGGCGTTTCAAAAAAGTCCGTAACTTCTGGTACTTTGCCAAATCAATGTTATTTTTCATGTTCAGGGTAGCTTTCAACATCGAATAGGTAGACCATAACGTTGAAGGCTTCATTTTCTTTGAAAGATCGGAAAAATAGACAATCAGCACATTTTCAGAGAAAGATCCTATATTTTTCTTCTGTCTATATTCCATGAATCTGATGTATGTGAGTTCATATACAGTTCTTGATTTTTCCGGTAAAAGGTTAAATTCCACATCTCGGGCCTGGTCTCTTATCTCAGGTGGTGTTAATTGCATCAATTCATCCTGACTTTGCAGTAAATCCATTTCTAACATGACAACTTTTCAAAATTGACAATGACAAAGTAAACAGTAAACAAACATATTCAACAAACGTCATCAGCGGTAAACATAGTAACGCAGGGCCCAGTTACCTTTAATAAAATAATTTAGTTATTTGGATATTGATAATGAAACGCAATTTAAATATGAAAAAGTCGATTTTGCGTGGAATTGGAACAAATTTGAAGAAAAAATGATATGTTTCACACGGCAGAAAAGCAGATTTAATGCCTTGGCTGGTTTCATAGCCTCGCTACGCTCGGCTATGAAACACCAGCCGCGGCATTAAATCTTGTGCTTTTATGCCTAGTAAAACAAATAACTATTATATTATTTTGGGATGTTATGAAGCAACCCTTCCAGATTTCTATACATACATAAGTACGTGTAGCAGGAGCGTGTTGCTGACGTCAAAATAAGAATAAAAGTTTCCATAAACATATGTCCGCAAGTTAGTCGTTTCTGAGATAAAGGGTGTAAAATTTGAAGTCTTATTTTCATTTTTTGTAAATCCATTTCAAAATAATTGTGATATTCGAGTAAAAAAAAGATATTGGTATCTGGAGGTATTTTTCACTCGAATATAATATTTATTTTGGAACTTCTATTTAATCCAAATCTTGCGTTAATTTTGGGACATCCTTATATATTAAGTCATAATGAAGGAGTTTGTTAGAAATGAAACGATTTAGTTCATCGGAGCTAGTGAATGGTTGCTTCGAATGACATGAATGAATATTATTCTCAAACTAGAACGTTATATATTAAAATTGATTCATATTGAATATAGACATAACCAGCGAAGCGTAGAAATCAAAGTAGCCCTGAAACTCGGAATTTGAGGTCATCTGTTCAAACATTCCAAACTATTTACATTATTAGTTTTATTTGAACAGAGTTGTAGTTTGCATTCATCAAATCAGCAACGGACAATTTGCATGTGTCAACTAGCATGATATTTGAGAGTTCAAAGCAGTTGAAGTGAAGGTAGAATGCAATCCCCTTTGGAATCAATCTGATAATATTTAATATATCTCATATAGTCAGATACCAAACTATACCTGATAGTTGTTAATTTGATTCTCAGCTATTTCCAAGAAATTGCAACCACGTGCATTTCCAGATTTTTATATCCCTCCATGTACGTAGTATACAGGATGTATCAGGATATATGTAAAAAAAAATAATATGTGATTCTATATTATATTTCCAAAAAAAATGTTTATATAATAGATATTCCGGTTTTCAACGGTTAACAAGTAATTTGCTATTTTCCATTTTTTTTTTATTAAAATATCACATTTCCATCCTATTGACCTCTTCCTACGATCAACAAAGAATGTAGAAAAAATTAAATCATTGCAAATGGAAGAGCAATGAATAAGCTTTCATATGATTTAATATTTATCACCGAAATGTTATTATTTTCATTATTTTTATTATCATTTAGGTGTCACCTGTTATTTGATGAAGTCGTGAAAATTAAAACGTCTAATACCCAATATTTTTCCAAGACAAATGATGTAGATATCTGTTTTCAAAATATCGCCAAGACTCAAGCTTTAGAATAGTATAAAACTTTTTTTCATCGCACATGCAATGGCGAAGAAATTGTGTTATAACTCAACATCAAGGTTTGTGAAATACTGAGTTCACTGTTATTCCTGATTTTGCTTGTAAAGAAGTTGTAAAGCAAGTTACAAATACACACATAGACTTGAAATTTTCCGAAGAATCTGAAAAACCTATTCACAGCTTCCTATGATCAACCGTTCATTTCCAATGTATTTTATTTTCCTACATACCCGAAAGTTATTTTGCTCACAAAAAGAGTGAGGGAAATCACCTAATTAATTGATCACAGTTGATTCAGCTCAATTCATGGAGCAAAAACAATCGAAAGATGCTCATAATTATTATGATCCATCCTTATGATAGAGGTACATCCGCCACTGGATATTATATTTGTTCCGAGTTGCATCGGTTGTGTCATATACTCATATGTTGCACTGAGAATACCAGACACCTTGTTCTAGAGAATCTATTCCGGAGCTTCCGAAACCAAAATTATTCAAGGAATTCTGTGCGCGGAAGCGCGTCTACTTCGGTAATGTGAAGTTGTTGTTCAGAGACGATGAATAATATGAGAGCGAAGTCGATGTTCGTGAAAATTTCTTAAGAATTAATAATTTATTCCGTCAGGCAGCTACATTTACATTCTCTCTAAATAATAACTATAAACAGCAGATGTTATGGAATATTATATTATATTATATTACAGTTCATTATTCCAAGTAGTTTCATGAAAATTAATTATATATCTGGAACGAAAACTAAATGCTTTTGTACGATCCAAAGTTCCAATTTAACGATTTTATTCCATAGCTTCTGATTACCTTCGATCTCGAATGTAGTCGAGACAGATCCTCATCTTATCCACTGATATTAAAATTCATGATTTGTTTGAAAAACTCAAGATAATGTGAGGTGTGCATCTATTCCGACCTCTTCCGTGTGATTTATGTGCTAGTAACATTTATCATGTCTTTGAGCATAACGTATTTTCATTAGTATTAATATTCCATCATTCTCAGTTTCATGGTTGCTGTGTCAAACTTTCTTAGGAAGAATCAACCTACTTGAGGAATTCCTGACGTAACCTTCATTCCTACTACATCCGATTCAGATGTTTTTATCAATCGTCCGTTCATCATTTCAAAATTGTATTCCACAAAGGATAACAATTTCGAAACTACGCATATTTATTTCTCGATGTTAACTTGTGAATTTCATTTGATTACCATTGACAAGATTAACTGTCATTATAGATTCCTTTTGTAGAACCTTTTGAGGTTACTAATAGATCAAAGAGAGTTTACAAGATATTAATTGTTAACCCCAAAATTTTTTTTTATATCAATTATTGAAGTCTACAAACATTTATATGAATAGATCAATTTCCCTAGTATAACAAAAGAAGAAGAAGGTAAATCTTTTCCGTGAGTTTCTCATGTTGTTTTTCGGGAAAGGGAAGTACCTATCTATGGTGACTCACAGAATCTATTACTCTATACTTTATTCATGATCTAGATTGTTTCATATTTGTCATCCTAGTAAGCTGTAATTTCATTGTCTTGGTTACTGATACTAATTAAAGCAACATAATATATAGTCGAGGAAATGAAGCACAAGAAAGGCCAAAGTAAAAAAGAAAAATTGAATGAACCGATTTTGTTAAATTTTTTTGATCGATTCTGGAAGTCATTTACAAAAAACGTTACCAATTTTTTTTCTTCTAATGTGCATTTCATCATTTCTACAGAGGAAAATGCATCTCTTTGAATGCACTTTTAGGAGATAATATTAAAAATGTTGAAAAAATATCCAAATATAGCCAAAAGTAACCACATTTGAATGTCTCCTCGAAATTATCGACCATCATTTCTAAGTTGTCGATTCTAGCTTCATCTATCAGGAATAAAAAAAATTCTTCTGGTGAAAGCTACTTAATTATTAAAGATCTATCAGAATCTACAATGGAAAATAACTTGAATAGTAGACTTCCGCGGATAGCTAATGTTGAAAGTTCTTGGTTTCCGGATGGATTCTGCGAAACAATACCACGACTTGATGGCGACGTTTCGTCAACCATTACAGGTGGCATATTTAGAGCGGGCTTGAGGTTTGAACTGAAACTGATTATTCTGGATTCTGTAGCGGTATTTATTGTAGGAAAAACATTCACGCTACACAGTTCACTGCTTTCATTCGGGTGGTTAACTCCGTTCTGGCACCTGACCCTGGCGTTGTGTGATCATGTGCAAATTTTCGAAGATGTGTTTCCAAATGTTGGGAAAGTAATATCCTAAGTAACGGTTCAGAATATTTGGATGTTTTAGGATTTCTATCGCTTGAAGAATTTTTCGCCGATACAAGTTTGAGGCTCGAGCTAGGCTATTAGTATTTTCGAAAGATTTGATGATTAGTGTCAATTTTGTGTTCTGCAAGTGCAGATCTACTGGTATTGTATGATCTGTTTCACCAATGTGGACTTCACCGCAAGAACAGGGGATGCTATAAGCACCTCCTAAATGGTGAGGAGAAAGGGGATCTTTGATAGGTTTGTCAGATTGAGATAGTTTGGAAGTGTGGAAAACTGAGTACAAATATTATTTTTTTAAGGATTTTGGAAATTTGATCTTTTATATTTTCAATATATGGAAGATAGGCAATGAATAAAGCAAGCGGGATGTTTTTGGCTCAGGTTGATTCGAAGTTTTAGGTGAAGTGTATTTCTTTTTGTATGTTATAATGGGAGACATTATTTGATAATAAGACAGATGAAAGATGTTTCAATTCTGATTTTGAGCATTGGGATTGAGACAAGTTGACAGCTCTGTGGACCAAAGGGCTTTTGCTCTTGTGCAGGGTGGTGGTGGGAAAGACCATTGAGATTATCTATCGGTGTCAGTTGGTTTTCGATACACAGAATGTCCCAAAAGTACCGTCAGTTTGTCGAATAACTAAAATGTCTAGGAACGGGAGTGAACCTTTCGATTCAACTTCCATGATGAAAAGGATATTGGGATGTAATGAATCTCAAGTGATTGAGAAATGGAATGGATAGTAGCCTCTTTAACATTCCACTATAATTTTCTCACTTTCTTGAAGTAATCGAATGGCCCGGCCCTCTCCTAACCATGACATTTCTGTCGAAAACATTTTTCCATACGATGCATATTTCGGGAGATATTTCAATCGTTTGATTAAGATGTGACAATTGGCACAACTAACACGTTCAGAAAGAGTCCCTACACACATCCTGAATTATTATTACAAAGAGAAGACAACTGGATTCGTCTGGCGCATCCACCTAAAAGTAAACTTCTTTGGAATTGAATATAATTACTGAACAATATCCCATTCATATCAATGACATAATGTATGTAGGTATGTCCAGTTAGCTACCCCATATATATCCGTTCCATCCTTCAAGCCTACCCACGCTTAACATTTTCAGCGATATTCATTGTCAAAGCATATTTCTCTCACAAAAATTTAGTTATCCAGAAGAACAAGGAAACTTCCCTTCTTTTAAGATAGTCGCGCTCCTTTATTCATCAATTGACATATAGACAAAAAATACGTGAGGCACTCGGGGAATGCCGCGGTAAAGCTATTGCATAGCATTTTTTCTCAACTTATGCAATTATAATTATTTATTTTTTTAAATTTATGCAGTATTTTTTTTCTTTGATATTTTAATTCAAGTTTTTTCTTTGATATTAATTCAAGTTACACTTTTTGAGCGTGGTGACCGATAAGAAAACATTTTTTTTTTATGTTATTGAATAAATGAAAAGTTAATATCGTTTAAAATATTTTTATCATCTTACAATACATGTAGGTTATTCAGGAATTTGTTATCATTGAAACTATAGACTTATGGTAACTGAATAACTGAAATAAGAGACATAAGTTTGAGACTTGATATCCTCTAAATATCTGGAAAATACCGCGTCAATGGTGGTCCCATATTTTGTTGTGGATTCTTGTGGATCATTATTCATTTTCAAATTCAATTTTTCCGAAAGAAAAGTTGTCAACCGCTCTGATTTTTCATCAGCGAAGTTGATGTTGAAATCGCCAGCCAAGACAAGTGGAAATTTATTACCATTTGTACCAAGTATTTTCGACCCTTCTTCAGTGTACTCCAGTAAAGTGCGATGAATAAAATGCTCTACCTCGTCCAATTTTTGATTCGAAGAAATGTAAATTGCTACCATGACTATGTGTAGGCCATTTCTAAGTTTGCATGAGCACGCACAAATATCTCCAACAAATGAGCGCCTAACATTAACATCGCTAACGTGAGCAATATTTATTCCAATATTCGGAGTCATGATATTAGTTACATTATTATTATTTTGGTAAATAGCTACCACACCTTCTGGAATAGTATCTCGTTTGAATTGAACAATACAATTGAAATTAGGTATTTCAATCGGATTATCATGCGCCATGCAAGTTTCGGTAAGAAATAACACATTTGTTTGTCTCGTAACTGAATCTTGTAAATCGTATTTGTGACTATTTAGACTTTGGCAATTGAAAGTCATTATTGGAATGCCATTTCTATTACTAATGAAATCTAAGACACTTTGAGCTGTCGTCTGAACACTATTTGAAGGCAGTCTTTTGAATTCTTGCAACAAAGATGCAGCCGATGCAGCTTGCCTTCGATTATTATAAAACTTGAATGTAGAATTATCGTTTTTTGTCGTGATATACAATTTTTCAATATTAGTCACTCGAGAGAGCGCAATATAAACGAGTTCCTGTTATTTTTCGTTACGGAATTTCTTGATTCGGTCGTCGCGCTCAAAGCCCGCGATCAGAGCTATATGCAATAGCTTAATAGAAACAGGTATTCTCAGGTCTCTGCTACGCGCGTCAAACGTATAAACTCTAACTGAGGCGTAGCGAGCTCCTAGAGGCATATGTCAAAATGATTTCGTTCGTAGCTAATTACATAGGACGTCTGGAGTTCATGCGATTATGTTTTCAAATAATTCGTACCTTCTAATATCGATAGGCCACGTGAAAATCCCGGAGTCTAAAGCGCTAGAGTGTTATAACATTCGTACAAAATAGCGAAATTTCTAACTTTTAGAAACTTCAAATTAATTAATTAATTTGACACATGTTAGGTGTTTAGGTCTTACATTATTTTTCGTTACGGAATTTCTTGATTCTGTCGCCGCGCTCAAAGCCCGCGATAAAAGCTATATGCAACAGCTTAAAAATTTGGTTGACTCAAAACGTAAACAAATAGATGTCATCATCAATTCTGTACAATACAAATATTATCGAACTACATTCCAATTAGGCGTGAAAGTAAATTATTTGGAGTTTTCGATGAGATGAGTCTTACGTTTCACACATTGGGAAGATATTTTATACCTGCTTTAATGAAAATAATGTCAATAATCATGTGTAATACAGATACTTCCACTATTTACGAGAAACCTGGATGGAAACACGAAAATATGTTCTTTGATGAATCGTTTCTATAAATCTTAGTACAGCACTTCATTGGAAAGAAGCATGATTCATAGCCTGATAGTTGCCCAATTGATTCAGCAATGGGTAGATAGCAATGCAATATCGTTAGAATGAGTTCTGAACAAATTTTTCAGGTTTCTATTCTTTTTATATATCAGAATTGATGGTTAATAAAGCTCCGTTTTCATGAGTAATTTATTTTTATAGTTACGTTTTTGTGTTGTACATTTTCTAGAAAATATAATGCCGTAAAACATTTCCTCCTACCGCTGAAACGGCTGCGATTAGTTGAAACTCGCGTGACATCCCGATTCTAATCTTGGAAGGCGTTGCCTGATCTGCATCAGTGAATTCTGCCTTTGATAAATACATATATGTATATAGAAGCATGTTTCATTACTTAGGTAATTTTCTACATAGTCAATTCAAGTGAAATCCATCGGTCAAAGTTGAGTGATCAAAATTTGTGCATGTCTATGTAGAAAAACTGGTCAACGGAATGTGACAGCAGCTCACCTTGGCGATTTACGTCACTCACCTCGGAGAGTATAAAAGATGTTCGATTCCGCTTCGAACTGGACTTTTATGCTAGCCGAGTGACAAGACAGAGGACTTTCCTACTAGCCGAGTACCGAGAAAACAGCAAACCGTGTTGCACTCCGCCGTTATAATATTATTACCGGAAGGTTGGAGAGTGAGCATAATTTTCTAGTTTTGATTCCGTAAAATTGATTGGATTCCACTTCGTTGCCTAAGTCAGATTTTAATTCTTACTTATTCAATTTTCCCGTAAAAGTAGATTCTTAATAATTACCCGTCACTGACAACGTGAACAGCGTGAACAAGGAATAAACCTCGTGGTTGGAAGTTTAGAGTTCGATTCTTGCGAACCACCTTGTCTAGCTTATGGATAAATATCCGTTACCGATTGCATAAACAAGACATAACATAACTCTGGCAATTGGAGGTTTCGCATTCGACTGTTAGCTTCGTAATAATTATCCGCTCCAACAGCACCAAAAAGGTACAACCCTGGTAGTTGGAGGTTTCGAGAAGCACCTTGTTTGGTTTATCAGTAATTGACCGACACCGAAAGCATACACAAGGCACAACCCTGGTAGTTGGAGGTAGTGTATTCATCTCCTGAGAATAATCACCTTGTCTTGCTATATCATAAGTCTTTCGAGAAAACACTCCGAATCGCATACCGAGAATAAATTAATTGGAATGTTAAGTTCAAGTCCGTAAAAAGTCTCAGTCCGACGAAAATAAGGAATAAACCCTGTAGTTAGGAGTCTTGAGTCCGACTCTTACAAAGCTCCTTGTTAAGCTATAGCGAACTCCTAGTTAAAAGAGTTTGCGGAAATAAGATCCAACTTATTTTCTTAGATGTAACCCGCGTGTTTTGAACAGCAACTGTAAACCAAACAGCACAGCCGGACAGAGATCAAGCATTACTGATATCTCGTAGAGTTCGATGTTCTTATTAGGAGGCGTAAAATCAGTAGACAGAAGCGTATAAAAAAGGAGCTTAATAACCAACACATCTGTAAAGGTGAATAGACTGTCGGAAATATTTTTATGTCGCGATCAAAGAGAGAGAGAGAGAGAGAGAGAGAGAGAGAGAGAGAGAGAGAGAGAGAGAGAGAGAGAGAGAGAGAGAGAGAGAGAGAGAGAGTTAAAACTATCTATACAAACTATGAACTAAAAGATGCATCAAGGAGTCTGGACCCACCAATCCGGAAACCAGAGTAGATCATCTAATGTTATAAGGAAAAATTAAGTGACTTCTTCCACCCTAAATTGAACATTTGGGGGCAGAAACAGGTTACAATATTCGAGAAGCTGATTCAAAATGGAATGGAAAATGGATGAAACATTCATAAAAGCTTATTCCTTATATCATCCCCTAGAATTTCCGAAATTTGCCTCTTCCTATTTAGCTTTTTAAGAGCACCTCGTGATTTAATAATTGCAGCGACATTTGCTCGCTGCTCGCTTGCCTTGGCAAAGTAAGAACCTTGGACGCACGTGCGTCTTAATCTTAATGAGTCCTCCGATTAAAGAATATCTTACATAATTTTTAGGTCTTTCTTTACCTGCATTTCAAGGATTTTGAGGTTATGTCCCTCCACATATATGCACATCATCAAAACCCATAATGATGATAGCACATAGTTCATTATTGGTAACACTCCAATGTAACTAGTGAGAATATATCATTACTTGGATACACAATTAGAAGATAACAACGATCAAAACTAGAGAAGTCAATAGGCATTGAGATTGCAAGGACCTGAGGATGAAAAACTTCTTCACAGTATCAGCAAAACCCATACTGAATATAAGACAGACTTGATTATAGGTAACACTCCAAAAGGAAATTATCATCACTTGAGAACACAATCAGAAGATATCGACCAAATTGAAGAAGTCAGCAGGCGCATTGGAATACCAAGGACATGTTCCTTGAAGATGAAAAATCTCTTCACAGCGCCAGCAGAGCTCATGGTGATTATAACACGGATCTGATTATAGAATTATAGAACTAGTGAGAATATACCATTATTAGGGAACTCAATTACAACATAACAACGACCGAACCAGAGAAGTCATTAGGTAGAGCATTGAAACATATTGTGAAATTCATATGCATGCAGATTTAAAATAAAGCGATCTACATTTTTTGTATTCTATAAATCAATGCATCTTCTCCACACCCATAAAGCACGAAAGAGTGAAATATTCATGGCCACATACATGGCGAATTGTTCAACGGCAATGTTGAAAATAGCTCAGGGCTGAGTAGTAGGAAATCAACCGGAACATATTTGATATTCACCCCAAGCGGCATTGTTTGTGAATGGATATAGGTATAAATATCTTCCAGTTCAAAATCGTCATCTAAAAATGTGCACTGTTTCAAATTTGATAGAAATTGAAGAAAATTGAACCCATTAGGGATTTATTCAATGCTTGAAGTCATGTATTACAAAATAAACATTGAAATTTCATCTCTGAGCTTATCTCACAATTAAAACTCATAATAGTCTAATAAACCCAAAAACCCTCATTTCGTCACATAAGTTATAGAGATTTTTCATCTTTTCTCACAGCTATATAATAGCCTTTGGGTCGTGCAGCTAAAATTCAACTGAATATTTTCTGTTCCTCACTTTTTAGAGGCGCATGAATTCGGAAAAAGGTTGAAACAAAAAATAAACCATAAAATCCATCAAGGATGCTTTGAACAAAAGTTCTTACAAGAATCAATTCTCAAGCGTCCCCACACTCAACATTATGGGGAAATCTATTATCACTTATGAATCCTTGGTATGTTGAACAAAGACATCCAGAAGAAAGTTGCGAGTTGAACGAAGTATAAACATCTGGCTGCCTCAGTATAGCGGGAGCTATGGAAACAACACCAACAACTGCCATGGGACTACCTATCCCAAATTGACATTATTAACATGATAGACTCAGTGAAATTGTGACAGGTAACATTTTCGAAATGAACTCAACAGACAACTTTACTCCCAATAACTTCCTCAACACTAACTTGGAGGTAATTATACCGGAACAAAGGGAGTGCACAGACAACATCTGGGACAAACCTGATGAGAGGGATACGGAATACAGATATTCAGGATTAGAGAAGGATCTGGTGCTGAAAAATATAGTGGGGGAAGAAACTCTCAGCTCAGTACCTCATTGAGAGTGGAGATGTACGCAATCCTATAATGTGAAAGGGAAAACAACACAAGAGGGAAGTGCATTGATCAGAATGAGTACGGACATCCAGACATCACTGAAGGTACTCTTGAACACCATAGTGACAAAAGACTGGTAAGGGAATGTAATGAAGAACTCAAAGCTCTGGCGAAAGACAATCGAATAATATTGGTGCAGTTCCCAGAACTTCTGTGGCATCGAGGGCAATGATAAAGTTTATAAACCAGCCAGATTGGGCTCATCAGCCTCATATATTGGTCCAGAGCCTGCGCTAGGAGTGACAAAAACCGCTGTTCGAGGGTACATATGGGTCTGGTAAAAGAAAACAAAGTGATAGAAAGAAGCATCTCGAATGCACGGGAAACATTCATTAGAGAACCATCGAAAAACAGAACTGAAGAACTAGTCAACCTGAGTAGTAATCAGGTACGAATAACAACAGAACTCCTCACTGGTCAATGTTCAAAGAGAGAACACCTGCACAAAATGGGACTGTACAATAGAGACCTCACCTGAAACAACCAAACACATATTGTCAGAATGCGAAGAACTAGATCGCAAGAAATATGCAATTTCCGGGTTGCCTAGGTTATCCCTGAAGAGCGCAACAGAAGGAAAAGAACAGAAAGGGAACTAGTTATGGAATGCTTGTGAGTCATCCGACTGGAATGGATAAAAAGCAACCCTGAATAACAGAGATTATTTCATCAGATTCCATGAATGTACTTAATTCAATAAATTGCTCTACTTTCTTAAGGAGAATCGGTACCGTCACCTAGGTACGCTACCGATATAGTAAATACAAAAGTTATGATGATAAATACGCAACATAAACGTTAGGTCAGCAAAGTGTAAAAGTGTTACAATAAACCATGATTAATCATCGAGTTATTACAGCTACCGACCATAAGAACCTTAACACCACATGGTAATGTTTGCCAAACCATACTAAGGACCTGCACACCACAGAAGGTTGTAACCATGGTTTGTCATATGTCCTGTCCGAACTTACTTTACTTGTTCTGTGATCACCAAACCTTGATGCCTTGAACAGCTCCATTTTGCCTATTGGGATGACTTTCGGAAATATTTTGTATTATGAATGTTTTTTTACTGATAAGCTCACTTAAGTTGATAGCCTTCATTTGTAGTAAGTATGAGGGATTTTCTATTCTCATTTATCGGTGTTTGCCAAAAATGCTTCAAATGTGAAATTCAATTAATATAATTTATACGAAGGATTGGGTCAATTCTATACACTTCTTCAGTTAAATTTGTTTATGCGAAATAGTATAGCCCAGTTGGCTGTTATTTCATGAATAAGTTTTTAATTAATCTGCTTGTCGCTGCTATGCAATTATCTCCAAGTGACACTTATGATCGTTCCTTTAGTAGTCACATTAACAATAATTCACGTTGAACATGATTTTTACTGCAAATCCATTGTTTTATTTTATTTTGCAACTTGGGCCATTTTTGTTAACAATATGATCTAGAAATTTAAGTTCGAGTAATGGCTACGTTCTTTTCACACCAATCTCTATACCTGAACTTGCTATTCTTCAAACATTAAAGGCAATAACAATTTTCGAAACATCTTGTGATCGAAATTACACACAAAATAATGAAGAATTATGCGAATCCACGATAATAATTTCAACTTTGAAGTTTAAAGTTTTTATTTTCGAAGAAGAAACTGTGGTAAATGTTTTCAAACAAAAATTATTAGCGTAACCACATTTAAATGTTTTTTTTTCTTTATAGCCGACTACAATTGAACAAATTGAGTGCGAGTATTGTGAAAAATTGATTCCTATAGGAAATTTCTTCACAAACAATATTTGTTCGGAACAATTTTGATGAATGTTCATATAGCTCATATTGATACTTGAAAATAAAACACTTTTATTATGTTTTTATACATATATTATAGAAATAAATCGTGACTATAGTTTTGACACTAGCGTGCCATCTTCAAACAATATTGATGTATGAAAATATGAATAATCTTTGGTATTTATGGTACAATATAAGACACAGGTAACAAGTGGGGTTCCGGTTAGGGAAATACATTTTTAGAATAGTATAATTAAAATTGGATAATGTGGTAGAATTAATATTCTGATAAAGAAATAATAATGCGGAGGTATACTAGGGAGGCATAAGAGGATTATGCGAAATCTTACGTTATCATCAGACATAATGCTATAGTACACATTTAATTGATTGTTTAAAATTTTATTGTCATTATTTTTAATACCTTTAAAAAGTTCTATTCATCCTAGTGTGCTTAATTTGAAACCTCTACTCTGGTTGTGCTGAATTTTAACTTTGTGAGGAAAACTAGTTATTAAATTGACAATAATTTAGGCTAAGGCAAAGATCAAAAGCTTGTTCTATCTCGGATTTTAATACGAGATTTGTTTGTGATTTTCCCAGAAGATTTGTTATCAAAATTTCACATTCATTGAGGAACAATCTTTGAAAACGCATTTGAATCATCAAAATATACTAAAATTCTATTTTTAGGGAAAGTTAATCTGTTTATTAACTTTGAAAGTTCTGATGAGTTTTTTCTGCATACTTATATTTTCAAAAATTGAATTTATTTTTACCGCTGGATTATGTGTAGGTCTATTAACATAGGATACTACAGGATAGGAGCATTAAGTTTGCTATTTTTTATGAGGCCGTAAAGCTTAGGAGGATATGGATTACAGTTAGTTAACCTACCCAACTTTTCAAATTTACTATTAAATGAAACTTGGCTATATTCTACAAATTATTCAGTTCTTAACTGGAATTGGTCTCTTGATTTGAGTCAAATCTGGCGAAACAAATATATTCATTTTATCGTCATAATCTATTTTATCCAGGATGACAGTTGCATTAGATTTATCGGCTTTGGTAAGCATTAAATTGTTGGTTTTTATTTTATGTTTGATAGATTTTACAGGCGACCAATCAGTGTTCTTATGAGAATGAAGGTGTTTGTTTATATATGTTTTAGTATTATTTGAATTTGGTACATTTTTTGAAGCAACTTATTGAGATCCTTTGTTCAAATTGTTTTGCTCGTTATTGGCAAAATTGACATTTGAAGAGGACACGCTAATGTCGAAATTATAGTCATGATTTATTGTTTCTATAATAAATGTGATAAAAGGAAAAGTAGAAGTGTTTTATTTTATTATATCAATATGATAATATGCCTTCCACCATTGAATTTCCAAAAACTATATCAGATCAACAATAATTCAAGTCGGACTGATAATCTTGTAAGCCAAAGCCAAAAAGCAATAAATTATGAGGAAGCCTGTATTATTGCTTGTCGAAATTCCATTGATTCTAGTGTGCTTAATTTAAAACCTCTACTCTGGCTCAACTCCATCTAAATTTGGAGAAGTTTTCCCTGTTTCTAAAATATGGTTTGAGAAAGATGAATCTGTTTTACGACATCTAGAATCGAAAATGTTCTTTATGTCTAATTTCTATATTACTACTAGATCTACCGATATAAAATCACAGTCTGAACAGATTAATTTATGTACTCGAGGTTTATTGAGCTTATCTGTTTCATATTCAGCATTGAACGAAAAATAGGATAAAAGAAACGTTTGATAAGCCTGGAGTACCTATATAAATTAACCTGTTCATAGTGTGATAGATCTACCGATTTGAAAGTTACCATACACTGAACAGGTTAATTCATATACTCCAGGTTTATTGAACTCATTTGTTTCATCTGTAGCATTGAAAAGAAAACAGTAAAAAACAAATAAGTTTGATAAGCCCGGAGTATATAAATTAACTTGTTCAGACTGGGATATATTTTACATCGGTATATCTAGTCGTAATATATTAACTAGATATATGGAATATTTTCGATCTTTCAGACTTAATAAAGGAGATTCATCTTCCTCTAACCATATTTTAGAAACAGGGCACACTTTCCAAATTCAGATGAAGTTAAAATTTCAATTAACCAGAGTAGAGGTTTTAAATTAAAAACACCAGAATCAATAGAAATTTTCAATCAAATCGGTTCTACACCATTCTGTTTGATATCTTGATAACGTAAAATTTCTCACAATCCTCTTGTGCCTCCTCAGTATACCTCCATATTAATGTCACAATATTAACTCTACCTCATCATCCAATCTCAATTATACTATTCTAACAATGTATTCCTCAAACCAAAATACCACTTATTATCAGTGTTTTATATTGTACCATAAATAGACAAGATTATTCATATTTCCATATATCGTTTGAAGATGACACGCTAGTGTCGAAACTATGGTCACCAGTCACGATTTGTTTCTATAATATGTGTGATAAAAAACGGAGTAAAAGTGTTTTATTTGATTATATCAATATAATAAATCATCCTAAAGTAATGGCCTTCACCATTGGATTTATTTGGTTCACGTTTCATTTTAACGTTTTTTCGGAAATACTACTTCCCAAGCCCTAACTTGGCTGAGCTACAATCAGCACAAATAGGCAATATCTGATTAAAGTAAATCAAGAAGAATGTGACGAAATACTCCAAACTTATAACCAACAATCCTATTAGATTGTATATTGCCACAATGGATATTGTCTAGACTTTAGTTATGTAGTGGCAATTTAACAAATGAGTTGAATATTTCCATTTCTTCTTGCAGATTTTTATTATTCAGAGCACTCCCAGGCGTAGTACCACTTGTGATGAGTATCTAAGGAGCAATCTGAGCATGCACTCAAACTACCCACCATTGTGTTTGAATCTGTACTTGAAAAGATCTCAATTAGTGAAATGTACGCGCCTTAGGAATTTTAATTCGAATAGAAGATGAGCCTTTCCTAATTTAACTCCATATTGATAAAAAACATATAGCTGGCTTTAAAAATGTCACAGTGTGATGAAGCAATTGTCAAGAATTGGACTTTGCAGTTCGGGTAAATTTAAACTTTCAATAAACAAAGAATTAAATCATAACGTATGGTAAATTCTGTATCCTTAAAACCAATACTATATACAGGATGTCCTCGAACTGCGTGGCCAAAATAAAACCGAAGATTCTATGATTCGAAAAAAAGTTGATGAGCCTTTTTACTTTTGCCTCAAGTGTCTTGTTTACCCGGTAGAGGGCTTCAAAATTGCAAAAATAATTTTGTTTTTTCGGTATAACTTGAGAACGTGATGAAGAACTTTTACAATATTTAGCAGGTGAGTTACTGTCAATAATGGCCATTTTTGAGAGTGGAGCACAGAGCCTTAGAGACCATAGAAATGGCTCAAACTTGAGGATGTAACGGGAAAAGTGTCCAGAACTTTTTTGTGGTCAATGTTATTCACTCGATATTTTTTATGTAGATAGCTTATCTAATTTGAAAACTTTTCTTACTCTTAGAAAATGTTGATAAAATCAACGGATTAGCTTGAAAAATTAATTTTTGAGTCTCTGCAATTTTGGCTTACTAATTTTACTTGATTAAAATACCTTAGTTGCCTTTGCTTTTCCAATGTCATTTTGGCATTTAAAGAATTTATTCTCAAAACTGTCAGTTTTTATATTGCTTTCTGTAAAATTTTTATAAAATTATGGCTCAAAATTTCACTAACACTGAAATTGTTGATATGTTATTAATTTATGGACTTTGTCGTTGCAATGGCCGGAGAAGGGAAAGATATCCGCATCGCAGAATTCCAAATCGACAAACCTTCGCGAAACTGGCAAATTTGGAGCAAATCGTAGAGAAACTGGACGCAGACGGACAAGAAGGACGTTAGAGCTCGAAGAAGCGATAATGGAAGCGGTTGAAACTGAACCTGGGATAAGCACACTACGTTTGGGACTTCGTATTGGAGCCTCAAAATCATTAGTTCATAATGTACTGAAAGAAGAATTGTTGTATCCCTATCATATTAAAACAGTTCAAGACTTATTGCTCATGGATCCAGGTCATCGGCTAGATTTCTGTAGGCTTATTGTCCAAAGACAAAATGCAAACCCCAATTTTTGTAGAAGAATTCTGTTCACGGACGAAGATACTTTCACGAGATGTGGTCTTTTTAACCTCCATAATGAACATTTCTATGCTGATGAAAATCCTCATGAAACGGAAGTTACATATTTTCAGAATCAAACTAAAATCAATGTTTGGGTTGGAATTGTGGATAACTCTATTATTGGCCCTACCGTTATACCCGATCGATTGAACAGGAAGAACTACTTGAACTTTTTGGAACAAAGGCTACTTGAACTGTTGGAAGACTTGCCCTTACATATTCGTCGTGGCCTGGCTTATCCATGATGGTGCACCTCCTAATCTCATATTAGCTGTGAGGCGACATCTGAATGCGGAATATCCAGATCGCTTGATAGGTAGAGGACACGATGCACCAGTGAACTGGCCGGCCCGCTCCCCTGATTTGACGCCCTGCGACTTCTTTCTATGGGGCGCTTTGAAGTCGAAAGTTTATGCAGCTCCAGTAAACACACGGGAGGAATTGTTGCAACGAATTAATCATGGAGCGGATTTATTGAAGAATGATCCTGAAGTACTAGCCAGAGTTCAATTCAATTTCTTGAAACGAATTAATTTGTGTATTCAGGAAAATGGGCAACATTTCGAACAATTGATGCCTTAGCGATTTCCCAAAAAGTTTTGTTGTTTCTTTTAATTCACCATTTGTTTTTCCTAAATAATCACATCGTTTCCCCATTTCTATTGTTTTTATTATTCGTGTTTTACCGAGATATTAACCATTTCAGTGTTAGTGAAATTTTGAGCCATAATTTTATAAAATTTTTACGGAAAGCAAAGTAAAAACTGACAGTTTTGAGAATAAATTCTTCAAATGCCAAAATGACATTAGAAAAGCAAAGGCAACTAAGGTATTTTAATCAAGTAAAATTAGTAGGCCAAAATTGCAGAGACTCGAAAATTATTTTTTTCAAGCTAATCCGTTGATTTTATCAAAATTTTTTAAGAGTAAAAAAAGTTTTAAAATTAGTTAAGCTATCTACATAAAAAATATAGAGTGAATTACATTGACCACAAAAAAGTTCTGGACACTTTTCCCGTTAAATCCTCAAATTTGAGCCATTTCTATGGTCTCTAAGGCTCTATGCACCGGTCTCAAAAACGGCTATTGTTGACAGTACCTCACCTGCCAAATATTGTAAAAGTCCTTCATCACGTTCTCAAGTTATACCGAAAAAACAAAATTATTTTTGCAACTTTGAAGCCCTCTACCGGCTAAACAAGACAGTTGAGGCAAAAGTAAAAAGGCTCATCAAATTTTTTTCGAATCAAAGAATCTTCGGTTTTATTTTAGCCACGCAGTTCTGGGACACCCTGTATATTACAGTGCATCTGACATTATCAAGCCAAATATCTCTTTTTTTAAGTGACATTTTTGCTGTGTTGCTTTAGTTAGTGTTTATTATTATCAAATACTGATCTTAATAATACCGGGATACCTAAAATTATCCTGGTCAAGGGTGATTGTGGAATCTAAAACGTCTGTCTTACTTTACGTTTGAAATAATTATGTCATTGTCACACTGACATCATCAATAACCTACTAAAACAATAATGAACTACACATTATGAAATAACGGTTTTAGTAACAAGAGAAACTAAATTACAGTAATTGTTGGAAATGTCCCCTGTTTTGTACGATGCATAAGTTGACGCGCATCCTTATGCTGTGGAAACCGTTTTGTTTCTGGCGTTATGGTTGCACATTGCTGAACTATTCTTTGTTGAAGTTCTTGCAAATTATTTACCGGAGTTGCGAAAATCTTGATTTTTAAGTAAGGATGTGTTTGCATCTGATATGGATGCACGTTCAAGTCTTTCTTTAAAATTTTCTGACATGTTCCATAAGAAAGTTCAGTTTCCTGAGAAAGACGTTTTGAAGGTTTTGCAGGCTCCTCTTCCATACGTTGACGAACGTCATTGACAACTACTTCTGTACGAACTCTTGGTCTACCAGCACCTTTTTATGAGTCACACAACCAGATTTGCGAAACACGTCAACACAATTTGTAAGGCACGCATAAAAATTGTCCAGTAATATTGCCACGTTTGGGAAGTGCTCTCGGAAATTGTCCAAACACAAACGTTGACGGTATTGCAGATTTCCATTAACTAGCGCACCCGTTCGAAAATAGGCTTCAATCATGAAAATGTTGTGCTGTGTGGTAAGAGGCATGATTCAAAAACTGGATTAGAAAATTTCAGCACAATGACTTAACCGATTCAGACACAACAAAACATATTCAAAAATTTAAAGTAATACACACGTTTTACATTCCACAACCACACTTGACCAAGGTAATTTTTAATTTGAAGTTCATTATTGTTTTACAACTGAAATAAATAGGTATGAAATGTGTAGGTTATAGATGATGTCAGTGTGACAGTGACATAATTATTTCAAACGTAAAGTAAGACACACGTTTTAGATTCCACAACATAACCACCCTTGACCAAAACAATTTTTGATATCCCGGTACTATAATCGTTAATCATAATTATTCTATTGATATGTCTGTTTTTATATTATATATTTATATTTTTATACTATTTTGATATGGAAACTCTGACGCGTGTGAACATTCTATGTACTTGGCACAAAATAAACCTATCTATCTATCTATCTATCTGTCTATCTATCTATCGATCTATCTATCGATCTATCTATCGATCTATCTATCGATCTATCTATCTATCTATCTATCTATATATCGATATTCATCTGATCTCTTACATTTGAAAGAGGAAATATCACTCCCTGTGTACAAAGTTAGATTTTGACTTTCAACCTGCCGTTTCGAGAGTTCTGATAACACTAGAAATTCGGCTGACTTTGACTCCTATAACGAACTCTTGACAATTTTTATGCAAACTTTTCCTTCGGATAAGATGAATAAAAACCAACTCATCCCAAAATTCGAGATTACGGCCAAGACGCAACGCCATGAATCTTGAAAATTTGGTTTTAAGTTCGGAGCGTGTTTATGCAATGAAATCTTCAAAGTTTCATTTGTGGGAGAATATTTGAAACATTTTCTTCATTTACAATAAATAAATTATCGCGATTTAGTAGCAACAAGCTTTCCTTCAATCTGAGAGTTACGATCGTCATCTGTTACATAAACAAGCCGGTTCGTCTTATCTCAGAATTTACGTTTAATTCCTTTGATCTTTGAATGCATTCCATTTCGCCTTAACGCAACCGAACATTGATGATCGTCACCTGTTTTAATGACTAATCCGGGGATATAGTATGAGAATACAAGGCAATCTATCGAATTTCATGTAAATGAATATAGTATATGCTGTATAGATAGATATATCTCATTAGTTCATATTAATCTTCACGTCTTGCTCAATAAAGTCTACAGTATAGGAGTTAAATTTTCAAAACAAGCTTGAATCGCAATTATAGATAGCTGTGAACCGGGATTTGAGCTATGATTAAAAAAAAAACATGTAAGTTCGAATCAAAAAAATTTTTGCATTAGCTTCAGGAGGTTCTCAGGATCATTCATACAACTCTTGGGAACCTCAACCGCCCCCATTATAGGCGAAAATGTCCCGAAATGGATTTTTTACAGAAAAAGGAATGTTGGCATTTCGAGTGCACCTAACGTATTTTTGGGTCGCTGAACACGAATCTGTAGCTAGATTTACTTGCAATCCATCGTAGGGATGATAAAATCTACAAAATTGGCCAATTTTGCACCCCTAATATGTTATTTTGCAATTTACTTGTTTTAGACATTCCGAATGCACCAAGGCGGTTTTTTCGGTCGCTGAATAGGATGCCGAAGCCAAATTTACTCGAATATCATCGTAGGGATGGGAAATTTACAAAAATGGCTGATTTGACACGCTTCTAAATTTTTATTATTTTTGCAATTTAAAATTACTCCTGAGTGAATCTGGCTTCGGAATCGTATTCGGCGACCCAAAATATCCCTTTGGTGCATTCAAAATGCCAAAAACACGTAAATTGCAAAATAATATATAGGGGTGCAAAATTGGCAAATTTCGTCCATTTTATCACCCCTACGATGGATTGCAAGTAAATGTGGCTACGGATTCATGATCAGCGATCCAAAAAATCGCCTAGGTGCACTCGAAATGCCAAAATACCTTTTTTTGGAGAAAACACAATTCAAGACTTGAAGATTTCGGGTCATTTTCGCCCTTAATGGGTGGGGTTGGGGTTCTCAAGAAGTTTTAAGGTGTATGAATGATCCTAAAAATGAAGAATTTGTCTTTATGATAATTTAAAAAGGTTCCTCTATTTTTGAACTCATTAATTTTAATTTTCTCTAAGTTGTTTAATACTTTACTTTTAACTGATCTATGAAAAATCTCAAAATCATCTTTGCAGTTATGATAAATTCATTTAATATGGTTTACAACGTTTGAACAAAGGAGATTCAGAAGTTAAACCATATCAAAGAAACTGATCATCATTTCAAAGATGATTTTGAAATTTTGCATAAGTTAGTTTAAAGTGAAGTATTAAACAACTTAGAGAAAATTGAAATTACCATGTTTAAAAATACAGGAAACCTTTTAAATGATCAGAAAGTCTTTACCAATTCTGCATTATCAAATGTATTTGTGAGTAACTCTCATCCTACTGTACACGTACCTAACTCAGTCCCTCCTTCTAAATATTAATTTTAATATTTAAGGAATAAACCGTAGTTTGTAAAATCATTGTTTGATGAATTCACCGTGTGGTGTAACATGTCACGTTTTGTTTAATAGAAACAAAGTTTGTAAAAATTATAAGTGTATTTTTTATTGTAACTATAGATGCGAATTCTCAACAAGTAAGCACCACAACGATACAAACTTCTAAATAAATTAAATTATAAGCTTTCTAAAGTTGGATAATAAAATACAAATTTACACAAGAACTCATAACATTTAATCTTTTTAAACAGAACACCGGGATTCCCATGGGCTTGCCACTATCAACTTTACTATCAAATCGATACTTATAATTCATCCCTCGTCAAACATTTTGTAAGCAAACTCCCACCCAAACCATTGTCTATCCCATCTCTGAATTTCTACCACATCCAGATTGATGTTTAGTTCTCAAGAACATAATTTTACATTTAGCTTTAGTTGATAATTTCAAGCTTTGAGAATGTAACAGCGTGTTGAAACAATTTGTTACCATTGATCATTTGAAGCGCGGATCATTTGTCCGATAACTGGACAAATAAGCTTGATAGTATTCATCCGGTAATTCATGCGTAATTGAGTAGAACTAACATTTGTCGCATTGACCATGTCTCCCAGTGTTATCTTTGTGCTGAATAGCTCGTTCTTTCACATGAAATATAGTATAATTTTACGTCCTTTCACGCCTTTCGCTATTTCTTCTCATTTTCGGAGAATGATATCAGTGCGGCGGAGCCGACGCCTTCTTCTATGGGATCAACCCAGTTTATATGTAATTTGCAAATACCACTCACTCACTTACTGACTCACTCATCACGGAATCTCTATAAAGCGAACCGGGCTAAAAGTCAATCCCAAACGGGGTAAAAGGGATTCGATATATTTTGACGTTTGTTAATATAATCACATACAATTAACATGACGGACTGTCTATAACAGACAACATATAACCCATCAACAAGACAGGTGACGTTTACATGACAGACAGCTGATACATTGACAGTCATTTAATGTTCGTGAAAGACCATTTCATATCATTGATATTCCTGTCAATTCAAATTAACTTTCACATGATATAGAACATAAGCTTAAGTCTGTCCACGCTTTAGCTTTTGCTACTCATTACAAATATTAATGAACGTTGAAACACGAGGATGGTTTCATCCACGGGTATTGGCTGTTTTTGTAAGTGTAGCCCAAGGCCAAAGCTAGTATTGAATAAAAGGCAAATACCACTCCCTGACCCACTCACTCATCACGTAATTCCTGGAACGTTGAGGCTCACTGAAACTCAACTCAAACAGGTTGAAAGGAATTCGATATATTTTGACGTTTGACGGTTATATAATCTTATACAATTTACATGACATAGTTCCATAGATAAACGCATCATTATCACAGTTCACATTGTCTATGACAGACAAAACACATAAGCCCTTAGCACGAAGTCTCTAAACAGGAGAAGGAACTCACAATACCACAAATATAATTTCTCATGCCAAAAAGCGCAGGCAGGCGAGAAGACTACTGCTATTCGAAGTGCCTTCGCATATCCGTTCATAAGTATGTGTTCTCTTATGTGAGATGCATGATAATAATAATAAGTAGATTCAAAACAAAAACGCTTAAACTTCACTATTGAAACGTCAAATTAATTAAAGAAATTGCGATTATAGGAAACCAAACATCAAACAACAACAACAACGATGTCGTGTTATCAACATACTTTGATAACTTTCCCGCAGCTACTTCTCGCGAGCACACGAATACGCACCGCTATATATAACTCGTGTGCACGAGAACTTTGCGCAACAGTAGAGTTCTGCGAGACTCAGGCACTACTGCCTGCGTTTTTTAGCATACCTCTATCAAGCGAGACTTTTAATATGCTAATGCTCTTTTCCAAATTTTAATTGACATGCCATAAATGTATCAATATGTAATATGGTGGATAAACTATATATTCATCTATCTATGTATCTATCATAAACAATAGCTACCGGACAGTTCTTCTTTGAACGTCTGCATTTTGCCCAATTTTTGTTGAAATATATTTCACTTAGTTCACATCCGTGTATATAAAATATTTCATTCACATGTTTTAAATCTATTAATTCTAGATTGACGTTTTAGTATTAATTCTGTAGTGAATTTGCAATACTTATGCTTTTTGTTTTTGATTGAAAAGAATACTTAGTAGAGAAATTAAAGTTTTTAAGCAATACATATAATTATATGGATTGCGTATGTAAAACCAATATATAAATGAAGTAGAATTACACATTCGTACGATATCTCTGCATGGTGACGGTCGTGTGTTGTTTAATCATATCGTTTATCAATTCTTTTGATATACAGATTGGTAAGTTCGTTCCATATATTTATTTCTATATAATTTCTGGTATTCCTAATATAAAACTAGTATAGGATGGATAGTGGACAATATGGGGAAGCGGGATTTATTCCCGATTTTAAGAAATCTAATAGTAAAACTACAGTAAGTAAGAATATTTCTAATATCGACATAATACACGATGAAGTTATGTCAGATGATATATTATCTGATAAAGTAGATAAAAACCACTATTCTTCAAATGAAAAAGAATCTGATTATACGTTGACTCCAGATATCAACAATACATCAAACACTCAATCAATGAATTATTATAAAGAACTAATTAGTAATAAGTATAATACCGATTTTATTCAATTATATGAAGGTCCATTTTATGCTTACATTGAGCATGAGAATAAAAATGTCGGAAAACTCCACCCGATGTCAATAGGACATCTTATACATCATGAATTAGGCTTAAAACATAATGTTAAAGAAGTCAGTGCGGTAGGAAAAAATAGGATAAAGGTACAGATGAACTCAATAAAAGACATCAATAAATTAACAGTGAATCCGATTTTAAAAGCAAAAGGCTTCATTGTATATGTTCCCAAACATTTAACCGAAAAAAAAGGCGTTATTAGATTTGTTGACACGGATTTCTCCGAGGATTATTTAAAACAAAATATTGAAAGCAAATGTCCAATCAAACACTGTAAACGTGTTTTGCGCAAAGTAACTATTGACAATACCGCAACTTTAGTTCCGAGGCAAACAGTAATTCTAACTTTTTTCGGCAATAAGTTACCAACACACATTTTTATCAATAGTGTCAGATGTCCTGTTGAGCCATTCATACCTAATGTACTCCAATGTTTCAAATGTCTGCGTTTTGGTCACGTAGCAATGCAGTGTAATAGTAAAGAGACTAGATGTAAAACTTGCGGTGATTTACACGAAGGAGAGTGTGATAAAATTAGTCCTCTATGTTGCCATTGTCAGTCAACCACTCACAATGCAATTTCTAGAGATTGTCCTAGATATGCTACACAAAAAAAAATTAAAGAAGCAATGGTTTTGAATAATTTGTCATTTAAGGAGGCAGAAAAAATAATTAATAACCCTTCATATGCTAAAATGGCTACCACTAACAAGTTTCAAGTATTAGAAGATTCTAATGATGACTATAATTATGATTCTCAATTTCCTTCACTTAATCTAAGAAACACCAAAAAAAACCTTAAATCTACACAACCTTCAACATCTCAATATAGTGAGCATAAAAATGATCAGAGTAGGAAAAGGAAATTACTATCTCCTCCACCTACTCCTAGTCCACGTAGAGAATTTAACGTCAGTAACTTACCTTTAGCACCAATATTACAAAATCCCAAATATACAGATACAAACACAAGTGAGAATGTAATATTTAAAACAGTCGATAATTTAACATCTTTTATAAAAGTACTTGTGAGTAGTATACCAAATCAGGAAAATTTAGTACACATCAACGAAACTACTATTAAGCATAGCTTATCATCTATATTAACAGAAAGTTTATTTAGTAGTTTAGACAATAGAAGTAATTGACTTGCAAACTAATTTCATACATAAATGATGGACAGCAAGGATTCATTATCAATTTTGCAGTGGAATGCACGTTCTATACAATCGAATAAATACAGTTTGCTCAATTGTCTGAGCGAGAAACGGGTCGATATTGTCTTAGTGTCTGAAACTTGGTTAAAACCAAATCAAAATTTTAACATTAATGGATATAATATTGTGAGGGTAGATAGATTTGATGGTAAAGCTGGGGTTGCTATCATAATAGCTAATCATTTATTGTATTCAGTAAAAACGTTTGACGATTTGGATTATGGTGGCATAATGATTGTGGGTGTTACTCTTGAAACAAGAATGTCTCTAGACATCTTATCCATTTATCGTACGCAAGACAATGACACCAACTCTACAACTTGGAATAATTTATTTTCACAATGTAAAAATACTTTTATTATTGGTGGTGATTTTAACGCCCACCGACTTTCATGGGGCAGTTATAAGAATGATAGCCAAGGTGATGCAATTATGAACGCGATAGAAAATAACGATTTGGTGATATTGAATGATGGTAGTCCAACCACAACTAATAATAAATCTGTCATTGATCTAACTATTTGTACACCGAATTTAGTACCAAATATCAATTGGGAAGTATTGCCAGATAGTCTTGGATCAAATCACTATCCAATACTAATGAACTTTGACCATGGAGAAACAAAAACCGTTTATCCCTCTTGTCAATGGAATTTCAATGAAACTGACTGGCATATGTACAAATCAAAATTAGACATCTACTTCAAAAATGTTACTATTGATAATGATGAAGCTAACGCAGATGAGTTATATCAAATTCTTATGAATGGTATGAATGAAGTAGGTGAAGAAGTTTTCAAGAAAAATGTTCCTTTTATTCCAAAACGTAAGCCCTCACCAGCGTGGTGGGATCACGAATGTACAGCAGCAATTCAAAATCGTAAAAATGCGTTGAATAGGTATAAACTACAACCGTCTACAGATAACTACATAGAGTGCCAGAAAATTTTTGCCACAACCAAAAAATTTCTTAAATCCAAAGCACGTGCAAGTTGGAAATGTTATTGTAGCAAATTGAATAAAAGCACACCTACGAGTTCAATCTGGAAACAGGTGAAGAAAATGAAGGGTATTATATCTAACAAAAGCACCTCAAAGATCACCAATTCAGACGCTATGGACCTTCTAACAAGTCTTACACCAGATACTGCAGAGCTGCCTATTTTTTCAAGCGTACCTAATGATAGTTTTCCAAATAATCATCATTTTTTGCAACCATTTTCCTTGGCAGAATTGAGATCCGTATTAAAAAGTAATACCAACACATCACCTGGCTACGACCATGTAGTATATCCTATGATCAAGAACTTACCTGAGATAGGTGAATATTTACTTCTTGAAATATTCAATAAAATGTTTCTTTTTGGCAATGATGTGCAAGAGCTCAAAACTATTACAATCGTACCTATTCCCAAGCACAACGATAACGTGACCAAGTTCAGGCCAATTTCATTGATATCATGTATATCAAAAACACTTGAAAGACTAATCAAATTACGTTTGGAATGGTGGTTGGAACACCATAAGTATTATCCCACGTATCAATATGGTTACCGATGCGGAAAAGGTACAATTCATGCCGCAGGACAGCTAATAACAGACATACAAAAGACACTTTCTGCCAATGATTATCTTGGAGCTCTATTTTTTGACATCGAACAAGCTTATGATTCTGTTAATTTAAACATTCTTGAATCTAAATTGCGTAATATTCAAATACCACCTCAAATTGCTAGAAACATAGTGAACTTGTACAGAAATAGAAAGCTATATATAAAAACGAACGACGGATCTAAATTAGGTCCCAGATATGTTTCAGCTGGCTTACCACAGGGCTCAGTCCTCAGCCCTATTCTATTTAATATTTATACCAACGATTTGGCCACATTTGGTAGATTTATATTTGTTCAATACGCCGATGATATTGTTGCTTACTGCATTGAAAGGAGCATGGAAAACTGTCACACGTCTCTTAATATCTGTATGAAAATTATTTTAGCCTGGGCTAACAAAAAACAATTTAACTTATCCGCTACTAAGACCTGTGTAACCATTTTCACGAGGCACAGAATTCCAGCGTACAACAGTCTTAAATTGGCCAATCAAGACATTCGATATTGCAAGGAAGTTAAATATCTCGGTTTCATTTTGGACACAAAGATGTTATGGACTCCACATATTAAATACTTAATTTCCAGATGTGAAAAGACACTCAATATCTTACGATTAGTCACAAAATTGTCTTGGGGAGCAGATATAAGTACAGCTCTATTATTATATCGGACCACTATACGTTCTATTATCGACTATGGCTGTATTTTTTATGGATCTTGCAACAATACCATGCTGAAAAGATTGGAATGTGTACAAAATAAAGCTTTACGTATATGTTGTGGAGCCATGATTTCCACCCCAATTTGTGCCTTACAGGCTGAGTGCAATGAATTACCATTAACTCTACGTAGACAATTCCTTGCGTATAAATTCGTTATTAAACTGCGAGCATCATTTGATGAAGAACTGAGTATTAGAATAACAAATTTATGTACGGATAACCTGACAAGTTCATATTGGAAAAACCGAAATTCTCCTCCTTGTGCACAAGCTGTTGAATCAATGGGTGACATATCACAATTTTTATTTAATAACAGCTGCTATAACTATTTTTGCGGACCCTACAAGCAAATATTGCTAGATATCCCTGTCATTCTACCTAGCTATTCTAAGATAGATAACTTGAACCATAAAATATTACTCCAAGAATTGGAACATTACGAAAATTTTAAAAAAATCTACACAGATGGCTCAAAAATGCCTGAATCAGTGGGTCTCGCTATTTATATTCCCGATGATAATCATACAATAAATTTTCGACTATGTAAATTTTCTTCCATATTTACTGCTGAGGCTATGGCGCTATTACAAGCTTTGAACTATTGTCAGCGTTGTGTAGCTAAAGAAACGATTATATTATCAGATAGCAAAAGCGTATTGAAATCATTAAAAAACGTTAACCGTAAGAGTTCGCCCCTTATTCTAATGATAGTCCGGAAATACATGGAATTACTTGAACAAAATTATAGTATTATTTTTGTTTGGGTTAAAGCGCATTGTGGAATAAAGGGAAATGAAAAGGTTGATCTGTACGCAAAGCAAGCCACCAATTTTGAAAACTATCTACATAAAGTCACACCACACAGTGATTTCATCTGCAACTACAAATCAGAGATTAGGAGAACATGGATATTACTTTACAAACAGCAAAATCTGCGAAAACCTACAAACTATTTTTTGATTCATCCAGAAATTCCAAGAAAATCATGGTATCACAAAACGTTACAATTGCCAAGAAAAATATACACCACTATCGTCAGATTGAAATTTAATCATGGTCGCTTTCCTGCACATTTAAATTATATTAAAATACTTCCCACAAATCTGTGTGAATGTGGCGAAGTAGGTGACCTTAATCATTTGTTTTTTAATTGTCCGCTCCGTCAATTGGAAACTGCAACCTTAATAGAACAGTTAAGGCCGTACAACTTAAATTACCCGTTAAATATAAACTACTTGCTAAGCACTCAAGACATAAGCTTATACCAACTGCTGTATAAATTTGTTGTTTCTGCTAGGTTAGATATTTAGTATTTGTGTAACCTCCCTCTCAACCTATGTTAAAAACCTGGACATTACCCATGGTCTTCCTATGTTTTGTGTAATAAGACGTTATGAGAGACCCCTTAACGTGAAAAGTATCCCTGTCTATAATCCCTTGAGTTTTTTAGGTGGATGATTTGTAATAACTAAGTTTTATGACGCTGGCAATGGCACCCTTACTATATTCTGAATTCTTTTATTCCAATTAATTATTGATATTGTACCCTTGCTGTACGTGACAGAGGCTGTTGGCTAAAGGTTAAGACCAAAGCCATATAATTAGAAAAAAAAAAAAAAAAAGTAGAATTACAGGTACCTGGAATCTGTAATCTTTAGTGTCTGAAAATATCTAACACTATGTAACGAATATCGAATGTGAATGTGAAAAATTCTATCGTAAGTTGGGGATAAAAATCAATGTTTACAAAATTGTTAACATTAGATCTGTATTTGGAAATGTTGGTGATGTTTCGTTACTATTTCCCTATGATTTACCTATCTACAGAATAAGAATCGGGTTCAATAATTAGAATTTGTTCAAATTTAAATAGCCTGGTAACTACTGAATCTATAGTATTTGATTAGAGAAGGAAGGAAATTGGATGTTCCATTCCATGATAAAATGAATTTGCATTATTCTCGAGTACAGACAACGTGTAGATAATTCTTAATAGAACTCCAAAATGTCATTAGCTTAATGCATACAAAATTGGAAGAAATGCGAATGTATTAGCATAATTAGTCTGAATATATGATAACGTTCAAATCGAATTTAACCTCTCGCAAAGATAGTTGGATAGATAGAATTTCTACAATTTCCTAAAAGTGCATGGAAGTTTCTATAAACGAAAAATTCTCTTCTTTTATTATCCAACACATTCACAGTGTACTTCCACTGAGTACTGACATATGTAGAGAACTTCAATAGCTGTTAGAAACTGCATTCTTTATCACGGAACTGGAATTTTCGATAGTTGACGCTGCAATCTCGTTTAAGTAGGTACGTGCTGCACGAAAGCACAGCTTTTCTAGAAGTATAATTTGCCCAATCATATGTACTCAACTTAACAGGTAGAAGACTATGCTATAACGTTGGCAAAATTTGTTTCTTGTAAGTAGAAGTAACATAACAACTTCATTTCAGAGATTCTGCAGCTTCAATATACGGTTTTATCTTTCCTTCCATTGCAAGAGACGTGACGAATGAAATTTAGATCGACCTTTAATTCGTTCAAGCTGACCCCGGTGTTGAGCCAACAATCTTGCGGTTACCTCAAGAGTTAACTAATGGTGACCTCAAGCTACTTAACAACGGGAGATTGGACTTAAGGATAGTTTTTTACAACTTTCCTAGAAACATGTACACTACCAAATATTATTATTGCAGAAAAAAATAGGTATGACTATTTCAATAATTAGAAAAAAACGTATATATCCACTTCAAAATAGTTGTTTCCTTGCTCATAGAAAACACATTACATCTCACGTTTCCGTGCACATCATAACCACAGATGCAGGTGAATAAGTCGAATCAAATATGTTTTCTGAAGTTTTAAAATCAATAGGAACACAGAGAAATCGCTATAATCCGAAAAGCAATGGCATGTTTGAACGTTTTCATAGACAAGTTACCCATCATAGCCAGCGGAAAATATGATAATGTTATAAACTTATCTGTATTACCGTTTATGTTTTCTATATATGACGTTTCATTATAGGTTTTGTTTATTCTTTCTTTAATGATGGGATTAAAACATGGTTTTGGGTAACCATTCATTTCCAGTCTATTACGAATAATTTTAGAAATTTTTGGGACGGTTCTCTGGGTGGGGCAATTTAACAGCGGGATCTGTAAGGCTATTTATAACATTTTGTCTATAACTTGTTGGTACAACGAGATTGAAGTGAAGATAATGCTGAGACCAAACTTCTATAATAAACCACGAAGTTTTATTTTTCCATCTGCATCATGCCTAATGTTCATATCTGGGAAATTTATGTTTTTGTTCATTTCTATTTCACAAGTAAATTGAAGTTTACAGTGGAAATTGTTGAATTTATTAATCACGTACTGTATTTTATCATTGGGAACACACACTAGGCGATTATCTACATACCGTTCAAAGAATACGGGTTGAAAATCCAATGACATTATAGATTTCTTTGTGTATTCCATGTTTAGGTCAGCAATAGTAGCCGAGATAGGAGATTCCATTGCTGTCTCGAATATTAGCCAAAAATATAGCTCACCGTATTGCAAATATGTGCATCATAACCAAAACTTTATAAATTCAGATTGATCTAGAGGTGTTGGTTTTTAATCTCTGCCCAACGTTTCTTCATGCTACTCCATGCCGAGGCGACTGGTATATTTGTAAATTAAGAAACAACGTCCGAGGAAATTAATAGATGATATACGGATTGATTTTTTATAAATTCATCAAAATGCCATAAGTCTTTCACATAAGATTTATTTTTGCCTATCATATTGTTGTTAAATTGTGATGAAAATTTAGATTAATTGTAGGTAGGTGCTCCAAAATTTCTTACAATGTAAAGACGAAAATAATAATCATATTGTTAGTGTGACCTATTTCTCGAGAATTTATATATAATTCATACCTGTGTCAAGAGTAACTACTGAATTACAGTACTGTATTCGATGTTGCCACACATGACTGCACATACCAAAAACTCTCAATTAAGGGACACACGCAGATGGAGTGCAATTCTGTTCATACCTCGATGTAGAAAGCTTTGAAAAATAGGGAAATTTATGTTCCATATCATTATGTAACAGTTACCAGTCAAGCACGAAAGAGCAATCTGTTTGTAGCCATAAAGCCATCATCTGACTTTTTTTGAATTATGGGTACAAACCGCTCCATAGATACGAGTTAATTCGTCCTGGGAAAGGGGCTCATGACCGAGAAGTAACTGATTTGCGTATTTTGAAATACCACGAGGGAAGGCTTTTCTATAAACCAGATTTTGATGCTGAATTCCAAGAGCTTCCCCGGAGGCCAAAAAACATGAACAATTTTCCACAGTGACTTTTCCCAAGTTGTTTTCAGGCCCGCTTCTGATATCAGATCGGAAATTCAAAGAACTACAGGATTTACATTCTCAAAGATTTTTGGAGTTTTTATGATCAAATTCTGCACAAATAACAACTGAAATTTGTTATCGGAAAGAATACCATTGTTAATTTATTGTAATAATCTCAGATTATTACTTTTGGGTCCTCTGTATAATTCAATTTAATTCGAAATGAAGTTTATGAATTATTATATTTTGATAGAACATATGAGAAGTCAGACAGGTCTACCTATGGTCTGTTTCGTGATTCGATCTCTCCTTTCCGGGGCACCGACTAGGCCAGCAAGGAATCATACTTAGCACGAGGCCAGTGACACTTTTTACCCGAGTCAGGATAAATCCACGTGGAATTGAAAAGAACCCCCACGGACTGTTCTTGCGCCTAGTGAGATTCCTATAGGTCGTTTTGATAACGTATGGGCCGGTTCTGCCCCCGGTATCCTAAATTGAACATATTTTCTGAGCTTTACGCGTGGGGTGGCTCCCGCTTCGAGGGTTTCATGAAAACGAATTACATTCAGAAAAAAAGCACCACCTACTCGCTCGGTAAGCTAGACTTTTTTCCAGTCAGCCTTTACTCCTTAAATGATAATCCATTACACACTTAAAGTGATTAAAATATTTTAAATTTTTGTTTTCATTGTTGTTGAGGTAATAAATCTATACATTATTTTCCCAGTCAAGTCAAGTAGAACCATAATCCAGGTTAATTTCTGTTCTTAAGATCATATTTTTCCAAAATTAATTAGTATACTGTTTATTAGCTGATTAAATTGAATTAACCAGATTGAGATTGAAATAACTAGATTGAGATTGAATATCAAGTTCTGTCTATCCAATTTATGTTCATATAAGTCAACGGAGAAATTACTTGAATTCAACCTACGTTAAATTTTGCTTGTACTGTAGTAAAAGAAAGAAATCCTTGGCTATAGGTAGCTTGCTTAGTTTGGAGCATTGCTCATAGTTAGAACCCATTTGCGAAGCAAAATTGAACGTAGTACTTGTGCAACAATGGTTATGTATTCCTAGGGTAAGGCGGTGCTGAACTTGTGTGCGCGAGTCCTAGTTCGCTTCAAATCTTTTTGTGACAATTCCATAACATCCATAATTTAATCCGACGTAGAACTCGAGTGCGTAAATTCCCTGTGTGCTATTTCTACAAGGGATTCGAGAGGAAACTGTAATATTAGACCAACAGGGTAAGTGCATTTTGATTGCTAAAGAACAATTGTTATATTGACTTCAACCTTCGAATCGGCAATATAATATAATGTGGTTATTCAACTTTCAGATGCGCTCCGCTCGACAATGTTCTTTCCAGCTAGTTAGAGTGATCAATTGTAATTCCCCTTATTGAAGATCACTTAAGAGATATGACAGAGTATCAGGTCGTTACGCTTGCCCCAGGTTACCAGAGAGAGGAATCCTCCTTCAATTCTAAATATTATCTATCAATCATTGGCGTGGTCGAACGCGAAATCGATCACTGTTCCGTTTGTGCTAATCAGCTTTCACTGATTTCAACTCTCTTGAGAGAACTTGAGCAGGAACTCGCTCGCTGGCGAATGGGGTAGAACTAGCGGCATTGATAATGCCGGTACCCACTTGGGGTGTACCTCAATTAGACGTATTTAAATTCATATGTATCATTCCCGTAACCAAATTTTGAACTAATTTTATAATCATTTGTTGTGTTGTACTGAATTATGTTAACTTTTTTTCAATACATATTCATCATTTAATTTGATTAACGAGTTTAACTGGTAATTCCTGATCACCTGTCAGCGAATACGACTCTCAGAACGTACGCTTGAATAGTTATAAAGATATGATTGTACGAAATTCGAGGCGGTCCCTGGAAAGATATCAATGCATCGTAGTCTAGTTCTAGGTGGCCTGAAATATACACCTAGTGGTAGCAGCTTGAAAGAACTTCAAGGGTATACGGATCAACTAAGATCTTTGATACCCGAGCAGGTTCCAACAAATAATTCTCAATTCATATAACACATCGATGAGATATCAACGCTGCCTGACATAATACACAACCAACTGTTAGAAAGGGTGAGATAGGCTTTCAAACCTATTCACTTGCCTGAAAATATAAATATGGAGTTGACAGAAAGTTATAGCTTCAGAAATCAATAGTTTGGAACATGAGGTTATAAATTGCCGTGGAGGTCTCACTTGTTTGGAAGTAAGGGTATAGAACGGCTGGTTTCATATTGGAACTTGTGGTGGGTGATAACCTTAGTTAAACAGTATTTCAGATTTATAAAATATACGCTCGGCTCTGTTACAATATTTTGATATATTTGAGTCTCAATTGATTCATGCATGATAACTATTAATGTACAATCATTTGTTAGTACGTTTTTACTATTACTAAAACATGTTTAGTTTTAAATCAAAAACTGCATAATTTTTCTCTGTAGTTTATTACCATTAATAAGGTTTCATTGAGAAAAATTTAGTCCACGATTTTGCTGTATAAAATCTTATGCCACAGAACCTCGAATGTGACATCCAAAAATGACAGTTGCTCTGATATGACTATTTCAAAACAATTTACAATCACATTTTTTTCAAATTTGTTAGAAAACTCTTTTGTATTTAATATTCTATAAAAAAAATGTACAGTAACGTTTTTCTTGATTCATGTGAAGTCGGTGTTTTCCACACTATAAATAGGGACAATAACACTTATCCACTAAAAATATTGCTAAAGTACTGTGAAACTTTCATTCACCATAGTCCTGTTTGCATACTATTTGGGATTGATAGTGTGGTTAAGGGATTGTCCTCAGTCGGAGATATATCTGAATTTATTAAATTGCTTTTGCGGCAAAGCTATAGGCGAAGTCTGCGGATAACAGCCATAAAAATGGTATTTATATTATATGATGCCTATCCCTCATATTCCTATAATAGCATTTCCAAAGAATTGTATAATATAGAAACAGAAAAGGTATTTTTCATAACAGCATATTGCGAATAACTGTAAGGGCGAAATGTGATATCAGTGTTTATGTTTGAATGGTATAAAACAAGGTGTGATAGTGTCAGATATAATAAATAACTTCATTAAATCGAATTGACGCATGACTAGACATACAACATTTCAAATGCTCCTTCGAAATAGAATCTAGAACTGCTGCAATCGTATTGTAGTCTGAGTATACGAGCAAACATTGAAGCAAAATATGTAATAGGCCATGAAGCCTTCATTCCTAATTAATTGGAACATAACTTAATGTATCTGAGTCTATAAATATCATTCCATAGGATATTATCAGCAAATATAATGGGAAGACTTCATGAATTATCATTGTTTGTGCATTATAAAGAGTTATGTCTAGGTATTGACTCCATGACTTACTGTGATTTTACGGAAGTATGATTTTGCTGCTTATTTCAATTGAATTAGTGAATTGTATTCCTTAGAATTTTCCGAACACAGCTGAGCTCCATAGGATCGCAAAAGTACGTATCGAATAACTGATTAATTTCTAGAATCTCAATTTTAATATCTATTTTATGAGTGCGGTAAGTCGTCAACTGCACTGATTTTCAGAAAGTCGGTTGAGCAAAAACTTAACGCGTCACTGATTCAAGAATCATGGGATACGACGGTCAAGTCGGGGGTCTGGACCGAGCCAGAGTCAGCATATTCACTAAAGATGTGAATATGGCTCCACACAACATGAGATCCTCCATAGAGCAGACTCATTCCACGTCTAGGAGACAGCAGGTTATATATGTCTCATAACTGTAGAGCAGTGTTTTCTAAAATCCTCAAAATCCCAATCCCAATATAAGACAGCAATAACACCAGGACCCGAATCAGAGATGCCGGAATTCCAATACTGGCTTTTGTTATCGGAGTGAGGGGCATGCGGCAATAACAATAACAGCTGTGGATGGTGAATGCTCCACAAGAGAACATGTTCAGGATTATAGAGATCAAATCCTTCAAAATCGAAGTTAAAAATTTGGGTATAATGGGGTTAGCGGACCACCATATGATAAACACTGATCTAGAGGAATGTGTGAACATGTTTCGAAAAGGAACAGAGGCTGCATTAACGGGTCTAAGCTCTGTCATCGTCCTAAATATGAAGTCAGCTGTGACCTGAAGCATAGAATAACTCGAAGTATATCGAAGAAAATTGAGAAAACTCTTCAATAGAACTGAGAGGACACAGGTAGTCACTGATTGAAGAATGTCCAAAGATACTACAAAATACTTCTGAGTGTCAAAACTATAGACTTAGAGGGTCTTCTGCAAGGATATCAGTAACGTGCCCTCTATAGCAAGACTATGCCTATGCCTATGGATAACATAGTCAGAATATGGTTCGTACCATATGAATCAGGGCAAAAATGGAATCTTCGCGGCTCTCTTTCACAATATATACATACCCAATCACAGAACCCAAGCAACGCAATGCACAAATGAAACCAATAAACGTGAATAAAACAAACCGCAACGGAGAAAGCACTTGTTCTGGCCGTTTCACCACAGAGGATCATAGTGCAGTGTTGAAGATGCTCGCCTCTCCCTCTGTCGACCCGGCGTAATACCTGAGTCACGGCTGACATATTTTCGATATATCTACATATCGTAAATATTTCAGGCAAAAGCCAGTGACATTCATTAGGTAAGATAATATTTACCATGCCTTTATTCGGATGGAAAATAACCTACATGAGAATAGTCACAGTAGCAGGAATATGAGGGAGTTAAATAGAAATATATAAATAACTAGGAGGTAGCTCAGTATGCTGCTCATGCCCGAAGGGTTAAGATGGAGTGATGGAGTGAGTGAGTGTGCCGAAAGGTTCGGCTTATGCTTTTACTACGATCACGCCATCTTTCGCATAAGCCGATGAAGATAAACCGATAAAGAGCGCGCGCCAGAGTTTGTTTAGTTGCGAGAGCTCGATTCGACTTTGTTGAAACCAACACTCTTGCTTTTACTACGATCATGCCGTCTATCGCATCAGCCGAGAAAGATAAACCGATGAAGAGCGCGTGCCGCAGTCTGTCCAGTTGCAAGAGCTCGATTCCGCTGAGTAGAAGCCAACAACGTGCTGAATGAGGTTATTTCCTTTTATTCAAACTTGTTAATGTTCTAATTAAAATTGCATGTTCGTTCTGAGCTGGTCGGTCAGCATTTCATAGTGTATCATACTGTTTAATTAATGGCTCATGCATTCTTTCACGTGCTCTCTATCTTTTCTTGGAAGTGGATAGATTAATACTTGGCTAAAATCCATAGAAATGAATCAGTCGGCATCAATAAAAGAAAGCCGCACTGAGACACAAAGCTGACAAAGTCAAAATATCTGTCAAACTAGTTCTCTCAACGGCTGCCCGTAAAACGTAGAGGGCGCTCCAGTACGTGTACGAATTGCCTAGCGAAATAGTGTTGATTATTTTTCCGACCCAAATATCGACCAATAGAATTGCACCATTCGACGTCACGTGGTACAACCTACATGGAATTATACTGATTATTTTTCCGTCCCAAATATCGACCAATAGAATTGCACCATTCGACGTCACGTGGTACAACCTACATGGAATTATACTGAATATTTTTTGAATATTTTCTCTGGTAGTTGCTATATATAAAACTTCAAACTGACAGGTTGAATTCTGTCCACCATCGATAAAAAAGTCAAAGGAAATGTTCATTTGGGACGGAAAAATAATCCTCCGAATACCACACGAGCTTCAAAATTATCTGGCATTTCCCTCAAGGTTCCCTGCAAACAAATAAAGTCGTCAAGTTTTTCAGGAAAAATCACTCGCGCTTTGCGCTCGTGATTTTGTAACCTGAAAAACTTGACTCCTTCATTTGTTTGCAACGAACCTATCTGGAAATACCCGATAATTTTGAAGCTCTTGTGGTATTATATATGATAATTTTTTGAAAATTTTCTCTGGTAGTTGATATATATAAAAAACAAAACATGATCCAGTCAAATTAACCACACTTCAAACTGACAGGTTGAATTCTGTCCACCATCGATAAAAAAGTCAAAGGAAATGTTCATTTGGGACGGCCAGTCAAATTAACCACACTTCAAACTGACAGGTTGAATTCTGTCCACCATCGATAAAAAAGTCAAAGGAAATGTTCATTTGGGACGGAAAAATAATCCCCCGAATACCACACGAGCTTCAAAATTATCTGGCATTTCCCTCAAGGTTCCCTGCAAACAAATAAAGTCGTCAAGTTTTTCAGGAAAAATCACTCGCGCTTCGCGCTCGTGATTTTTTAACCTGAAAAACTTGACTCCTTCATTTATTTGCAACGAACTTATCGGGAAATACCCGATAATTTTGAAGCTCTTGTGGTATTATATATGAATATTTTGACGGACCGCTCTGCTCAATAAATGTAAAACGTCTGAAAGTAGGACATTGAATTTTTATGCCAGTAAATTTCGAACATCATATCTAGTTTGTATCAACATTTCAAGTGTATTGCTCTTACCATTCGGCGGTTACACCAGGACATACGTTGTGCCATATAAGCCAATTCAAGAGACGACTTCGTACGCTACGCCAACTCCTTTTTAATTACAATTAACATATTAATGGGCAAATTAGAATACATTCCTGCGATATACTTGCAAATATGGAGGAATGTTTCATCCTTGAAACACTTTGCAAGAAATTACATTGGAATGCAGCAAGGAATATATTCATGGAACGTTAATCTTTTGTGAAACAGAATTATATGGAAATAATCGCGTTATTCGTAAAAATTGAGGTATAGGCTTAATAAAACTAATCTTTATTAGTCTTTTGTATTTGAAGGAGTTTGGATTAAATCCCAGTCTGGGAACAGGTTAATTATGGAGAGTACAAAAGGCTACCGAGAGCAAAATCTGAAGTATTTAATTTTTTCGTAGTAATCTCGATCAAGTCTTCCAGCACTTTAGTATAATTAATTTTTCATATTCTTGGAGTAACTGTTGAGAGATTGAAACAATAAGAAGATTTAATAAGAACTCTTTGAAACTAGGATTATTTGAGTTGGAGGTTTTTAATTTTCTGGATTTAAGTCAGGAAATTCAACGTATATACCATTATAAATTATACAATTGCGGATTCACTACTTATAATAATTTAATAAGAACGAAATAATCACCATCATCCACTGATTTTGAGCGGATATGGGTAATTAATTTCACTTCCCTTACGATACTTAGTATCAATAAAAAAAATTTCGGATGTTCGCGGAAATATTTGTTATGAGCTTTCCTCAGCCGCTAGTCTCAAATAGTTATTTCAAGATCATAATTCATCTTTGGCACGACGAGCTAGCAAGTAAAGAGTAAGAACTGATTTTCGGTTCAGTATATTTATTGTTACAAATGAGTTGCTAGATAAATATTGTTATGATTTCATTTCTTAAACAACGTAAAATAAGAAAAATTGAACTTACCGAACATTAAAATCAGAAAAGAATAATAAAATATATAAATATGGAATTAAAAACATTATTAAAAGTTAAATTGTAGATGGTATAAGGTATTAAACAATGTTTAACAAAATAAACCAGAATGTAATATAGAATAAGAAGTGTAAACAAGAAAACAGTGAAAGTGGATAAACATACAGTGATACGAAAGAAGAAATCATAATTGAAATGATTCCCAGACTATCATAAGATAGCACAAACTATTAAAATATGTTATAGATTTAAGATAGAATTAGGGAATTTGAGTTCTATAATGTTATAGAAATGTTATTGATAATTTATATTATGTTTTAGATTTAAAAAATGGCAAATTGTAAATTTGATATAAATATTGGGATAATCAAGTTAATATTAACTTAATCATAGGTTATCTTATTCCAAACTGTGTGGAAAAATGTAGGCAATATTAATGCAAATAACAGGAAGCGCAATCACTTTAAATAATTTGAAAATCTTCAATGATTCAAAATTTTAGAATACTCTATTCTGATTGGTCGAGACATTTAAGAAACGTCAAATAGGTCAACAATTAAAAGTTATGTCAGTTTTCAACAATGACCAAAGCATCCTTGATTAGCAAAGAAAACATTTCATTGGTCAATTATGACATCAACTGGCGTCCTTTTGGAAGCCCTATAAAAGGAAACAGGAAGGAAGCTAGTTCAGTCTTGCAATAACATCTAAGATCCAAGCATCTTCTGCAGCTCAAGCATATTTCCATAACCTTAGGTTTTGAATAACATCGGAGAACTCAAGTAGTCTCAGTAGCTTCGATAAGTTAAAGTAACCGAAGCTAGTAAAAAATGTCTACGAATCAAGTAGTGTTCTTGAATCTTCATAACGAAGTAAGGTTATAATAACCACAGCTAATAAATAGCATCGTATAGTATCCAGTCTTCGATAAAGTTTCAGAATATAATTGAAGAAGTTTTATAAAAAGAATGAAACAAGTTAACAATTTATCATCAACAGTTCCTGAATTTCAAAAGAAATAACAACGTAGTTTACTTGTGTTTGTGGATGTTTCAAAGCAGAGTAATTGTGTTTCGAAAGTGATAAATTAAAATCATCAAGAAGATAAAATCAACTCAACATTGCCTACATTTTCCATCATATAATTGGATATAACTTAAAAGTAAGTTTGTTTATAATATCATCATTGTATCATCATTTGTATATCTGAAAGTAAGATTGTTGTTTATAAATAATAAGTAATATTAACCAGTTTTGGAGGTTAAGCATAGAATTGTAGAATATAAAACAAATCGTAAGATATAACATAGAATCATTAATTTTAAATACAGAACTTTTAACATTCCAACAAAAATATTGTGTTTAATTCCATAGAATATATAAAAAGAACATTTTCAATTCAAACCAAATTAAAATCAAATCAAAACAAAAATAAATAAAAAAAGCTAACCGGAATAAAATTAAAATAAAATTAAAAATTCGAACATAATAATCAATAAAACTCATATTTTGTTTTCTTAACAATTGTCACCACAACGTGGGGCAAAATAAAACTCATTAGAGTTTTCTTAATAATTGTCACCACAACGTGGGGCAATCAAAACTCATTAGAGTTTCCTTAACAATATATTTGATATGTTGAAAAGTTTCGACATTGAGCTCAATCCGTTCATGTATATACCAAAATAATCTGTCGGTAAATAATAAATATTATTTCCCTATGGGGTCCTCTTTATCTCCATTACTAGCAGAAATATTTATGAATTACTTGGAAACACAGGTGCATACGTCAAAATTCCAACACTTGTTCTTATATTGGTACCGTTATGTCCACGATATCCTTGCAAGTTGGACAGGGACAAGATGTGAATTGAATACATTTTTAACTCATCCAAATAACCTACATTCTGCCATCGAATTTACAGTAGAAACAGAAATCAACGGTTCACTGAACTCTCTAGACTAGTATTTTTCGGACACTTACACACACCGACACTGTTATTCACAAATATTCCCTACATCCTTCATGCCATAAATTAGCCGCCTTCTACTCAATGATCCATCGATTGATTAATATCCCTCAAAACGCAACAAACTACAACACAGAACTCAAGACAAATTGCCGTCAACAATGGTTACAATACTTCTATAGTAAACAACATTTTGGAACAGAAATTGAACAAACACACGATAATATATCCCCAAAAAACCGAAACTGAACATCAATATGTTAGTTTAGCATATATAGGGAAACCAACAAACAATATTTCACAATTCCTATCGTAACCCAATGAAACAGTCGCAAATAAAACGTCTAATAATTTGTACAGATTCATAAATAATTTAAAAAATCCGGAGCTTATAAGCTATGTTGTGATAACTGTAATGTTTTGTATATTGGCCAAACAGGTCGCAGCTTTCACCAGAGATTTCAAGAACATACGAGGAGCCACAGATTGAAAACGACAGATTCAACGTATGCTAATCATCAAATCATAACCATCATTTCACTCACAATCCCGAAATTTCACATATCGAACGGAAGTGCTTGAAATTGAATATATTGGAATCAATCGAAATTGTCAAACATAGTTAAAGAAAAAAATAACGTTGTTTTAAATGATCAATTGGACATTTATCATTCACCAATTATTAATCATTCCCCAGTAGTTCCTCAAATGTTCTGTAACTAATGGTATTCACCTCCACTTAATAAGTACAGTTATCAAGGCATGGAGTCGTCTCTGTCAATGTAACTACAGCTTATAACTCAGATGCTGACATTGTGTGTTGAAACATTATGCAAGCAATAGTGGATGATATACACATTCATTGATCATGCAGTGTAAATTTGTGGTTTTGTTTCCGTAATAGTCTAGGAGCCAGAGCGATATTGATGGTCTGAACAATAACCCAATGGTACTATCGTTTATCGTTAGAGGACGGTTCAATGATCAATTCGTCTCACAGACCGAATTTTCCCCGGCTGCTAGGTCTCGAGATACAGCATCCGCATTTTTTTTTCGACTGGTGGTTAACCCTTTCCAAGTTGCAGTTACTTGAAAAGCATGCCATTCTTATACACTTTCATCATGTGCCATCATTTTTTATCATGTCCGTTTATCAGGCCGACCAGTTAAAATTGAACCAAAAATGGACTGCAAGTTAACCCCCCAAACCTGGTGGAAAATGTTCATTGGTGTTGGCAATTGTTAACATACCCTATGCCATCAAAAGTTATCGGTCCATTTCCGAGTAATTGGCCATTATTTGGACCAAAAATGTTTCTTTTTTTCCTTTTGTGGATAAAACTTGCGGGTTACAAGGTAACATGATGGCACCATGTTAAATAACTTTATTGGATGTCAAATAAAGATTTAGAATTATTGCCATCACTCCTTGTCTATTTCAACCCTCCAAAACCCTCTAAAACCACCCCCCCAAAAAATATGAATCATATGATAATATGACCAATTTTATGATAAACTAGTCAATTATTGAGACTGGGTTTGAAATCGAAACGGCCCTTTTTTATTTATTTTTTTCATGCTGCCGGATGAGTTTTGGGAGATTGAAATAGGGAAGGAGTGATGGCAATAATTTTAAATCTTTATTTGACCTCCAATAAAGTTATTCAACATGGTGAAATCATGTTATCTTGTAACCTGCAAGTTCCATCCACAAAATGAAAAAAAGAAACATTTTTGGTCCAAATAATGACCAGCTACTCGGAAATGGATCGATAACTTTTGATGACATAGGGTATGTAAACAATTGCACCAATGAACATTTTCCACCAGGTCTGGGGCGGTTAACTTGCAGTCCATTTTTGGTTCAATTTTAACTGGTCGGCCTGATAAACGCACATGATAAAAAATGATGACACATGGTGGAAGTGTATAAAAATGGCATGCTTTTCAAGTAACCGCAACTTGGAAAGGGTTAACCTCCAGTCAAAAAAAAATGCGGATGCTGTATCTCGAGATCTAGCAGCCGGGGAAAATTCGGTCCGTGAGATGGATTGATCATTGAACCGTCCTCTAATGATAAACCATAGTGCCATCGGGTTAATGTTCAGACCATCAATATCGCTCTGGCTCCTAGACTATAACTTTATAAGTCAGATTTTATAATAAAGATTCTTGACCCACGTATGAATTAATACAAAATTCTCGGGAAATAGGTCACATTAACACATATATTTTTATTTTTACCCTCGTCTTTACGCACGTTTCGGTCGCACGACCATCATCAGAAGACTTATCAATACAATAACCTGATTACTTAGAAATACTGTAATAATACAAAGCGTCCTTACCGCACAAATTTCGTTTAAATGCCAACGTCGCGAAACGAACGGAAACATGAAATCGAAACTATAACACAGCAATGTTGCAGCGTGAAAATTTAAAATCCACTATTAAGTAGAATCATCAATAAATACGAACACATTTCATAAATGTCTGCGAGAGACTAAAAAGAGTTCTATCCTCTTTGCTAACAGACGAGACCATCTCAAGTGTTCATTTAAGCGCCAGATGTCATAATTTATTAGGTGATAAAAGAAGGTCTCTGGCCTCTGAGAAATACTTTAGACAATTCTACCTAAAGTAAACTTTTACATTATAAGGACGTAAGTAGGAATTTGCAAGAATATTATTTAATTAAATTAGTATAAATATGACTTAGTGTTTGAACGTCACTCCTATGATTAACAGACTTGGAGTCACGTTTTATATGAATCATCTCCAGAATAGATCTTTTATAATAATTCGTTTCCTTAGTTAAAATATTAACATTCTTGTAATCAAATTGATGGTTATAATCAAAGCAATGTTTAGCAAGCGCGGTGGAATTTTCTAAGTTTTTGTTTCTTGTGCTATACTTATGGCCATACATTCTTTTTTGTAAATATTGTTTAGAGATACCAGTATAGGTCCCATCACAATCTAAACAATTTAATTTGTATACTGTGTGGGTTTGTTTATCTTTAGGAATTACAGGTTTTAGATTTGAGAAATATTTCCCAACACAGTTAGTAGGTTTATGCGCTACATTTATATCATACTTTTTCAAACATTTCTTAATTTTCTCTGAGGTCTCCGGAATGTATTACGTTATTTTTATATGACGATCCATTATAAATTTTGTTTATTCTCTCTTTAATAATAGGATTGAAAAAAGTTTTTGGGTAGCCATTCAATTCCAGTGTATTACGAACAATTTTTAGATTTTTGGGACGGTCCTCTGGGTGGGACAATTTAACTGCGCGGTCTGTAAGACTGTTTATGACGCTTTTTTTATAACAAGTTGGTGCAACGGAATTGAAGTGAAGATAGCGTTGAGACCAAACTTCTTTAGTAAACCACGAAGTTTTTATTTCTCCATATGCATCATGCCTAATGTTCATATCTAAGAAATTTATGTTTTTGTTAACTTCTATTTCACAGGTAAATTGAAGTTTACAGTGGAAATTGTAAAATTTATTAATCACGTAATGAATTTTGTCATTGGTAACACACATAAGGCAATCATCTACATACCGTTTAAAAAATACGGGCCGAAAATCTAATGAACTTATAACAGATTCCTCCAGGCATTCCATAACGAGGTTAGCAATGGTAGCAGAAATAGGATATCCCATTGCTGTGCCGAATATTTGTCCAAAATATTGTTCACCGTACTGAAAATAAGTGCATTCTAAACAAAACTTCACAGCATTTATAAATTCCGATTGATCTAGAGGTGTGTGGTTTTTAATCTCTGCCCAACGTTTTTTGATGCTATTCAATGCCAAATCGACTGGTATATTTGTAAATAAAGAAACAACGTCCAAGGAAATTAGTTGATGGTTTACGGGTACGGATTGATTTTTTATAAATTCATTAAAATGCCATGAGTCTTTCACATAAAATTCATTATTTCCTATTATATTATTGATCGATTTTGATAAAAATTTTGATAAATTGTAAGTAGGCGCTCCTATATTACCAATAATGGGTCTTAGAGGTATATCAATTTTATGTAGTTTCGGAAGCCCATAGCCCATTATGGCAAATTAATTTATTTTTCAATTCAATAGGGATTATCTTATTTTTGTGCCAATTATTTATTAATTTATTCATGTTATTTGGTATTGATAAAGTAGGATCAGATTTTAATTTTTTATAAGTTGTTTCATCATTTAAAAGGTTTTCTATTTTCTTTTCATAGTCATTTCTATGCATTATGACGGTTTTATTACATTTATCCGCCTTCAAAACTAAAATTTCAGGGTTAGCATTTAAGAACTCTTTTGTTATTTTTGTGTGATAGTTAAGACGATTCTTTGCTTTCTGTTTGTTCTTCTTGTTTGTCAAGATGTTACAAATTTTGTTTTTAATTTCATTCTTTTCTTCTAAATTTTTATTCCTGATTCCACATTCCAAATTTGCAATTATATTGTCGATATTCAGTTTTTTGTTATCAGGCAATGCAAATTTCGGACCTAAGCTTAACGTATGCTGCACCTCATCCGGAATTTTTGTTTCGGTTAGATTTTTCAACTATTGTTCATTGATATTTTGTTTTTCATAAGCTACGCCTTTCATTAAATTATTTATCTTTTTAGGTTGTATGGCTTTGATTTTGTTGAAATTTTTTTCGAAATTATTTTGTTGATTTTGAAAAAATTGCGTGATAAAGTTGCTATCAAAGTTTAAATAACAGGATTGTTTAATGCGTTTAATTTTGTTTTCAACCTCTGTTACATTCGCGCATGCTTCTTTAATGCATAAATTTAAACAGCTTTTATGAAGCGAATTTAATAATTTTGTGTAAGCCTTCTTATTTTGCAACCTGCTAAACATATTCTCCTTTGATTTAGATATAATAAAATTTGGGAAAACTTGCAAACTCCTACATCTTACCAGAAATATGCTGCGATTCTTCTCTTTTGCTAATATCTTCATTAATTTTCCGTATTCCTTCAAATCTCCAGGATAGGTGGTTGTTCCTTCCATATTAAGGCTTATATCCCAGCCAAAATTATAATAAAGATTCTTGACCCACATATGAATTAATACAAAATTCTCGGGAAATAGGTCACATTAACACATATATTTTTATTTTTACCCTCGTCTTTACGCACGTTTCGGTCTCACGACCATCATCAGAAGACTTATCAATACAATAACCTGATTACTTAGAAATACTGTAATAATAATAATATATGTGTTAATGTGACCTATTTCCCGAGAATTTTGTATTAATCAGATTTTATATGTGAAATGTTTCCAATAAACTATAAAAGAGTTCACCCTGGATACACTATAACACTATAAATAAGAAATAATCATTCTTATCCACTGAAAATACTGTCATAGTAGGAACTTATGACATTTCAGCTACCAACTGATCATAATAATAATAATGATAATAATTTTATTGTCCACAAGACCAATGATACAATATGGTATAAGACAAGTCAAGAATATACAGGTGTACAAGTGAATAATAAATAAATAGATAGACAAATACGTATTAAGATACAACAAATAAGACAGAAAAGGAAAACAGAAAAGAAAAAATGATATAAAAATGTACAAAGATAATACTTTTTGGAAAACATTAAGTAGCTGTTCGAAAAGTAGTAAACTTGAACTGTTTTAAGTTAGCATTGTCTCTGAGCGACTGCGAAAGTTTGTTGAACAAACCAGAAGCCCGAATATTTATTCCCATATATCGTGGACTTTCTTCATACAGAGTCCGCTTATGCTGAGGTATCAACAGGTGTGCTCGGCTTCTAGTAGGATAAATATGATTGAAATCATTGCAAGGAAATAAACCAACATTTATTTTGGCATTTGGAGTATTAATTGCAATTGTCGAAAGATGTTCCTACATGAGGTTCTCCTAAGTGCTACTATCATACTTCTTACTGCAAGCTTCTGCATTATGAAGACTTTGTGCGATCTAGATGCAGATCCCCAGAATATGATGCTATAAGAACATCTTGGATAGAACTGTACATAATGGAAGGATAGGAGTATGCATCTACTCGTAAGACTGTGCAACCTCCTCAATGCATAGCACATGTTCGATAATCTGCTACATAGCATGTCAATGACAGCATTCCAGTTCAATGCGTTATCTACATATAGCCCCAGAAAACTTACAGTTAACTAGCCATAAAGAATGGCCGATGACGAATGATGATGGCTAGTTGATAGCTGAAGGATCCTCAATACTTTAACAGTATTGTTGGAGGATAAGGGTGATTATTTCTCCTTTGAAGTATTTTCAATTCGACACAAAGAGCTCAAAATTACACTGGTTCTCCTTTCTGAATCCCCTAAATCCTCAATGAGTACGGAACAAATTGTCTGTATCAATTACAAATTCTTCGAAATTGAATCCTCAACCTGGGAAGAAACTTTCTTCCGGAATCTAATGTCGTTGAAACTAATATTGTCTCTAGGGTATTATGTAATCTTCGAAAGGCATCATAGCCCTGTCGAGCATTCTGTATAAAATGCTGTAGAAATGGTTCAATCTAAATATGAAATGCCAATTTGCCAATATTACATAATTTTCCTATTTGAATTCCCATTCAGTTCAAAACTTTGAACATTCAACATTATTCCATATATTTCATAATCCATATCTAATAATAATTCATGAGATACTTCCACGTCGCGTCGCCTTTTGGCATGCAAAGACTGTGAAACCGATATTTTAAGTGGCCCTGACAAAAATGTTTCCGCTCCTGCTATTAAAAATACATAAAAATCATTCCCGTTATATAATTGAAGTTTAATTTCCCCTATATCAAGCCGCAAACATTGTATGTAAGTGATTATCCACAGTTAATGGGAGGAATGATTCTCGATGTGATAATGAATAGAGATAAGTATTGTATAAATTATTTATAAATCTGATATTATTAGCTTCTTATGATGGTTGTTCCTTATGATAGTGCTCATAAAACTGATATTATAGTATCCAGGTTTATTTTTCCAGTTGGCATTGCAAGTTCAATTTATCAATACCCATTAACTAGGAAAGCGGAAATATGATATTGTTATTCAACGTTTCTATAAACAACGATGCCCTGGAAACTAAGCATGAAAATTAATTGAATTCCGACCGCGTAATACCTTATAATCAATATAACACCATAACATATTTCGTGCTCTCTGGAGACCCTGTATAAAGTACATTATTCCGGTTTACCTAAAACTAGATATATAGATTATATCAGCGAAACAACTATGATACTATAAGAAAGGACCAGAACTTGAACTAGGAGAGAATATAGCTGAAACTTTCCTTTGTAAATTATTCCAAGTTTCGTGCAAAGTATTCTAGATTTTTTCTTCCATTGTCAGGGAGAGAATGGGTCATTCTTCCCCCTCCCCCCAGGTTCGTGGGTTATTAAGTGATTGTACATTTCCCGGTTGCTCTGTAGCAGCCTTAACAAAATTTACACTGCCTGCTTGAAAACTTATATAAATCTGTTTTAATATATATTGAAGATTGAATAATGTATACAAATAATTAAGTTTAATTCGAATGAAACATTCGAAAATATGAATTTGCACTTCTTTGAGAACAAATTCAAATACTTACAATTTCATATTTCCAAGTTTATTTAATTCCAGTCTGCGTTAAGAAACAACAATTATAGTAAATTTCATGGAATCACAAGAACAATAAAAAGAAACACATTCAATAGCAAATGAGTCAAACACGAATACTACGTAGTACAAAAAGATGAAACATTTGAAAAATCGATTGAAATTAATTTATAATCTGGAAATGTATCATAATTTTTGTAAAATTGTTCCAATTTGAAGCAGATTGGAACAGAAACATTTTTAAGAAAAACTTCACGTATTTGTTTGAATAAACAAAGATTTGTAGCAATTAAAAATATCTGAATTTCTTTAAATTTACATTTGTTTGTGGGACTGCATTAATTTATGTTTTATTCATATACTTGTTTAATTTTTTTCTTTTGATTTCATTCTAATATTACTTTCATTTGTGTTCATAATGAAGTTTAAATTCTAATGTGTTTTGATTTGCTTCAAATTTAAATGATCATTCATTATTTTTTTCCTTGATTTCAGTTTCCATTGCAGTTTGTTTCAATCAATGTATCTCGTTTCCATGATATTCAATTTCCATTATACTTTGATTGCAATTGAAACGTTTGAATGAATTCAAGCATCGTTTGAATCGATATAAAATTGAAATGTGCTCTTTCATTTGCAATCTAAACAAATGTTAGGATATTCGGAAATACATGACATAATTCAAATTAATGAATGTACTTCTCATGACCAGATAGACATTAACAGAATGATTCAAAGCACCATTCAATTCAATTTACATTCCAAACAAATTGAATTGCAATCCCACAGAATATTGCAACGAATAAAAAGAAATATAAGCAACTCAAATTCCTTCTAAAAGGCAAACTAATAGAAAATCATATAACAACACTACAAAAATGCGGAATAAAAATTTAAATCCATCTGCAAAATGTGATAATCATGGAAATTGTATTAAAATTGAAAAAATAAATAAACAGAAGAACGAAATTTGATGTCAACCATGATATTTTCTCATGTTCAACCGGTACTTAAAAATATAAACACATCCTTACATATAAAGATTAACACTTATTCACGGAATTCAAATTTTTGATTTTTAGATTCAAAAATATCATTCAAATCAACAAACAAGCCATCCATATTTTACTCGATTATAAAAAAATTACTCTATTTTTTAAATTTGATAGTAGCGATTTTAAAGCTAAAGCAACATTCATAAGTAAACTCCAGTATATCAAGTTATATTTGAATTAAACTTATTCTCATTATCAGACTTTGAATTTTAATTCTATTTAGCAGCTTAAACATTTGTATGCAAAAATTATCATAAAAATTAATATTTCTATGACTGAATTAGTAGATAATTTCAATAAAGAAGCAACAATTTAGGCATTTTTAATGTGCTAATGTAGTATAAAATCAATTATAACTGGAAGCATACTGAAAATTGAATTTGTCGTATTGGATTTGTACTTATCAAAAATGCTCTAATTCTTATTATCAAAGGTTTCATTCCAATTATACCTAATAAGAAGTGTACCTCATAAAATTTTCAAGAGATACTAAAATGGCGTAAAACTGCCGTATGCCACATTAACAGTGTATAGGTAAACTTCTATATCCCGATATCGTCGCCCCACCATCATCGTGTAACCTACACAGACCCGCTACCCTTGATGCCTGCTTCACCGCTTCACTATGTTTATTTATACCTTCAGATCGCATCGTCAGCTCCCTCGGTCGATAGCATTATTTCATAATGCAGCAACGTACTCAAGAAATAATTATAAAGATGAGATCAGGACCGTCAGGCAGCTCAGGGATGGACTCGATAGATGAAGTAGTAACAAAGTACGATGCTACTCGTCATGAGCACTTCTGTTTCCATGTTCAATAATGATATATTTTTTGAGTTGCAAAATTTAATTTTGGAATGGAAAGTTCATCTTCATTGAACAGACAGAAAAACTTGACAGAATTTAAATCTTTCAATGTTCAGAATCTATCCAACAAGATGAACCTAAACAGTGGCAAACATAATACAGCCTCGACTGTCTATACATACAGAATTATTAGGTTGTTGTGTAGTTCCTACGTCACAGACACATACATGATGGTGTGGTAACATTATTAAGTGATGCTTCCTATGGAAATTGTAAAAGATAAAAATTTGTGAAAACCCTTTCAGCTGAAATTAGTTTTGAGTCAGCTGTGATCGATTAAGTGTAGAACTTGACTAAACTCCTGAATTTCATCTGTTGGTACTGTGTGGGGACCACGTGAATGTTGATACATCAAAACAAACAGTCTGATGCACTTTTTGATATTATTGATTCACACCATCTAGATTCCGTAATCATCAAACCGACGAGTTTTCAAAACGTCTCAGAACAGGTCTCGACATATCCACCTGAAGCTGAACGTCTGGTAAGTAGTTTAAAACAAAATGAAATACGTTGAAGACACAATTTCACCACAAACCAGATTCAGGAATTCCAATGAAACAAAAACAAATGCAGATTACTTATATAATCTAACCATAAATGATGCATTTGGTATATTTTGGGATCACTACACATGGAGCTTCAATACTGCCTTGCGAAAAACCGCGAATGTTTAGTGAACAGTAGTTTCAATTTAGGCATTCTGATGTTATAAAAGCGAACTGCAGGGTACTTCGGGAGTTAAATATACAGAGGCACACATTGACCGTATAATATAAACCATTAAAAAAAGATCAATAAAAATATCAAAGATGAAAAGATTAATCATTTCTCTGATATGATTAAATGAAAGAACAATTATCTTGTTCTTATTCCACTTTTAAGAATGATATGGAAACGTTACTATACTTTCAGCACCGAAGTGTCATTATCAAATAGATAGTTAACAGACATTTCAAGTATAAATAGGAACTAAAGTACAATAGGGTTAATGAGAATCATCGGAAATTACAAAAATGTAGATTCAGGGAATATACAATATGAATTAAGAAACAATTCGTGCATTAGGATAATTTTTTTTATTCGATATTCTATGAATCACTCTAAGAGTGCCTTGGAAGACAAAGGGAAAGATCGCTCTGGTATAGGTTCAACTGATCATTTAGGTTTAGGATATTGTTATAGAAGTTTTTGACACCCTTTATGAATCTCTATTGATTCTAATGTATTTAATTTGAAACATTTGGTTTGATTATGTAAAATGCTCAGGGAAGGTGGACCTGTTTGTAAAAAAATTATTAGCAAAGGTTGAGTTTATTTTACTAAGTCTGAAAGAACAAAAGTATTCTTGGTTTCTAAGTTCAAAATTATGACAAGTTCTACAATATAAAAGTTATCACAGTTCATACAAATTAGCTGTTAAGCTCCTGGCAACATTTCCATATTGTTGTTAAAAGTGGTATAAAAACAAAATCATTGTTCTTTCATTCAATCATAATAATGAATCACCATGAAGTAAGGACTTTTAACATCGATTTTCTTTTTATTCCTCTGATGTATTCAATAATTAATATGAAACTAAATCATCAAAAAACTCGTATTGCAATGAAATTGAAAATCAACGAACACCTAATCAGTGATAACAACTTTGTTGCTAATCCTTTTGGCCAGCATTTTTTGGCGTGAAACCAAAGCTTCAACAACACTCAGCTGCTGGGATACCTTTTGAATGTACACCTAATCTTCAATAAGCATATATTTCCAGCCAGTTGTCGAGAGCGAAATATACAATATTATTGGCAATTCGGAAAATAAATGTTCAGTATAAGCTATGAGAACATTCCATTTTTTTCTCTAATTATATGGTTTTGGTTGTAACCTTGAAGATTCCATTAAGTTTGATCAAATACTATGCTGTCGACTTGTCTTTCTTCCTATCTACGCAGATAAATATGTAGATGGGGAGTTTTTGATGCAATTGAAAACATCAAGAGCGATACAAGTTCATTGAATGGTGTAGCGGGAATCATCTGGTTGTGAACATCAAGAAATAACATTCATCGAAGTAGCAAAGAGCATTTGTATCACAGAACAAAGTCTTGAGCCTGATATTGAGGATGGGCTACCTGTAGGGAAATATTCAAACAACTCTAAATCTCAACATTCCCATCAATCTAAGTTACTGCTATATGCTCATGAGCGTAGAAACCAATATACGAATCTAACAGAACATACAAGTCACTAGAAGGTGACAGTATCGTGTTCATTTTCATCTGAATAATTAACAATATTGAAGGCAAGTACAGTTGGTGTAAGGTATAAGATGACTGAATGCAGCTATGAATTAAGGGGATATTCATAGTTTCTCCAAGTGTAATCATAGTGGGTCCACCATTGTCATAATTTTCCTGCAACTTACGCTGGTTTTTTATTATATCAAATAATTATTGATCAAGGATTATGCATCTCACTATTTGATTGATAAATCTAAACTCACTCAGTACACTACTTCTATATTTCGTAATAATACACTATGGGCATCCTAATGCTTATGATCAATTATTGAAGATCATGTATCAACCTAATGAATTGATCAATCTGACACCATAAATGAGAAACCACCCGTATCCATACTAAAAATACTGTTAAAATGCTGAGAACTTTTCATCTACTAAGTCCATCTTTAGATTATATAATTCAGGAATGAAAATATGCTAGTGAATGTTCACAGGCAAACATGGTGCGGTTTGGAAGTTAATTTAATTATTAATCTAACATGAGCAGTCCATACTATTTTAAGCTCCGTTAGTGATGTATAATTACCGGCAATTTGAGAATGGGTAATTTCATCGGTAATTTATGGATAATATTATCCATACCCATAAAATATTCCATATAAAATTGATTCATGAAAAATTATATGCGTACATAATAAAGGGTATATACTGTGATGCTAATGTAGTCTTCTTAACTGACAACATCGGCCTGTTAGTTGTGACTTTGTGAATTTTGTTGTGGTTGGTAAGTCTGATATTATATCAGAGCAAAAGAGACCAAACGCGATTAGTGAGGCTGAAGTGAAGAATAAAAAATAAATCAACAAATCAGAAAATAATCTCGACGATGCCACCTTTGATGTTTTACCGAAAGCGGTGGCCATGGTGTCCATATATAGAACATTCGGGTAATATGACTAAAAACTGTACTGGGTAACCTTGTGTAATATTACCTTGGTAATATTAAAACTTACGTTACTACCCACTACTTAAAAACATCATTTGAATAGATATATTCCATCTAAATACCGTAATATATTATGTTCAGGTGTATTCTTTTATTCTCGAAAGTAGTTCAGGTTGATCAAAATCTTCAATTACAAATAGATTTTATTCGCAATAATGTGAAGTTTCTTCCCAAATATGGTACGCAGAATGATCTTCACAGAATGCCTGTTTTATAGATACCCCAAGAAGTAGAAACGACAATCGCCAAACAAAACAGTGAATAGTTACCTATTTTATTTAATGGCTTAGGTATATAATACAAAACAGAAAAGTCTCAGTCTCAAATTCGTTTAGAATCAGTGGCTGAAATAATTATAGGAATAAAAACTGTAGGAGAAAGGGAATTATGAATGAATTTTACAAAGCTTGAATGTATTGCGGAATTATTTCCAGCATCATCCACTGCTGCGTTCCAGAAAATTGGAAGAATGAGATTGAGATTGTAAAATATCACGTAAAATAACACAAAATACTGCACATTCCATCACGGTATGTATTATCAAATGTTCATTTCAGATGAGAAAGAGAAAAGAACGTACCGTGAGTACAGACACTATATTAATTGTATGTAGATCATTGCGGACCCGGGCTTATTGACAATGGGGAAATTGGATTTAAGGTTACAATGTCGGTTTTACGACTTACATTTAAACTTAGCTACTGTTAAGTATCCTTTTTATGACAAAGTTTACTATCTAGAATGATTCTACAACAATCACAATGTGCATTCACAAAGATACATTCATTTTGATCTCATTGTTGCCTGAAGAACTCAAAAGATTGAGAAGGACGTCACCTCTATCATTATTCGAGAAACGATATCACTATTCTTCCAGATATATGATTATTGTTAGATATTATAACATGAAATTCGAACTAATCTAGAAAAATAATGATTTTAATGAAATAATAGTAATAGTATTATCTCCATACCAGGAATCAGTTTCTTTGGTCTTGATGTTGTTACATCTAATCTCCAGGAGAATAGATACGTACCTGCAATAGAAAAACATTGGATTAAATAATTTACAGTCAATAAGAGAGCAATAGTTTCTGCTGTATTTATGGCAATTTTTTCAAAGAGTAACTATTTTCAGATAGATAGATAGATACCCCCGAACGTATATTTGCAGAGCAGCAGAGTAACTTGAGTGAATGTTGATTTGTTTCATATTGAACAGTTGCAAATTGGCTATCTTTAGTATCACTTAAATTTATTGAACCTATCCTTATTGAATTAAGAATAGCATCACGTTGGATTCTATCAGAGAATCAATATTCATAATACATCAATCCCAGGTGACCTCTACACGGCCGCGTGGATCATTTCTTGGCCAAAAAAGTCATTCAGTTAAAATTTTACATAACCAGAGTAGAGATTTTAAATTGAACACACTAAAACCAATAGAAATTTTCAAAGGTATTAAAAATAATGTCAATAAAATCTTAAGCGATCAATTAGATGTGTACTATATTCTGTGTGAGTTCTTGATAACTAAAATTTCCCATAGTTCTCTTGTGCCTTCTTAGTATACCTCATCTACCTCACTATCCAATTTCAATTATACTATTCTAACAAGGAATGTATTTCCCCAACCGGAACCTCACTTGTTAACTGTGTCTTATATTGAACCATGAATACCCAAGGTTATTCAAATTTTCATACATTACTATCGTTTGAAGATTACTCACTAGTTTCATTTTATTATATCAGTATAAATTCCATTTGAAAATACGAAGATTGATTCAACAGAACAACTGGCCAAGGGGTTACTGCGTCGAAAAATAAAACAGTTCTAATTTCCACAACTTTGGACTACCAAATTTTCAAATTCGTACGACCGATGGGAACGGAGCAATCGTATCCATAGTGGCTTACGTACGCACGCACATACGTATATATGCACGCATTCATACTCATACATCACATAAAAAATAGTCGAGTTCAGATCCAGAGAGGTTCAAAACGGATATTAACAATAAAATCCGGAATTATTTTTGGGTCGTTCATTTACGTTACACTATGTATAGTGAGGGAAATAACAATCGTTTGAGAACAACCTCTTTAATCAATCCTTCGAAGGATACTCACGTCGCTGAAGAAACCTATTTGCAAAATTTCAAGTATGTCGGCTTTAAAGTTCCGGATATTTCAAGACGAGTGAGACAGTGGTATTTCTCTTGTATGTAGATTGGATACATGTGGATTTTCAAGTAAATGATCGTTCAGTTATGAATTTTCGGTCTCATACTATAAGATGAATGGAAACTGGCATAACTCACTCGTATTAGCAGACGAAATGTAGAATCATACACGATACGTTTGGCTACAATATTATGAGAACCAAGGTTGCTACAGAGCTCGGACAAGACACAATAGGCTGTGACAGTTGGCAACTTTTAGTAGCATTGTTCACATCTTGTTGTATTCGAGTTTCACTAGATAAATATGCATAATAATCTCTTTGTAATTCATTATTATCGGCCAGGAGTTGTTTCTTCAGATACAATTTGTGCATATTAATCTGGAGCTATCGGCAGGTTTCAGGTTTCTAATAACCCATAAATATACTTTTGGAAACGAAAATTCGGTAGTATACGACAAATTGAAGGCATCAGATGATTCATAAGAAAAAATGATGAAATGGTTCTTTTATTTTAGGAACAGTAATAAGAATATTGAAGATGCAAACGCATAGCGAGGATTATTCGAGCCACGGGGGCCATTTTCCCCCAGTAAATACCCGACGAACAATTTGTAAAAAAAACGAAATTTATATATATTCATACTTTGTTTAGAACTCATTTTCTAAGCATAAATTAACGCAAATTCTGAAAAATACGTTATATATTTGAATATGTTGCGCGATTCAGTGGACGCAAACTGGTTGAATATCTCAGAGTTCATTGCGAAAAATTTGGTGCTAAGGGCAAATGTCTCCTCTGTGAAGATGTCATAGGCGAATTTACTGTTCGCTCATCAACAACTCAATGTTACAGATATCACAGTTTCACTTCTAACAACATTGTGTGAACCACGCTCCCAATACATCTAGTATCAAGAAGCAATGTAATAGGTAAAGCCTAGACAGCTCGAATGTACGGTTATTCCAATAGAATTATTTATGTTAGGATCTCCAATGTAAACTTCCAATGTCGAATATTCGGAGATTCAGTTTCAATGTGCATTATTTCAAATTAAAAATAACTGGAGTCACTCATGTGAATCAAAACAAAATGCTCGTGATATAATAGATAGCAACGAGTTTCAGTACTACGATTCGAATATAATTAATTATAGTTCGAACGTGTTTGTTTTGATTGAAATAAATGCTCAATATTTCATTCAAATTCAATAAATAGTATTCAGTTTATAATAGAAAGAATCAATATAAATCATTCGCGTTTAGTTCAGAGTTTCCTCTGCTTTTAGTTCGTGATTCACTGACATAGTCAAATTACTATAGAATAATATGTTATTGTCTATGAGAAAGGGTGATTCGCAGAAAGGATAATTATGAAGTTCATCATTGAGTTTCCTCAATTGTACTTATCATTGGAGCGTTTAGTTATGACTGTAAAACAGTCCATAATTATCATACAGCTAAGCAATCATTAGCAAAGGTAGGTTCATTTCTTCCCATGTAGGTCATCGCCAAAGAAGCAGGTGTTCGACATCCATTAGATATTTCTTCTTTCGTTAGTTTCGAGATAGAATATTCATGATTTATTGCTATGATCGTTATTATCCGCAAGCTGAATGATTACATGTTTGTTGAGATCGAATTTTTTTGGTTCGTTTTTTTTCCTCGATTACAAATGTCTCCCTCACACTATGTACAGGGATATCAAAAATTATCTTGGTCAACGGTGGTTGTGGAATCTAAAACGTGTGTCTTACTTTACGTTTGAAATTAGTATGTCATAATTAATTTGAAGTTTCTAAAAGTGCGAAATTTCGCAATTTTATACGAATATTGTAACACTCAGAAGTCTTTAGCGCTTTGGACTTCGGGATTTTGACGTGGCCTATCGAAATTAGAAATTTCGAATCATCTAAAAACATAATTGCATGAACGCCAGACCTATGTAATTAGCTACGAACGAAATCATTTTGACATATGCCTCGAGGAGCTCGCTGCGCATAAGTTAGAGTTTATACATTTTACCTCGGTCTTGTTAATTTGGGGCCGTTTCTTGCCCCGTGCGAGCGGCGCCAGTTGTAATAAAGTATTTTGACTATGAGCCGCTAGCTTCTACCCGCCTCGTGTATATTTGAGTCACGAGAAAATTCCTTTTGGTACGTCGCATGTTAGACGCGCGTAGCTGAGATCTGAGAATAGCTCAAACTGTTTTAATTAAATTTTCCCATTTAATGGACGTTCATCGAAAAAAAGAGGGCCGTCAAGCTTGGTCCGATACTAAATCTAACCACATGGAACGAAAACGGCACGTCGTATTAGGTACAACCAGTTTGCACTTTTCTAACTCGCGTGCTACGGGCTTCTCACGTGAACGTGATTCGATTTAAGGAAAATTAACTATTTGAAAACAGTTTTTGACCCGGATTGTGGCTATCGCGACCTCTGAAAAGGTTCAAAGTTCACATAATTATTTCATAATTTGTAGTTCATTATTGTTTTACAACTGAAATAAATATGTATGAAATTTGTAGGTTATTGATGATGTCAGTGTGACAGTGACATAATTATTTCAAATGTAAAGTAAGACACACGTTTTAGATTCCACAACCACCCTTGACCAAGATAATTTTTGATATGCCGGTACTATGTATTGTAATCGGAACATGAAATTTTTTCCGGATTTTCGCGGATATATTCGTTTTGAGCATTTCTGAATTGATCTAGACTATTTTTGACCACTATTGATAGGAAATCAAATACTGCAAATACAGCAATAAAATTCGAAACTTTCCCTTATCATTCTTCAGTAATTAATAAATTCTATAGTTTGTTTTCTAAATTTGCAATACAACCAGTTTATAGATGTAAGAACAACCTAAAACACCGTTATACAACACCTTTGATAAAATTTCCGATTTCGACAAATTTGGAATTCATAAAATCAATACTGAGTCGTGTTCACAGAATGTTTTGTGGGTAAAACTAGAAGGAACATTTTAACTCGCTATAAGGAACATTTTACCCATATAGAGGAAAGAAAGCGGTAGCCAAACACATTTTGAATACAGGTCACACAATTTCTCAAGAAAGTTAATCACTTTTGAAACACAATATGGACAAATATCTAGGTAATTTAGGAAGGATAGAAATGTATGAACGAGAAAGCGGATTATTAAGTTCCGATTTATCTGCAGTTGAGGGTAACTCATTGTTTACATTATTATCCCCAAATAGAATTCAAACAGGCACAATTTGATTTATAATTTAGTTCACGCTAATTATGTATAAATTCTCGGGAAATAGGTCACATCAACACTTATGCTTTATATGTTCATGTCTTCACGTACGTTTCGGTCTCACGACCATCATGAGAAGACTTATTATGTCTAAAACTGGATTACTTAAGACTAATTGTATTAAACAAAGCGTCCTTATCGCAACCATTTCAATTAAAATGCCCACGTCGCCGAAACGAACCGAACACGAATAATCGAAACTGTAACCCCTCAATGCTATAATTATAAAATATCAAGAATCCACTATCAAGCAGATCTTTTAATAAAAGCATGTTCATGTCAACAGAGACTGCGAACTACTAGAGGACCATTAGTTTTAAGTATTCACTTTCAAACCAGATGTTAGATTTACGAGCTAATAGAAGAAGGTTTGTCAGTTATGGAGATATACTTGACATGCTACCTAATACACTTTTGACATTATAAAGAGGCATGTAGGAATTTGCAAGAGATTTTATTTAATTAGGTTTGTATAAATTTGACTTAGATTTTGAGTATCTGTTCTATGATTTACGGATTTGGAGTTACGTTTTATGTGAATTATCTCCAAAATAGATCTTTTATAATAATTGGTTTCCTTAGTTAGAGTATTAACATTATTGTAATCGAATTGATGATTATAATCAAAGCAGAGCGTTTAGCAAGGGCGGTGGAATTTTCTAAGTTTTTGTTTCTTGTGCTATACTTATGGCCATATATTCTTTTTAGTAAATATTGTTTAGAGATTCCAGTCCCATCGCAATCTAAACAATTTAATTTGTAAACTGTGTGGGTTTGTTTTTCCTTAGGTATTAAAGGTTCTAGATTTGAGAAATATTTTCCAACACAGTTAGAAGGTTTATGCGCGACATTTATATCGTACTCTTTCAAACATTTTTAAATTTTCTCCGAGGTCTCCGGAATGTAAGGTAATGTTATAAAATTGTCTGTATTACCTTCTACGTTTTTTATATATGAAGATCCATTATAGATTTTGTCTATTCTTTCTTTAATGATAGGATTGAAAAATGTTTTTGGTAGCCATTGATTTCCAGTGTATTAAGAACAATTTCAAAATTTTTGGGACGGTCCTCTGCGTGGGACAATTTAACAGCCCGATCTGTAAGGCTGTTTATAACACTTTTTTATAACATGTTGGTGCAACGGAATTGGAATGAAGATAACGTTGAGACCAAACTTCTTTAGTAAACCACGAAGTTTTTATTTTTCCATCTGCATCATGTCTAATGTTCATATCTAGGGAATTTATGTTTTTGTTCACTTCAAATTCACAAGTAAATTAAAGTTTACAGTGGAAATTGTTAAATTTATTAATCACATACTGAATTGGGAACACACATAAGGCAATCATCTACATACCGTTTGAAAAATACTGGTTGAAAATCTAATGAATTTATAACAGACTCCTCTAGGCATTCCATAACAGGGTTAATAATAGTAGCTGAAATAGGAGATCCCATTGCTGTGCCGGAAATTTGTCCAAAATATTGCTGATCGTATTGAAAATAGGTGCATTCTAAGCAAAACTGTACAGCATTTATAAACTCAGATTGATTTAGAGGTGTGTGGTTTTTGATCTCTGCCCAACATTTTTTGATGCTATTCAATCCCAAAACGACAGGTATATTTGTAAATAAAGAAACAACATCCAAGGAAATAAGTTCATGATCTACGGGTACGGATTGATTCTATAAATTCATTAAAATGCCATGTCTTTACATAAAATTAATTTTTTCCTATTACATTACAGATAGATTTTGATAAAAAAGTTGATGAAAATTTTGATAAATTGTAGGTAGGCGCACCAATATTACTTACAATGGGTCTCAATGATGGTTACTTGGTAGCTGAAAGGTCCTCAGTACTGTAATGGTATTTTTAGTGTATAAGGGTGATCATTTCTTATCAATAGTGTTATAATATATTTATAGTGTGTAGTTTATTTTTGACCATGTTGATATATATATCACACTTGTATATTCAACCAGCAGAAGTGTCCAAAAATATAATTTTAAGACTCAATTGACGTCATCGATGTGACGTTACTGTTTATTGGAAGTCCAGACTTCTTGATCCTGTGGTGCATTTTGATATTTCATGTGAAAAGTGTAAGTATAAAAAAAGGTTTTATCACAGACTCTGTGGTTTATTATAGTGCGAAAGGCAACCTGCCAGCGGTATCGGACAACTCATGTAGACCATTTGGATATAATTTCATTGTAACATAACGTCTTTCAGTAGAAGTTTCTGAATCATTTCCAATATATTTAATGTTCCTTCAATCATAATATTGATTTTTGGGGTTTCTTCAAGAAATGCTCTGCATGAACAAGAAAATGTATGGGTATTGTGCGTCGTTAAATCTTTATTCCATCCAACATCCGGTGACCGTTTTTGTACTTTATAAATACTGATTTTTATGTCATGGTCTGAATACATATCGCATATAGCTATAATCTGATGCTGTGCTTCCAGGTGGACAATTCTGCAAACCAAATTGCTGTATCATGAATATCACATTTATATAATGGTTATATCCCGGCTTAAAATGATCATTGTATCATTTGTATCGTATATCTTTTAGACTGTATATAAAAACTGAATATTGATTCACAATTTTGTTCCCAAAAATTATTTTTTTCTGAAAATCACTATGAAAATCAGGGATACTTGTTCGATAGAATTAGAAGTATGGATTAATCTTCTACATGTTCCAATGTGCGTGACCCTCAAGTTTCAGTTTCAGAGAGTATCTCTCGAGGAATTATATAGCTTCAAATATGCAAAAGCATATGACATCCTGTTGATAATTATGTAATCAGAAGATGGTAAACCTGCAATGGAATCAGCAACGACAATTTGCATATCACTAGCATGATATTCGAGAGTTGGAGGCAGTTGAAATAAAGGTGGAATGCAACCTCTTTTGAAATCAATCGGATTTTATTTAATATATGTAGGGAGATAATGTAACGGTTTCACCATTACGTAATTAAAGAACACTGTAATGAATAGATTTATATTTCCATTCGGTTAGGAATCTTGTCATATGATTTATCAGAGACAGCTGCCCGGTCAGTAAAACATCGATTATTGGAATTAGTATTCCTTATGTTCGATAGCGCGAGTATCGCGAGGAGGGGAGATATCAGAACGGAAGTCGAGAAGATTCATTGTGGTGTGAGATTCATAGTGGGTAAGTCGAGATTCAATAATTCTTTGGTTTTATAGACATTTTCTTAAATTTGCTATTGAAATATAATCAATCAGGGACTATTTAATTTGATTTGTTTCAGTTATTGGAATTCTGGATGTTCAGTCCCTGAACGTGGTCTAGCCCACAACGCTCCACACAATCATTTTGTATTTAGCATAATCCAAAGATATTCTTTTTCATCTCTGCATAATTTGTTGTAATTGTTATACGAAAACAATCTAACGAGTCGTAGGCAGTTTGTATTGATAATATTTCTTTTCCCTCTTTGTGTCTAGCCCCAAAATTTTGCACATGGTAGTATTGAGTGATTTTGAGAATCGCCATTTTGTCGTCCTGGTACATAAGTACGCAGGATTTGTCTTAAACGTGCAGAAAATATTGTTCTGGGTATCATAAAGTAGGTATCTCAATTACTGCTCATTGAGTAGGTATTTATCACATCTGCTACGCTCGTTCAGGATATTATATAAATTACAAACACCAATCCTTGTATGCACTTCAATTCGAGTAATTCAGAATTCATGCTGAATGACAAACTCCGATATAATAATTCTCATTCTTTCAGTTACTTCATAATTTTTTTTTCGCCAATTTAAAACAATTGTAATAACTTAATTCTTCCAGATTAATGCAGATTGTTGTAGTGATACATTTTCTTTAAGATTTCAAAATTGTTATAGTGTTTTTACAATTTGGGAGATGACATAATCAATTGTGGAATCGAATGGTTATTCCGATTGATAGTGTTACTCGTTCCTTGAACTAAGGCCAAGGTATTGTTCGTTTTTTTGTGATTACAGGGTTTGAACGACTGAGGTGCCTCTCTCTTTTTTCCCATGACGGTTTAGTGGATTTCCTGGCCGGACCAACTTCCAGCTCCTTCAAGTTCCAGGGACGGTAACACTTTTTTGTTTGAATGACCATAATTTCATTCCATTGATTTAGGTTATCCAACTGAATTTGTATTACACTAATTTTTATAGTAATCTATTTCAAGGTTTACTTTTAATTTTTGTTAGATAACCTTTTTTAATTAATATAATTGGATTCAAAGGTCTTTATTAAATTTATATTTCATTTATTTCTCGTTATTAAAATTGTATCTGAAGTATCTGATTTTTATATTCTTACTATTCAAAATTCAATTTTACTTTATATTATACCAAACACTGTTCAATACAAATTGTACATTATTTAAATTATTATTCAAATTCCTTTTAGGAATAAATCAAATTATTAAGTTGGACTTGTATTATTGTTCTAAATATCCATCAACTACCATCCATCTCGTAGTGCCTGGATTCTTGACTGTGAATTCATTTTTTTTTTGTGGTTATTCATCAAGCAGTTGGCGCTCAGGGCAATTCACAAGTCTAGAATCACGGGACACTTTTCACTATGAGCCCTGAGACTAATTATTTTAATTTGAGCTAGTTGGGCAATTTGAAACCGACGCATAGCGTTCCGTGATACCATACTATACCTAATTGTTGTTAATTTGATTGCAACGACATACATATCAACATTTCAACTCCCCTCACTTAGTATATAGTGTGAGGGAAGTATGGTACAAAGGCCAAGAAAAATGTGAAGTCAGAGTCTATTTTCTGCGATAATTCACGTGACAGCAAGAGTCAGTATAAAACAGAGGTTGGTGTGAAGAATTCGAAAGTTGACCAATTATTGTGAAATACATTATGCAGAGCATTTGAATAAAATTTCATGTAACATAAGATATAATATAACGTCTATCATCAGCTGTTTCTTAATCATTTCCATATATTTTCAGTTCCTACAATTATTTTCTTTTGACCCGCAGGAGTATCGGAAAACTATTTTGCTAACAAAAGTGAGTTAAGTTACGTGACCAATTGATCACAGCTTTCTTATAATCCAGATAACGAAGATATTCCAAAGGTACAATCCGAGAGAGGATTAAAGTTAGGTCATACAAAGTTTGGTCTCATAATGGTAGCTGGAATTCCTCAGTACTGTAATAGTAATCCAGTGGATTAGAATGATTGTATCTTACTCATATTGATACGAATTTTATTCATTCAAAATGACAACTAATACAATATAGAAATGTAAGTAGATGACAATTTCATTTCAGATCACCCTATATTCAATGTCAACTTGTAGCCAACAGATTTTATATGAATATTCTATAAATTCAATAAAAATTCAAAGTTGATTCGAGTAATTTATATATTCAGTCATAATGGAGGAGTTTGTTCATTTTGTTGTGAGAATACCAATCAATATGCACTCATATATTTTAATAATATTACTGAATAGCGGATTCTTACTACAAAAAAATAATTTTTTATACATTAATTCTGACGATACAATTTCGATTATTCGTGGTTCTGTTCGTTTCGACGGCGTGGGCTCTTTTAATTGAAGTTAAATTGTGCGATTTGGACTCTTGTGCTATAATTAGTTTTAATAAACCCCTTTTTAGACATAGTGAGTCTTCTGATGATGGTCGTGAGACCGAAACGTACGTAAAGACGAATAGTTAAAACAAAGTGTTATTGTGACCTATTTCCCGAGAATTTTATATATAGTTTGTTAGAACTGAAACGATTCAGTTTATGGGAGCTAGTGAATGGTTGCTTCGAATGAATGAATGAATATTATTCTCAAACTAGAACGTTATATATGAAAATTGATTCATATTGAATATATACATAACTAGCGAAGCGTAGAAATCAAAGTAGCCCTGAAATTCGGAAATGGAGGCTAACTGTTCAAATATTCCAAACTATTTACATTATTAGTTTTATTTGAACAGACGAGTTGTAGTTTGCATTCAATATAATAATTTAATTCAGAATCTGGGGGAAGGGGGCCTGTTATACGTTTCACTGATATAATAATCAACCGTTTATTGAGCGAAAAAAGAACGGGTCATACCATATTAATCAGGTCCGGAGCGAGACCTGGAAGCGGCCCGGGCATTTTAGAGTTCAGTTCACTTTTTTGGCCTACAGTTTTCCGCCGGTTCCGATATTGATTTCAAATTTGTTAGTATTCAAATGCAAACACATTTCTCAATCGATAGTTATTACATGTCACAAGCAGAGAGCAAAGCATCAATTGCTGTTATATCAAAATTGTCAAACTAGCAAAGAAAAAGGAAAAGGAAAATATTTCGGATGAAAGAGTTATTATTAGAAGTAGCACTTTAACGAATGCAAGAGATTGGAAAAAATTCTCTGATGGTTGATACTTGTTTTGAATATTTACTTGATTTATTAGTACCATTCATTGGAAAAATAGACATTTCAACGCGGCAATCATTAGTGACCACTAAATGTCATTAATTCCTTATAATTGCATGAACTTTCAAAAGACATCAATTTTTGTGAATAATTTTACCAATTTATCATTACTTTATATATAAATTCTTGGGAAATAGGTCACATTAACACTTATGCTTTATATTTTCTTGACAAGAAAATGTATGAGTTATGAGTGTTAATGTGACCTATTTCTCGAGAATTTATATATAATTCATACTTGGGTCAAGAATCTTCATTCTAAAGTTACATATTCCTCACCATAAGAATAAATGCTCTGTAGTTGAATTTCAACGGTTAAACATGAATTATATAAATCAAAGATTAAATTTTACATATAAACTGCAATTATCTGAAAATGAAGCCGTGTGATGTATGAATAATTTTATATATTGAATGTAAGTGAATCTTCCAAAAAATCTTCACAACAAATTATCAAATTACAATATTGTTGATTAAAACATACAATTTTGATAAAATTTTGAAATAAAAAGATTTTTACAATTTTCTCTATCACACCCATTCTTTATATATACCTGAGGATGGGGTGCAATAATTGACCTCGAAACCTGGTAGTACGTATCTACAAGAAAAATGGATTGTGAGAATTGAATATTACGATAATAATATCATGAATGAACTCATGCTTGGGCGAATTTTTTTATGAATAATTGAAATTGTTATTTAAATCTATGGATTATTTCTGTTGTATTTACTTTCATAATGCTAATTTCAGAATACATAGGATATATATATCTATTTATTTGCTGTAAATAAAATTTTATTTGAGTGAAATTTTTCATTTTTATCGGTTTGTAGATGAAATTTTAAAGGTATATGTTAATAACCTTTTATTTTATTTTTTTTAAGAGTAATTTTAGTAGTAAATTTTGTTATATTTTTATGGGTTTTGAATACAACAAATGTATTTATATTTGGAATTAAGGATCAAGTTTCAATGTGAATTGTAGGGAATTATCATTGATTCTTGTTTTGTTAATTGAATAAATAAAAAATAAATTATTTAACTATTTAGTATTAAAATATGAAATTTTCCATTCTCATTGTTTTTAGATGAAATTTATGTTATAATTATAAATTATAATTTTTTGTTTCGATTTTTTATAAGTAACTTCAATAACGAACTCATAAAATTCTTATGGTTTTTGAATATAACAACTTTACTCATATTTATAATTAAAAATTGATTATTTATTAATAAATGAATAGATAAATATTGCTAGAATATGTAATACTATTCAAAAAATTTCTTGATTCAAATTTAAAAGATGTATTTTTATTTTTATTATTGTTAAGAAAAAATTGATTTTAATTATATGTTATTAGTATGGAAAAACAATTTTGAAAAATAAATATTGCTTTAATAAATAAAGTTTGTTAGAATGACAAATTGTCCTGTAAATTTTTTTTTGTGAAATCTTGAAGGTCCTTTTTGTAAAAATTTTCAATTTTAAAATTTTATGTATGAGTATCATTATTTAAAAAAATTTTTATCATATTTTATTAGTATTGAAAAAGAATTTTGAAAAATAAATATTATTCAAAAGATGAAAGTCTTGTTAAAGTTAGAAATTGTCTTTTTCAGCATTTTTTGGTAAAATTTATATGTGTGTGTATATTCATATAATATTAGAAAAGATTTTATATACGATTCAAATTACGTGACTCCATTAATTATATAAAAGTTCGTAGAGTTGTTTGTGTGAAAATACAGGTTTTCAAGATAAACGGCCACTTTATTAGGTGCTTGTCCTTGGCTTTTGTTGATGTGATTGAAACTACAGGGATAACAGGAAATTGTTTCCTTCTCAATTCAAAGGGAAATGAATAATTATTGGTTAGAGTGATGCAAGGGATAAATACTACTTTTCCTTGAAGTACGCCATCAATTGTTTCTGCATGAATAACATTTGACTTTAATTCTGTGATCCATTATGAATAAAACTAATGAAACATGTGTCAAAGCAAAATCGTTCATAAGGAAGCTCTCATATAATCTCAATATCTGAAAAAAACATTTTGACGTTAAGTTCCGGTTTGAGAAGTTTTCTCCAGGATGGTCGGAAGGGCCTGGATCTAAATTTAATTATTAATTGATTGAAAAGGACATAAGTATTCAATATGCTCGCTGAGATTCGATCTCAGGGGTGGGAATGGAAAGAACGAAATTTCCAAGAGAGAATATCAAGGCTTTATAAGATGGCCTCCTCATTCATTATTGCAGTAGTTTATCCATAAAAGACAAGTCGTAATTCCGAATAATCTGATTATTAAACATAATTAATGTTCATTCGCCTATCAAAATAACCGGAATTTAAGATCAGATTAAATATTTTATTTTGTTAGTCTTTTTAAAATAGTTTTATATTCAGGCTTAGTATAATAACATAACAAATTTATCTCAACACGTTATTCTCCAATTCTTCTAAAGCGAGGGTTTCGCACGAAGAAATATAGTTTGAACAATATACTTAAATGTTCACATAGCAGAGATTTTTTTTCCTTAGATGCTGATCTATTTCATCAGCCACACCTCAGTCACTTTGCTTTTTACATTCCAGTTGGATGATTTACACCACACACTCCGTAATCATTTCTTCAAAGTTGAAAATAGATAAAAATCGCAGAAGGCCAAATCTGGAGAGTATGATGGATGACGAATCAATTCGTATCGCAATTCATGCAATGTTGGTATTGCGACTGCGAACGCGGGTGCGTTGTTCAGGTGGAAAGGCACTTTTTTCTTTGCCAAATGCGGTCGCTTTCGCTCCAAGTCAGCGTCGAATTGATCCAACAGCTCTGCATAATACACGCCGGTGATCCTCTGCCCTTTTCAAGGTTGTCCATATGGACGATACCGTGTGCATCTGAAAAAACTGTCGCCATGATTTCGTTGCCCGATAAACCCACTTTGGCTTCGATTCGTCGAACTTCACTGTTTCGACTGTTGGCCTTTGGTGTGTTATGACATATCCATGTTACGTCCACGGTTACATAACGGCGCAAAAAGTCATTCTTATCGCGTTTGCACAGATAGCTTTCGTAATGATTGACAAACAATACTTCAGTTTGGACTTTCAGTCCACGCAAGAAATAATATTTAATCAAGACGTGGAATTCACTTTTTTCCATGTTTACAAAAATCTCCATGGTTGCTTACTTTCGATGGGTATTGAAACACAACTTAATGACATATCAGTCTAAAAATTCGAATGCGTTCTAGTTAAAGATGGTACGTCATATGGGATTTTCGATTGTGGCACCATCTGTTTTATATTTCAGGGACTGTTCACCTTGCCCTCTTATTTTTGTACATTCTGAGTTGGAACTTAACAAACAAAATAAAATCATGATCGGTTAACCGTTTATTAAGATTGTTAACATGAGGAATTAGTGTTGTACTTAATGTAGAGAATGTTAATTGTTCAAAGGGTGTGGATTTCATAACGTCATGACCAATATTCATATTTTCACTACAAGAAAATGGAAATAGATTGGAGAAATAATAATAAAAAGCTTCTAACGAACACTCCTGATGATTAATACTAAGGTTTCGGGATTAACTAATCGAATACCATCACACAACTGCATCCTGATGGCTTTTCTGAAGACCCCACACTGAGTGGTTATTGTTAATGTTAGTATATTACCGTTTTACCAACTGAACAATTACTCCTGATGATATCTAAAAGCAGTTCTGAATTATAAATTATTATGCAAGCTCGATAAGAAAAAAAGGAAATTATGATGATGTCATCAAGTTCTCCAAACAACCCAATTTTCCTCATTCTTTATAAAATACTCGCTTAGATATTCCTACATAATAACATGCATCATGAAGCAGATAATAAGAAAAAGAAGACATGATTAAGTTAGAATAATTTAATTTTTCGCATGTTTTGTTGAATATCTATCATATGATATAGCTCGGCACTTGAATAGCCTGCACTTGTCAAGTTTCCTCTCAATAACACCTCAGTCACTTTGCTTTTTACATTCCAGTTGGATGATTTACACCACACACTCCGTAATTCTATTCCCCTATATTAGTCTGTAGAGCTTCGCACAAGTGAGAGTACACCAGGTTCAGCGAGAACGTGTCTGAAAGTTTTTATGTCGAGAACGGAAATTTTAAGCTGACATCTTGATACAGCTCTCGCTCTCGGCTCATAAGATTATGGAAAAATAACATATCTAGAACTTACTCCTGAATTTAGCTTTAATTGTCCCGATTACTAACAATTACAATATGATGAAGAAATATATTCATTCTTATAACTTATTAGATACAACGCAAGACTCATGTGCAAAATGATAATATCCATTCAAAATAAAAATCAGGTATTACACAACAAATAATTAATTTAAAACCAAATAATTATTCCATCTGAGATCATTACATTTTTTCACAAACCGAATCGACACTCAAGTGACCATATTACAAGAAACATCTTTCTATAGTTTTCGTACTGAATGTTGGAATGCAATAGATGATTCATTGAAATAATACGAATAAGAAATTATGGAGAAACACGCAATACATGAAAGACGTTTTACTAGCGCCGGGACTGTAAATACTGTTATTGTAATGTTTTGAATAAAATTTCGTGACTATATTTTCGCCAATAGCGTGTCATCTTCGAAGGATACAAAGGTATGAAAATATGAACAATCTTAAGCTATTTATGGTACAATGTAAGACATCAGGTAACAAGTGGGGTTAAAGTTCGGAAATACATTACTAGTCTAATTAATCAAAGTAATGATTTTAAATTAAACATACTAGAGTCAATAGAAATCTTCAGAAGTATAGAAGTAATGACAATAACATTTTAAACGATAAATTATACATGTATTACAGCACTTTGTTTTGATGAAGTAAAAATCCCCATAATCCTCTTGGGTCTTCCTAGTACCTGTAGCATTAAAATTTGCTAATCACAAATATTAACTCTTCCTTATTATCCAATTTCGATTATATAATTCTAGCAATGTATTTCCCAACTGTAACCATACTTGCACCTGGTGTCTTACATTGTACCAGAAATAGCTTAAGATTGTTCATATTTTCATACGTTTGTATCGTTTGAAGGAGACAAGCTAGTGTCGAAACTATACTCACGGAATTCTATTCAAAACATAACAATAACAGCATTTTCAGTCCCGGCGGTGCAAAAAATTATTTAAAAATGTACCAGCAACGAAATGGCCCGAATACAAAACATACCATAACTACGTGCCACAAAGTTTTGTTAAGACTGTCTCAGGTTCTACATCAATCGCCTTTTATTGCAGTACATTCTTTGTTGGAATGGGGCTGGAGAGAGTACTCATGATTGTTCTAAATAGTTGTCCGAATTGCTTGGAATGTTTGAATTGAAAGTGATTTTCAGTTTTGTGTTGAGTGTCATAATTTATTTTCTCACATTGCTGTTTTTTTTTACATAATAAACATATTGCCAATGAATTTCTTGATTTGATTTTATTTTTCGAATTTATTTTTCTTTTGCCGTGAATCCAGCGACTCTTCCCCTGAAGATTGCGAATTGTGATATGAGGTTTGGCTTTGTGACTGTGGAGTACCGGAACCATCAGTATCAGTAAATAAGGTGAGACATGGATTATTCTAATTTTGAATTTTAGGTACCCTATTCTATTCTCAGTGTAACTACTACTCTGCTACTGATTGTCATTGACGACCCCATAGAGTACAGGACTAGAATGTGCCGTAGGCCAATGATTTGCTGCATACTAGCGTATTTAGAGAATGACAAGATGTATATTCACTTGATGTCAAGCGATAGCGAAAGTAACGAGCAGAAAAGCGAACCCTGGTGAGATTCTCGCTCTTTTTCTTGCAGTCGAGAAGGAGTGCAAAAACGAGAGAAGAGAGAGGAAGCGATACTTCACCAGCTGACTGTTTTCGGTGATACTGTTTTTCTTTTGCGATGCGTCACATTTTGACAGTATGTGTTCGTCTGTTTCTACCATTTGCCACATTGTCTCTACAAAAGATACCTATTATATGGCCCATATTGCGCAGATGTTCTCTTCCATAGGCTGTGACCAGTGAAGATACCTGGTTCCTACTCATGTTGAGTATTTCTAAAATTCATTAGATTATAAGTACGAATCAACTCTTAATGCAATGACGTAACTGTAACTTGACGTTTCGCCACGACATTAGCTGTTTCTAACGATTCGTAATAAATTTATGGTTCCTATAAGTGGGGAAAATTGGTGATGAGAAGATTTTTCGAACTTATTTATTTTTATTTCTTGTAATTAAAACCTTGGTTTGTGATGTGAATATAATATAATAGAATATGATAGACTAGAATAGAATATAATGATTTATTTATGCTAAATACCAAGTATTGGCTTTCATTCGTCTAGATGAAAGAGAAAAAAAAACAGATTCTAAATTATGATAGAACAAAGAAGAATAAAAAATGAAACGTGTGGCACTCGGGGACTGCCGCGGTAAAGCTATTGCATAGCACTACGCCACTGGAAAAAGTTGGGCAGAAAAACATCCTCTACCCTTCCAAAATCTTCACGAATTATGAGTAAAAAGAGTATCCCACCAAAAACATTCTGTAAAAAACTAGCCAAGTCTCGATGGAGCTGCTTGTTTATCTCTAAAAAGTAATGAAATCTAGACAAAGTCGTGCCAAGTCTAAGGTTCCTTACTGCGATTTTTTTATTATTATAGTAAATGTTGTGTGAATTGGTCGTTGAACATTCTTTATACGTTAGTGGGTACAAGTCAATTTTGTTTACACGTAATGTTATCTGTTGTAACTACCTATGTTTGTTAAGCGAGATAATAGCCCATACTGGTATTGGTAATTGGACGCTAGTGTCTCATTTTAGGCTGTTGTTGATTTTGCATCACATGCATTCAGCATTGACAATGCTGACTTCTGCTCTCTTCTTTTTGTAGCGTCAAATCGACCACCGATCTAACATAAAATAGACGTACAGACAGACTTCTATCAATGATTAGAAGTCCGTCTGTACTGGAAATAATTTTTTATACTGTTTGTTTCAGGCTCGCCTACACATAAATATTATTGAAATACGCAGCTTTATCAAGCCTACAATTGACTGGTTATTGAATCCACGTTTTCCAAGTGGCAATTTTCCATCATCAATGGGTAGTGGCTCTGGCGACAGATTGGTGCAATGGTGTCATGGAGCACCTGGTTTTGTACCCTTGTGTACCCTTCAACGGTCACACAACATTAACTATAATTTTAAATCAAATTACATATCCACGTGAGATTTTTCTGCATTACGTTGCCGAAATTTCCTTTGACGTTCAGCATTTGATTTAGGTACTGTTTCTTTTTCATTTTTCTTCAAATCTTTCTGACGCTGATAATATGCCCTTTGATGTTCACAATTTCTTTCTCTTTTTAGCTCTTCAAGTTTTTCTTCTCTATAAAACGAAAATAGCTCGGTATAAATAATTAGGTATAAATAGTGTAATTACACACCAAACATTTTAAGGTTACTAAATTGTTCAATTTAAATTTATGTTCTGGAATTTCTATGTTTACAAATTGTTCTTTGTAATTTTTAAATCCTCTATGTTTAACCTCAAAACTACTTAATAATAATTATTGTTTACAAATGATAATCTTACATTCAGAGATACAAATACAATGTAGAGAACAATGTAGAGTACTCACTCATTTTCTTTCACTATTTTGTAATCACTTTCTTCATTAATGAATGTACTTTGTTTATTCATATTCAAAACACTTTATACACAAATTCACCAGCTACTGATATTCACTGTAGTGCGAGCTTCGTACAGTCATACCACGGTCGTATACACAGGTCTGGAAACTCGAGGTTGTTTTCTATGTGAGCAGTGAGTCGCCTAAGAGTCGAATTTCGCATAGTACCAAAAGACGCCGGGGAAACATAAAAGGCGTCACGTAAGAGTATCATCTTGATCTCTATGAAGAGTTTTATGTGACAAGCATAGATAACTCTACTACCGGTAGTAGAGTTATCTATGGTGACTTAGGATATTTCGTTACGGTATTTGTTTTTTGGATTTTCGTTACGGTATTTGTCTTTTGTTTTTTAGGTTTTCGTTACGGTATTTCTTGATTCGGTCGCCGCGCCGCGCTCAAAGCCCGCGATAAAAGCTATATGCAATAGCTTGAAACTTAATACCATTAAATCAGAACTGACAATCTGAAAATTCCTTAAATGTGTAAAAACAAATGTTCAGTAAGAATTTTTGATATCCCTTGAAAAATTATCGAGTGAGAGCTCTCTCAGTTGTGGTAGCTTATTGAAAAAAGTTGGACTCCCATAATTAATGCTATTTCTGCTACTTTTTATGCGATGTTAATTAATACGTAAATTATATTTTGCTCTAATTTTGACACAGTGCATATCATATCCAGTAGAATATTCGTTAATACGTCTTTCAACATATATTAGACAATGTTGGATGTGAATGCAAGGGAGAGACATAACTTTTAGGTCCTTAAAGGCATGCTTACAGCCTTGTCTGTGAAGCAGGTTTTTTATAACCCAAATTGCTTTACGCTGAATCATGAAAACATGAGATATATTTGCTGAGTGACACCATGCTAAAATACCTTAACTATTTTTCGAGTGTATTACATCAAAAAAAGTTGTGGTACATCAACAGATACAATTTTGTTTGAATTTCTTAGCCCTTAAATTCCTTTAGTAACTGACGAAACAACTTGATCACAACTTGAAAACATTTATCACGACTGAACATTGTTTGTGGAAGAAGAGAAAGTAGGTACGTACCATCTTTTCCTATTTCAGATAATTAAATATAGTTACGTTTTTCCTTCAAAAATTTGGTTAACAATAAAAAATTTGTGAAATACATTCAAGATCATAAGTAATAAGTATTATTTGATATAATAGATGGAGAGCCACTCATTTAGTTGCTAAACATTACACTACACAGTTTTTCGAAATAACATTGAAGACTGGTCAACCTGACAATACTGTATCACATGTTGCTATCACCTCATTCATTCCCTAATGTGCATAGGCTCCAGTATGATACATTCCTGTCTACAATAATTCATAATTATGACAAATTTCATCACAGAGCTCATAACAGTAGACTCGTCATTGATGAATAGAACCGAGAAAAGTGAACGTAATTATGAAAAATAAATTTACCCCATAGAGGTGATATTTAAGGTTGATGAATAGGAGTGTGATTTTGCATATATTGTGGAAGGAATTATAGAAGTGATTAAATATTCCATTTACAGTACAACGATGTGTTCCGGAAACACTCTAATTCCCTTCATGATGTCCGAGTTGTGTTTGGAAATAAAAGTGAAACAAAGATAAACATAATTCAACATTAGAACAAACAAGTCAGCAATAGAAGTGATAATCAATATTTCATGAATATGCATGCACATATTTGGTAGATGGGTTCGTAATCCTTCCTGGAAATATCTCTGTATAACATATTTATGAGTCTGGTGAAGGAAGCAATTTGAAAAATTGCAGAGCCGTGTGTTCTCAGTTTGAGAAGATGAAAGTGTTCGATTTCATGTTGACCAATAGATGCTCTTGGCATTGCAGTCAATTGCTCAACGGCATGGATTTTCAGTTGGTAAATCTAACTGTACAAAATTGATTTCCGAACGGAAAATTGATTATAGACTGCATGTGAACTCTATCTATACAGGCAGTTCTCAAGCTTTCGATAAACTTGACCACAATCTACTAATAGCTAAAATCCAAGAATTTGGTATTGGCGGTAAGCTTTACAAGGAACTCAAAGTACTTTGACTGACCGAATATTTAGTTGGTCAATTATTATGCTGAAGTTGTATCATTCTCAATCTAGGATAGATCGGAGGTTCTCCAAGAATCTCATATGAGCCCATTGTGGTGTAACCTTTTGGTTTCGCATGCACTAGATTATATTTGTATGGGGCTTATGGGCTAGGATCACTACCGCGACATTTGCAGTGTATGTCCTCTTATTATGTTAGAGTTCCCTGCCCAGATCCGTCTTTATTATCAGACTCCATAAGCCAGACCTCAGGTCCTCCATGTAATGGGAGGGTTGCGATTTGTCCTTTCCTATCGTTGAGAACCTCAGCCTTGTTAAGCCTTCGCGATAGCACAGTATGCGAACTGAGGTCTCCTCGTCTGTCTGGCAGAACCTGCATAGGGTTATATCTGCCAGTCCGATGTTGTTCATGTATTTGTTGAGTCTACAATGTCCAGTCAGGAGCTTAACCATGATTCTAGTTGATCTTCTGATCTGGCTGAGTAGGAGTAGAAACTCCGTGAATTTTGGCGATGGTTCTCTAATTAACACTTTGACCTGTCTCATTCCTTCTGCTTTGTTCCACAATTCTCAAGATTGATTTTCCAACCAAGTACGTTAATCTGATTTGCACAGTGCTTTCGCTATACCACAGCTCTGGACCAATTAGAGCTCTACGTGTTCCTTGTCGTGCCAGTGAATCAGTCTATTCGTTGTCTTTGTAACCTGTGTGACCTGGTACCCAGGCTAGAGACAGTCTGTTTTGACTGCCCAAATCTTGCAGGGTTTCTAAGCAGTCCCAGACATGTTCGGAATCGACCTGTGAGGAACTGAATGCATGGACCATTTTTAAATACTCAGAATTTCTTATGTTTGCTGACGATTTGGAGTTGTTCAGAGCAATCAATAATAACCGATCCTAAATAACTATAAAGTGATTTAAACTCTCTTCATGATTGGTGTCGAATCAATATAAATATTATAGAGTGAACAATCTAACATCGATTCTATTCGTGATTTAGGAATCAAATTTGACAGTCTAATTGCCTTAAACTTGCACGTAGTAGTAGTTGGTCTTAGGTTCTTTTTTCAAGAGTTTTGAGTAATTTTCCTATTATCACTATAACGTTTCCTTATGCTTCATCAGTTTCGGAATAATGTTCAGACATTTGGAATATGTTTCACGCATCAAAAATTGATTTAATAAAGAGTGCCCAAAATAAGTTCCTAGATAATACTTTTCATTTGGGTCTACACCGTGACAATAATGTATATAGCCAAAGTATGAGAAGTTGAAAAGATGGGAGAGTATCAATGAATTTGTGCTTTTTTTGAGGATGTTACAATATCCTGGAATTCTTGCATTGATTTTCTTCTATTTCAATTAAAAAGGAACGAGGAAGTCTGATATAGTTCATATACCTACTCACAACACTAATTATCCAATTCCTCGTTTCCTCAAAAACTCGTGATAGATTTCATAGCATAACTGAATATTCAAATTGACGTTTTCAAAAGTCAACTGAGTCGATTCTCATGAAATTATTCCCTGTTATATCTTATTTCCATTACGTGGCGTCCCTGCTTTATACAACAGTAACAAATTAGCGTGAATATGACAGCAAGTAATACGTTGTTATCTGTTCAGCGACGTTTCGACCATATATTTTATGGCCTTCTTCAGGCTAAAAATATGGCATACACATAAGAATTTGCACTTTACACTGAATTAGAGTATTATTCATAATATCATGGTATAAAAACAGTATCTACATTGTTCTCTTGGCTCAAAGATGAAATACCAATCTTCAACCAGTCCAATAGTATCTACTCAATACCGTGTGACTGAGGGAAACAATACCTATACAGGTCAAAAAAACAAAAATTAAGTAACAGACATAAACAACATCAATATGCCAAGGAAAGTATAGAACTAAAGCTGAAAAAACTGCGTGAGCACAACATTATTTTCTAACTAATCATACCTTTAATTTTAATGACACAAAAATTCTTGATAAAGGAGCAAGTTATGTGAAGCGATGTATGAGTGAAATGATACATTTACAGATTACTGACAATATCAATCTAAGAACTGACGTTACCAACCTTAGTAATATTTATAGTAATTCATTATAGAAGGCAAAGAACCAAACTATATAGCACGGATCTGAACATATTAAAGTCGTGCTGTTCTATTGACCATCGTAATTATTCACTTCGGAAAATGGGAATTTTGTTCTTTATTATAATAAAACAAACCAACACCTTGATCGGACTGTGATTACCACTCTAGTAGTGGCGAGTTGACTTGATACTGCAATTCTTAATCAATTTCATCAAGTATTTTCCAGCTTTATGTTGTTATGTTCTTATTCGCCATATATGTAATTACAACATTTTAGCAATGAAGTTATATTTGGAAGGTAGGTGACTCTGGATTATTTCAGTTGTCTCCCCAAACGTTCAAATTGTAAACTTGTGAATATTGTTATTACATGATATTATGAATAATACTCTAATTTAGTGTAAAGTGCCAATTCTTATGTGTATACCATATTTTTATCCTGAAGAAGACCAAAAAATATATGGCACAAACGTCACTGAACAACAGATAACAACGTTTTTTTTTTGATGTTCTGTTCCAGCTAATTTTGTACTATTATATCATATGTTACAAATAAATATTTTCCATTTTTCGTTTTTAGTTTATTTTCTACTTCTTGTGATTATGATTGTTGTAAATTGCCTCCGCCGTTAATGAGTAAATAGTAAATTGAATCGATTTTCATTCAGAAAATGTACAAACTAATAATTGGAAAACAAAAATCAAGGTTCATTTTTTCAATTTAGCATGCATCATTTGATGAACTAGAAAGCGAGTGAAGAAAAAATATGAAATCATGTAGATTCATTGAAAGCTATTCACTGGAATGAATCATCAGGAATATTAGCCCAAAAAACATATTTGTGTAAAGCAAAGACAACTGGAGATGAAAATAGGGAAGAGGCCAAGATTTCTCGAAGGTTTTTGAATTATTTCCAAATTTCTCCATGCGTCATCTCACCTTTTCCATCAAATTTCAGAACAAAGCTGCAAAATGCAGGTTATCATTCGAGTTGAAGGAACAAAGATCGCTTAAATTTTCCAAGATCACAACGAGATTCCTGAAAGTCATAGATGTGAAACAACATTTCTCCGCTGAAATATTCCTATATTCATCCGGTATCAAGAATTTTCAAGACGAGTATAATGCTTGACAAGGAAAATATAGATTAAAGCATGCATGAAGCGATCGAAGGCTTTCCCGTTTCCTTTTCTGTGGGGCATTAGAAGTTCATGAGTTAGCGTTGGGAGTGCGATTTTAGTTAGCTGAGGAATTGAAAGATGGGACAAAAAATTTCGAGCTGCCATGAATATCTCCATATGAAAACTGAGTATGAAGTTATCAACCTTATAGGTGCAGCAACTTCATACCAGTAAGCACACTCCACTTTCCGGGAGTATTTCTCCATTTTCAACAGCTGCTATCATGAATTACAAAGAAATATTGATAATTTGGGCTTTTATTTTCATGACTATGAGTTGTAACACTTCTTGTTAATTTAACAGATTTCACAGTCTCAATGTAAAACATTTAGATCCAAAAGTTGGAGTCTTGATTTTTTTCTACAGAGAATTGGGCTCTGTAGTACGAGAAACATACATTATTTCTTAACATCAATCCATTTGTAGGATACGCGTTTCTACTTATCTCGCATTATACTTTAATAACGTAACCCAAGGGCATCCTCAGAAATTGACTTTATACTTACTTATTCCGAAGATTCAACTACGAACAAAAAATCTTTCAGAACCATCTTTATTATCATTGTCAACTGTTTCCAATGTTTTACTAAAAGAAGTCATTGTTATATAAAATTGTTCATTGTCATAGAATTTGTCGTGATTGTTTTGTACTTGATGATCAGCACCTTATAATAAAGTCAAATACCTATGTGTAGCAGCTATCGTAGCGTAACTAATACGTGAGATTAGTTTGATGCATAATCAAATGTGGAAATCAGTATCAATTACTAATTGGGAATGGATGTGCTGGTAATGATGCAACGTGATCAAACAAGAACGAGTTGAGAATGACGCTCTCTCGCCCAATAAATGAATAGAGTATGAAACCTTCAGATGTTACAAACAGATTTTGAATCAATGTAAGAAGCTATTCTATGTGACTTATAATAAATAATGTATTGGGCAATAAGCATGGAATGAGTCTCGCTTTGCACAAGTGGGAAAGCTCTAATACGAGTGCAACATTGCCATTTTGTGGAACAACCTACTATTAACGTTTAATATCCAAATAAACTATAAAAATTTCGACAGAAATACTGATGACATTTTCAAATACTCCGCCGCCACTAGTGGTCATTTTCTCAAATCATGATATTATTATGAAAGTGTTATATTCATGATCGTTTATTGTTCATATTTCGCTGTTGTCTTAGTCAAATTATTGTATAGACTTGGAAGTTGTTAGCTGGAACTCGTCTGGCGCATTCACCAAATTTTAAACTTTTATTAAATTGTTCCAGAACAACAGTATATCTGTTTGTCTGTCTTTTTGACTTCCAGTCAGTTCTTCTGAACTTGCGTACGTCACATATCATACATCAGATTTGGCATGTGTTTCTCACTCCCTGAAATATTTGAAATGATGGTAGCACCGCCACAAATTCAGTATACAGCTTCATGTTTGAGAAAAAGTCTCTTTGTTCCCGGTGAACACAGTATCATACTTGAAGCCTCCACAACCTCAACTCTTCGAAAGCAATAAATTATGAAATTTTCGTATACCCTCCCATCAGTTGGCATGAAATCACTTTAACTATACGAATATGTTTACAAAACTTTTAATCTCACTTTGGAAACAAAAGAGAGTGGCGACATAGAAAAACGGGCTTACCAATGCTACGGAATAGCAGAAGCTACCGGGACCATGATCTTCGAGTCCAGAGCCAAATACTCGGAATACACCAGCATCTGTCAAGCAGGAGTCCATGAAATTGAGAGATGTGCATAAATCTGGGCAAATGGTATAGAAAAAAAGGACATGGTCATCATGTTTGATAGACAAGCAGCCAGAAAAGCACTGAGTCCACACATCATCGAATCAAGGATGGTACTCGCTGACCAAACCAATCTGAAATACCATACTGTTACAGAACAGAATGACTTTCCACTGGGATTCAAGACATACAGTGATGGATGGCAGACACCCTAGCACGCGAAAGAGCTGAAATACCTCTGAAAGGATCGAAACCCTCTTGCGGTATATGAACAAACTATACTGGAAATCCTCAGAGCAGAAGACAAAGAATTTAGTACGTAAGAATGAACTTCCCTTCCGATACTTAGACAATCCAAGATTTATATAGATTAATTTAGGAGAAAGGACGCATAGAAAATCATCAAGGGAAGCAGGATTAACCTGAGAATACTAATAGGATTCATGAAGGGACACTGTGATAATCCGAGAAATTATCACTTTTGGGTCCCTTGAAATAATTCGACTTAATTCAAAATGAAGTTATATAAATTATATCTTGTTAGAACCTGCGAGATGTAAGGCAGGTTTAGCGACGAAGTGTCGCGTAACTCGATATTTCGTATCCGGGTCACCGATTTCTGGGTCACTGAGGAAGTACCTATGCTAACTATGTTAGTCAGTGGAACTTTTTCTCTGAGACAGGGGAAAACCATGTGAAGTTGAAAAGAACCTTCACGGACTGTTGTTGCGCATAGTTTCATTCCTAGGTCGCTTCAATAACATATGGGCGGAGTCTGCTCCCGCTGTTTTAAATTAAACATATTTTCTAAACTACGCGCGTGGGTGGTTCTCGTTGTTGTTGAGGTAATATATCTATAAAGTAATTATCCAGTCAAGTAAAGTAGAACTTCAATCCAGGTCAAGTTTTGTTGCTAAGACCATATTTTTTCGAGACCAATTATTAATATCCTGTTTGTTAGTATTGTAGCAGATTAAATTCAAGTGACAAGATTGAGATCGAATTAATTATATTATTAAGTTTTGTTTATCCAAATTGTGTATAAGAATGAAGAACATATTCAAATTCAATTGACTCCAGAGAGCGCAACCTACAATGCATTTTTTTTGTAGTATTGTGAAAGGAAGAAACCCGGAGCTGTCTGTAGCTTACGTAGGGGTGGTTTGGAGCATTCAATTGGCTCATAGTTAGAATTCAGTTAGGAAGCTATATTGAACGTAGTACTTGTGCAATAGCAGATCTTTATTCCTAGGGGTAAAACAGCGCTGGACTTGTGCGCGTCTTTCGCGTTGTGGTAATTCGATAACATCTATAATATAGTCTGACGTTGAACTCGACTGGGTAAATTCTCGGTGCTTCACTTCCACGATGGATTCGAGAGGAAATTCTAATATAAGACAAACAGGGTAAGTGCATTTTGATTACCAGAGAACAATTGTCATATCCACTCCAACCTCTGTATCGGCGATATAATATAAAGTGGTTTATTTAACTTTCAGATCATGCTCTGCCCGTCAATTTTATTTTGTTAATACATGTTCTTCCCAGCTAGTTTGATCTTTAATTGTGATTCCACTTCTCGGAGATCAATTAGGAGAAAGGATAGAGTATCAGGTTGTTAGGCATGTCATCTTGGCACTGTTACAATACTTCAAACTCAACAAAAGACAAATTGTCTCAATGAATGATGGGAGATGCAGATTCTGCGGGAAGTGAAAAACCGATACATTTGTCACTTACTGCAAAGTACACATAGAGGAAATTACACCATTGAAGCTGAGACAAATCTCAGTATTTCCAGAAGACTAAGCTCACTGGCATACCATAAAACAATACCATGAGGGTATACAATGTCTTCTGGTGACGCGGTAGTAACAACATCTCTAATCTAATCTACTCTAACAAAACATACTAACTGCACGAGTCATTGTTGTTTCGAAGATCAACCACTAGTATAAGTGTCTGATATAGGCTTCTCAGACTATACAGAATTCTTTACAGAAGGGTGAAGGGATCATGCTAATCAATTTTTTTTCTATCCATTATCATCATAGAAAGGATTGCATTCCCAAGCAATGGTGGGAAGGAATGAAGTAACGGGAAACGAGTCCTCCTATCTCAACAGTTCATCAACATCATGTACCTATTGAACATGTTTGATACATATCAATCTTTAAATGAATTTGTCATTTCGTGATGAAAATTCATCAAAAACATGAATAAATCAAACTATTATTGTTTAAATGAATAACCTGAAAATAAGCAAATAGTCAGCACAAGCGTAGACTCAGGTGTTATGGAAATAGGAATTAGTTTCATGTTGAAGCAAATGCTCTTGAATTTTTTCGCGAATGTAACGAAAATTATTTACACAGGAGCAATCTGGATGATTATTAAAGAATGATTAAACTCTTACAATACAAGAATATTGTGAATGGAAATTATATGCTAAAATATACAGATATCTGAGCAGCGATGTCTTAAAAAGTGGAAACAATTGTTCCGTTATAATTTCTGGAAAGAGCTTTATAAATGTAAATTATGTTAGGAACCTTCAACTCTGGAATGGTTGCAAAAGTGAATTGATTATTTCTGGGCATAAGTATGTCGTCAACTGAAAGAGGAAACCCTTTAATACACATTCTTTCATTTTTGCATCATAGAACTGTACATATAAGCCTAATTCGATCATCTCTCCTTCAAAATTGTAGCTGAAACCTAATTTTCAATAAAAATCCAAATTTCCAAAAATTTTCAAAATTTTCATTCCAGTACATAAGAAAAAAGATGCTTCACTCATTGAAAATCGATATATACCACTTGTATTTTCTCAAAAATTGTCAAAAAAATTCTGGAACAAAGATTAACAACAATGAATCGTGGAGTACCTCAAGGCTCTGTCATGAGACCATTTCTATTCATTAAATGAGCTTAACAACTTTATGACCGCCTTCAGCGACCTTTTTGTGGATGACACGTCAGTCATATTTTCAAGTCCAGACTATCGAATCGTACTGGATCGATCGGAAGAAATTGATGAAAGAATAAATACATGGCTTAGAGCTCACAATCAGAAGCTGAATAGTGACAAGTCCCAGAGACTAATAGTACCCGTCAGATTGAACAAGAAGAACAGGAGGTAAAATTACTCGGTGTTACTCTAGATGGTAGATTAAATTGGAAGTCTCATATAGAACAACCAAAGCGTAAACTATCCAGCACTTTGTTTCTTCTACGTCAGCTCAGACATGTTTCAAATCTCGACACCTCAAGAACAGTATATATCATTGTTTCAGTCTCATATGGGCTACGTCATTTCACTCTAAAGATCTGGAACATAAAAAGAAACTCTGCCAATGATAAAAAAAGTGTTGCAGTCAGTGGCAGTATATCTTATACATATTTATAAACGTATGTTACGTTTTCTTGTTATTCTGGTTCTTTAATATAACTAAAAATAAATCGAGACTTGTCTTTTTGACGTTTCGATAATGTTTTTTATCTTTATTAAAAATTGTTATATTAATTAGTTTGTAAAATAGAAGAGAATGGATGACTTTGATTAATGAAATGCATCTGCAGCCGGCTTGTGTTTCCAAATCTAATTAAAACTGCAGAAAACATTGGATCGGTTCTGTGTGAAAGAGTAATGTATGAGTATTTATCAAATTGATGTACTTGAAATGAAGTGAATCTAGCTAATTAAATACCTTAGATACTATTCTATGATTTTACAAATCTAAATAATTACGATTATCTTATGAATTTGCTATGATTTACATTCCATTATTATTACTAACAACCTCGGTCGTATATACAGGTCTGGGAACTCGAGGCTGTTTCCGCTAAGCGTCAACTGTCGCGTAGTACCACACGGGTGACGCATGACTCGAGGAATGATCTCTGGCACGTATACGACCGTGTTCTCAGGCAACTGTCATTGTTGACTTGTAAACACAAGGAATACCGGAGTTTTTAGGAAAAAATTACGAAACCGTGCATTGTGCCGAAATACAAAACGGGGTACAAAAGTGTAAAGCAAGAAACTTCTGTTTTTAAAGAGCCGAAAGATGCTCAAATGCGAAAAAAGTGGATGCTTGCAATTTCGGAAAGAAATCGATTGAACGAGGTCTTTTATGTGTGCGAGCATGTATATCGGAAAAGGAGGAAGTTATTTTTAAGGTGAGTAATACATTTTGACAAGAGTTACTATTTTACTTAATAATGTGATTGTTGTCATACTTCGATCTAAGCGCTAGCTGGTGGCTGAGCGAGGAACTACAAGTTTGGCCACATGTAAGAGACTCATGTCAAACATAGAGTTCCCAGGCCTGTATGTACGATCGTGCTAACAACCAATCAAGTTTAATATAACTCTATGGAATTCAATTTCAAAACTGTCACTGTCATAAATGTAACAATATATCTGCTTAGGTTGAATTAAATAGACAATAGATTGTGGTAATTCAAAATATTCGAATTTGGTTAAGTTTGATCAGATTATTATAAAAAATATTCATAAATGTTCATATATTGAATTACAAAGTATACAGGGAACTTGTAGAGTTAAAGATTCTTTGACAAGATGTCGCCACGGATTTTTGATATAAAACAATAACCAGTAACCGCAGATAGGCAGGATACAATACTAAAATATTTGTGTTATTTTTATAAACAATAAGTGTTTCATCTTGTATTTGTATAAATATTTTCTTCCTTATCTTTTTATCATATATACTATAATTTCAAGATGCTCAATTTATGTACATTGAATGGGGAAACCTCTTCTATAGAATGGGTAGTTCGTGTTAAAAAGATGGATTAGGCAATTCGTCAACGTACAGATCAATAGGACACTTTTCTATGGATCTACCAAATCTGAGCTGCCAGACTAAATTTTTCTTTAGAAATTGATTATTTGGGCACATCATTTATAGTTTCCTGATTAAGTTAATTTCAGAACATCGCATACGTGCTATTTTCACTTGTTTCTTCGCAATAATTTAGGCTTGTATTTCGTAGAAAAGATTAATCATTCTGTATCAAAGTTATAGCGCGTTATTTATAACCGTACAATTTCTCATCTCGTTTTCTCAGGTGACGTTAGTGAATAATGAAAGTAAGATCTACCAAAACAAGGCTTGTTCGTTCACAAAACCGTCTGTAATGCAACTAATCCTGAGTGAAATATCGTTGGCGAAACAGTTTGGTGGATTAACTTCGAGGATTGCTGTCTTCAACCTTGTCCTACGTATATGGAATGACGACGGCACATAAATAAATCTCACGTAATTATGAAAATATATAAGACGCGGATATCTGATATCATCCTAACTCATTATTGAATATTGACGGAAACAAGAGAGAAATATATCACATAATATGCTTGGGTTGGTTAACTTCCAAATTATGGTCCATACAATTTTATGATTGATGGTACGTCCGAATATAATACAACAATGTAGGAAGTGTTTCTGAACACGAAGACGAAGTCGCTAGTGTGACGAATAATAATTGGAGACTGATGGAGTAGAACAAAATTGCGCAAGATTAATTAGTGAAATCAAGTTGCCTAAGCCTAAATTCACATCGAATATATTTGTGAGAGTCATTCCTACAATACATGGTTCAGGTTGGGAATGTAATTTGCCACTTCAGCGAAATGTGATGTAATAAACTGTGATAGCAATATGAATCACGATATATAAGAGCTTGCCAATCAACGTCAATGTATGGTTAATGCTTGATTCTCATAGATAAACACATAACGCTGCAGACTTTACAAGAAGAATTATGTAAATTCAATTGATTCAAACGGTTGCATTGGGTTATAACCAAGAATGGTTGGAACAGCATCATATCAAATCCAAACATGTGAGTAACAGTCTCCTTTAGGTATTATTCATATCTACCTGCAAGATTTTAAGAAATAAACTACTGAAGTTGTTGTTGATATATCTAGTTTGATCATGTAATCCATGTTTATGACTAACGTTCTTTTGTAATTAATTAATAGATTGACTGTCTGTCAGAATTGATAATAAAAATACTTTGAATCTGATATCTTCTCACTGAGTATTAACTGGTTATGGGCCCAGAGAAAAATTTAGACAAGTTTGGTATTAATCCTTTCCGAGGCTTAGACTTTAGTACATGGAAGTTTCGAGTAGAAACAATTCTAGAGGAACATGATGTTTTGAAATGTCTTACCGAACTTCGGCCAGAACAAAAAGATGATAAGAAGGTATTTGATAGAAAAGACAGTAAAGCAAACTCAATAATAGTACAGTGTGTTGCTGATACCCATTTAGAGTATGTTCGAGAGTGATCTACAGCAAAAGAAAAATGGGATAAGCTTGTGTATACATTTGAAAGAAAAGGGGTTTCTAATAGACTGTATCTCTTGAGAAATTTACTGACAATGAAATATGAAGAAGGGATGTCAATGGAAACTCATTTGGTGAAATTTGATGATATTGCGCGTCAAATTAAATCAGCTGGAGGAAAATTGGAGGAAGAAATGATAGCTTGTATTTTACTACTAACACTACCAGAATCATATAATATAGTTGTCACTGCTATTGAAATTATATCAAATGACAAGATTACTACTGATTTTGTGAAGGGACGGCTTTTGGATGAGGAAGCTAAAAGGCGACATGTGATTGTTCATGGTGACAATCACAGTAGTGCATTTGGATCCAAGCTACAAAATAGAAGAAATGAAGTACGTTGTTTTGGATGCAATGAAGTAGGACAATTTCGAAATGAATGTCCTAATAGACTAAAGAATCGTTTTTTGAGAAAACACCCTTGGCAAAGGAAGAAACAAGCTTATATGTCCAAAGATGCTGAATCAGAAGAGGATATAGAAGCTATAGCATTCATGACGAACGAAGGATGTTTAACGAATAATTCAAGAAAGTCATCATGGTGTGTAGACTCGGGAGCATCCGATCATCTTGTAAATGATATGGATTTACTGAAGGGAGTACGGGAATTGAAAACTTCTTTGAAAATAGGTGTAGCTAAAGTTGGTCAAGATTTGGAAGGTACACATGCCGGATATGTGAGAGTATCAAATAATGTTAGAGGTGTTAAACATATTTGTACCATCAATAATGTAATTTATGTACCTAATTTGAGAAAAAATCTCTTGTCAGTGCGTAGAATTGAAGAAAATGGTTTCAAGGTAGTATTCAATAATAATGTAGTCAGCATATTGAAAGATAATGTAGTTGTGGTAAGTGGCTTTGAAAATAACACTCTATATGAAGTAATCTTTGATGTTGATATAGATTTGAATAAAGTTTATATTGCTGAAAATAATAGTTATGATATATGGCATCAACGGCTTGGTCATTTGAATGAACAGTATAGCAGAAAATTGGAAAACATGGTAGAAGGTTTTAAACTGAATGGTTTGACTGAAAGAAACTTCTGTGAGAGCTGTGTGAATGCTAAACAACATAAATTGTCATATGAAGGTCATAGAACAAGAGCAACAAGACTTCTAGAAATTGTTCATACAGATGTATGTGGTCCAATAACGCCATCTACATGGGATAATAAACGATATTTTTTGACATTTCTTGATGATTTTTCTCATTTCTGCATGACATATTTATTGTCTTCAAAGTCTGAGGTATTTGGATATTTTAAATCATTCAAAAATATGACAACAGCATATTTAGGAAAATCAATTTTGAAATTGAGATGTGATAATGGTGGAGAATATGTTTCTAAAGAGTTTAGAGATTTTTGTGATTCGAATGGAATCATTATTGATTATACTGTACCATATTCTCCAGAACAAAATGGTCATGCTGAAAGACTGAATAGGTCTTTAGTTGAAAAGGCACGTTCTATGATAATTGGTGCAAATATGAATAAACATTTCTGGGGTGAAGCAGTCAGAACATCAGCATATTTGTTGAATAGATCTCCCACAACAGCTATAAAATCTCAAACACCATTTGAAATATGGAATGGTAAGAAACCAAATCTATCAAATTTACGTATATTTGGTTGTAAAGCATATCTTCACAAACCTAAACAATTTCGAAATAGCAAATTTGATAAGAAGAGTTTGAAATGTATTATGATTGGTTATGCTCCAAACGGATACAGATTGTGGGATTGTGAGAATGAATGTGTGAAGATTGGAAGAGATGTGATATTTGATGAATCAATGGAATGCATGAAAAATGTTGAAACATATCCTCTGGTTGTTGTTGAAAATAAAGAAAATGAGTTTCATCCGGTGAGTAATGCAGATAAAACTGAATCCGAAGAAATGACTATGTGTAACATTCAGAGCGATGAGAATGTTTGCAGAAAATCTTTAGTAAATCAAGGTGATAGGGACTTTAGAGAAGACTACAATCATTCTGGATCATCAGAACACATATCCCGAATTAGAAAATCTCCTTTGTGGCATAAAGATTTTGAAATGAACTCACATTTTGTTCCATCGTGTGAAAATGATCTTCCATTTTCTGGAGATTCAGTAATATTTGCACTTTCAGCTGAAGAATTTGTTAATAATGTACCATTATCTTATGATGAAGTGAAAAGTCATCCATGTCGGAAACAGTGGGAGTCTGCGATGAATGAAGAATTAGAATCACTCTACGAAAATGATACTTGGACACTTGTTCAAAAACCAGAAGGGTGGAATATAGTTGATTGTAGATGGATTTTCACAATTAAGAATATTGATTCTGATAAAAATGAAACTAAGTACAAAGCAAGGTTAGTTGCAAAAGGTTATAGTCAGCAATATGGTTATGATTATTATGAAACCTATGCTCCTGTAGCAAATATAATAACAATTAGAATCTTGTTGGTTTTGGCCGTTCAGGAGAGTTTTTCTATCTTTCAAATGGATGTGAAAACTGCATTTCTTCATGGGAATTTAGATGAAGATATCTATATGAGTCAACCTCCTGGTTTCACAGATGATTCTGGCATGGTATGTGAATTGAATAAAGCTTTGTATGGATTGAAACAATCACCACGTTGTTGGTATAAACGTTTTGACTCTGTGATGATGAGAGAGAATTTTTGCAGGAGTGAATCAGATAATTATCTTTATATCAAGATTTTTGGGAATATCATTTTATATCTCTTAGTTTTTGTAGACGATATTCTTCTAGTGGGCAACTCTACTGAGGAAATGGATAAAATAAAAAATATTCTCAACAAAGAGTTCAAAATAAAGTGTTTGGAAAACATTGATATTTTTCTGGGAATTAAAATCATTTATGATAGAGATAATCAGTTAATTAAATTGAATCAAAGTCATTACATTCCCAAACTTCTCCAAAAATTCAATATGATAAATTGTAATGCTGTAAAAACTCCAATAGAGGTCAATTTGAAATTTGAAAATGCAATAAGACCATTAACAAAATATCCTTATAAAGAAGTTGTAGGATGTTTAATGTATTTAATGGTGAATTCGAGACCTGATCTATGTTACGCCGTCAATTTCCTCAGTCGTTTCCAAGCGAATGCATCAGATTTACATTGGTCTCATTTGAAAAGGGTTTTAAGGTACCTTAAATTTTCGAAAGATCTTAGTCTTATTTTTAGCAAACAGAAATATAATATATTGGACATCTACATCTGGATATATTTTCAAATGTTTCGGTTCTACTGTTTCTTGGTCTACCAGAAGGCAATCAACAGTTGCACTTTCAACTGCCGAAGCAGAATATAATGCTCTTGCAGCAGCAGTGAGTGAATGTTTTTGGTTGAGAGGATTGTTGAATGAAATGAATATTGTATTAACTGAAGCAACGATACTTTATGAAGATAATCAGTCATGTATTAAAATTGCTACTGAACATAGAAAACATCAAAGATTGAAACATATAGATGTGAAATATAATTTCATTCGAGAAGCACTAGATTCTGGCCAAATTATGTTGAAATATATTTCATCGCAAGAACAACTTGCTGACATTTTTACTAAAGGACTGTCTTTACATTTATTTAAAGATGTTTTATTCAAGTTGGGTTTGTCATGAATATGGATTAAGTGGGAGTGTTGATATATTTAGTTTGATCATGTAATTCATGTTTATGACTAACGTTCTTTTGTAATTAATTAATAGATTGACTGTCTGTCAGAATTGATAATAAAAAATACTTTGAATCTGATATCTTCTCACTGAGTATTAACTGTTGTATGTAATCTATGGATCAGCTCCAATAGAGATGATGTTTTGGAATAGCTGTGTTAGTTATGTTTGAGAAGAGTTATCCAGGTAGTATCAACGGGAAATCAAGCTCGAATTCCTTGAAATTGCCCCAGTGGTATTGAAAATTGTCAAAAGAACACCTCGCTCTTGAATTGGACACAGTGAAACGAATAGCATTCCATAATTGTTTTTCTGCAGATCAAATAAAAAAGTAATTAACCGGAAACAACAACAATTAACTTATTACAATATTCACCAGTGAATAAAACACATAGATGCTTCAACAAAATTCATTTTTGCTAATCATTTGTTACAAACAAGTTACACCTTCTCTAATTCATATTCATATTATATATATTATATTTTGTACTGAGCATTTTACATAACAATCAAACCAAAGGTTCTAAATTGAATACATTATAATCAATAGAGATTTATGAAGGTATCATAGACTCCTATAACAATATCCTGAGTGATCTGTTATGATGATTATCCTAATGCACAAATTGTTTCTTAATTTACAGTATTTTCCAGAGATCAAACAGTTCTCTTACTCTCACATGTAATCTCATTTACCTTATTGCACTTTAGTTCCTATTTACTCTTGAATTGTTTATTGTTTACTTCATAATTTTGTATCTGTTTGATAATCATAAATACTAGACTTCCGCGGATAGCTAATCTCGAAAAATCTTGGCTTCCGAATGGATTCCGTGTTACAATAGCACGACTTGATGCCAAAGTTTCGCCATTACAGGTTGCATCTTTAGGGCAGGCTTGAGGCTTGAACTGAAACTGAGTCTACTGGTTTCCGTAGCGGTATTTATTGTAGGAATGAATTCTTCACACTACACAGTGGTAACTCCGTTCTGGCACCTGACCCTGCCGTTATGTGATCAATTTTCGAGGATGGGTTTCCAAATGTTTATTTATTTATTCAATTACACTAGCTCAACTGAAGAAATCCCTTTTAGAGCTTAGGGGTAGGTACATATAATATAATTACAGAATAGGAATTTAAATAAACTAATATACACAGCTTCACAAATATCATCAGAGTTACAACAAAATATATCAGTTAAACCGATCATCTCGTAGAATCACACATTTGGAAAATTGAGGAAAATAACGTATTTGTTCTGCCGAGTGGTGGAACGGGTGTTAGCAGATGTAACGTGTGAATTCGGCCTTTATAAAATCACAGGACACTCAACCAAGTTATGAAGGAATAAAATACTATGGATTACATTACGTTTATATAACTCTTGACAAGAGAATCTATCTAATAGAGCCTGGTGGGGAAATCCAATAGATGGATAATTATCATCAGCTTTGAAGGCTAAATATTTTAGAAAACGCCGATTCATTCGCTCTATTTTCTTTATATACATTTTATAATGAAGGTTCCACACAATTGAAGCATATTCGAGCTTAGAACGAACAAATGAATTATATAATATTGTTATTGAATCACTATTGTCAGATAGGCGGTAATTCCGGATGATAAAGCTCAGCATTCTGTAGGCGCTAGAAACAATTGATTCAATGTGAGAAGCAAATGACAATTTCACGTCAAACAACTCCCAAGTCTCTAAAACTATAGGAACGAGCAAGAGCTGTGTCACTAAATTTGTAATTGTGAATAATAGGCGTAATTTTCTTGGTGAGAGTCATTACTAATACCAAGCTCCAGATGATTTATTACACACCAAGTACTGAGTGCATCCAAGTCATGCTGCAATAAGATACAACATGAAGGATGCTTTACTGCCGAGTGAAATTTTAAATCGTCTGCGTAAAGAAGAAAATAACAGACAAATAAAGGAGAAATGTCATTGATAAGCAAATTGAATAGGAGTGGCCCAAGTACTGACCCTTGAGATACACCTGAAGTGGCATGGAATGAACACGATTTGAAACCTCTATACTCTACATATTGATATTCATCCTTTAGGTAAGAATTCCAAAATTCAATCAAATGATTTGTGAATTCAAAGCTAGACATTTCTTTCATTCAATAAAATACTGCGACCCAGATTTGGAATTACATTTTATGTTATTTTCTATTTTTGATATATAGAGCCTAAGTAATGAACGGGCAATATCGGTTTTGATTGCCGATCTTAAAGTCTTAAATGCCTTATAGCCATCCAGGGGAAGGTAATATTCTGAGTCACGGTTTGAATTATTCGGATTGAAGTAAGGGGCTCTAGGATTTCAGTATTTTAGGATTTGATGATAAGTGTTAAACTAGTTTTCCGCAAGTGCAGATTACTGGTGTCACAGCGGGCTCATGTCCTTTCACACACCTTCTGAGTGGAGAGCAAGAAGGGTATCTTTAATAGGTATGTAAAACTGAGATAGTTTTGGAAGTGTGGAAAATCAAGTAGAAATATTATGTTTCTCAAAAATGTTTGATAATGACACTTCGGTGTTGAAAGATTGTCATATTATTATCAAAATTGATATAAAAACGAAGTAATTGTTCATTCATATAGTCATAAAGATAAATTACTATAGAGTACATTGAGTGCAAAAGTAAAATGAGCATACAACGGTGAAGATGTTATTTCCATTCGAATGAACCGGCACCGGTGAACACGATTGTTAAAAACTTCCCGTCGTTGTTTCCGAAAGCAGATAAAACTGATTTCAATATCAACTTTCCAGTTTCTCGTTTCATAGAACTTGAATAGTCGCAGGATTCCATAATTGTAAACACTGAATTTCCAGGTTCGAACCACGTAAAGACTCAATCAGTCACATTTGCAACTGTCAAAATTGTTCATCTTGTTAGCTAGAATTACTGGTAACTTGAATTGGAACAGGGTACGTAATTACTGCCAAAGTGTAAAATCTAAATAATTGCGCTAATTTGGTAATGACGGAATGTTCTAAGAAAACTTCCACAGCATTTTCTTTACCTTTTTATTGAACTATAAATAATGATGTCGATTTGTTACACAAGCTTAGTTTCATAATGCCTTTCAAACTCCGAAATCGGCTTTGTTGTGGGGTGCTACCCTTCATATTACTGCAATGGCGTATTTGTTCCAAGTCAGTCTTGAGAATGAACGGAACAAATTTAAATTAATGATTTTGAAAGCTTATAGTTTACCATTATACGATTTTATGTACGAAATTGGTGATCGATTATTCGTTTATTTGTTCATTAACTAAGGTAAAACAAATATTCAAATCATACCCAAAGTTGGCGTTGAAAGATACACTGCTCATAGGTGAACTGAAAAAATTCAACCACCAATATTTTCTAGCTTGTTCAAAACAATTCAGAAGAGTTCTGTATTAAACTCAAATAGAATTATATATGAACTCTCGGGAAATAGGTGACACTAACACATATGCTATTTTTTTCCGTCTTTACGTACGTTTCGGTCTCACGACCATTATCAGAAGACGTATCAATGTCTAAAACGGGATTTCTTAAGACTAATTGTATCATCAGCATCACAAAACGTCCATTACACCAATTTCAATTAAAATTGCCCAAGTCGCCGAAATGAAAATGACCACGAGTAATCGAAATTGTGAAATTGTGAAATGTTTCAAGTATATGAATATGTATCAAGAATTCACTGCTTAGCAATTTTCTTATAAAATTCGAAGTCATTTTGAAGCACCGTTTGAAATACATTTTCCTTGGACGTTGTTTCTTCATTTGCAAATATACCAGTTGTTTTGGCATTGAGTAGTATCAAAAAACGTTGGACGGAGATTAAAAACCACACACCTCCAGATCAATTTGAATCAATAAATGCAGTTCTGTATCTGTAAAAAATTCATTAGATTTTCAACCCGTATTCTTTAAATGGTATGTAGATACCTAATGTGTGTTCCCAATGAAAGTATTCAGTACGTGATTAATTTCCACTGTAAACTTCAATTTATTCATGAAATAGAAGTGAACAAAAACATCAATTTTTCAGAAATGAATATTAGACAAATACAAATTTTGTGGTTTACTAAAGAAGTTTGGTCACAGCAATATTTTCACTTCAATTCAGTTGCACCAACAAGTTATAGAAAAAGTGTCATAAGCAGCCTTACAGATCGCGCTTTCCCACCCAGATGTACCTTCCCAAAAGTTTGAAAATTATTCGTCACATAATGGAAATGAATGGCTACCCAGAAACATTCTCTGATTTTCGTAATTACCGGTATTTAAAAAATCAATAGTTTCATTAATGTAGTTATTTCTTCTGTTGATACCAATAACTGAACTTCCTTTATCTGCACGCGTAAATATGAAATCCTCATTGATTGATCTCTATTATTACAAATGATATTAGCTGCTTATATATTTGCTGTTATTGTTATCAGCTAATGTCAACCCAGTTTCTACGCCCACAACCTCATATCTCTAGAATTAATTCCGGTTCTGTGAAGTTAACATTGGTCAAATTTCTGAATCTAGCATGACATTGATGATCCGAAAATTGGGTAATTTGTATTTTTCTTCTATTCTATGACTACACAAGAGGGAGTACTGTAATGTTCGAAGAACATCGGGTGATCCAGTTGTGGAATGTTTACTTTTTTTTTAATTTTTAGGGAATTACAAACCAATGAATTTGTCAAGTATTGTTCTGTCCACATCCATTCTTATAATGATTTGTGTTCTGTATTAATTGAGATCCCTAGATCATTCATGACTATCAAGACCGCGGGTGTCGACCTTTCTACCCCCCCCCCCCCAAAACGGGGTTTCAACCCCTCAGAGGAGCATTCTTATAAAGACAATCCAAAAGCTTAGAAAATTAATGAATTAAGTGCTGAAAATGACCTCTAGAATGTTTTTTGGGTCGCTGATCACGATTCCGCAGTTAGTTTTCTCGGTAAACTTCCTCCAGATGGGAAATTTGGAAAATTTATATATAATATATAATTCCTAATTTTGTTGCAAAAATGACCTCTATCTAGTAAGTTTTCTGGGTAGCTGAATCACGACTCCGCCATCATATATCCCAGAAAAATTCGGGAAATATGAGATTTTCCTGAGACTGTTATGAATAATTAAGTATAATTTTGTTGCAAAAATGACGTATAGTAGATTTTTTGGGTCGCCGATCACGATTCCGCTGTTATTTTGCCCAAAAAACTCTCTCCAGATGGTAAATTCAGGAAATTTGAGATTTTCCTGAGACGTTTGTGAATAATAAAGTATAATTTTATTGCAAAAATGACTTCTAGTAGGTTTTTTGAGTCGCTGATCACGATTCCGCTGTAATTTTTTCCAAAAAAGTCTCTCCAGATGGGAAATTCGGAAAATTTGAGATTTTCCTGAGACGTTTGTGAATAATAAAGTATAATTTTGTTGCAAAAATGACCTGTAGTAGGTTTTTTGGGTTGCTGATCACGATTCCGCTGTTATTTTTCCAAAAAAACTCTCCAGATGGGAAATTCGGGAAATTTGAGATTTTCCTGAGATGGTTATGAATAGTAAAGTATAATTTTGTTGCGAAAATGACTGGAGGTCATTTATGCAACAAAATTTTACTTTATCATTCATAACCGTCTCAGGAAAATCTCAAATTTCCCGAATTTCCCATCTGGAAAGACTTTTTTGGGAAAAATTACAGCGGAATCGTGATCAGCGACCCAAAAAACCTACTAGAGGTAATTTTTGCAACAAAATTATACTTTATTATTCACAAACGTCTGAGGAAAATATAAAATTTCCCGAATTTTCCATCTGGAGAGACTTTTTTGGGGAAAATTACAGCGGAATCGTGATCAGCGACCCAAAAAACTTACTAGAGGTAATTTTTGCAACAAAATTATACTTTATTATTCACAAACGTCTGAGGAAAATCTCAAATTTCCCGAATTTCCCATCCGGAGAGACTTTTTTGGGAAAAATTACAGCGGAATCGTGATCAGCGACCCACAAAACCTACTAGAGGTAATTTTTGCAACAAAATTATACTTTATTATTCACAAACGTCTGAGGAAAATCTAAAATTTCCTGAATTTTCCATCTGGAGAGACTTTTTTTGGGGAAAATTACAGCGGAATAATGATCAGCGACCCAAAGAATCTACCCAAGGTCATTTTTGCAACAAAATTATAAGTTATATATTATATATAAATTTTCCAAATTTCCCATCTGGAAGGAGTTTTCAAAGAAAACTAACTGCGGAATCGTGATCAGCGACCCAAAAAACATACTAAGGGTCATTTTCGGCTCTTAATTCATTAATTTTGGACTGTTTTTATAAGAATGCTCCTCTGAGGGGTTGAAACCCCGTTTTGAGGGGGTAGGAAAGTCCCCCCGCGGTCTTGATAGTCATGAATGATCTATGGAGTATTGTAACATGGTACTCTTTGAAACCTTCTTGACCTTCCAGCTATGGTCATACCACCCTCGTTGAAGCGAGTGTGAATTGTCTTATATTTATTTTAGAAATTACTTTACTTCCCTCAAGCTACATCTGTTATTCAAAACATCTGGCAACCCCTGGGTGTTCTTTACTGTTAGATATTTTAATTCAACATGAAATTTCAATTCACTAAGAATGACTTTGTTTTTAAATATTGGAAATTACCTGTACTAGACCCTTATTACGGTATTAGGAACAAAATGCAAAAAAAAATTTGAAATTCTAGCTAACTATGTATTTTTTTTATTATGATCTTTTTCCGGGCTTATTGCCTGGACTATATTACCAATCCCCTTATAAAAGGGTATCTAACATTTCGATATGCTAATGACGCAACTGGTCTCTAGTTCTGAGGAGTATTATAAAATACTGTAGGTAGAATAATTAGAGAAACTTAGATATTCCAATGCCATCTATCATGGAATAGATAGATATCTCATTGAGGAATGTTTGCAATACCAAGTATTGACTCGCACATTTCTCGCACTTCCAAGAAGTAACGGGGAGTATCAGAGTAACTAGACTGCCAGATGACCGAACCAATGTAAATATATCAAAGATCCCTTGTTAAGTATTGAAGTACAGACGACCATTGGCATCCCAACCCTACTCGTTCATGAGTCCGAGAAGGCAAAAAGTCTGTCTTTCATCACTTATCAGCACCTACTCAACAAGAGACTCCGTTATACTTACTGAGGTGCATATATTTTAAGCATTGAATAATTCATCAAAATTTCTGGATAAACCCTATCATGATGATAACAATGATGTGAAAACGAGGACATCCTCTATTTAAGATAGAATACCGCGTTCAAAAATAAGATCAGATCGCGTCGTCTCCTCTGCTTCTTCTATGGAGACGCTTAGTTTCAAATTTACATTTTCTTGATAGATGTTCATAGCCTGGTAGTTTCTTGGTCAGTAGTATTGTAGACTGCACACTATTTTCGTGAAGCTGAATATGAATCTTTAGAGCCACTCATAATGTGTTGAATGGAAGTTCTGATGAAAACACTCATTCAGGGACATAATAGAATTTGCATTTAATCTATCACCTAAATAAAAGAATGGAATTATTTTGTACGAGTTAACTCCGTACAGATTGCTATTGACACGATATCTTGGAACAAAAATTTGGCTACTTAGTATTGAAAGCACTCTTATTCAACAAATGAGTAGGCAAATCATAAACACGTTCTGGGTATTGTGATCATCTTGTATCCTTCATTTGAACTCAGTAGATTTTCATTCTATTATGTGACTGGAATAGAATTACTCAGATTTTGATTACATGGAAAGCATTGAAAAATAATTCTTATAAAACTACCCACTGTAATGCATTCTCGAATAGCCAACAACGAAAATGAAATCACATTCATGCGAGAATGAGTTTTTAGTTCATAAAACAGTAAGATAGAAAAGTGAAAGAGTATTATAACTATCCAGTAAGGTTTCTTGGAATATCATGTTTATCTTGAGTATAATGAACAGTACGTATACTTGCTTATTCAAAGAAATGGAAATAGTTATGTTCTCTGTGTCTTGCTGACCATGCTATTTGCTTTTGAATGTTCATGATCTCGATTATTCCGTTAGTTCTGACAGTACGCAACTTTTATCTTTTGGAGCAGTTATATTACTCTGCTATTACTGGTCATCAGCATTATATATGTGTATCTGAAATCCTGAAATTTATTCGAATTTGATTGTTACTGATTTCATTCGAATCATGGCTTTATTAAAAAATAAAAAATTGATATCCATTCTTTGGGGATTTCTGGCATACTAGGAAATCCAAACCAGTCGAATGTTCAATTCTGTAGATAATACATTATTGATAACTAGCATTCTGCCCTACGGAAGTCACCTTGCATTGAGATGTATGTTACTTTGTAATTACCATTAAAATGCTATTCCTCAATAAATCATTTGGGGAGGTAACTTATGTTGATGTTATCGAACGAATAGGTTTTGCAGCTATCTCAATGAATCTGGAGTAACTTGAAGTAATTGAGCTGTTAGTATTAACAGACCTAAAACTCATTTGACTTGAGTTTAAGTGTCCGTAGATTATTGGAGTTAGATTTATTCATCTAGATATTAACGGATCTGGATAATTATGTGTTCTGATTAGGGACTGAAGAACAACTCAGGAAGCAAAATGTAAGATATAAATGCTTGTACCTTTCGGATATATTATCGTTCGCGTGAGGAATTTAAGAAAAGTGGATATAACTAACTTTGATTCAACTGCATAGGGCCTTGCGAAGACGTGGTGAGGTGACACTATGAGTTTCCCTATCCTTTGTAGCAGATTCCGATTGAATACCGCTGTAGTGCAGATGCTGTGGTCACTTCCTCTACTTGAATGTTAAGGTGTGAGAAGAGAGCTCCTATCGCTGCTGTGGGTGTTGTTCTTATGTGTACTGCAAAGACAGTGGTTCTTTGTGAATCGTTTAGTTGTTTTGTCGAGGTCTTCTGCTTCGTTTTCTGCGACCAGATTACTACACCGTATATTTTATTATCAGTCTGGTGATTGCCATGTCAAACATAAATGCTATCTCTGAAGAAAGTCCCTAAGCCTTTCCGATCGCTCTCCTTTTTATATTTCACTGCGAGATAAGACCCCAATATAATCTCCAATGACAGCATTATGATGGTTTTGAATAGTTGAAGAAGCCTGAGCTCGCTTTTTTTCCTCTAGTGAAAATATCCAGCTTTGTTTTGAATGAGATACGATGTTCTTCGAACATTATAGGTTTCCAAAAAAATTGGTATCAAATGGTAGTTTCGATAGAGCGAGTATCAAGAGAAGTAACTATGGTCAAAATAAAATCTATTGTTGGATTTAGGTATCCGGGGAACTCATATATGGATTAGAATAATTTGAATACCAGTTGTTAAATACAGGGTTTTCCATTTGGTATAAGAATATTTAACATAAACAAATGTATGTATTTGTTGTGAATAAATATTTTGTATTTGATGTATACAATTAGTGGAAATTTAATCGTTATTTCATTTGAGTTTATATTGCATTTTCTTCATGTGATTATGTCAATTTATGTCAATCGTGGTCTTGTAGATGATAGTCATGAGATGTAAATAAATGATAAAATGGGAAACGATTATTTTGCATGTTATGCTACTGTGTTGATAATAAAATTTTCCAATTTTAGGATTAATTTCATTTTATTTGGAGTAGAAAGTGGTTTTATTCAATTAATTCAATGCATTTAGATTAAGCAAATTCGTACAAACACCTGACACAAAACTAGGTAAAATAAAAATAATGGGACGATATTATGTTGATGAAAGAAATTGCAAATTCGCATGTGGTTGAACTTACTAAACGTTCAAGGTAACCTCTATTGTGAAGGAATTGAGTATTCTTACCGCCTATTTTGGATGAAGGGAAGCATTGTTAAATAGTTATTAATCACAATATGTTCATTGTGGTTCGGTGTTCTCAAATAGATTTTTTATTCATTTATTTATTTGCATAAGTGGTAACCAACAGGCAATTCAATGTCCTATAAATTGTTGCCCAAAATTTGACGTATTAAAAGTGATGGTTATATAAAATCTCAATAATCATAACAACAATAAAAAAGAAAAGTAATAATCAGAGACTTAGTTGTAAAGATAAAATGGAGCATATTCATAAGATAAAATGTATCTTTTTCATACTTTGACTACCCGAGAGGGAAGCTCATAATGTTCGAAGAACATCGTGTGAGCCAGCAGTGGAAAGTAGGGAGAGGAGTAGGAGGCATTCGTACTTTCATTGAAGGTTTGGTTATAGGCATAGGGAAAGACGTCACTAGGTAAAGAGTCCCATAACTTCCCTGTTCAATGAAAAAAATGAAGTCTGGTAGAAACAACATCGGCAGGTCTCGAACTTGACTGTGAAGGTGCGATTAGTTTGCGTTTGTCTAGTCCGCCTATCTGGAATATCTCGTGTTGGAACAACAGACGAGATTCCTGATGAACACCAACCATGAAAATATCTATAGAAAAACATCTCCCATCTTCAAAATCAATTAAATCATTCAGCATTCTCGATAAAGATAACGATTTAAAATGAAGAAAACTCCTAAATTAAAGTATTTAATATTAATCAGATAATATTTCAATTTATTGTAAAATAAGGAATAGTATCACAAGATACATGCAGTAGGTTATTGTAGTATTTTTGTAACATATGTATAAATGAATTGCTAGCATAATTTGTATGAAATGTTGGAATTTAAAGTAGATGTGGTGATCTTGAAAAGTATTGCCTAACATTAAACTGCATTTTCGATAGGATTATTATTCAATAATTGCTAGAGGACAATTAAAAAACACACAATTCATTTTATGGTAATTTGAAAATCAATCTTTGTCGGAAATATTGGAAAGTTCTCTCTTTTTATAATTCGCCAATTCTTCAGTTTTCAAGTATCGCTTTATTCGCTTACAAGGTTCAACAATATCGGACTGAAATAGTGTGAAACTTTGTGTGCTCTCAAGATTGAAGATGAAATACCGGCATAGCATTTTTCGAAATTCCTATCACCTTGGCTTCATCAGACTGAACAACAATTCGAGCGGTTAACAAAACCAAATTTCCAATTAAAATTTCTCATCAAGGAAGTCGATCAATGAATAAATAATTAAGTCACTACACGAAAAAGTTTCATAAAATTTATACTACAAAGAATTTGAAGTTTCTGTAGAGATACATAGTAAAGCTTCTTGTTTAGTGGTTCGTAGTTTTCTCTTCCGTTGATGTCAGCAGTTTCAGATTCAAAGTACGTGCATGTTCAACAAATTAACTAATATAAGTTGGTGCTGCTCACACATTGAAGTGAAGCAATCAATATTCATGCTCTTGATATAGCTACGATCCACATTTTGCTCTGTGAACATGTTGGTACTTGAAAGTAATATGAGTCGTGTCGTAATACATTATTTAAAACATTTAGTTTCGAAATAGTGTTGACCTACGCGGGACAATTCTCTTCACATGTTGTCTCTAAAAATTTGGGGAAGTGTTTTGTTGGAACTAACATGAATACCCGATATAGTTCCTTATATGTAGCTATAGAACAATTTGGTATTCAGTTCTATTGTACAGTATGAGGTATGAAATAAATAGAATTTTTCGGAATTTCTGAAATTATAATTTCCAGTTAATGATAATTCAACATTGTTCACGTTTTTGAAGCGAAAACTTCTCTAGGCGCGTTGGGCTATTTCAGATGAGGGGTAAAATCATGAGTCCGTCACGTCCCGTCACGCTGTAGCTATATATATTAGGTATTATGTATACTGCTGCGTGCGCAACTGCAGCCGTGCGGGACTCGGGTCAGGCGTCAGACAGTCTCTCTATACGCTTACACACTTGTGCATATCTGAGTCGGTGTTGGTGAGTCTGCCTGTGTGAGCCAGTGCTCTCGATTACGGTATACAGGACAGGTATACGTATACACTGCGTATACACACTGTACACTGTATACAGCTACAACAGCAAGCATATACTCGACGTTAATCATTTCCTCAATTCTCTGTCCTCGTGCAGATGAAAGTTATATTTTTATGCTAACTGAAAAAATGGACCTTTTTTTGCAATACAACTCATACTTTAATTATTACAGAGTAAAAAGTAATAATTAAATTATATGTGATCGGTAATAGTAGCCTGTTTTTTGTACTGGGTGTCCCAAAAGTCTGGAAACGGTTGAATATCTCGTAAACAAATCATCGGATCGCAAAGACAAAAACATGCCTCTTTTTATTTTTGAAGATCAATTTAATAATGCTACTGAAAAACCACCCCCACCCATGTAGGGGATGATGAGAGGGGTAGTTTTAAAATTTTAAATGGAAACACCTACTTTTTATTGCATTGTTGCATTCTTCATGAGAATCCGTGTTAGGATGTGCAATCAACCCTTTTTTTCACCCCCTACGTGGGATTGAAAAAGGGGTTGATTGCACATCAAAACATGGTTTTCTTTATGGAAAATGACCAGCGTATGAAAAGTTTTTTTTTTACAAAATTGCTAAAACTACCTTTTTTGCACCCCCTTATTGGGGTTGAAAAAAGGGTTGATTGCACATGAAAACACATTTTTCATAGTGGATGCAACACCGTATGAAAACAAATTTGTTTCGCAAAAAATACAAAATTACCCTTTTTTTCACCCCTTAAGTGGGTTGAAAAAAGGGTTGATTGCACATCCTAACACAGTTTTTCATGAAGAATGCAACAATGCAATAAAAAAGTGGTGTGTTCGTTTAAAATTTTAAAACTACCCCTCTCATCAGGAGGTGGTTTTTTAGTAGCATCGTTCAATAGATCTTTAAAAATAAAAGGAGGCTTGTTTTTTGTCTTTGTGATCCCATTATTTGTTTACAAGATATTCAGCCTTTTTTTACTGGGACACCCAGTATGAGCACATCTGATTCCACAGAATGTGCTTGGATCTGATCTAATAATTGATCATGAGTATCGTCAAAGTTACCGATAATGACGACGCAAATGAAGAAAATGCTGTTTAACATTACTTTCATTTACATCGATGAAAATATCAACAAATAATATGTTTTGAAAATAAAATAATGTGTATTTATTATAATGGCTATCGGGTTACATTCATACTCTTTCCAGGGATTGTACCGCCCATTATACGTTTTTTATTATTAAAAATGTATATAATTGTTGATTGAAATGTTTTGAAAACTAAAGAAAAACTGATTATATTAATTTTCATTCAAAAATAATAAAATTGTAATTTCGGATGCAACAATAATTCAAAAATAACATGAAATAAATTGTTTACTTCATAATGTCAGCACTTCTGTCAGCAGTGCTCGGTGACTGCCTGTGTTTTTCTTTGTTATTCGTCTGTTACGAATGACATCTCTACAATTGATAACAATCCCTTGACGAACACAAAGAATGTTTGTTACGAAATAAGAATAAAAAGCTGTGATCAATTCATCAAGTGATTTCTCTCACTTTTGTTTGGAGAACAGCTTTCGGATACTCCTGCGGGTCAAATGTAAATGATTGTGGGAACAGAAGATATATAGGGAATGACTTAGAAACTGCGAATGAAAGACGTCAAATTAAACTCTGTTAATGGTCTTCATAATTTATTTCGCAACTATGTTCTATACAAACACCTGCTGTCACATGAACTATCAAAATTCTTCTTCACTTGAATCTTAAAATGAGAATTTCGGACACTTGTGCATAACCAGGAAAACACGATTGTCATTTGGTGAAATAAAATACAACTCTTCTTGGAAAACTGAAGATGAATGACACGCACTAGAAAAATTCCTGCTATAAGCTTTCTTGTATCTTTGCGCAGGAATTGGTATTGAATATTCTAGGAAATTTTCCGCTCTCTTAATAATTTTTACCAAAATTCATATTTTTCTCGTAAATTGTAAAACACGGCCAAAAACGCCAAAGATACAGGGTGTAAATAAATAACTGCGAAAAAATTCAGCGGGTGATTCCTTGTTGAAAAATAACATATACATATAAAAAAAATCATTTGACCCACTAATGTTAAGATACAGCCCTTTGAATGGGGCGCCAAAAAAGCAGTTTTTAATTTTTATCTTCTAAATCCAAAAAGTTACGAAAATAAAATTAAGCAAACATTATTTGCTATTAAGAAGGCATCCAATAACTGAGTTTCTGGTTTTCCACTATGTTTGTAAAGGGTAGAAATAACCACCCCTAAAACTTTGATTTACCTAGTAGGCGGCTGTCATGTTGACATATTTTGTTAAGACAACTAAATTATTTTTAGTATGTGCAATAATAAGTTGAAATCATTGTTAATTGTCTTACACTGTTATCATTTTGAGGCCCTCTTGTGAAGAAGAAGAAGAAGATATGCTATTTAATGGAACTCAAACTGCACTTAAAATAATGTAACAATTAAATATTATTCTTGAATTAAAAACTAATAGAGATCATATGAGATGTTCGGAATGACCCCCTTCAGCCATTACACACGCGTCTAGACGGCGACGCATTGATCCTCGTATCGGGTGGAACATTTCTGGGGTATCTTGAATAACCCTACATGAAACAATTATGCGGTTTCGTAGATCTGCCAGGTTTTGAACAGGAGTCTCGCATACCAAAGTTTTTAAATGCCCTCAAATAGAAAAATTCAAAGGGTTTAAGTTCAGGGATCGAGGTGGCCAAAACTGAGGCCTACTTCGACCTATCCAGCGATTTGGATAGACTTCATCCAAAACCTCACGTGCTCTTACACTAAAATGGGCAGGGGCCTCATCGTGCATAAACCACATTTCCATTCTCTCACGTAAAGGAATATCATCAAGTAATAGTGGAAAGTCTTCTCTCAAAGATAAACTGTATGAATTCCCATCTAATCTAGGCGGCAGAAAATGTGGGTCAACTAACTGATTCCCAATATGCTCTAACCACACATTTAAAGAAAAATGTTCTTGGTGGTGAGCTTCTATTATAGCGTGAGGGTTTTCTTCGGCCCATATGTGGTTATTATGATAATTAATAATCGCCTCTCTAGAAAACTTAGCCTCATCTGTAAATAAGACCTCCTTCAGAAATGCACAGTTTTGTTTAATCACTTCCAGCATCGAAGTGGAAAATACTAGACGATTCGGAAAATCCCGCGGTAACAGAGCCTATACTCCTTGTATGTGATAAGGATATAAGAGCTGTTCCTTTAAGATGGAATATAACGTCATATGGTTAACATGTAACAGCAAACCAATCTTCCTGGTACTAATGTCAGGTTGCTCGTCAACTAAATTAAGTACTGCTTCCTCTAATGCTGGTGTTCTAACTTCGCGTTGGCGACCACAATCATGTTTCATCGTTTTGAAGGTACCATTCTCTCGTAGTCGTTGATGAAGCCGTGCAAATAGACTGTGATGAGGAGAGACGCGATGAGGATACATCTCTGAATATATTCTTGACGCTTCTAAGGAATTTCCATTAGATAGCCCGTAAACGAAATGCATATCTGTCAATTCTGCATTTGTGTACACTTCCATTTTACTGAAATTCTTTACAAAAGGGCCTCAAAATGATAACAGTGTAAGACAATTACCAATGTTTTAAACTTATTGTTGCACATACTGAAAATAATTTAGTTGTCTTAACAAAATATGTCAACATGACAGCCGCCTACTAGGTAAATCAAAGATTGATTAAAATTCAACATTATGAGAATCGTGCCATGAACTTGTAAGTAAATTATTTTTTTTCTCAGAAATATTCAATTTTTCGAAAAAATTACAGGAGACCTTTTTTGTTCAGAATAAAACAAGCTACCTAAAATTTAATTGACAATATACACATAAGAGAAAAAGTTAAGTGAAAAACAAGTTTTAGGGGTGGCTATTTCTATCCCTCACAAACATAGTGGAAAACCAGCAACTCCGTTATTGGATGCCTTCTCAATAGCAAATAATGTGTGCTTAATTTCATTTTTGTATTTTTTTGGATATAGGAGATAAAAATAAGAAACTACTTTTTTGGCGCCCCATTTAGAGGGCTATATCTTAACATGAGGGGGTCAAATGATTCTTTTTATATGGAAGACTCACCTTATTTTTCAACAAGGAATCACCCCCTGAATTTTTTCGCAATTATTTATTTACACCCTATATATATCTTAAGAATCACTCCTCTGTTCATCTGCGGGTTGTGAAAGTACTGTTCAAGAAGTCGAAATCTTCCTACAAAATCAGCTCTGTATGCTGCTCATAATTTTTACACAGAAAATGACAATTTCAAAGGACTAATATCTCAATATACACGTGATGTAAACCAGCGTGTCCAGGTTTGTATGAACATTACCATATGAATGCTCTCAAGTGAAACTTAATAGGGCGAAAAGTAATTTCAACTAAAAGTACAAGTTCAGCTATTCATTGGAACACATCAAATGCAGCCAAGAAGGATAAAATCCCTGCAGAATATAAATCCTACAGTTGTCAGTGTTCGAATTTGATTTATTGTATGCTTATCTATAGGATATTCGTTATGCCCAACTATAGTAGGAAATTTATCAAAAATATTGCCACTTATATATAGCATTCTAGAATGGCGGAAGAGTTATTTCTGTATTACGTGTTTCAATAGTAGAGACCCCTGATTTCGATTTTTATACGACCTTTTGTTCGCATGTAGATGTCGCCCTCATGGAAATTGTGGTAACATATCGAGATAATGAACAATAATATTAATGGGGTGGCATGTCGTGCTTACTCTGCGAGTGGCTTTATTAACAGAAATATGAAATTTGTAGTGTATGTGGTCCCGAAATTCGGAGCTTCGAAAATAGGTTTTGATATGTAGTCAGCTGAGATAATAAAAATTAACCTATTTAGCGAATGGATGATGATAATCACTCAAATCTTGTGTGCAACATCTTCAAGAAGTAGGAATAATTTTCTTCCAAATTATTTTGCAATTGATATTTCAGATCGAGTGTTGAATGGTTGCAATGATAAATAGTTGTATGTAGTTTTTAAATACCTACAATTCAGCAATAATTATCAAACTTTATCTTCATTTCATCCCATCATCAATTACCACAAACGACCCACCAATTCAAAGATTAGAGACAAACCGGTCTCGTTCTAGGTTCACAAAGGATCGAGCAACATATTATTTTTGAGCTTCGTTAATTACCGAGGTTACGTTATTGCTCCAAAGATATGCCATTGTTGTCACGATTCTCTGAAACAATTTAGTCAATGTGAGTAGGCATTGAATCACACAACTCTATCAATAATCTACAAAATCTTCAGATATTTATCTTCACAAATATTTCACAAGGATGGCGATAGTTCCAGTAGTCTTATCATACAGGTATGGACTGGAGAGAGGACATGCATAATGATTCCCATTCAGCATCCTTGGGAAATTCAGAAAGGCCTCTCTCTCCCTCTCTCTCTTTCTCCCAGTGCGCTAGACACCCTTTTCACGTAGTCTGCAGTGAAATTTCAAATGAGTTTATCACTGTTAAATATAGTAAGACATATATCTAGACAATTAAGAAGGGCTGAAAAAATCAAGTTATTCATTAAATCCCGAGTTATCTCCAGCCGTGGTCAACCCCTTGTTTGCATTATTGTCTCCGAATAGTATTCAAACAGGTAAATTTTGATTTATAATTTAGTTCAGTCTGATGATGGTAGCCGAAAGGTCCTGAATAGTTTCACAGTATTATTAGTGGATAAAGGTGATTATTTCTTATTTATAGTGTGTATCCAGTGTGAACTCTTGGATAGTTTATTAATATTGAAGCTAATAGGATTAAAACTTCTGATAAAATAAATCGAATTAAATTTTATGCAGCTCCTCCTTCTACTTACTATCGTCACTTTAATCAATCACTATTGAAGAAATTACTGAAAAAATCATATTCAATCAATCAAGATCAATATTGAAATATAATAAAATTGAATCCTAAGAAATAAAATGTATCTCTAACATAAAATATAAAGATAATGAGATTAAAATAATAAAACTAAATAAGAATTTAGAAAATATTATGAATTAATTCAAGATAATTTACATTTCAGAAATTTTTAAACTAGGGGTAATCAAATGAAAACGATAATATTAACCAAACAATAAATTTATTACAATGCGTAAAGCTAACATAAAAATAAATGACTTATGAAAACATGATTTATTAACCATCCATTTCAAGATATTATAGGAAAAGAATTAAAATCGGAAAGTATGTTAGAACCCAATCGAGTTTTCAGAAACCTAATTAATGAACGTGAAGACTCAATGTTGAACAAATTCACTTAATACGTACCAAATTCTGATCCTCAGCAAGATTTCTCTGATTGATTTAGCTAGATATAATCACATTTAACTAGTATATGCAGCAAACTCAATACATCAGATTCGGTAGGAATCTTCAATATAACGGAGAAATGAATGTGGTGATATTCCTAATTGTATAAAAGAACGATGGGACAAAATATACTAGCAATTCGGGATGAGAGGAAACAGTTTCGTAAATGTAGAAGATCATTTTTTTGTTATATTTATTTGTTTCTCTGTGAATAAAATGATGGATTCATAGACATCCATTGATATGTTTTGTAAAATAGTGTTACACTGCCGAGTATTAAGATTAGAGAGTGAAGTAAATTCATAATTCAAAATTCGAACTTCTCTCAACATAATAATACCACATATTTGCACTTCCGAAATATATCAAGGAGGATAGTGTGTATTTTGCAATGGGCGAGTAGATATTCAAAATACACCAATTATCGACCATTTGACAACTCATTTCCTGGATAGTCATCTCAATCATCCTATACACGCACCACATAAGCACAAAGTTGTGTTTTATTTAAATTGTACCACTGACATTCGATTTCTAACTCCATTACAAATAGTGACGCTGGAACCCTAGACTTATCCCAGGCTATATTTTATCCTGAACAAAGTATCAGTATTCACCAAACTCTGTCGTAAAGAACTCACAACTAGAAGAAAGGATGAAAAGAAACTATCCAAGAGTTTCGTTTCAGTTTCGTTTCCAGGCAATAACATATTCAGCAAATAATGAAAACCCATTAATCATATGGAGTCTTGCAGAGACGCAGTATATTTCTTACAACTTTTGAGCAAATATATTTTTACAGACTGATGAACACCTACTGATTTGTAATTCATCTTCGAGCTATGCATATTTTTACACAATTTTCTCAGAAAAAGTGTGAGCTATTTTAAATAAAAAAATATCATATTTGAAGAGTTAGAAGAACTGGAAATTATTTTGTATCTTGGAATATGAAACGAAATTCATTGAATGGGAAAAAACATAATATACACAATCAAGCTTCAAATTTACATTTATCACAGAAACTTAAACTGTTCTCTAACAAAAACAAAAATGAACACACGATGTATTATACTACTCAGTAAACAAAAACTATTGAACTATACTCACACCTGCATATTATTTATTTGAATAGTTGAACAAGTCAAATATAAATCTACTGAGACTGTTAACACATTTTATATCATCTCGTTATTTGTTGAATTCTTGTAGGCTTTTAAAACATAAGAATTTCATAGACGATACGTAATTCCTGGAGGAAATATATAAATCATTTTTTGTTCTCAAGTTGTACTGATTACTCTATTAAAAATTACAAATTGGATAATGTGAAAGCAACAAATCATTTATCATTTTATAATAAAACGTCAATGTCCTACTTTTAACAGAAATCCAATTAAGATCTTTCAACTTTGATGAGATGGAAGTTCACCAATTACAGTTAAGTATAATACGCATGCTTTTATTTTGCATCTTTCGCAGTGCCACAATTGAATTTTTATCACATACTGTGTAATAAAAAAAAAATAGTTTTTTTGGAAATTTTTTCATGATATATTCAGCCAACTAACTAATTGGTTATCTATAATAACCCCAAGATATTCAATTTCTTCTCGATAGTTTTCATTTGAGAATAAATTTCTAAGTTAATTTCGTCTATATTTACACTACATAATTTTTTTTTGATACAAGTATTAGTACAGTCATTTCATGGATTTTTTTGTGATTTAGTACTTTTTTTCCGACTTAAGGTTTGAAGATACAGAAAGTTAGAAAAATTTTCGTAGATTACGAAAGAAATAGTGGCTGAAACCTCCAATGAAGGGAAATGTCTTAATTTATATATATACATATATACGATTTTCCATGTTTTTCCAGGAAAGAACACTTATATCTTCGAAAATAAGCATTTTAGAAGGAAAACGTTCGAACAAAAGTTGTTCAACATTGAATTTTACATAGGAATTGGTTATTCTGAATTAAATTTTCATCGAATTTCCCACGCATTGGATGGGAAAACAAAATATTTTCGAATAAGAACTATATATGAGAAAAAATTGCATTTGGCTGGTAAATATACTGTAAATGATTATAATTAGGAATTTTCCAATATTTGCCCTAATTTTCCGGGTTAGAAAAAATCTTGTATGATATGTCGATTTTTAGGTTTTATAGAGCTCTTATAACGATTTTTCAGTTCATTGTCGTGAAAAGTCATTGAAAACGTATATTCGGGGAATGGAAAAAATTTTTTTTTCCGATTATGGCGTGTGACAGATCAATTCTTATGTTTTTTAGGGTTCGGAAAACGTTTTTTAGTTAATTTTGTCACGAAATTTAATTGTTTTCGTTAGTATGTAGAGCAATAAGAAAAAACAAATTATATAAAATTATAAAAAAAATTAAAAAAATTCTTGATCTCCCGCACGTTTAAAATTCTCGATCGAGCACCACTGCGTTAAATCTTTCGATGCGCTGGACTATGTATGTAGCACAACTGCAATGAATTTGTGCGCAAGCGTTGAATCATATGATGCCCAAAATAACGATACTGTTATTGTATACGTTAAACGTTATTATAAAATATTTACTGCTGAGCTGTTGTGTATTCCGTGTAAACAATTATTTTATTGATATATTTGATAAAAAAATCGTTTAAGTGAAAAACGATTTGATTCTAACAACGTCGTTTTTAATATTAAATTGTTTAAATTAAAATTTTCGGATACATATTTTCAATAATTTTTCACGATGAAACGAAGTAAAAAACATTTTCAGAATCCTAAAAAATATAAGAATTGATCTGTCACACGCCATAATCAAAAAAAAAAGTTTTCCATTTTCCGAATGTACGTTTTCAATGACTTTTCACGACAAAATGTACTGAAAAATCGTTATCAGAGCTCTATAAAACCTAAAAATCGACATATCATACACTAAGATAGAAAAAAAAAATTTCCTAACCCGGAAAATTAGGGCAAATATTGGAAAATTCTTAATTATAATCATTTATAGTAACGATATATACCCCGATATAAAATTATCGTACCATATTTACCAGCCAAATGCAATTTTTTCTCATATATAGTTCTTATTCGAATATATTTTGCTTTCCCATCCAATGCTTGGAAAATTCGATGAAAATTAAATTCAAAATAGTCAATTCCTATGTAAAATTTAATGCTGAACAACTTTTGTTCGAAACTTTTCCTTCTAAAATGCTTATTTTCGAAGATATAAGTGTTCTTTCCCGGAAAAACACGGAAAATCGTATATATATATATATATATAAATTAAGACATTTTCCTTCATTGGAGGTTTTCTGCCACTATTTTTTTCATTATCTACGGGAAATTTCCTAACTTTCTGTATTTTCAAACCTTAAGTCGGAAAAAAAAGTACGACCAATCCATAAAATGACTGTACTAAGTATATCATGCCTTTTGTTTTATCTACATTTAACCTAATTTTATTCATGCTAAGATATTAGTAAATTTTTCATTCTAGTAAAGGCTGTGCCTAAATACTTATCATAAATTGCTAACAGATTCAAAAGAAGCTGGAGCAGAATCCAATAATATAATAATAAATAATATTGTGGACAAATTATATGATTAAATGGGCTGGATATCATCTTGCTAAAAGAATTACTCTTTGATGAATTCCATATCCATAAGTGGAATATAGAAGATTGATAGAAGGTAATCGAATTTGATATGTGAAACGTTCAGGGGTCTTCATCATACAATTATTATTCTTTCTCTATCATGATTAAATGGAAGAACAATTATTTTGTTTATAACACATTTAATAATAACATGAAAACGTTACTATAGTTTCAACACCATTATCAAACAAATACAAAATTTCTCTGACAATTTTCTGTGTCGTTTCTGAAGTATGTTTTGTTATTAGACATACTCTCTGATTTTCACACACTGTGTAACTATTATGCCGCTTATATATATTATGCACTCATGTGACTATTCTTCTTTTGTTCTCTTTTCACCTAATAATTGGAATATTTTTCTGTAGGGTAATGTATTCTGAATAAATGAATATTACGATATTGTAGTTTCTCATAATTTTTTATAGATATATCATCATACCTAATTCTTTATAAAAATATAAATCTACAAAAAATTGTGTCTTTTCTTTTCTAGCTTACTACGATTAATCAAATTGAATTAATTAAATACGCTTCACTGGATATTTTTTGTTGTGGGGTAGCAATTGGCACAAACAAATACAGAGCGCAGAATTAGATGAATAAATATAAATTGTACTTAAGTTGGACTGATTGACAGACGTTGATAAAACTTGAGAAAGTTTCTTTATTGATATAAAACGGAAATTATGTACCATTTTATTTTACTCCTAATGTTCAAAAGTTTCCAATAAGTTTCGAAAGACTTACCGATAGTTCCAAGGAGATGTCGCTGGTAGCAGATGATATACAAGGTACACAGCAGGAACACAAATGAAAGTTCGCTTTGCTTCCTGCGAGTTGTGCTATATACCTCGCGTTTGCCTTGCGCTCTTGAAAGTATCGTACAGTAATCTAGATTTTATGCCACAAGCGAGATCAACGTGACAATGATCCAGATAGTTATATCTACGTTCAACTGAGATTTCTGAACCTTTTGTTTTCAGACAAATTTTTTCATGTTGCCTGCGGATAAATAGATACAGAATGACTTATTGCTAGGTTATCCATCCCTATCTTCTGTTGCTGTTTCACTAGAACAAATGCTTATTCTTCTTAGGGGTTGTCGTCGAACGCTTTAATATGCTTTTCAAACTACGTGTAACTTTCGAAATTACCCTATTACGATCCTATCTACGACAATCTAGCAACAAACTATGTCTTACTAGTTAGCCGAAGAACGCGAGCTAATTTTCAACCATTAAAGTTCTGGCAATAGTAACTTACGTCATAAGGACGGAAAATGACTCATCAAAGTAGAAATTTAGATGTTTAAGGACGAGGCGACGAAGGAGCCTAGTCTGGACTTTCTAAGCTGTTATTTTGATTGAATTTTACGGCCGCCATGTGTCGAACGATATTATATTTTATATCATATTGTCTTACTAAAATAAAGAATTTTCAATTTCAATCTTTATTGTCATTGTTCCATTAGGTCGCTGTTGAATAGTCCCTAATATCTAATGACAGAGACACATCATGACCTCCACCAAAATTGACACTGAATCTTCTTCGGGCGACGCAAACAAGGAGAAATTTTAATTATTCAAAGACAATTCGTGAATTTGTCATAAAGAGTCTGGAAAGTGGCGCTATAGGCAACACTTTCCGGCCTAGTGATGTAATGTTCCACTTTCCAGTCGCAGTATGGGATGAATTGAATGTTGAGTTCGTTTTGTGGTATTGAAGCCAGTATGCCATCAGCTTTGGTTAGAGGGAGTAATGAGCTAAGAGTTAAATGTTAAATTTCTTCCAATTGTCTTGGCGAAGGTCCAAAACGAACAGGAACCATTTGGGCATGCGATAAACTTTTATCTGGTTTTGGCGTCATAGGTTTTGATGCGTCTATCGTTTGGTTGCAGATTTTTCTGTGTTCAACATATTTTGTTCTGAACGCCAGAAGCCGGTCCCCATGCCAGTGATAGCATGTGGTTTATTTTGAGGCGATAATCCTAGAACTGATTTTGATTTATTGAACCATGGTTAACACCATATCAGAAGTTTCACGAGTTATTGCGTAACATAAGAGGCGGCAATAACAAGAAAGTAATATAGACCAGTAAAATTAAGTCCAAGGTATGTCAGGTGACGGCCAAATGGTAAATTCATTCCACTTTAAATTTCGATGCAAACTAGATCTGATGAACGAAATATATAGGAATTCAATGTCGCACCCTCAGAAGTTTTCTAGTTATGAGCCAGAGCGATCCGTCGAAATACTTGACGCTATACTTACGATATCGTAATGTGACGCCTCTTAATACCATTTAATTAATTTATGATAACAGAAAAGTAATGTTAATTGTTGATTTTGACCATTCAACTGACATCCAAATATGATGAAACATATTGTTATGATTTCATTTCCTAAACAACAAAAATGATAAAATTAGAACTTACCGAACATTGAAAATCAGAAAAGATTAATAAAAAGATATTAAATGGAATTAAAATACAATGTTAAAAGTTAAATAATAGTATAATATAATGAACAATGTAAAACATAATAAACAACAACAAACAAGAACTTCAGTGAAAGTGAATAAACGTACAGTGTTACGAAGGCAGAAATCATAATTAAAATGATTACAAAAACTATCATGAGATAGCACAAACTATTGAAAAATGTTGTAGATATAAGTTAGGATTAGTAAATTTGAATTATATAATGTTAAAGAAATGTTATATTATGTATTAGTCTTTAATAATGACAACTGTCAGATTTATAATAATTATAGGAATAATCATAATAATAACCTAATCATAGGTTATCTTATACCAAAGTGTGTGGAAAAATGTAGGCAATATGAATTTAAAAAGAAGGAATCATTTTCATTTAAAATAAGATGAAAATCTCCAATAATTAAAAATTTAAAGAATACTAAATTCTGATTGGTCGAGGCGATTTTATAGACGTCAGATTAGTAACAATGTAATAGTTCTGTCAGTTTTCAAAAATCAACAAAGCATTCTTGATAGGTAAAAAAAGCACCTCATTGGTTAATTTTGAAAATACTTAGCGTCGGTTTTGAAGGCCTATGAAAGGATTCTGAAGATCAAGCCAAGTCAGTTAGCCATCAACATCTGAAGAGTCAAGATACTCAAGCTACTCAAAAGATTTCCATAACCTTAGATTATTGGATAAACATCGGTGAACCCAAGTGTTCCAGTAGCTTCGTAAGGTTGAAAGTAACCGAAGCAAATAAGTGATTTATACAAGTCAAGTAGTGTTCCCAGTCTTCGAACAAAGTTTTTTAAAGTTATTATAACCATAATTCACAAGTAGCATCGTATAATAGTTAGTCTTCGACAACGTTCCAATACATCATTTAAGGTTTTATATCTTTTGAAAAAGAATAAGACAAGTTAACAATTACCAACAGTTCCTGATTTCTAAAGAAGTAACAACATTGTTTACCTGTGTTTTGTGAATAGCAAAGTAATTGTGTTCTGATGAAGTGATTATCAAATTAATAAGAAAATCAAGCCAAGTGAACATTGCCTACATTTTTAAAAAACATATTCTGGGATATAAACTAAACGTAAGTTTATTTGTTATTTCTCCATTGTATTATTATCTGTCTGTACATCTGAAAGAAAGATTGTAGATTATAACTTTGTAAACAAAGATAAATCGAAATAATCATTTTGAGGTTAGATCATAGATCTATTTGAACATAAACTAATACTCGAGATTGTAGAAGTTAATACCCTAGATAAAGTAGAGTCATAGAAATTTAAATATTAAAAGTTAGCATTCAATGAACCTTGTGTTTAATTCCATATATAATAAATTAAAAATTAAAGGTAAAAGTTCATTATTCAAATCATTAGATTATTCAAATCAAGACAAACATAAGATATAAAATACAAATTAAAAGCTAGCCGGAAGAATTAATAATAATTCATTATTAAATAATAAACTCATAAGAGATTAGTTAATAATTGTCACCACAACGTGGGGAAAAATAATTCAAAAAGAGTTTAGTTAATAATATAGTATCAAACAATGTGTTATAGAACACATAATTATGTAATTGGAATAAATTTTCAACCAGTATAGTGTGCATTCTTTCCACTCCACGTATTTAGCTGCTCACAAATAATTTGCAATATAGTATGTGTTCCTACGGATGTTAGCATTAGCAAAAACTGTGCCAACAAGAGAAGGTGACAATAGTGAATTTAGAAAACTTTCAACGATCGTTATGGATATTTATCTATTTATTCATTTATTCATTTATTTATTTATTTATTTACGGACATGCCATTTTACAAAAGAAAAACATAAATATTTAAGACTAATACTAATACTAAGTTACAACAAATTTATAACAAATCTATAACAAATTTATGTGCCTCATTTGATTTTTGAATGAATATGCAGATGTATCGAATAGATCAATGATTTCACTTTTTTTATTTGCCAATTTAACTATTCTTGTAATTGGCTCATTTTGGCTATAATTCGTACTGGGATTTACATTCAGATTAAAGAGTTCAATTGAATTAGGACAACTTATAGCTTCATTTGTAACCTTGTGCAGAAATCTCAAGTCTATTTCAGCTCTTCCATGTTCCAAACTTGATAAATTTAAGATGTTCAAAATGTCAGCTAGTTATCACAATACTGGAATGAATAAAGTTCCAACAACTGCCTCCAAAAAATTGGAATTACAAGAATGGTTAAGTTGGAATAATATAAATTATGATAAAACATTCTATAAACCACAGTTGTTGAGCATGTTATTAAGGAGCCACAACCACTATACATAGTTGAAATATAGTCTAAGGCAGGGGTCTCCAAACTTTCCAGCCTACTATTTACCCTGGTAAGTTCCAAGAGCCAAAACCTTTTTAATTTTTCTGCCATTCACTTTGTTTCGCGTACTGTTCGGAGAGGTAACTATCTGGCTGATTGTAGAGAGAAATAGACCGGAAAGTCTGTGCCATGGGAGTAGTACAGTGTAGCTTAATTACACGCATTGAAAAGGTGACTTCTGTATTTTTTTTATTCAACACAAGCGGTCTCATCTTTTTAATCAGCATAGGCATATGCGGCCTTCTGCGAACTGAATTTACTTGTTCAAGTGAGCCTAAATTTGAGAATTTGAAGGTTAAGGATGCTAGATGCTTGGAAATTGATTTTTCACTGATAAGTTGATCACCTGTTCATTTTATAGATTTTTAGCACTTCCACTCATTCCGTCTTAACCCTTCGGACATATGCGTAGTGTACTGACCGACCTTAATCAAATGTTTTCCAGAATATAGAATATGATGCGTTTAATTTATTGTTTTGTAAACTCACTATCGTACCTTGAGCCGTTCCCGAGATAAGGATTTTTAACACATTTTCATACCATTTGCAGTGCTAAAGTATCGAGCCCGCGCCATACTGAGTTTCGAGCTCTTAATCGGCTTATGAGTAAGCATTTGATTCGAGTTTGTCCAGATCTCCAAGTGGAGCTTGAGCCTTGATTGATCACAAAATTCTTGCTTTCATCAGCATTTTTCTAACATTACTCTAAAACTAAATGTATAATCAGAAAGTTCATCATTATCAAACATGATGAACATTAAAATGTTGGTTGATTGATCACCAATAATTCTCAATTCTATGAAGTAGTCTTACAGAAAAATCTACTTCAGGAAACGCCACACTTTTCATAAAACACAATTTTGGTATCCATAACACCTGCAATAGGAATCAATAAAAGTTTTCATCCATTTCATGAATATCGCGTTGAATGTTCACATACATTCTGATAATTATTATAGGTCACAACCGCATCTCCTGCTGAGAACTGGGAGTGAGTGTGCTTGTCTAGTGGAATATCCATATCATTCTAGATTATCTGGTTTTGTAACCAGATTGTGGGAAATAATTCTGACAAAATAGTTTACAATTTTTTTCAGGATAGTGATTTGTTTTATAGGTGGAGTTGTTGTGATCGTTTCTATTCCAAAAACATTTGATCATTGTAGTTGAGTTGCAGACACACTGGTGCCATGATGTTATGACGTTTTGAATAACATTCATGCTCTGACTCACTGGTGACGACTGTCCTATTAGTTCATCCTGACTATGGAATACTTAGAACATATTTGAAAATCAAAGAGGAATCTATCATTTACTGTGTAAGACTAGAGCGATTGGAACTCGTTGATAACCATGTGAGAATACTTTGCATCTGAGGTTTTTGGCATCCGATTTTCTGATGTTTAGAGAGAAAGATAGTTGAAACAGCAAAAAAGTGCCCAAATAATGTTTTACTTACATGACGATACTTCCAAGATTACGAGGCTTTGTTGAAATTTTGAAAACTCGAGTATTCAGCAACAGTCTCTAAACAAATGACACGAGTCAAAATTCACGGGCACCCACAAATTTGTCTTAAAAAAAGAGCGCCGGGAGATCCTATGAGAACTTCCAATTTGGTTTATCCTGTACAAATCACGAGATCATATCGGAATCATTTAATGAGCATTTAATTACTCTATGAACGAAAAAGGTATTTTTATCCACTGAGCAATTTTTCCATAGTTCTGTCCAGTTCAAGGTAGCAGAACAGTTATTTTTGGAAAAATGTTCAGAGAACCCTACAGATACAAAACAACAACTCCTTAAGCTTTTTGGATTTGACCACATCACGTACAACTAATACCCATTCTTCTGCTATTTATCGCAAATATCACCATATATAACACTTCCTCATACCCGCAATAACCCAAGTTAACAGCATCTAATCATATGATACATAAATTAGTTAATATACCAATAAATAAAAACTATTTAAAACATAATTATAATCATAGATATTGGCGAAATATAGTGGTTGTAAAGTCAAGATTGTGAACAATACTTCAAAATAACCTTACTAAGAAACCCCTGAACCTAATTCTACTAGAAATTAATAATGACATTAAATTTGATTTTGCATGTCTAAAATATTCAGGTGGACAGTGAACACTCCAATAAATACAATATATTTCTTATAAACCGAAAATGTATGTAAGATGAATTGAACACATTTGGGGTTTATAGGCTGAGGTACGATAGCTGTTATGATTTGTATATAGGACAAACTGGATCCAGTTCCAATGTGAGGTACCAAGAACATTGTAGAAGTTACAGACTCCAATAATACGCGAATCAACAATTGCAATATACTCACAATTTCACCCTTAATGCCCAATATCTTACATATGCAGAAACAAGAACATAAACTGAATATTCCAGGATCAATCGAAATTTAAAAAAATTCAAAAAACAATAGCAACATAATATTAAATGACCAAATCGATATCAATAATTCGCCACATGTCCAAATTTTGAAAGAACTCCCATCCAAACCATTGTCTACCCCTATGCCTCAATTTGTACCAAAAGCTCTCCAAGACCTATCTTATGTAGGCAAATATCATCAGTTAGTTGAACATTACTTTATATGATTATTTTATTTTGAGTAATGAGTTAAGAGTGTGATCGTATTAATTGTTAGTTCTCTGGGAACTTCAATTCTAGTGAACGTGGTAGACAGATAATAAAAAAATATGCAAGATGTATTTTTTATCTGGATTAGGAAGGTAAAAGTTTGTCAAGAAAAATTTACGTATTCTTTGAAATTGTATAAAAAAAACAGTTACGTTGAGTTGGAAAATTCTTCTTCTACATGCAAATGTCCGATCTACCGGTTTGGACCTACCAGTGAGGAATCGTTTCATATCATTCCATCATTCACTCTAGATGATGCTCACGTGCTCTACATTGATGAGAGTGAATATCCGCATAGCCAATCCTATATTCTCCCTATTTCAATCAGGAGATTGGTTTGAACTTGGGATATCATTGTTTAAGTCATCTTCATTCTTAAACCGTATTTAGATAAATACGTTCAAATTGTTCCTACTTAATTTTATAACATTCATAATATTATTATATCCAGATAGAGGAGACATTAAGTAACAAGATAACGTACAAAAAACCTAAATACAATATTAAATAAAATAATTTGAATATGGATAATTCTAAATCAAACAAAAATTCTAATGTGGTTTATGGCTGTATTTTAATTAATTAATCTACTGGAGATAAGGCTGTAATAAATATGATTCTGATATGTAATGGTGGTAGCGTCATTCTTATTTTATAGTACACGTTATATAAGCTTCTGATAACATAATACTGGGTTATATGCTGATATTTTCGTTATGAGTGTGTTAATCAGGTTTCATCTAAGCGTCCACTCCATCTCAATTTTTTTCATATTCTCGTACTAGCTGTTGCCCGCAGGCTACCCCGTAGAAACGGTTGAAATAGTCAAGGCGTCGGATCTGCCACAGTAAAGTCATTCCTCAAGTTTCAAATTGCAGATTTCAAATGAGTAGAAACTGCGGCGTGAAAAGACTTGAAACCGTACTGAAAGTTTTGAATTCACAGGGATATCTACCTACTGGAGAAAAGTGAAGCAACTACTATAGTGAAATAACATATTTTACGATTAGATAAATATCGTTCTTCTTATTTTTATTTATATAAGTACAATGTTCCTCATAACGAGTTAAAATGTGCTTTCTAGTTTGACCCACATAACATCTTGAACGAGACTCACAATTTATTGATTGATTTATAATTTAGTCTATTCTGATGATCACTACTTGTTAGCCGAAAGGTCCTTAGTACTCCAATAGTATTTTCAGTGGATATGGGTGATTATTTTCTATCAATAGTGTCACAATATATCCACAGTATGAACTCTTCATAATGCAATCTCATATATTTTGTGAAAAATTACAAAAAGAACATGCATTTCAGTCTTATTATAATTTCCTCTTTAACAACATTCTGTAATAATCAAGGGTTAAAGTGGTTGAACACCTTATTATTATTCATTCCTCCATGACGTTTTTTCAAATTTCTCTCTTATAACAAATAATAAAGAACTTCAATCATAAAGGTGGGATACTTGGAACATCTGGGAATAAGATCAGATAAGTTTGATTCATTACTATTCAATACATATAACTAATAAAGTGGAACTCAACTAATTTTATGCCAAAATAAGATCAAATTATGCAGTTCTAAGATTACAGTAATCAAAGTTCTTCAAATATCTACTATGAGATTATGATCCTTATGTACATCGAAATAAAGGCCAATTTTATGAATGTTTGAAATAAGAATTCGAATTTATGACGGTGAAAGGTGGGGTTGTGACTTCACGCTCTCGAAATCAATTTCTTATGTGAGCATGTTATTTTCTCATGAATAGTACCGACTTTTCATAGATCTATAAAATTTATTTCTTGATTTTGCAAAACGTACTGGGTATAACAAACTGGAAGTTACATATTCTATACAAATGACTACTTATTATGGCAAAGCACTTTAAACATACATAGTTTATAATCAAGAGTAGATTCCAACAAGTGACACGCAAGTGGGTACTGATTATGGTGATGAAAATTTCATAGACTTCATCGATTCTTACACTAAGGTTTGTTGAGAATTGTAGCTGCCGGAGACACAATAAAATATTGATCAAACCATATTAATTGTTCACTTCCTAAGGCAAATCGACAATCGATGAAATAATTTAGTATTGAACTTTTCTGATGAGTTCCCTCATCTTTTTAATTGATTCCGTTTTCGCAGTCTATGTTTATTTGTGTATGCCGGTTCCATTCACAGCCCGGAACTGAAAATATTTCAATTGGATTTCTCTTTCCTGAGAACGACATAGATTACATTATTCACAAAACAAAAATCAATTTTGAGAACATATGATACCGTATTAATTTTCATGCAGTCGAGATTTTTGTATTTGTAAATTACACATGTTCACATTAGGACAGAAATCAACAATACCCTAACGAAAACAGATGGTAGTTCCACGGAAGGTGCTGACATTTTAATAATTCAGAACCATAAATTGAAATTGAAAAACTTTTGGCTGTAGATGAATTATAATTTGATTTGTTATCAACTGGTCTCACTAATGTATGTGGAATACATGAAATGTCAGCTCTAGTGTCAACTAAAAATCTTATTTGTGATATATATCCGTGATAAATGAACGATGTGATGTAACCTGCTTCTTTTTCTATACTTGACCACACGAGAGGGAAACATATTATGTTCGAAGAACATCGTGTGAATCAACGGTGGAATATTGGGAGAGGAGATGAGCATTCGGATTTTTCGGTTTGAAGGTTATAGGAATAGGGAAAGACCCCACTATGCAAAGAGTTCCATGACTTCATTGTCCGATAGCAAAATCCTTGTAAGAACCTATAGAAAATGGAAAGATCGCTCACCTTCCTACGATGTTCTAAAGAGGTCACTGAATTTATAAGTGTAACATCAACATTCAGACAAATAGCTCTCTTTTGGATACAATCCGAGGCTTTAGCGAATGTTCGGGAGCCGAACTCCTAACATGTGAACAGTACTCCAGGACAGGTCGAATCTGTGCTTTGTAGATTATGAGGAACTCATGGGAAGTAAAGGCTTCAAATAGAAAACCAGCGGTCTTCGCGATGCACCTCACATGATCATCCCATGAGAAAGGGCTGTTGGTGGTGATTTCGGGCATGAATATCATAGACTTCATAGGGATAGGTACCTGACATCATCATGTTATGGATTGTGGAATCCGCCTTCCTGAAGAAGACGCAAGCTTGAGTTTTGGTTGCATAAAACTCTACTAGATTATCAGATCCTCATTTCAAAATGATTGGCGGATCTACATTAAGCTGTCTCTGTCTTGGTTCTCTGAGTTCATTGGATGATATAGAGGTTCTAGATTAGATAGCGGTATGGAGTGTACTATCATCTGCAAAGCTGTTGTAAGGGTTCTATTTACTCTTACTAAAGGACAAACTAAAGTTCTATTTTATCACTTGGTTGCCGACAGCTACAGTGCAGATGGTCGTCGGTTATATTTTAAATGTTAAAAATTCGGGCGCCAGAGTATTTTTAACCAACCAATGAATTATGTTTATAACTAGGGAATGCAAATACTCAAGTCCCTAGGTTAAATTACCCTGAAAAAAGAAAATAAAAGACTTGTACCCAGAATGATTGAAATTTACTTTGAGATATTAATATTGATATAATTTGAGACAGAACTTATATTAATGAGGTATGGAGCGAATGAATAGCAAATATGGATGAAGTTAATTACTTAAATCAATAAAACAATGAACAGTTGAATTTACACAATATACCATACTCAATGATTATTAACAATGTTACATAAAATCAAATTCGATAACCTGACTTGAGAGCTGGGTGTTGTACATGCTTGGTGATGTTAATTACTTCTACTCCATGTAGGGGTCCCTGCCACAATTGTAATCTCGTTTCTACTTCATAAATAAATCAGCGACACCAAAGTATCTTCCCACAGCAGATTCAAACCAACCCACGACACACTTCTTGTTGAATTTCCCACTACGTAGACAAAAAAGAAAAAGAAGAACTGAAAGTAGAACCCTGAAATCACGATATGTTCAAACTCCATTGTTCTATTGTCACAGCAGACAGACATGAACAAAATACATATCGATTGTTAACAAATTAGAACTAGGTTATGATCTGTCAGATTCTACCTATTAATTCCTGAAGTCAGTGAATAAATCAAATGGAATTACAAAGATATTTACCTTTAACACGATAGGGTTTTTTACTTCCAATAAGACAACTTTTACTACCATTCACAGCTAGTCACGTCGAAAACTAAGTTCAGATTCCCGAAGGTATATCAATTACCCAATTAATTCCAAATATTCCAATCCAAATTGGTAATTGATGTCTTTCTTTCCAACGGGAGAATATTCCCAGAATTTGGTTCCAAATACACGCTTGTTATCACCTCCCTGTTGAAATAACCTAGCAATCGACTTTCCACTAGAACGAATTGACCAGAAGTGCCATTTACTCTTCCTTTCCGGCGTCTCACATAACACCCTCGAAAGAGAAGCGGTAACTGACACCGAGCTATCAAAACCCTCAGAATATAGGTACGGTCCATGACTCTTAGAATATTCGGACCATGACTCTTAGAATATACCGAATATACGGTCTAGCATAGCTGACGTCAAAGGAGTTAACCGATTGCCCTACAGCGCCATTTCTAAGTCGTTAGGTGGAATTTACAAGTTACACTGTGAACGGGGCAGGTGGTCACTCCGAGCAGATCGTAGATATGAAATAGAAACAAAGTTGGCGCCAAGACAGATCCTTGAAAACACCAGTGTTGATAGTCATTGTATCGAAGGTTACTCAGTCAACCACCAAATGAAGTGATCTATCTGAGAGAAAACTTGATAGTAAGCTACAAAGTTATGCGGCAAATCATATGACGGAAGTTTCTAAAGAAGGCTTTGGTGCCAGGCTCGGTCAAATGCTTTAGAGATATCCAATACTACAGATAGAGATGCCCCATATCTTTCAATAGATTTCTGTCATACATGTGTTACGTAGACAAGCAGGTCTCCTGTTGATCTCTGCTGACGAAAGTCATATTGCCGGTCATTCACGATTTTGGAACTCTCTAGCTATTGGATGATCTTGATGTTGATTGCTTTCTCCATCACTCCAGACATCACAGATAATAGTACAATGGGTCTATGTTTGTTCCTTCCTCTTGTCATTGCTTGCACTCTAGCTGTCTTCCTTCTGGTAGGAATAACACCAAGTTTGTATGAGAGGGTAAACAACCCGCAGAAAACTGGTGTTAATTCAGGCACACATTCTTTGAGAACGAAGAAAGAAATTCCGTCTGGTCACATAGACTTTTTGATATTGAGATTAGGCAGAATGCGCCTAATTGTGCGTTGACGAAAGACAGTTCCAGGCATATGGCTATCAATGGCAGCAATATTATCAGGGTTCTTCCTTTGTGAATTCAAAGTGAAATTTGCTGCAAATATTCCAGCAAAATGTTGGCTCCTTCTTGTGGTGTAGTAACCAGTATGCTATCATCTTTGGTTAGGGGAGGGAATGAACTGGACGTGAAATTTCTACCAATTGCTTTGGCGAACGTCCAAAACAAACGGAAACCATTCGGGCATTCATACGCTCCGGTCTTATGTTGGTATTACATATATGCCTCTTTCGAAGCGTTTATTGTTTGATTGCATATTATTCTGGCTTCAACATATTCTGTTCCGCTCTTCAGACATGGATTACCACGCCAATGACGGTATGTTGTTTGTTCTGAAGCGATGGCCCTAGAACAGATTTTATTGAACCATCGTCTACCTGATAACGGTGATTTGAGGTATGTAAGTTTCCATTCCTAGCCTGATAATATCCGATATCTCTGTGGCACATTGCGTTGGGTCATCAGATTCAAAACATACCATTCGGCTAAGTTCTGATCCCAAACTATGCGTGGATGTGTAATCATTGCCTGTCACATACATACAACATGTTTGAATCTCTAATGAGGAAATGAGATTCATGATCACCTATAATACGCTTGAGTTTATTCAATATCGGTTTCTACTGAAGATTAATATTGTTGATAACAGAAGTCATTAAAATTAACAATGTCCGAAGCAACACATAGACAATATTTATTTAATGGGTCCCTCATGCAGAACTAACTCATAAAATTTCGAACATGATAATCGGCTGAAACACAATCAGCCATTCATTATCTCAGATATATTTATAGGAAGCAGGTTGTATAGATAGAATTCTAATAATTTTAATAACAAAGCTTCTATCAATTCAACGTTCATAAAATAATTTAGGACCTTCTACAATCGTAATTTATTGCGTTATATACTTTTAGAAAATCCGTAAACGTTCGCTGGCTATGATCCAACCTAGCTCTAGCTATCGCTCACCCAGGACTACACTATTGATTCATTCATTTTTGTTTTGATTTTTATTGAAGCTCAAACTTGCTAAACTGAACTAAACTCTTCAGTATTCACCAGGTTGGTGAATATATAATTACCCTAGCTAATCATTCGATAAGAACATAAGATTCATCATTCCATCATTATAAATGTTTTTATATATAAATTCTCGGGAAATAGGTCACACTAACACGTACGCTCAGTACGTAGACGTATAATGTCTAAATCGGGATTTTTTTTAACTAATCGTATCAGAACAAAGCGTCCTTATCGCACCAGTTTCAATCAGAAGTGACCACGTAGCCGAAATGAACAGAAACACGAATAATCAGTGTTATGATGGTGTTCCATCTCAGACGAGCCATCCCGTATATTTCTTATCCCATAGTGAGCGGAAAAATCTCCCGAAACACATCAAATGATTTTGTTTGGGGGACATCTTTTGACGTATATTTGAGGCTTGAACGAGAAACCCCATAATAGGGGGCGCTTCAACCCCTCAAAATTGAATAGGGGAGAGGGGTTGAGTGATACGTCATCTGAAAGGTCTTGGAAGCTTCTTTACAACGGTGTATGAAAAACGTAAATTTGATGAACCATTTTCGCCAAAAATCAATTTTGTTGCTCGAATGCGCCACCTTGAACATTTTGGTTGTTTGTACAATTTACAAGCTCATTTTTATTAAGCCTTTTTTACAAACTTAAACAATCTTTAAAAAATCACATTCGTAAAAAAATTGAATTGTGTTGTCATGCTTACAATGAAAAAAATTAAATCTGCGTGTTTAAATCAAATGTTCAAATTGTCCTCCATTGACTTCCATAAAATAATACAATCTTGACTGAAAACCGTCTCTAACATGGTTCAGCATAATTGGAGTTATTTGACGACACTCATTTACAATTCGTTGGCGTGGTTCGTCCCAATTTTCAGGCTGAGTCACAAAAATCTTGGACTTAAGATGTCCCCACAAGAAGAAGTCCAGAGGGTTCAGGTCAGGAGATCGGGCAGGCCACTCCATAGGACCTGTTCTTCCAATCCAATCCAACGACCAGGGTATTGCAAATTGAGGTATTGGCGAACTGGTGCGGCGTAGTGAGGAGGAGCTCCGTCTTGTTGGAAATGCAATTGTTGTTCAAGTAGTAGAGGATCGTTTTCTAATTGTTCAGTTATCAACGGATCAATCGCATTTTCCAACATTTCAAGATAAATTTCACCATTTAAATTACCAGGAATAAACAGAGGTCAAATTAGGTGGTCTCCCAAAATTCCTACTCAAACGTTTAGCTTTTCCCGATGTTGAGTGTGAGCTTCTCGTAATACATGAGGATTTGAATCGCTCCAAATTCTACAGTCATGCCGGTTAACCTCTCCATTAAGTAAAAAAGTGCATTCGTCAGAAAAGCAAACGTTGCACAAGAAATTTGGGTTATTGTTGATACGCTCGACCATAATTTCGCAAAACTCTTGCCTTCTATCTCAATCATCATCATTTAATTCCTGAATTAATTTAATTTTGTACGGATGAAACTTGTGCTTATGTAAAATTCTGAAAACGTTAGATTGGCTGATACCGGAAGCTGCAGAAAGTTGTCGTACAGATTGCGTGTTTGGCATGAGTTGGACATGTCCCAATACCGCCACAGCTGCTCCTTCATCATCAACAATTCCAATGGGTGTCCTTTTTTTATCCATTACTGAACCCGTCTCCACAAATTTTGAAATCAATTCCATTACGTACTTATGGCGAACGCTACGTTCAGGATGATTTTCGTTAAATATCATTGCAGCCGCTCGGGCATAATTTTGATTTTGGTAATAAAGGCTAACCAGCTCAACACGTTCTTGCAATGTGTACACCATATTTTTTGAAGTTTTAAACAAATCAGCAAAGTATTAACTCAACAGATTGATTAAAATCATGAAATGATCGAAGAAACGTTAAAACCAGATGAACACCTTCTAAGAACAAAAAATGAAGGCAACTTAAGACAATGTTTTGCTGTTTTCTTATTTATTAGTTTGAGAGAATGTTCTATTGTATGGAAGTCAATGGAGGACAATTTGAACATTTGATTTAAACACGCAAATTTAATTTTTTTCATTGTAAGCATGACAACACAATTCAATTTTTTTACGAATGTGATTTTTCGAAGATTGTTTAAGTTAGTAAAAAATGCTTAATAAAAATGAGCTTGTACATTGTACAAATAACCAAAATGTTCAAGGTGGCGCATTCGAGCAACAAAATTGATTTTTGGCGAAAACGGTTCATCAAATTTACGTTTTTCATACACCGTTGTAAAGAAGCTTCCAAGACCTTTCAAATCGTATCACTCAACCCCTCTCCCCTATTCAATTTGGAGGAGTTGAAGCGCACCCTATTAGGGGGTTGCTCGTTCAAGCCTCAAATATACGTCAAAAGGTGTCTCCTAAACAAAATCAATCGACGTGTTTCGGGAGATTTTTCCACTGACTATGGGATAATAAATATACGGGGTGACTCGTCTGAGATGGAACACCTTGAATTTATATGTATCAAGAATCCACTTCTTAGCAATTTTCTTATAATATACGAATTCATGTCAACAAAGTCTGTATACGACTGAAACCAAAACAAATGATGCTAAAGTATCTAAGTAATCTCGAACCACATGTTAAAAATTCAAGAGGTATTAGAAAAATGTTGTCGGACCTTATTAGAAATATTGCCATTTGAGCATTCTACCTGAAATATACTTTCGACATTATAAAGACGAATGTGTTTAGCAAGTGCGGTGGAGTTCTTGTTTCTTGTACTATACTTATGGCCATACATTCTATGGTTTAGAGATTACTGTACAAGTCCCTTCGCAATCTAAACAGTTTATGAAAAATCTTGGCTTCCTGATGGATTCCGCGTCACAATAGTACGACTTGATGCTGATGCACGATTTGATGATGAAGATAGGCATCAAGTGGTGCTATTGTGACGCGGAATTTATTCGGAAGCCAAGATTTTTCAAGATTGGCTATCCGCGGAAGTCTACTATTCAAAATAGTTTGATTGTATAATATACTAATAAATACACATATAATACACCTATTACCCAAACATGAATGTACTGTAGTAGAGGTAACAATAATATATAGATATACATTTTAAGTATTTTCATTCATACATATATGCTAAAATATAATAAATCGGCAAAAATTCCAAAAAAATTGTTTTTTTTTCAAACTTAAACTTTTTACTTTTTTCTCAAAAAATATGCAAAAAAGTTGTTTTAAAATATCATTTTGCTTCGGAATTCACTAGTCACATGTTCTTTTTAGTAAAAAATTGGGTCCATTGGACACCTATACATAACCTATGTATATTAATATATATTTGTATTTATTATGCATAAATATAAGTATGTATATGTATTTATATGCATATATAAGCGTAATGGTGCCATAAAAATCATAAATCATATCCAAAATATATAATAACAATAAATGTCCAAAAACTAGTCCAAATTTTGGAAATGGATGGATAGATTAAACAACATCCAAATAGCTTTCATTTGAGACCAAGTACATTTCGATAGTCCCAAAATGACAAAAGATATTTGGATTTGAATTTTTCGGAAAAAAATTGACTAAAATTAAGTCTTAGGGAAAACTGTAAAAGATTTTAGACTAATCCTAGAACCATTTTTTTATTTATGGAAAGAGTTACCTTCACCTGAATTGTCTCCTAAACAAAATCAATCGACGTGTTTCGGGAGATTTTTCCACTGACTATGGGATAATAAATATACGGGGTGACTCGTCTGAGATGGAACACCTTGAATTTATATGTATCAAGAATCCACTTCTTAGCAATTTTCTTATAATATACGAATTCATGTCAACAAAGTCTGTATACGACTGAAACCAAAACAAATGATGCTAAAGTATCTAAGTAATCTCGAACCACATGTTAAAAATTCAAGAGGTATTAGAAAAATGTTGTCGGACCTTATTAGAAATATTGCCATTTGAGCATTCTACCTGAAATATACTTTCGACATTATAAAGACGAATGTGTTTAGCAAGTGCGGTGGAGTTCTTGTTTCTTGTACTATACTTATGGCCATACATTCTATGGTTTAGAGATTACTGTACAAGTCCCTTCGCAATCTAAACAGTTTATGAAAAATCTTGGCTTCCTGATGGATTCCGCGTCACAATAGTACGACTTGATGCTGATGCACGATTTGATGATGAAGATAGGCATCAAGTGGTGCTATTGTGACGCGGAATTTATTCGGAAGCCAAGATTTTTCAAGATTGGCTATCCGCGGAAGTCTACTATTCAAAATAGTTTGATTGTATAATATACTAATAAATACACATATAATACACCTATTACCCAAACATGAATGTACTGTAGTAGAGGTAACAATAATATATAGATATACATTTTAAGTATTTTCATTCATATATATATGCTAAAATATAATAAATCGGCAAAAATTCCAAAAAAATTGTTTTTTTTTCAAACTTAAACTTTTTACTTTTTTCTCAAAAAATATGCAAAAAAGTTGTTTTAAAATATCATTTTGCTTCGGAATTCACTAGTCACATGTTCTTTTTAGTAAAAAATTGGGTCCATTGGACACCTATACATAACCTATGTATATTAATATATATTTGTATTTATTATGCATAAATATAAGTATGTATATGTATTTATATGCATATATAAGCGTAATGGTGCCATAAAAATCATAAATCATATCCAAAATATATAATAACAATAAATGTCCAAAAACTAGTCCAAATTTTGGAAATGGATGGATAGATTAAACAACATCCAAATAGCTTTCATTTGAGACCAAGTACATTTCGATAGTCCCAAAATGACAAAAGATATTTGGATTTGAATTTTTCGGAAAAAAATTGACTAAAATTAAGTCTTAGGGAAAACTGTAAAAGATTTTAGACTAATCCTAGAACCATTTTTTTATTTATGGAAAGAGTTACCTTCACCTGAATTTTCACCTGAATTGTTCGATATATATATTGTGAGAGGAGGCATTTGATGATTTTCAAGAAGCTCAAACCAATGGGTTCCTCTCACACCCAGAATGAAAGGGTATCAATCTCAAACCTAAGCCAAATCTCTGAGGCCTTCAAAAAAAATAAAACGAAAAAGTACCTCTCAAAAAGCGCAAAAAAACAGTTTTGGCCAATTAAACTAGGTGGCACCCATTTCAATAATTCATCTTTTCAGTATGTTGTTTGGGCCATCAATACGAACATTTTGAGCCCAGTACAGTTAACGAGCGCGAAAATTGCACAAAAATTCATAACTGCTCTCCACTATATTCAAGACTAAACGATTTGTATACTGTGTGGGTTTGTTTAACTTAGGTACTGAAGGTTTTAGATTTGTAAAATATTCACCAACACAGTTGGTAGGTTTATGCGCAACATTTGTATCATACTTTTTTAAACAATTCTCAAATTCCTCTGAGGATGTATCGTGATGTTATAAAATTAATTGTATCGCCGTTTATGTTATTTATATATGACGTTCCATCATAGATTTTATTTATTATTTCTTCAATGATGGGATTGAAAAATTTTTCATGTAGCCATTTTTAAGCGATGTTTGCAAAAAAGAATGTATGGCCACAAGTATAGTACAAGAAACAAAAACACAGAAAATGTCACCGCCCTTGCTAATGACTGCTGTGATTATAACCATCAATTCGTTTACGAAATTGTTAATATTCGAACTATAAAAGTTCTATTCTGGAGATGATTCACATAAAACGTGACTTCAAGTCGGTAAATTATAGTCATTAGGTCAGATTTATACTAATTTAATTAACTAAAGCCCTTGCAAATTCCTACATGCGTCTTTATAATGTTAAAAGTATATTTCAGGTAGAATGCTCAAATAGCAATATTTCTAATAAGGTCCGACAACTTTTTTTTATTACCTCATAAGTATTTCACACCTGGTTCGAAGGTACGTCTTCTGATGATGGTCGTGGGACCGAGACATATGTGAAGACGAAAATAATAAAGCACATGTGTTAGTTTGACATATTTCCCGAAAATGTATATATAATTCGTACCTGGGTGAAGAATTATTATCAATCACTATATATGTACGAGTATATGTTTGTTACAGTCAAAGCGTTAGTTTAGTCAATGTTAATACATTCACTGATTTGCTTAGGTAAAGTGTTCACAAAAAATCAAATTCACGTTTTTACTAGTCAATGTATATATTGACTGACCCCTGGTAGGGAAAGTGTATTGACTATAGGAAGAATGAGGGAAATACGCTGTTCTACATAACGCATGTAACAAAAATACACTCTCATTAATCTCATACCTACGGATTGCCGCTTGGAAGTACATGAGAAACATACATTGTTCTCCAGAATGCATGTAGCAAAAATACGCTTACGTACCTCATGTACCACCACACGTCAACCCGTAGGTCTGAGGTTATTGAAAGTGTATTTTTGTTACATGCATTGTAACAGTCGGCTTCGATTTTATATTTCAGGTAGCTTTATTACCTCATCGACGAGTTCTATGATTTCCAATTTTTTTTTGGAACCTGCTAGGGTATCAAAAATTTCAGTTGATCTGCATAACCTTAATGTTTTTTCAAGTTACCACCACTAGATGCATATTATTTGGCACACCTAGAAGCTGTTTCTGACTACGTTGGCTCGATCCCTTCCTAGAGACCGCCTCGGATTACGTATTTTTATATAATTATATCTATTCAAACGTTCATTCTGAAGTTCCTTCTAGAGGTCGCATTCGCTGACAGGTGATTAGGAATTACCAGTTAAATTCTAGCAGCGGTAATGCTAGCCGAGAGAGTAGGGACCAAGTGAGATTTATATCACTGTATTACACATTCTGTATGCCACGTGGGTTTTGCATTGATGCACTTGCACATGCACGGGGAAGGAAGACAATTCTCGAGGCTCACTATGTCTCTCGGCTTGCTTCATTCGCACAAGGAACGTAGGCAATGCATTTTCCAGTATTACCTACTTTATTTCAGTGATAACATCAACTATTATTATGGAATATTCCCGAGACTATGGGTTTTGGGTAAAGAGGAATGAATCAGAACTAGAGTTCATTTTCATAATATAATTGAAACATGAGAAGAAGAAGTGGGGTTTTCATTCAAAAAAATTGATTTCCAATCATTCATTTTCTAGATCAAAGTTTTTTCGCACCTTGTGAATTATTCAGAAGATATGATGATGATGAGTGATTTGTTCAACCTTTAATATTCATGATCCAGTCAATGCATATCACTAGAAGTGTTGATTGACATATTGATGGCGTATGTTCGGTAGACTGCATTTGTAACTTTTTCAAGAAAAACACGAATAGAATAACTCGAAAACAGTTCATTTTGTGTATAGGGTAAGATTCATGAATTTGAAAATCAGAATATTTGGAGGAATTCAAAAATTGGGTGGAATACAGCGAGTCCCATTAAAAATAACAAAGGTGACAATACTTCTGGCGAAACCTGAATTGTCATGTTAATGAAATGTTTTGGTTCGATTCACAATGTTCCCTTCATCGTCTCCACATATTTTCAGAATCGTGCTACGTTTAGATCTCCATATACAGATCGCGTTGAAACATGAGGATATGCCATGTACAAGTAAGTACTACTGTTCCTGCAACTATAAGTTTATTATTTTACCATTGATAAACACAGTTTGTGATTTACATCTAGAATTACAAATAATTTGTATTATTGCATACAATGTGTAACTGACTCCTAAGTTTTTGGGTAAAAAATTTGCTGAATCAGATAGTTAGTAGTATTCAAATACATTGAAAATCACGTCAACTTGACAACACTGTATCACATTCAGCCATGACGTCATTTCTTTGTTACATGCAGCGAACAACCCATATCACTTTATTTCTTTATCTATATTAATTATGTAATAATTGTGAACTCCTATGTCAACAATAACGTTACTTATTCTGTTGGAATTGGCGTTCCATTGTTGTATATTCTCTGAGGAACGTTATTGAAGAAGAGTTGTGTCTCTAATAATATAATAAATTATCGTTTCCTACTATTTACCGAGCTGAATAATCGAATGAATATGAGGATTCAGCGTAATCAGTTCAATAGGGGAATATGAAAAGTGACTTTTCCTTGATTAATTCATCAAACATGAACGCGCATATGGTATTCAGTCGAATATAATTTCGAAAGCTTTCAAATACGGTTTAAATTTGCATGTTATGTATACATAATTTATTATCTGAAATTTCGCTTCCACATAGAAACGAATTAATGAGGAATATCATTGCGCCAACTTGAGAGCTCCATGCTCACAAGAAGATTGGAACTCTTACTAAAAGAATGTTCAATGCTCTTATATAAAGGTGAACACAAACTTTCCGAATCTGTTAGTATTGAAACATTTCGCAGATAGAAGTTTTTGTTGAAATTCTCTATTACTCCCATTATCGACTCAGAATATAAAACATATAACAATGAATATGTTAAGTGAAAATACTTTTTATGAACCCAATTTTTGTAGACAATCATTGAGATTCAGACGGCGTACGATTCTAAACTGTTAGACATGTTTTTATTGGGTTACTGCAGATAGCCACATAAATGCCAAATAAGTATTTAGATTCATGAACGTTGTTGGGGTGCTTTAGCACATATATTATTTTCATGTTTTCAGGTTGATCACGGTTCTCCGTAAGCATGTCGAATCCTACAGAAGATAGCGTTGACGTGTTACATTCAACTATCGAGTGGTCCATCAGTGAAACAGAGTACCAAAAGTAGCTTAAGAAAACCGAAATAAAAAAAATTGAACTGTCATAGAAGAACCAAAGGGCCTTATTTTGAGAATGTCATGAGTTTTACTGCATGTTCCACGGAAACGTGGTAATAAATGAGATGGTTTTCTTGAGTAGGATATGCTGTACATTTTTTACCTTTCCATTATACGTAGTGCTCTGTATGAGAGCTAGAATTTTTCGGTCTTGCTCTTGTTCTCGTGATAACAGCTAGCTGATAAAACCCAATACGAGACTATACCAGTTTCATGTCGAGAATGAGAATTTAAAGCGAAAGTCTGGGTACAGCTCCCAATTGTGGACGATGGCCCCTATGCACTACCTGAAGGCTGCATTAAATTTGCGGTACTGCTAATCTTATTGTGGTTTCTATAGGAGTTTCTTGTTTAAGATAGTACAGACAGAGCTGATTGAATTAGGTTCATCCGAGGGTTTCTCTGAACATTAGAGTACACTATAAATTATAAGCATTCTATGTTGCCTACCTTCCTCAGACCACCATCGACCACTATGTTCCAGATGGTGGGTGAGATTGCTCCACATCCATTTTCCACAGAGCGGCTTATAGTGGTGTTACCTCTAGAGTCATGTAAGTTTCTGTTTCTCAGCATATCCTGAATTCAAGTGATAGGAACTCCTTTGCTCGATATATAATGAAGGAATGTTTAGTGTTATTCATATTGATAGTTCACTATGGAGACATTGTTGTACTTATGTGTATATTTTACAGTCAAAGCATTCATTTCAGTCAATGTATACATTAACTAGTTGATTCACCGATTTGTTTAGCTAAAGCTGAAAAAGAAAAGAAAAAATTAAATTCATGCTTTTACTAGTCAATGTATACATTGACTGGCTCCTTAGAGTGAAAGTGTATTGATCATAGGAAGAATGAGGGGGATACGCTGTTCCACATAATGCTGTAATAATTCAAAAAATTATTACTGTTGGGTCCCTTGAAATAATTAAATTTGATTCGAAATTAAGTTTAATAAATTATTATATCTTGATAGAACATACGAGATGTCAGGCAGGCCTAGCCACGAAGTGTCGCAGAACTCAATATCTAGTATCCAGGATTCCAACTTCTGGGCCATCAAGGAAGTATGCTCAGCTAAGTATATCAGTGGAACTTTCCCCTGAGTCAGGTGAAACTACGTAGAGTTGAGAAGATTCTTCACGGACCATTATTGTGCCTAGCCTTATTTCTATAGGTCGCTTTAATAACGTATGAGCGGGGTCTGCCCCCGGGTTTCTAAATTAAACATTCCTTCTAAACTTTGGGCGTAGGGTCGCCAACGCCTCAATGGCTTCATAAAAATTAATTACCTTGAGAAAAAAGTGAAGTTCTTCACCACCTACTCGTTCGGTAACCTAATCTTCTTGTCCAGCTTGTTTTTACTGCCTGATAAATAATACATTGTTTGCATTAATTCATATTTTACCTAGATTACACAATCAAACTTGTTATAATATTTTCAATTTCTTTTTCATCGTTGTTGATATAATAAGTAATTTTCAAGTAACCAGATTGAGGTTAAATTTTGTATCAATTTCCGTCTTACTTGTATTCATATATAAAGTCAACGAAGAAATTATCTACCTTAAATTGAATCCAAAAGAGCGCAACCTACGTCAATTTATGTTCGTACTATTGTAAAGAAAGAAACCCGGAGCTGTATGTAGCTTGCGTAGGGGTAGTTTGGAGCATTGCAATGGCTCATAGCTAGAATCCAGTTGTGAAGCAATGTTAAACGTAGTGCTTGTGAGATAGGATATATTTGTTCCTATGGGTGAAACAGCGCGTCTTTCGCATTTCGCAGCATCTAACAATCATTTTGTGATATTTCCATAACACCCATAATTTAATCCTACGTAGAACTCGAGTATGTGAATTCTCTGTGCCTTACTTCTACATGGGATTCGAAAAGAAATTGATCAATATATTCACTTAAACCTCTGAGTCGCGATGTAATATAAAGTGGGTTATTCAACCTTCAGATCATGCTCAGCCCGCCAATTTCACTTTTGGAGAGAGAGAGATATTGAGAGAGAGAGAGAGAGAGAGAGAGAGAGAGAGAGAGAGAGAGAGAGAGAGAGAGAGAGATTGTGAACATTTTACATAATCAAACCAAACGTTTTGAATCAAATACAATAGAATCAATAGTGATTTATCGCAAACTCCTATAAAAATATTCTGAGTGATATGTTACACCTATACCAAAGTGATCTTTTCCTCTTAAGAATAATTCTGGGAATATTAAATAGTAATTATCCTAATGCACAAATTGTTTTTAATTCACACTGTATTTTCCCGAGATCCACCTGTTTCGAAATTTACGATGATCCCTTACTCCCAATTGTGATCTCATTAACCCAATTGTACTATAGTTCCTATTTAAACATAACTTGTTTGTTGTTTACTTCATAATTTTGTATCTTTCCGGAAATGGCACTTCGGTTTTAGAACTATATTAACGTGCTCATGTTATTATCAAAAGTGTAGTGGAAACAAAGTTGGTACTTTCATTCAATCATATATTATTCCTACTTAACCAATCATATTTCCTTCGTTTTTGTACATACAACATTCTGAATAGCACTCTGGTCAAAATCATCTACATTTTCAACCACTTTAGCTTAAGCCTCCATCTCTGCTTCGTTTACTTGCGGTTCTTTTGAGTGTTGAAATACTCAGTTGTAAATCTGTAGCAACTTTGTGACAAGAACACATTATCCTTCATATGCATGTTCTTCTTCCAAGTGATTTATTGTTGAGGATATAATCTGTTGAATACTAGATTATCGTTACTCCGGCATTTTCCTTGTCTACTTAGTTGACGATGAATATGTAGGTAGAACTATAGTCCTGAGAAGAACTGCTTCTGCACTTAAGAAGTTTAATTCTATCAAAATTCAGATTTACAGTAAATATATAAATCGTCAAGTCATTGAATATTTCAACAGTTTATATCGACAACCTGGCTTAACACTTATCAAGTGAAATTGTCGTTTTTAAAATAACTATCACATTAGTTTTTTGTTCAAGTGAACAACCCATATCTGAGAAATTCCAATGATGCTATACAGTTTCTATAAGATCACAATTTCGTTGAATTGAGGATTTCCGTCACAATTAAAAGATTCCTATTCTATTATTCAATAATGCATTCCATAATGATTCAATTCTTTCAGCGTGATTAAGAATTGAACGATATTTTCACCTGTTTCGTCTGAAATAATTTCTAGGGAACTTGATATGAAAACAGCTCATATGTTTTCATATGGAGCAAATATTCTCGTCCCAAATGAGGCACATTCTTGAAACAATAATAATGGTACGATGATCCCCTATGAAAATGTATGAACTTTCTATTTTCTCAGTAGAGTGAATATTTCAGAGTATTTCACCAAGTTTGTGTGCTATATTAATTCCAAAGGAATAGCTCCGTAGTTGCTAGACAACACTCGTTAGTTCTGAATCGCTTGAATACGTGGAAGGGTTTGTAGGGACTTAACAGACCAGTAAGAGTGCCTGGCAATTGACCAAATTTATTACATACATACGAGACCTTTGAAACGTTCTAGACTCTCGAAATATTTTGCCCTTTGTTCAAATAGTGATTATTTGCACTGTCTTGTGGATAATTTAAGGTTAAGCACGGTAATAATAGACAGAGTCGTACAAGTTCATGAGTAGTTTTCCTGGCACGGGGCTCATTAGAAGACTTCTACATTTTCTCAGGAAGTCCTATAGTACTAACATACGACATTTCCATTTCAAACGACTCATTTTAGACAAGTTAGCCAGATTAGAACCCATGATGCATTTAATGATGAACAAGAACTAACATTCAATAGAACATTCTTGTTCTAGCACTACGTCCGTATAAGATATCAAAAATCAGTGCGTTAAATTTAAAAAATCTATTACACTTAAAGAAAAATAGGTGATAAAGATTAGTCTCTCTGTTGAAGCAGAGAGTTCTCAGATGTTTTGATCTTCCTGATGGAAAGCCACAGATCTTATATTTACCAGTTGAGAAAGTCGATAGATAAATAGAATAGAAACTATTGTTCTTTACACGTCCAGAATATTATATTCTACAACGAATGACTCATATTCCACGCGAGCGAAAAGTTTGTAGTTTGTGTTGGTAGTCGACACTTTCTCTAACAAGTTCTTATTAACTAGTAATATCAATAAGATTCTTGACCCAGTATGAATTATATATAAAAATTCTCGGGAAATAGGTCACAATAACACTTTGTTTTAACTATTCGTCTTTACGTACGTTTCGGTCTCACGACCATCATCAGAAGACTCACTATGTCTAAAAAGGGGGTTTATTAAAACTAATTATAACACAAGCGTCCAAATCGCACAATTTAACTTCAATTAAAAGAGCCCACGCCGTCGAAACGAACAGAACCACGAATAATCGAAATTGTATCGTCAGAATTAATGTATATATGTATAGTTAAAACAAAGTGTTATTGTGACCTATTTCCCGAGAATTTTTATATATAACTAGTAATATCAGTTTTGTCAAACTTACTGTTCCGCTAACAGTGCAAACTATCACTTGTTTGCAACGATAAACGTAATAAACGCGAGGGGCGTGAATATCAATATGCAACCATAGCATCCGTCTTATGAACGCTGTATTCAACGACAAGGCGTGGATCGAGATAATTAATTGCTTTAAGAAAGTAGCCAAACCGTTTTCGATTGGTCGAAAACTGATACAGAATATATATTCCGATGCAGTCTGTTAGAATGATATATGTTACAATCTAGTTTTTAATCATAGAATAGGTATATTCTGAAAGCGTGTTGAATTTTCCGTGTTTTCATGAGACGTAGCCTCAGAATTTGTCATGCGCTCTCGGAAAAATCCTTATTTCCGGACACCTAATGAAATATACTATTGTTGACAAGGTTGTGAATAAGGCAGATCTTTTATCCTTTAAGAATGATTTGTGATTCTTCGATCACTACCTTCTATCACTCGTAACAATCGTTAATATATTGCAAATGATTATAATAAAGATAAAGATAAAGACGTGGAAATACGTTAAATTATAGGTAGGTACTCTATGTTACTCGAATAGACAACATAATGTGTTCTACAAGTAGAGTCGATACTAGGACCTTTATTGCATAGGTATTCAAATGAATTACCTATTAATATTGTTACCTCCTTTTATAAGAACAATTTTTCGCTTTCGGTCACTTGTGTGAGTTAAATGTGTGTACGTGATATATATTTACTAACTGTTATCCACGGGCAGATAAAAATGTGGAAAAACGTCAATACTCAATATCATTGAAAGTTTATTCGCATTGACAACATAAGTGTTCTACGTCTCTATGTTTTATACTTATAATTAGAGAGCAGTTTCTTGGAGGGCTCTTGATTTAACATTACGAACAGAATTATTTTAAGACTGGAGTGTAAGAACGCTTAAAGCTCCTTTCGACTTATTCAAACCCTGATTGCTATATTATCCATCCCCCTTTTTATGTGCTGGTTACAATACTCCTTGGAAATTCTCCACATCATTTTTATAATGTGATTTGGAAATAATCTAAAGACTGTAAGGCCCCATTCAACAGCTGATTCATCGATTATACATACCTTCTCGGTGATTTATTTCTACAAAACATGCAAGTATAGATAAAGAGTGCCAAAATAAAGATGTTTCTCACTTGTTCGAATTTGATGTAAAGATCTTTGAACCCTCCTTCTATTTCTTCGTCTTTTGATAAGGTATTTGTTGAATATTCCACTATTTTGCTGGGGTTTAAAACATTACACATTATGATAAAGGGAGATTTGCTCAAATTTGGAAGCTATTGCTCTTGAAACTATTCAGAAAAGTGCTCTTCGTGAATTCCATCAGGATTGCAAGTTTCGAACCAAATATAAGTTCCGTCCAGAGATAAAACCTTTACGATTGCCAGCATACAACACTATAATATATCTGTCATAAAATTATTATTTCAATACATCACAAAATTGAAATGCTTGTCTTTCCATCTACTGTTATACTCTTGGCGGTGCACTTATCCAAGTCCTGTCACGAGCCTTTGATAATTCCATTTTGGAATATCCTACTTTCATCTAGAAATACGAGCTCAACTATTTTGTTCTTCTAAAACTTGTTTATTTATATTCCAGTAAGAATCGAATTCTCCTTGTAGATATATTTGATACCGATAAAAACAAATAAATTGCATTCACATAATTATTTTTGTTAAGTCTGCAGCGTTACGTGTTTAGCTGTGAAACAAATCTAACTTCGTCCGATAATGATTGGCATAATATATATGAGGACAAGGTGAAAAGTTCCTGAAAAATGAAACAAGAAATCATTTATTTGTTCAAAACTTATTCTATTTCTCAACATAATCTTCTTGTAGCACTTCATCCAACGTTTTTCTAATTTTTCGATCCCTTCCAAATAATACGATTCCGGCAATTCTTCAAAATAGGCTTTTGTTTCAGCGATGACCTCATCCTTGGAGCCAAATCTCTTCCCGCCGAACCATTTCTTCAAGTTTGGAAATAGATAAAAATCGCAGGTGGGAAAATCTGGAGATTATGGTGGATGACGAACCAATTCGTAGCGCTATTCATTCATTCTTGCGACTGCGGGCCTGTACGCCGGTGCGTTGTTCTGGTAGAAAAGCACTTTTTTCTTTGCCAAATGCGGCCGCTTTCGCTTATAGGAGAAAATTGAGAATTCTGAAAATCATATCAGACGAAATGGGAACCAGTTTTAATTTTGCATATTCTATCCCCATTTTCTCAGTTTCAAGCGAGGACATTAGATTAACGCGTCATGAAGAGATTGATTCTATAATAAATATCTCAGGACATTTCCAATAATTGATTACATACGATATTATAATGATACGTTCTTGTTTTATGGTGAGCATACAATCCTGATCAGCTCACTCATGGAAGTATCTGACTGAGAACCTTGATAAAAATCATAAAGTGGTTCAATTTATTCCGTTTCCATTAATCAATTTTCAGTAGGAAAGTGTTAGATTATACAGATGTGGCTGAACATTTTTATTAATGTACATAATAATTGACATTTGTTCATAATTTCAATATTAAATTTCCCAATACCGGGAGACCGGGCCAGGTTCTAACACAGGGTTAGCTCTAACACCAACAAAATCCGGAAAACTGAGTTTGGTACTGCCGCATTATATGTGCTACTGTCAATCCTCCATTCTCAGTTAGTACGATGTATGAATTCAATGCTGCCGCATCAATGTCCATGTGTGAACGAGCCCATATTAATTTCAAATTAATTAATCATTATACTATGTTTTATACCGCATAAGTCAATTTTGTACTTCCTTATTTTGTTTTTGGTTTGCTAGTACATTCGGGTATTGAAATTTGCTTTCTTAGTTTGTATCAATCGTAACAAAATTCTTCACAAGTATTACTTTTTATTTCAATGTAACCTCAAGCAAAATTATAATAATAAGCAAGAACCTATCTCAAAACAGACAACATTTTCCACAGAGTTTGTGCTTTCATTCAGCAAGGCTGAAAAACCGACACAACGGAAGAGGAAGCATTAGAGGAAGAACGAAATAGCCGTTATCAAAAATAAAACGGAAGAGATACAAAATAACGAAATCCAAAGGGTAAAGAAAAGTTTTGGCAGAATCTGACTGTTGTTTGTTTGATTTGTACGGAGCTCTACATCTCTACATAGTAGATCAAAAGAGAAATGAACTATGTGTTCCCTCTACAAGTTTAGCTCCCATGAGGATTTCATTGATGAAATCTTCCCATATGTATGTCATAACTGAGACTCTGATATCGTCTAATTGAGAAAAAAATCATTTGGAAAGGTTTATTATCTACCTGTGTATTTATTCAATTTGCATTTGTATTCTTCATTTTGAAGAATGATGAATGTTAACTGGTGAACTGAACCCTGTTTATAAACGTTTCTGTATTTGTCTTATATTACTCTTGTGAAATAAGTGGATGCAAAAGAATATGTGTTTTATCCGAATATTCCATTTGAAATTGTCCAGTATTTGGAACAAATGCAAATGTTGTTACAATCAGCCTCTGTTTCCCCTGAAGAAATATATTGTCATCCAATGAAAAGAAACTTGCTAGTTGATTATTCAGAAATTTTTCGAGAGGACATGTAGAGTAGAACTGAATAGTACTTTCAAGCGTTAAACATGAAATAGAGAGAGAGAGAAAGCTCATTTAACATAGGATTTTCGGAATACATAAACGTAAAGCATTAAACCATAGGTGAGATTTTAACCCACATCCTTGAATGTCTAGTCCAGTGAGTGACTTTTAGTCACATCAGATTCTTATATTTTTGTAAATATCAAGCTCTGGAAGAATAGTCGATCATAGATAAATATGAAGCGATTCGTTGACCCGCCATAGTTCAATTTATCACGCACATTCATTTATAGTCTAGGAGCCAGAGCGATATTGATGGTCTGAAAATTAACCCGATGGCACTATGGCTTATCGTTAGAGGACGGTTCATTGTCCAATTCATCTCACAGACCGAATTGTTGCCGGCTGCTAGATCTCGAGATACAGCCTCCGCAAATTACTTGAAAAGCATGCCTTTCTTATACACTTCCACTATGTGGATCGTGTCCGTTAATCAGACTGATCAGTTAAAATTGGACCAAAAATGGACTGCAAGTTAACCCTCCCAAACCTTGTGAAAAATGTTCATTGGTGTTGGCAATTGTTGAGATACCCTATGACATCAAAAGTTATAGGTCCATTTCTAAGTAATTGGCCACTATTTGAACCAAAAATGGTTTTGTTTCTTAATTTGTGGCTAAACCTTGTGGATTGCAAGATAACATGATGGCATCATGTTAAACAACTTTATTGGAGGTCAAATAAATATTTAAGATTATTGTCATCACTCCTTACCTATTTCAACCCCCCAAAACGACCTAAAACCACCCCCAAATTAAACAAAAAAACAAGAAACAGCTGTTTCGATTTTGAACCCAGCCAGAATCTCAATAATTAACTAATTTATCATAAAATTGGTCATATTATCCATATTATTAATATTTTTTTGGGGGTAGTTTTAGAGAGTTTTGGGGGGTTGAAATAGGCAAGAAGTGATAGCTTCAAATCTTTATTTGACCTCCAATAAAGTTATTTAATAATTCTGTCATCATGCTACCTTGTAATCCGCGAAGTTTAGCCACAAAATGAGAAAAAATCCATTGTTGGTTCAAATAATGGCCAATTAATCTGAAATGGACCGATTACTTTTGATGGCATATGGTATCTTATCGATTTCCAACAATAATGAATATTTTCCACCAGGTTTGGCAGTCCATTTTCGGTCCAATTTTATTTGGTCAGCCTGATAAACGAACACGATAAAAAATGATGGCACATAGTGGAAGTGTATAAGAATGGCATGCTTAACAAGTAACCGCATTTTGAAAAGAATTAACCTCCAGTCATAAAATAAACAATTTGCGGAGGCTGTATCTCGATATCTAGCAGCCGGCGAAAATTCGGTCTGTCAGATGAATTTTTCATTGAACCGTCCTCTAACGATAAACCATAGTGCCATCGGGTTAATGTTCAGACCATCAATATCGCTTTGGCTTTTGACTATCAGGTTCAATCTTTTCTGAATTGAGTAGTGTAGGTATGAGTATTACTAAGATTTGCAATTACCTGATGGGTCGAAATTCCGTGTACATTGAGAGATATAGAATGACATTTCCTGAATAACGGAGATAACTAAGACTATTTAGCATAGTGAACTGTAAAAGAGTTCACAATGTTGATACAATATAACACTATAAATTAGAAACAATAATCCCTATCCAATAAAAATAATGTTAAGGCTATGAGGATATTTCAGCTACCAAGTAGCCATCATTATATGTTTTAGGTTCATTTTGGTGATGGCTACTTGGTAGCTAGAGGTACTTTCACAGTATTTTTAGAGGATAAGTGTTATTGTTTCTTATTTTTAGTATTTAACATAGATTATCAAGATGAATAAACGTGAAACTTTTTCTTTCGATATTTCTACAATTCAAAGAATCAACGGAAAGTCCGGTATTTCTCTCAGAAAAAGGTGATGGCATGTATATAAATAGAAAAGCATGATTATAAAACATATTCAACAATTTCTATAGTTATTATTGGAAGGAATAGAATTCTTAAGACCTGAAGAGTACACATGTTCCTATTCAGAAAGCAGAATCTGTATGTTTCTAAATTATGGAAACTCTGGGTTTGATCAAGTAAGGACTGAAAGTTGACAATTAATTTTATAGCACGTATATTGAAAATTCGGTGAATTTGCTTCTTTTGCGTGAAATCTCTAAATATATTCACGTAATTGCATTTGATGGAAATAATGCACTTTTAGTTTAACCTTTTCTGAGTGACTTTAATATGCTATTGAACGAATATTTAATCATTCACCTCATTGTGTCCATTTCAGGCCTTTCTAATTTTCCAGTTTTATATAAGGAGCTTTTTTACTGCACAAGCAGGACCACTTCGCATACTTGATTAGGCAAACTTCTGTGACCGAATGCTGTAAACTCCCTTTCAGTACCTATCTCTTTTACTTTAATCCCTTGTGAATCAAGATATAATGGAGCATGTACGAGACAACGAAGAGCTTTCTGCGTACAAGTCTATTACCGCTATCATTCACACAATATCAACCTTGGCTATTTACTCTGCAAAAATATAGGAGTCTAGTGAAATATGTGCATGAATAATCTCATTATAAATGTTGTGATTGCTTAAACAATGAAATATCTTGTCTCAATTGAATAGAACTCCGCATTTAATTAGCATCCTGAAGCAAATCAAAGCATCTTATGGAAAGGTATAAACATTGTTTGCTTTGCAACAAATTTATTGAGTTTTCAATTATGGTACAGTCATTTTATGGATTTTTTTGAGATTTGGTACTTTTTTTTCCGACTTAAGGTTTGAAAATAAAGAAAGTTAATAAATTTTCCGTAGATTACGAAAAAAATAGTGGCTGGAAACCTCCAATGAAGGGTAATGTCTTAATTTATATACATATATATATATATATATATATATATATATATATATATATATATATATATATATATATATATATATATATATATGTTTCTTCTTAAGTTCTCGCGGACGTAATGTGTAGAACTGGATTCTCGGGTATTGATCCGCGTTGTGTGGTTCCGGTTCTCAAAAGGACCAATTTCACGACGTTTCGGCAAAGTCGCATTTGCCATCTTCAGGTGATTCGACCGTAGAGTCTGGAAAATCTAGTTCGCGGATCAATACCCGAGAATCCAGTTCTACATATATATATGTATATATATATATATATATATATATATATATATATATATATATATATATATATATATATATATATATATATATATATATATATATATGTATATATATATATATATATATATATATATATATATATATATATATATATATAATCCTATGTTAAATTATCTTCATAATTCAGAAAATTTAATTCTATATCTCTTAAGTTACATACACGATAGTGGCCAATTAGGCAAAGAAACTTTAAACTTGTTTATAATTAACCAGAACAATTCTCAGTCAGTTCTATTGAAATATATAAGAACCGGGATGCTGTCATTTGAATAAGAACTGTCAAGTAACTGCCAACCATAGCAGTACTAACCTACAATCCTTACTTCAAAAAACGACTGAACTTCAGATGAATGTGCGTGAATAGTTGATCTATGGTAGGGCATCGAATCGCATTGTGTTCATCAATGATCTACTATCCTTTCAGAGGTTTATATTTACAAAAATATAAAAATCTAACAGGACCGAAGTGGTGTAATTGGTAAACACCCTGGACTAGAAATCCAGAAATGTGTGTTCGAATCCCGCCTATGGTTCAATCTTTTACGTTTGTTCATCTTTATAATCCTATGTTAAATTATCTAAGTTATCTTCATAATTCAGAAAATTTAATTCTATATCTCTTAAGTTACATACACGATAGTGGCCAATTAGGCAAAGAAACTTTAAACTTGTTTATGTAAATATATATATATATATATATATATATATATATATATATATATATATATATACGATTTTCCGTGTTTTTCCGGGAAAGAACACTCATATCTTCGAAAATAAGCATTTTAGAAGGAAAAGTTTTGGACAAAAGTTGTTCAGCATTAAATTTTACATAGGAATTGACTATTGTGAATTCAATTTTCATCGAATTTTCCAAGCATAGGATGGGAAAACAATATATTTTCGAATAAGAACTATATATGAGAAAAAATTGCATTTGGCTGGTAAATATGGTATGATAATTTTATATCGTTACTGTAAATGATTATAATTAAGAATTTTCAAATATTTGCCCTAATTTTCCGGGTTAGGAAAATTTTCAATTTTTTTTTTCAATCTTAGTGTATGATATGTCGATTTTTAGGTTCTATAGAGCTCTGATAACGATTTTTCAGTTCATTTTGTCGTGGAAAGTCATTGAAAACGTACATTCGGAAAATGGAAAACTTTTTTTTTTTTTGATTATGGCGTGTGACAGATCAATTCTTATGTTTTTCAGGGTTCGGAAAACGTTTTTTAGTTAATTTTGTCACGAAATTCAATTGTTTTCGTTAGTATGTAGAGCAATATGAAAAAACAAATTATATAGAATTGTAAAAAAAAATAAAAAAATTCTTGATCACCCGCGCGTTCAAAATTATCGATCGAGCACCACTGCGTTAAATCCTCCGATGCGCTGGACTATGTATGTAGCAATGAATTTGTGCGCAAGCGTTCAATCATATGATGCCCAAAATAACGCCACATGTGCTCTGTAATTGTATACGTTAAACGTTATTATAAAATATTTACAGCTGAGCTGTTGTGTATTCCGTGTAAACAATTATTGTATTGATATATTTGATTAAAAAATCGTTTAAGTGAAAAACAATTTGATTCTAACAACCTCGTTTTTGAATTGTTTAAATTAAAATTTTCTGATATATATTTTCAATGATTTTTCACGATGAAACAAAGTAAACAAACATTTTCAGAACCCTGAAAAATATAAGAATTGATCTGTCACACGCCATAATCCAATTCCATTTTCCAAATGTACATTTTCAATGACTTTTCACTACAAACTGAACTGAAAAATCGTTATCGCAGCTCTATAAAACCTAAAAATCGACATATCATATACCAAGATTGAAAAAAAAAAAATTTCCTATCCCGGAAAATTAAGACAAATTTCGGAAAATTCTTAATTATAATCATTTACAGTAACGATATATACCACAATATAAAATTATCATACCATATTTACCAGCCAAATGCAATTTTTTCTCATTATAGTTCTTATTCGAAAATATTTTGTTTTCCCATCCAATGCTTGAAAAATTCGATGAAAATCAAATTCAGAATAGTCAATTACTATGTAAAATTTGATGCTGAACAACTTTTGTTGGAAGCTTTTCCTTCTAAAATGCTTATTTTCGGAAATATAAGTGTTCTTTCCCGGAAAAACACGGAAAATCGTATATATATATATATATATATATATAAATCGTATATATATATATATATATATATATATATATATATATATATATATATATATATATATATATATATATATATATATATATATATATATATATATATATATATATATATATATATATATATATAAATTAAGACATTTTCCCTCATTGGAGGTTTTCAGCCACTATTTTTTTCGTAATCTACGGAAAATTTCCTAACTTTCCGTATTTTCAAACCTTAAGTCGGAAAAAAAAGTACGACCAATCCATAAAATGACTGTACTATTATGATAATAATCAAACTAATAGGAAAAGTCATGAATCGATCGGAAATGTGGAAGAAGCTCAAGAATGAATTCATTAGATAGCTAAAAATCGATTAGTCCCGTCCATACACGAATCACAACGAGTGATGCCGCGAAATGAGATGAGATAAAGGGTCTATCTCGTCTCGCCTCGATTTATAGATAAATTTCCTTAACTCGTCTCGACGAGTCAAAAAATAGCTGAAATTGCACACGTAGCTATGTTTGCTAATAGAAGCTGAATACGCATCGTTCCGGTTATACCTAAGTTCACATCACTATATTCTCTGTTCAGTTATTACTATTACTTATTACTACTATCACCAAAGTGAGATTGAATCAAGTATCGCACGTAATAGTTTTATAACCCTGCCTAGCAACACAGATAATACTGAACATTTACTGTTACATCTACGCCATTTAGGACTCATGGAACACATGAAGAATGCCAAAAATGTAGTAATCAAAAACTTTAACAAACTTGATGAATTTTTCAAGAAACTATATAACAGTAATTGTCATATCATATATTCATATTTGATAGTCATATTAACAGTGTATTTGATACTTTAGGATTTGAATTTCGCACCGTTTGCTTTGTGTGAAAGATGAAATTTTACATCATCACAGTTGATAACTCCAAGCTTTGTGAATGCCATAGTCTGGTGAAACAACTTGTCAGCATTAATTATTTCAAATTAAATGTTACAAGTTTTTGTATAAATTTGATTTTTATTCTCCAACTTCAGAAGGTTCAATCATCAGTGTCAATGTTCTGGTTTTCCAAGCGATTGGTTATATCGTAAATAACTATTAACTGTCGCAAAGTTTTTAAATCAACACTAAACAATCGATGAGATCATGTAATCATTATAACTACGTTAATCAACTATAGGTTCGCTTCAGATTTACCCGCCATTCTTTACGTCATTCAAGAAGGCAGACGGGATGGTTACTTTAGCGAAATCCCCAAACCATATCCTTTTCAAAAAGGAGTTAATAATTTTTGTGCGATAAGCCGTTGTCAAGATATAGCGACTTCCGGTAGAACAGGAAAAACGCTGTATCTCGAAAACGAGAGGTGTAGAAAATTATTTGAGGAAACTTTGTAGGGGAAAATTTTTCAGCTTCTCAATTCTATTAACTCTTCTAATCACATTTTCACACGTTATGCAAAATAAATCGTTTTAAGAAACACGATTACACTACTTGAGTATATAAATTCATGAAATTTGTACTCTACGTCATTTTTAATATCCAAACATAGCTCTCCGCAAGCGCTTCATAACAAAATTTCCAGATGATTCTGTAGAACGAAAATGTGAAGGCAGGCCGCGGGGTCAGGTAGCAGATTGGTAGAAGCATCGATCTTCCAATCACCGATCTCCGGGCGCGGGTTCGAATCTCAACGACGGCGGAACTTTTCCAATGGCCTGAGAAAATGATGAGGAAAGATACAATGAGCCGTTATAGAGACTGCCTTGGTTGCAGCATCAAGCCTACCACACGAGGTAGAGTGTTTAGTGGGTATATCAGGGTAATTAATTCGGACTCGGGAACTGACACACTACTTTAGGGGATGCTACAGGACCATAAGGTGCCCATAAGGGGTTTCTACCACCACCCACTGAAAAACGTATAGGTCTAAGTATCATCGAGACTGCCCTGCATGCAAAGATTTTGAGAGACACACCATGCTTTTTGAAGGACGATAGTAATACTGACTGCTTGAAAGAAAATACTGTAAACTAAACCTTCATGCTTTGCATGTACGAACCATGAACCAATTCTTTGCATGTAGTTCAATATCGCATTTTTTTTGTATACAATTCACAATGCTTACAATTATTTTTTTCATCATCACCATCTAACATAAATGACCATATGGTCCTTCATTCAGCATATGCTTGAGGCAACTGAAACAGTGTCAGCCTAAAGTCTGCCCTGAAGATGCCAACTGTAATGGTTGGCAAAATGTCGGCTTCAAGTAGTGCTATTATGACGCTTAAGCCAAGAATTTTCAAGATTAGCTATCCGTGAAAGTCTACTATTCAAGACATAGCAATGCATCTTGATATCGTTGTTTATCGAGGACATTAGTTTTGTCAGTATTATTGTATAATGATGCTAAATTCATGATAAGAAGTGAATATTGTTCGAAGGCACTAAATATTTTGTAAAAGTAGTATCAATTTATTTCGTAATTTCAAAATTCCTAAATCCCCAATTCGTCATTATAAAAGATGGTTGATAAATTAAAAATTGAAATAATGGAACCTCTGTAATTATAGTTCTTGGAAGGATCGAATCAGAGTAAAACTAGTCCTTTTAAAAGTACCATAGTGATATCTCGTTTGAATGATGTGAATTCTGGCATCACGTCGAGCGTTGCTTTCACCATATTCTTAACCGTACACATAAACTGACAGAGCAATTATATTTGGAGTGAAATTTATGTTAACCGATAAATCTAAATGAAGAACTGTATGATCCTGTGGCTACTTAATATCCAAGAACAATATAATACCTCCGCTGCACCACCCGTTTTCTCATAAGTTGACAATTGTCATTGTCATTCGGCAATACATCAATAACGCATTCACAAGTGTTGATAATTTCCCTCTTCCCATACATAAATTTGGCAATACGCACCCTGGTAATATACGCACCGTGGTAGAGATAAAATATAGGCGAGACAAGACGAGATAAGGCGAGACGAGACGCCACATTTGTCTCGTCTTGTCTGTATCATTAATCTTAATATTTTCATTCACCTTTTCTTCAAGCTACTCTAAATATTTGAAACTTGATGATATGATGATATACGTTTGTCACCAACGCTCTTGTCTCTCATTATCCATTCAAACATGGAATCTCATTAGATAACTAGTAATAAATCAGATAGAAATCCTGTATTTATGTAGAAGGACTATTAGTATAACTTCATTTCCTGACCAAGCCAAAATCAAAATGCATCTATAAGTATATGTCTCGAAATAAAATAAATAATTATCGATAATGGAAGCCGTTAGTTATGATAATTTGTCATGTTGATATATTAAAACACTTATTACTTTGCTTTTTATCATTTATATCACAGGAACACTATCGTCGAAACTATAGTCATGTTAGTGTTTCCATAATATAAGTGCTAAAAACAAATGGAGTAATAAGTATTTTATTATTTCACTGCATGACTTGGACTACCTTGATCACGAAGAAGTTTCTACATATTATACATACGTTCTACTTGTTAAATCAGTCTCACTGTAATACGGGTTATGTACAGGTTATTTCCAATATTCCAAAATCATATTCAGAAAATTAAAGTTTGATGTAAGATTAAAATATCTAAAGCAATGTAATAAGAACTCATTGGGGTTAGCCACATGTTTTCTGGTTCTCACCAATAACACATTTTATCGTGGGAAATATTAAAGGAATTTCTTAAATAAACACAAAAATTAGTTTCACACTCTTTTCAACGTGGGTGATATGTTACCATAGCCGAGAAGCAGTAAATTCAAAAATGTATTTTAAAGAAGCTATCAATCTGCCAACATTGATAACGGAGATAGGACGAGAAACTAATGGTTTGCTATATGATAAACCTTTTGTGACCCTTCTGGAGATCATCGAAATTGTACTTAAATGTAGTCTTGATTAGTTGAAATAATATCTATATTCAAAACAGTTAGCAATATTTAGAAAAGGACAGATAAGTTTAGAAATCCCCACCCTAGAAACAGTCTGAGTGAAAGATCTTAAGAAAGATGAAAAGAATTATAAGTTATCTCACTGCTTATTGGTTTAACAATTCTTCCAAATTTACTAGCAATATTATTGGTACAAAAGTAAAACCAGGATCACTATAAGTAAAATCATTGGTTAAACAATCCTTCCCTAATTGAAAAAGGACGCATTATGAATATCAACAGAATGCGGAAAAACCTTCAGTTATATTTTCTAACTTGAATCAGACTTTTGAGAAATCACGTGAAACTTAGTCATTTTCAATTAAATTAATTCTGATAGATTATTCAGAGTGTTTCTTGGTAAGAGGGTATTTTCGCTAAAAATCAGAGTTCAGTTGTATTCAAGCTCGAGTTAATAATATATTTTAATCAGTTCGTAGCTTTTGAATTCCCTAAATTCATGCTAGTTGGGAAATCATTTTTAATAATTTTAGTTCAATTTTTCTTTAGTTTAGTTGATTTAGATTATCTAGGTGATTATATTTAACTTTAGGTTCGTTATTAGATTATTTTTATAAGCAATTTTTAAGATTAACAATAAAGTTAATTATAGTATTCTTTTTCATTATTTTTAATTATCATTTATATTCTTTCTTTATTATTAACATTATCTTTTAATTGTTGTTCATTAAATAGTTTATTGTTGTTGAGCTCGAGTTTCTCTGATTAAAACTAGCGTTTATCCCTTCACTTACCTTCCTGTGTTAAAATCTTAAGTGTCTTGTGAAAGAAAAGGGTAAGTGTCATGGTTCTCTAAATTAAATGGTCACACTGCAGATAGATAAATAAATGTTGATGAATAGGAATAATGTAAATTCTTTAAGTAAAGTTTCATAGAGTTTAATCAAGAGAGTGCCATGTTACATCACAAATACGAAAATTATCGAAACATCCTTACACCACAATGCCCAAAAGTTGCTGTAATGTAAGTCAATGAGGACAGATCGACATTCCTATGGTATAAGATAATTTCGTATTACACAATCAAAATCTTATATAATGTAGGTAATAATGAACACAAGATGAGAGATGATATCTCAGAACGGAACTCAAACTTGAGCTATTAATCTAGTTTTTGCATGAGTGAACATCGGTAAATGGCTCTCAATTTCAGAAAAAAAAATGAGTTCCCTTCAAAATCGAAGATTCAGACAGATTCATCATTAATTCAATATGGACACAACTCGGAGTTGATTAGTTTGGATGAGAGGTAAGAAATTCTCGGAAGAAAAACCTACATGGTCGTGAAAAATCATGTGAGTCTGCGGGGAGGAGGTAGACATTGAAATATTTCTTGAAAGCTTGGACGTTATAGGCTCATGAAAACACCTTACTAGGCAAAGAGTTCTACATCATCAATCGTTAAGAGAGCCCCGCTGGTCATTTTCATTTTATGTATGAACTACGTTATAAAGTTGCAAGTTAAAGTTCCATTGTTCATCTGAAGAAACCACTGGGTGGTGAAACGTGCATTCTCTTATTCATAATAAAAATTTATTTAGACATTTTTCTACAGTTCATTATTCAGTGTAGTGTTCATTTGTAATTCTACATCTTGGTCGTCCGATAGAAGTATGATAGAAAGAAGATCATAGTGTTTTCATATAAGGGATGTTGGATTTAAAGGGTTTCTAGACGTTCCGACATGTTGCCTAAACTTCTGAGGTGAAAACTAATAGTGGAATTGAATGTCTCAACTATGAGAGTGTATTATGACGGCATTATATCGGGATTGATGAGATCGACCAAATCCACAATTATTCCATTTCCACTTATAAAATTAGGAAAAATGTGAAAATTTCGAAAGGTTCATGTAACTGATGAAACTTGTTCTATGGGATGTCAGAAAGTTGTGGATACCAATTTCGGGTGCATTATCCCGTCAAAAGGGATTTTTATAGTGTATATTTCATATAAGGGATGGTGGATGCGAAGGACTTCTGGAAGCTCCGACATGTTACCTAAACTTCTGAGGTGAAAACTAATAGTGGAATCGAATTTCTCATCTATGAGAGTGAATTAAGACTGCATTATATCGGGATTGATGAGATCGACCAAATTCACAATTTTTCCATACTTCCACTTACGAAATTAGGGAAAATGTGAAAATTTCAAAAGGTCCATGTAACTGATGAAACTTGTTCTGTGGGATGTCAGAAATGCCAATTACGGGTGCATTATCCAGTTGAAAGGGATTTTTATAGTATATATGTATATACTATAAAGGATGGTGGATTTGAAGCTTTTCTGGAAGCTGCGACATGTTGCCCAAGCTTCTGATGTGAAAACTAATAGTAGATTCGAATTTCTCATCTATGAGAGTGTATTATGACGGCATCATATCGGGATCGATGAGATCGACCAAATTCACATTTTTTTATACTTACACCCCTTATGAAATCAGGAAGAATGCGAAAATTTTGAAAGGTTCATGTTACTGATGTGACTATTTTTATGAGATGTCAGAAGGTTGTGGATATCAATTTCGGGTGCATTATCCAGTTAAAAGTGATCTTTATAGTGTATTCATATGAGGGATGGTGGAAATAAGAGATTTATGGACGCTGCGTCATGTTGCCTAACTTGACAATGAACCGAACACCGAACAGCTTCAGCTGGTCTATCCCATGGTCGTACGTACAGGTCTGGGAACTCTATGTTTGACATGAGTCTCTTACATGTCGCCAAACTCGTAGTTCCTCGCTCAGTCACCAGCTAGCGCTTACATTATTAAGTAAAATAATTTTTCTCGTAACGCAATATTTACTATTCTGATTCGTGAGAGGAATAGAACTGTTACTCTTGTCAAAATGTATTACTCACCTTAATAATAACTTCCCCTTTTTCGTTATACATGCTCGCACACATAAAAGACCTCGTTGAAAAGATTTCCATCCGGAATCGCAAGCATCCACTTTTCTCGCATTTCCGCATCTTTCGGCACTTTAAAAACAGAAGTTTCTTGCTTTACACTTTTGTACCCCGTTTTGCATTTCGGCACAATGCACGGTTTCGTCATTTCTTTCTAAAAACGCCGGTATTCCTTGTGTTTATAAGTCAACAATGACAGTTGCCAGAGAACACGGCCGTATACGTGCCAGAGATCATCCCTCGACTCATGCCCACCCGTGACGTACTACGCGACAGGACGCATAGCGGACTTCTCACACAGGAAACAGCCTGGAGTTCCCAGACCTGTATATACGACCATGGTCTATCCCATAGTCAAAGTATATCAGGTCTGCCGGAGTCTCCCTTCTACTCTTTTTAAAATTTTAGTGCAATCTGATTGGTCGTTTATTTCGTTTATTTAATGTTATAGACAAGGACATAATATGATGTTGTTACGTGCCGGCAACGAGCTGATGACAGGAAAGCTTTGATTGGAGGAGCTGGGTGACGTCACCCAGCTCGAGAAACGATGGAAGGGAGGCTCCGGCAGACCTGGTATACTTTGACTATGGTCTATACTATCTACCGTGGATCTCTCGTGGTGGAATATCTTCTAATGAGCAGCGACCATGGCAATATCTATAGAAAACGGGGAGATTGCCTACTTCTCTACGATGTTCTAGAGATGTCAATGAATTCGTAAGACAAACAGCTGTGTTCGGAATAGAGTCGTAGAGCTTCAGCGTATGTTTGAGAACTTGTAATTAGTTTGTCATCAATTATTTCAACACTCGAAAGAGTGACAAGTTGTTGCCAGTCCAGAGTACTGATTGAACCTCACGTTACAAAAGACTGGTTTCAGTAAGTGAGGGAGACCGATGCCAAACTGCTGACACTGATAATAAAAGCACACGGACCGCTTAATTGCCACCTCCATGAAACTGATCTTAGCGACTCACTCTTGTGCAGGTGTTGCAAACGAGAAAACGGAAGAACAATGCAAATTCTATGCAGCTGCAAAACATTGAATCCCCTAGACGTAGATCACTCTCTGTAGATCTGGGCAACATTAGGGAAACTCAGAAACTATATCGGAGAACAGTGATAAAATTCTCTAAGTCACTATCTACTTACCTGAACCTTGACTGACCGCACACAAAGGCGCCTGGTGACCTCTCCACTGTCCCGCTAAGGGGAAAGAGATGTAGCCGTAGAGGAACCTCACCCCCTCATTAATTGAAACAATAATTCTCATTCAATAGCATGTTGAATAAGTACGAAATAATCTTATCCTCTAAATCTCCTTTCAAAGTAAAGAGGACCTCCCAGCTACCGAGTGGTCATCATCAGAGAAAACTACATTGAAGACCAAAATGTACTTGTTTGAATTCAATTTAGGATTAATAATGCAAACAATGGGTTGTCCTCAGCTGGAGATAAATCTGAATTGAATGAATGGCTTTTCGCTTATACATTTCTTGACAATGAAGTTATCAAAGATGACCACCATTTGGAATTCGACATGAACAGGAAACATACTCAAACGAGTAGATATATTGTCATGCGCCAGTTTTTTGGTAGAGCTGAATGTTTCTGAGTGAATATTGGTTTATGGGCGAGAGGCTGGCGTATCCCTGAGGATTCTTGTTTGATATAAGTGGAATGTAATTTGAACAACATTAGTAAAACTAACTCAATAAGATTTATTAAACCAAATTGACAGATAAAATAAAATATGACGCTATTTAAAAGAGTACAGCAAATTTTGTAATACATAAATCGATTAATAATATACAATGGTGAATAATTTCAAAACTGGTTCAGTCAATTTACAGACATGATGATAAATAATTTTGAAATCAGTTCAATTCATTCATTAGCTTTCCATTATATGTGAATGAAAAAACATTACTTACATTATTCAAATCGATGCGAAAACACGCAAGAATGAAGTTCGAATATCCTACTTTTCCTCTGCCGATGGCTTATATAGACTTCATTGATGAAATCCAGCAATTTAGGATTCACACGGTAAATGAACTTGTCCGTTAGAATAATGAACCCTGATGCTGACATCACAGTTTTACTTATGATTTGCAATATAAAAGTATGTGAGAATGATATTAACACCGACTGACAGGAAAGGGTTTAGAGAAACTGTCATAATCAGATAATTCATCGAAATATAATATCTGAGAGATTGTAATAGAAAAAAATTGATCTACAATATTGAAAAAGAATACAGATTGGTAATATTTGAATTCGGTAAAAATGGAAACATGACAATATTCCAACAACGAAGTTGAGAAACTGCAGCAAATAGCGAGAGACAATCATAAATTAATTAATTTTCAACCAAGAACGTAAAATAGATCGCAATGAACTAAGCAAATCAGAGTCATTACTTCCAAATAATTCAAGGAAATTCATAACTTTCCCTTTTCATCCATTAGTAATCAATAAATTCCATAATAAAGTTTTCCAAATTTGCGATAAAACCCGTTTATAGGTGCAAGAATGAACTAAAAAACCGTTTAGTTTTGATAAAGTTCTCGATTTCGGCAAATCTGGAAGTTACAAAATTAATTGTGAGTCTTGTTGAAAATGCTATATGAGTTAAACTATAAGGAACATTTCAACTTTTTATGAAGAACTTTCTGCCCATATGAAGAAGGATAATGGAAAATCAGCATTAGCAGAACATATCTTAAATACAGGGCCCACCAATTCTCGAAAAAGTTCTGCAGTTTTAAACCACAGTACGAACAAATATCTGAGTAATTTAGAAGAGATGGTAATATATCAACGAAAAAGAAATTTATTGACTTCAGATTTATCTCCAGGGGAGGCTAACCCCTTGTTTCCATTATTAACCCCAAATAGTGTTGAATTTAGTTCACTCTGATGATCATGATGTAGAATTATTTCCTAAAGTTCATTTCAATGTATGCGTTAGTTGTTAAAATTAAATCGTGTGGACTATTGTTCTTGTGTTCATTCAATCAGTGTATAGGATAGCAGGTGTGTAGTATTGTAAGACGTTGATTTCAACAACGACTTAACAACAAGTTTTCCCTTCTTTACAACATTAAAGAGATTTATTTCTCCACAGAACGCCGTTTATAAAACACGATTAACTAATAAATACTTCTACTGGCGTTATCTGAAAAACAGAAAGCTGAACATGTAAAAAGTACTAGTTTAGCAGGACAACAGTAATATTTTTTCGAAAAGACTAGATATCAAATCTATTTTCTTTAAATTCAATCATTATTCGGACATAGAAATGTCATATATGTTATACACTATTTTTTGTATATTTCGTTTTGTCCGGTCTTCAAAGAAACTATAGTTTTGTTTTGTGATTCAAAGGAGTATTTTATTTTATACGAAATTAGTCACAAAAGTGAACGATATGAAATAAGTCGATTTTTGCTATTGGTTGTGGTGTCTTATGAGAAACATAATAGGAAAAGTTTTCTCATATAGGTATCAATCATCTATTTGCCATATGACTATCGAATTTTCTCGTGAAACACATCCTATATTTGTACTATAGCCTTTCGATTATCCCTAATCCTTTTATTCTGAGTCACTCCATCATCATGAAATTCATATTGATGAGTTCTGCTCTATACAGGAAAGATATTTTAGGAAGTTAATTTCGAAAACATAATTGAACGGTTATCTCAAATTATCATGGATTCCAGGATAGTGAATTGAAATTATCGTCGATTATTGAGATTAACATTTGGATCATTTTGCCAATTTGGCACCTCTGAGAATGCTGGGTAATTCGTACAATAATAATATCGAATTGTAAGACGTGAAAAGGAATAATCTGCTATAACATTTTCTGAATCACGAGAACGAAGGAAATAAAACGAATAAGAACGAAGAAAAATAGCATACATACACTTTCCAAACTATCTCCTTCTCTACAGTGAGTTGGTAGCATTGAAATAACTTCCGAAGGGAGTTCAATTTAGTGAAGTGATAGCTTGTATAAAGAAGCTTGGCTATTGCATTTTTGTCAACTAATCTAACGCCAAAACGCAAAATCGATTCTGGAAGAATCTAAAAGTTTCTTGGCTACATCATTCTGCATTATGCTAACAACTAACATTATTAGAGAAACGACATATATATACAGAAATTTTGTAAAGACTTTCCAACAAGAAGAGTTGGAATGATTCTAGTACAGATCGTACAGTAGCGTCAAGAACATGTAGTTCCAAGCAGGCGTTTTGCTCTCCTCATAGGGCTCATCAGTAAAACGATCTTCATGGAACGATCATGTGAGGTCCATTACGGAAACCGCTTCACAAGAATTTGGTTTTCTATTCTGTGACAAGAGCTACTTTACATCCCAGCAGCTCCTCATAATCTACAAAGTATAGAATCGACCTGTCCTGGAGCACTCTCGGGAGAGAATCTACTAGGCCGGAGAGAAACTGGCGGTAGATTCAGCAAGCAACACCTCTTCGCGGTTCTCGAGACAAGTAACCCTTCGGGGACCGCCTAAAGTAGTCCCGCCGGGGGCGAAAAAGCTGCCTGTGCGTGGTTATTATGCTGCACCACATGGCTTTACTCATAAAGTCCGGTGTTTGTGCTTCTTATCCCAGATTTCTGGGCAATTGATTCGCGGCCAGGGCAACAAATGTAGAAGACCGATGATAAGAGGTCGACGGCGACTCGTCAAACGGGAGCTGTTATAAATTATAACACTAACACGAGTAGACAGGGGGAGAGGGGCCCAGATGGTTCATAAGACCGTCTCCTCTCCAATTAAGGCGTTGGTCTCTGTCGGGCAGTTGCGTGCTGTTTATGTTAGGGGAGGGCAAGTCACAAACAGGTCTAGAGTCCACTGGACGGGCAGGCCTGGGGGGGACCGAGGTCCTACCCCACAGTTATCAACGTGTCCTGGAGCACTGTTCACATGTTTCGAATTAGGCCCCCAAACATACGCTGAAGCTCTTGGTTTCCACCCAGGAGAGAGCGATTCGTCTGATTGATGATGTCACACTTACGAGTTCATAACCCTCTCTAGAACATCGTAGAAATGTGGTAGAACTCTCGTTTTTCTATAGATATTTCCGTGGTCGGTGTTCATCAGAAATCTTGTCTGTTGTTCCAATACGAGAGATTCCAGATAGGCGAACCAGACGTGCTTCACCTCTCCATTGTCAAGCTCGAAATCTGCCGAACTTAATCTTACAGACTCCATTTCCTTATTAAACAGCGAATTTATGGAATTTTTTACCTAGCGAGGTCTTTCTCTTCCACCGCTGGTTCACACAATGTTTTTGAACATTATAAAAAAGTGGTAAACAGTCACGAGGTAAAAATACCAAAAAATCTCACGCATCCACGAATCATGAGTTCTCTTACAAGAATTGGAATGACGATGATTTTATTGTAGGAAGATTTCGCCCATTATTTTTCGTAGATCACTCACAGATATATTGGTGGAAACCTAATCATATTGAGTTCTTCTTCCACTGGCAAATGCCACTCACTGAACTGATTCGCTGCCTCGAAACATAGCAGATATGTTCATCATGCACCCGCTGAGAACGGATTATTCAGCAGCTAATATTAGGCGAGGGAATAAAGCATAAAAGGTCGAAAAAGAAATCGGATGCACCGATTTTGATAATCCTTTTTTTAATCAATTCCGGAAGTCAATTAGAAAAAATGTTATAATTTTTTTTTCTAATGTGTATTTTAGCATTTCTACAGAGGAAAATGCATCTCTTTGAATAATGCACTTTCAGGACATACCTTATATTAAAAATCTTGAGAAAAATTTCCAAATATAGCCAACATTTCTCACTCGGGAGTTATTGGGGTCGCTGAACACGATTCCGGGGTAAGATTTGAAGTACGACGAACCTGAGGCTTGAGACTTCCTGGTACTATCGTCGTCTCCAGGTAATTCGCAGAAATACTTTCTGCAGAGGAATAAAACCTGTTAGGGAGGTTCTCTTGAGCATACGGGTCATGACCATGATACTGAATAGTCACTTTGTGCTTAGGATACCCTTATGACCTAGGTCATATCCATGGAATGATTTTTAATATGCTTTGAAATGCAATCAAATTCGTATCGCGGGGTTTTCGGGACCGCCGAATGCGATTCCGTGGCTAGATTCGATCTACGATAATAACATTTTCGACATTAGAATAGAAAATATTCCAATATTACTTTTTTCGCATTAGAAAAATTCAGTTAAAGTTTCATTGTAGAGCAAACGGTATTTTTCCGTTCTTTGTTGTCGATATCACAGATCTGTTCACCAGATGCTTGGTCCGAACTCCAGAAAAGTTATGAGCTACCCGAAAAACCCAGGAGAGATGAATTTGTTTTCATTTCAGAGCATATTAAAAAACAATCCATGGAGATGACCTAGGTCATCAGAGTATCGTGAACACCAGGTGACTATTCAAGTTCATGGTCACAAGCGGCAACCTTGAAAGAACCTCCCTCACAAGTTTCATCCCATTCCAAAAAATAATTTCACGAATTAACTGGAGACAACGATAGTACCAAGATGTCCTGAGCCCCAGGTGCGTCGTTGCTAAAATCTGACACCGGAATCGTGTTCAGCGGTCCCTAAAACCACGGATAGACGAATTTGGTTGCATTTCAGAGCATATTAAAAATCAGTCCATGAAGATGATCAGAATATCTTGAGCACCAGGTGACTATTGAGTGTCATGGTCATGAGCCGTATGCTCAAGAGAACCTCCATAACAGGTTCCATTTCTTTGCAGAAGGTATTTCTGCGAATTCCCTGGAGACGTCGACAGTACCAGGATGTCCTGAGCCCCAGGTGCCTCGTAGTTCAAATCTGGCAACGGAATCGTCTACAGCGACCCCAAAAACCCCCGTGGGAGATATTTTGGGTATATGACATTTTTAATATTATCCCCTGAAAGTGCATTCAAAGAGATGAATTTTGTTCTGTAGAAATGCTAACATGCATATTAGAAGAATAAAAATTGGTAACATTTTTCCTTATGACTTCTTGAATCGATTAAGAAAAAATTATCAAAATCGGTTCATTCGATTTTTTTTTACCTTGGCCTTTTTTGTGATTCATTTCCTCGACTGATCAGGTAAAATTTATGACAGACAGATCCATAAATTAATGTATCATTATCACAGCTCAAACTTTTATGAAAGATAACACATAACCTCCCAACCAGACAGCTGATAAATTGACAGTAACATAATGTCCGTCACATACCACTCCATGTCATAGACTCAAATAAAATATCACATGAATATATAATATAATTTCATGTCTTTCCATACATTGTTCTGTTTCTACTCTTCATAAACCAATATTGGTAGCGTCGGTTTTGGCGATGCTTTTTTCTACGGGAATTGTTATTTTTTTGGGCGTATTATGTGAACAATAGCCGGTAATCAATTCGTAATTTCTCTAAATTAGCAATAAAACCAGTTTCTAGATGCAAGGACAAGGTAAAAACCGGTTTAGGCAATAAGTTCCATAAAGTTTCCGATTTCGAGAAATTTGGGTCAAACTAGAAGGAACATTCTAACTCATTATAAATAACATTTTACCCAAATTAGGAGAAATAATAGTGAACATCCCCATAAGCGGAAAATATTTCAAATAAGGTCAAACCATTTCTCAAGAAAGTTTATCAGTTTCAAAAGTACGAAAACATATCTTGGTAATTTAGAACGAATGAAAATGTAAAAGCGAGAGAGCAATTAATTGAATTCAGATTTATCTCCAGCAGAGGGTAATTCCTCATTTGCAGCACTAAACTAGAATACTATTTCAACAGGTACATTATGTTTCCTGATTTAGTTTCCGTACTCTGATGATGGTTACATGATAGCTGGAAGGATCTTAGTACTTTATTAGTATTTTATGTGTATAAGGGCGATTATGTCACTCTTATCAAAAATGTGACTAAGACTAATGTATTTCTTTTGAAGATGACACGCTAGTGTCTATACTATGATCACGATTTGCTTCTATAATATTCGTGATGAAAACAGAGTAAGAGTGTTTTATTTTATACTATCAATATGATAAATTATCACAGAGTAATGGCTTTCACCATTGAATTATTGAAAATGCCTTTACATTGGAATATGTAGACACACCGAATATTTGCCATCTCTTCAATGTTTATCTAAGAATGTGGCTGCTTCGTTGAGAAGCATTGGGAAGATTTTTTTCATATTCAGGGAAATAACTTGTTGCACCTCGTTGTAAACATATTCTCTTACAAGCTCAAACTGCAGAAACTCCGATTTGTGAAAGTACGAAAAATACATCAATTAGAGTATTCTGCAATACTTAAGGAATCTCAGTTACAGGAGTTTTAGAAACACAGTAGAATCACTTCTTATAGAAAAATGTTATAACCTCAAATCGGAGTATTTTATTCCTAACTATGATAAGCCATATTGTGTTATTTCCTCACAATATCCTATTCAGATGTACATGTATTATTATTATTTTTGAATTGAATTGAAAAATTCATTTGTTAATTTTTACTTAATGTGCATACGCTGAACATTTTGTATACCTATCGGTCATGAAGCCTTCTAAACCATTTTTTCCTTGGTCTCATGAATAGAGATTATTTATTATTATGAATGAACATGAGGGATATTCATAGTCAAACATGAACGATTAACCAAAAGTGGAGTTGCATTCTGAATATAGAGATACATGGCCGGGATTGAATAATTAAAATAGGATAACAGAGTGAAGTTACTGAGAAAATTAGAAATTTTAATGCAAAGATATCTTAGTCAAGTACAATTGAGTGGATTAACATCGAAATGAATGCAGTAATACAAGTGTATAATTGATCGGTTATGAATTCAATGTCGTTATTCTTTAAACCTTCAAAATCTTCCACATATTCGAGGGTTTCTAGCTCGAAACCTCTGCTCTGATTATGCAAAATGATTAATCCATATGAGTTAGGAAAAGTATGTCCTGGTAAATTATGATTGGAGATAGATGGAAATGGCGAAAGAAAAAGTTCGAAAATGTGTATCTAATTTGTATATTACGGCTTGATCCACCAACGTAATTGTTATCACACAGGTTATTCCATATACTGCAGGCTCATTAAACTTATTCGTTACATGAGACAATTTATTCCTGGATTTGAAGCTAGCTCTGTGATTTTTTTCAATTATAGAACCAACGTATATTAGAGAAACATACTAAAGAAACTACTTGAGTAAGTTCGTCTATCAATCAATTTGGATATAATTTCAGATTGAAATTCATCGTTAATCACGTTGAATTTTAATTTCAGTTTTCAGAGGAGACAGGGGATGTGAAAAGGCTCTAAGTATAAATTATAGAATAATAAGGAAATATTTTATGAATTTTGGATTCAATTTTGAGTGTTTCAATAAATGGGAAGTCATATTCTCAGAACTCAACTCATCCGTTGAAGGCCAAGTTTCAATCAGTCTGAACATCAATCTAAAATATTATGAAAGTCTGATAAAATAATTCTACATATTACGTTATCTCAAGTTTCTAAGGATAATACCAACTCAAATGATTTGTGAACGCCATCAAAATCAATTGTTCCGCTGCAGGAGTACTGACCTATATGAACATAAAACCACATTCCGGCTGTTCATTTCATCCCCAGGAAAGACAACAGGAAACGACTGGACCTTGCCTGGCACATCCGCCATTTCACTTCGGAATGGTCTTGGTTGTTTGTTAAATTGTGACAGTCGGTTCAGTTTCAGTGAAACAAAATTAATTGCGTATAACTACTTCAGTCCAATCGTTACAAATTATTATTCTAGAATGTGCTCAAGTACATCGACAATTTTCATTGGTACGCTAATAGAAAAAAGGGTTAAGGTGAACTTGATCTATTCTTGAAGCTCACACATTTGAAAATAGTATATTAAAGAACGAGTTTCCTAAGACTCGTCTCAAAGCACGAACTCAAGTTTAAAAAACGAGTGGCGAAGCCACGAGTTTTTTTAAAGAATGAGTGCTTCAAGGTCTTAGGAAACGAGTTGTTTATACTATTTTTCGTAATTTGCCCTTTTTATGCCGTTTTTAAACAAAAATGTTTAATTTAGTCCATTTAGGGATTTTTATGGTGGTTGGTAACATCTTAATTTTGAAAGTGAAAATTTGATTTAGTGGTTCTGTGATCGCTTTTTGTTTTATCAAAATTCTGTCACTAACCATGAATATGGAAGACAGCCTTACATGTACGCCCCCTGAAATACGTGAAATTGCCCAAAATACCATGGGTAATTTGCTACCGGATAAATCCCGAATAGAATATAAGAAACAATACGATAAGTTTGAAACATGGTGCAACGAAAATAAAATTCAAGGCATCTCGGAGAACGTTTTATTAGGGTACTTTGAACTACAACGCAGGAAGTATAAGGCCTCTACGTTATGGACAATTTATTCCATGTTGAGGTCGTGCTTAAGCCTATATAAGAATGTTGACATATCGAAATATAATAAGCTGCAGGCTTTTCTTAAACGGGCATCGCAACATTATACACCGCGAAAATCAAAAATTTTAGAAGAGGAAGACATTCGTAAATTTATAACAGTCGCAGATGATAAAACGTACCTAGCAATGAAAGTAAGTTCCCATTCTTGTAGCTTCAAATTCAACAACAATATTTATTTTAGATTATCTTGATAATGGGTTATAATGGGGCATGCAGACGTGAGGAATTAACCAATATCTCTATTGATGATATCCAATATAAACTGATTCCATCATTGTCGTTATACTTAAAACAAAAAATTGTGTACCCAGAACATTCGTTGTGACAGATGAAAATTGGATTAACCTAATTAAGAAATATGCCACAAATTAATGTAAATTCGGCCAGAAACAACACTGTTTCAGATAACGAAAACAGAACAAAATTTGACCAAAACACATGGGTTGACTGTAAATTCTGAAGATACGTCCACTGTCCATGTCAACATATATAATCACTGTAGTTTCAATCAACCAATGTAAAATTAAGAGTTTGTCTTCGTTAGCAATAAAACATTTATTATTTACGTTGTTGATTGTTAATTATTCTTCTTCAGTTCTGGACTTTGGTCAATGGTTAATAACCTCAAAACACAGTGTGGTGGAAAGTTGATGGCAGCCTGCAGCTCACCGTGGCGCGTTCATTCAAATAATTTAATTACTGTGTATAAATAAAGCTAAATTATAAACTTTAATATTATTTATTGCGAACGTATTACACATTATAAAATTGTTTGATCTTCCACAATGTTCTGCCATGAATTCCATTTCTATAAAACCATTGTTTCCGTAATTTTAGTTTCGTCTCTACTGGAAAGAGCAATAACACTAGAAAACGACTATTAGTACAAATATCTAAACCATATTGTGTATTAGCTGAAATCAATTTTTCCACTGGACACGTCGGCGGCTTTCTCTTCTTGAGTTGTTTACGCTCGACACTGTCATTTAAACTGACATAATGATGACAAGATAATTCCGCATCAAGCTCGCCAACCTAAAAATTTTCGTAAAAAGTTCGGTGCTTTTTTGGATATTAAGACACGGCGAGTGATGACGTTGCGTTCGTTAATGGGTCAATTAGAAAATCCAAATGGAGACAAATTACAAAAAATTATTTAGATTTTGAGACTAATATTTCCCAGTTTTTGACAATGGTTCAATGATATTATTGGATGAGAATACATTTTTCGAAGGAAATTTTCTTTTTTCATGCAATGTTCGGGCACGTCTTTCTCTGAGAAATCCAAGATTGTGTTGTAGTAGAACATTAGGAAAAGCCGTCCTTTTGTAAAAGGAGGGGAGTTTCATAAGTGGTTTGCATTTTATCTTCACTGATGATTTTTGGCAAATATGCATGAACGCAAGACAAGTTTAACTTGCATGAATGAAGATTTGTTTAAAGATTATATATAATTTTCATTGCAGCCAGACCCTCAGAACCAGCTAATACCCGTAGAAATAGTTAAGGCGTCAGCTCTGCTGCTGCAATAACATTTCCCAAGTTGATGCTTATTTCAGATGAGTAGAAACAGCTGAAGGCGTGTGAAGATGTAGAATTATACTCCACGTCATGTTAAAGTTTATTTGATTTGACGAGTGTATTTATGTTATGTGTGTCACAGACATTGTCATGTATTGTGATTATTAGCCATTAATCTATGGACTAGCTGTCATGTAAATTGTACATGATTTCATCTGTCAAAAACGTCTAAATATCTCTGATTACTTTTACCCCGTTTGAGATTGAGTTTGAAAAAATCAGTCCCTAGCGGGTCTCTATGCCGTATAAGAAACTCAGATGCTAAATTTCAAGTCGGTCAAATCAAAGCAGTAACCGGTTTCTCTTCAGAACTGACATTCAAAATCAAGTTGTTTATTTTCAGAATTGATGACGTTTCTTTAGAAGCCGTGATTTTTCCAGGGAAAACGTAGCGTCTTGGACATGCTTCCACTGAAGGAATTGACAAGAATATTCACAACCTCTTACCGGTAAGCACCGAAAAATCAAAATCATTCATATGGAGACAGTTCCAGGAATGTTGCCTTGAAGAAACTCAGCTGGAGAAAGTCGAACCATTTAAAAAAATCGAGCAATCAGTATGTTCAAAAAAATTACTCCTCTTATGAAGAGTGTCGTTAAATCTTTGTGGAATATAATAACTTGATTAACTGGAATATAATAGTGATTTCGGTATTATTATAGACCCATTCAGTGAGATAAGATTCAAGTGTGCAAGAGACGTCAGAGATGCCTAAAGTGGTACTTACATCCCGTAAAACGGAAAATGAGTTGAACGGTTCACTTCTGAAGGGCTTCTAAAAATACCTAAATTGTACGATGAAGATAACGTTGTTAATACCCTCGAGAGATTTCCAAAAGGCCAATTTAATGACGTCACTTCATTGAGACCTCACCAGACATTCGTCTGTTAGGAAGATCCAAGCACATGAAAGGCTCAGTGATGTATCTTGGAGTTATCCTCGATGCTAAGCTGAGTTGGAAAATGCACTTTGAAACCTGGGAAAAAAGGCCGTTGAATCCTTATGGGCATGCAGGAGAGCCTTCGGAAACACATGGGGTGTTCCCGTTACCCCCACGCAGGCAAGTCATTGGGCCTTGTCCAGGGCTATGGAGGTTCAGGAGGGGATCGTCTCTTTACAGCTCTATATCAAAACAGTGGCCCCGGGTACGGTGTATCAGCTGGCTGGTCTGGGCCAGTGGGCTAGTGCGTCTGTACCTCGCGGTCATGACAAAATTCATTTGGGATTGAGCAATCGAAAACTGCCCGATCCTCCGACTGACGCAGAATGTGATAGCGCCTGCTGTCAATTTTCAAACACCAAACGTCCTCATAACACATAGGGTGGACTGGGAGAACAAGGACTATAGGCCGCTTCCGCCAGGGAGACTCTTGTGGTTTATCTAGATATAGAGATATAAAGCAGCCGGAGTCTACTCGTGTACACCCAGAAGAGAGATTTCAGGTGCTTAAGCAACCGTTTTTCAGGCTGAAGTCTGTGCAGTACGGAACTGTGCCATGGGAAACCTGAGATTGAACTATCAAGATAGGCGGATTCATATCTGCACTAACAGCCGAGCGGCTCTGAGCGCACTTCGGACCCACAGAGTGATCTAGAAGGAACAAACTACAGCTAATGTGGGTATCCACCCAATCTGGTGTGAAGGGAAACGAATTGGCCGATGAACTGGCCAAACGGGTCTCTCGGTTTGCCGTGGTGCTCTTGGCATGAGGCAAGCGAAGCTCTTTGTTAGGGGGTTCTCGCATAAACTCTCTAAAGTAGTAGGGACTCTCTATGAGCAGGAGAATCCTAAAACTGGTGACAGGACTCTTCACAGGACACTGCCATCTGATTACGCATATACACACAATGGGCTTTGTTGAAAACTCAACTTGTAGTATATGTGGAGATGCGGATGATACTGCGTCTCACATCCTAGCAGAATGTCCAGCACTGCCTTCTCTTTGACTACAACACCTCAGCAGCACACATATGATGCTTGAGGCCATAAGAGATATCGATCCATGCAAAATCTCAACCTTCGGCACTGCCTTAGGCCTGCTGGACTGATTCTTGTATCAAGGGGCACACAATGGACCCAATTAAGCGGTCTTAGTGCTCCGGACTTGTCCCCTCCCGTTCTGATTGATTGACGTCACTTCATATAATGAGAATTTCGGATATTTCTGGAGATCAAATGCGTGTGATATATATTTATAGCCGGAAAAACACTGCTATCGTCATGGTTTGAGAAAATACTCAATTAGATTTGAAAAACTGAGGATCGGTGTCCAAATACGACTTGTAAGTGGGCTACTATGTCCTTAACAATACTGTTCCTATTTCCACCCCTTTAGACTGATTCGCATAATTTCGTCCCCACAGTTTTACAACACGCTCATAGATCATCCCAAAAGCTGTGATCAATTGATCAGTGACATCGCTAACTCAGGAACTGGAAATTGAAGGCAAGTGATCAAAAACAGATAAAAATGTGTTATTATATATAAATTTTCGGGAAATAGTTCACACTAATACATATGCTTATTCTTTTCGTCTTCACGTACGTTTCAGTCATCATCAGAAGACGTATCAATTTCTAAGACGGGATTTCTCAAAACTAATTGTACCAGCACAAAGCGTCCTTATCGCATCAATTGAAATTTAAAATGCCCACGTCGTCGAAACGACCAAAAATACGAGTAGTCGAAATTATAACACATAAATGTTTTAAGTATATGAATATGTATCAAGAATCCACTGCTTAGCTATTTTTATAGACTACCTAGTCATTTCAAACAATGTTTGAATACGACTGAGAGCAGAAAATTGAACCCTCAAGTATTCATTCTCGAACCAGATGTTAAAGATTTATGAAGTAACAGAAAAAAGTTGTCAGACCTTATTACAAATATTGCTATTCGAGCATACTTATAACTTCATGATGACGCATGTAGGAATTCGCAAGAGCTTTAATCAATTAAATCAGTATCGATCTGACTTAATGATTGAACGTTCGTTCTATGATTGACAGACTTGGAGTCACTCTAGAATATACAGCGTGATCATTTAAGGGCGGCTCTCGGCCACATCTCAGAAACTACTGGGAATATAAATGTGGAAAAAAATGTATGATTGAAGTGACCATGAGAAAATCCTGGAAATCATTCTTATGTTCTGAATTTTGCCGCAAGGGGGCGCAATTGAAAATTAAATATTAAAATTCCAATTTTCTCCGGAAATTCTCCCATTGAGGTATATCTTTATCAACGTCATTAGAGGATAGACAATTTTATATCATTTTGATCCGAAGTTCATTGGCGTACCGGCCTTTATAAGAGTGGGGGAAGCTATTGAAAGTATAATCAATCAAATGGATGTAGTTTCTAAACGACTCATTCGATTTTAGTAAACTTAAATTTATATTGAAGAAGAAGGTACGTACTTCCAACTGACGTATCTATTGGTACACGATAGTTCCTAATAACATTGCTAGAGGGCGTAATTTGTGATGAGAACAGTTTTTTTCGATTTTATCTCAAAAACTAAAATCATACGGTATAACTATGACATGATAATCGAAAATGAGATTAAATTTGCAACAAAAACCTGAAAACCGCAGATCGATATCTTTTTTCGTTTCAAAGTTATAGTAAAAATTTACGTTCGTGACACAGGAACCTGTAACCTCTAATTTAATTATATCAGAAGAATTATGGGGAATTTGTTTTCGCTATTGCATTTTCCATATGATATAGGCAAATATCCACAATTTCAACTCTCGAATGGATTATTCAGTGAGTTAGTAAGTCACTTGTGAGATTGGAGTCAATATTGCACAGGAGGCCATTAATTAAATCTAAAGAACTTGTCAAGTAAGCTCTTGGGTTTGTTCTGTTTACAGATAAATTCAGATAAGCAAAATCTAATAATGTTTATCATGATTTATCATACCTAGCTGTTTTGAAATGCCTTTTACAAATGAAGAAGCTTACGATATGTTGGCTGTTTTTTCAGTGTTTTGAAAATGCAACATTAGCATCCCGGTAAAACAGTATCCTTATAGGAGACTTTATTCCAAAAGAGTTTTCCTGCATCTAGCTCGAAGTCTGCAGCAGCACAGTTCCGTTCAACCACTTCCAACATTGCAAAGAAATCGAAAGGTAAGAGTTGAGGAAAATGTTATAAATGTCTAAACTTATGTACATAATAAGCTTCCTAGCTGAGTATCAGACCAATTTCGAGTGCATCCCTACCATATTGAACTTCATCAAGCTCCCTAAATACTGAAGATTTCAACAACGGATTAAATTTTTGTAAAAATGTGAAAATATGGCTGTCCGAAATGAACAAATCTTATCACAAATTCTTTGGAGCGATGTGGCACCTTCTGTGACTTATCTGAACAAACAGAACAAACAAAAGAGCTCACTTGATAAGTTCTTTCGATTTATTTCATGGCTTCCTGTCAAATAATGAAATATTGCTAACATGACTCCAATTTCACAAAACGTTACCAACGCACGAAGAATCCACTAGTGTGTTAATAGTGTAGATATTTGCCTATATCGTATGGAAAATAAAATAGCGGAAACAGTTTCCCCATAATCCTTATGATAAAATTAAATTAGAGGTGATAGGTTCATATGTCACGAACCTAAATTTTTTTACTATAACTTTGAAAGTAAAAAAGATATCGATGTGAGGTTTTCAAGTTTTTTTTGCAAATTCAATCTTATTTCCGATTATCATGTCATAATTATACCGTACGATTTAAGTTTTTGGGATAAAATCAAATAAAATGTTAATATTACAGACTACGCCCTCTAGCAGCTTTATTAGTAACTATCGTGTACCAATAGATACGACAATTGAAAGTACGTATCTTCTCTTCTATACAGGCTGAAGTTTCTAAAATCGGAAGAGTCGCTTAGAAACTACATCGATTTAATTGATTACACTGTCAATAGCACCCCTCACTCTTATAAGGTCGGTACGCCAATGAACTTCGGAACTCAATGAAGAATCCACTCGAGAGTTGAAATTGTGGATATTTGCCTATATCATATGGAAGATGCAATAGCTCTTTGGCAAATATTGTTTAGAGATTCCTGTATAAGCCCATTCTCAATCTAAACAATTCAATTTGTATAATGTGTGGGTTTGTTTCTCTTTAAGTATCAAAGGTTTGATATTTGGAAAAAATCCACCAACACAGTTAGTAGGTTTATGCGTCACATCTATATCATACTTTTCTAAGCATTTCATCTATTTTCTCAGGAAGGTAGGTAATGTTATAAGATGATTTGTATTACCGCTTATGTGATTTATATATGACGTTTCATTATCGATTTTGTTTTTTCTTTCTTCATTGATGGGGTTGAAAAATGTTTTTTGGGTACATTTCCAGTGTATCACGAACAATTTTCAAAATTTTGGGGCGGTCCTCTGGGTGTGCCAATTTAAAGGCGCGATCTGTAAGACTGTTTATAACACTCTTTTTTTCTTATTCTTTAAGAAAATTGCTAAGCAGTGGACGCGTTTCTGTTCGTTTCGGCGACGTGAGCATTTGTAATTGAAATTGTTGTGATAAGGACGCTTTGTGCTGAAACAGTTGGTTTTAAATAATCCTATTCCAGACATTGATACTCCTTCTGATGATGGTCGTGAGACCGAAACGTACGTGAAGACGAAAATAATATGGTTATTTGTTAGTGTGACCCCTATTTCCCAAGAATTTATATATAATTCACACTTGGGTCAAGAATCTTTATTGATAAAAAAGTGAAGACGTCTAATTATACTCTGTCGTTGCATTGTAAATAGTTTCGAATTGACTATATATGTGTTTTACAGGGGTCAATACTGAAACCTTTATTGTACCACCTGAAATTCCAGGGTGAGGAAATGAAAATTGAAATCTCATGTAGGACTTGACTTTGCCCTTATTTTCAATTGAAATTGAGATAAGGAGTTTTCTCGGAATCTCATGTAAGAAACAAAATAATAAGTTTTTTATTACATCATTACTTATTTTCCTTATCTTTGTCTTCTTGAAATTTCAAATCCAGCTTATGAATCTATACTTCAATTGTTATACTGTGACATAGTATATATTCCTTGACTACACAACGTCACGTTCAATTGTTCTATATCATAATTTATTGAAGAGATTTATTGAAGAGAAATATGTAAATTAGTCCTGTTGAACTCCGGAATGAAACTCGCTGTCTCTTGTTCCGAATGTAGGTTATTGTGAAGACAATTTGTATATAATGTGGCGTGAGTGGCTTGCTTTTTTACGCAGTTCTCATTCGTATATATTAAACTTCATACGACAAGATTATGCACGCGTTAGTAAGTTATAGGTTTATGACTACATGCATATGTTCAAGCTATGAAGTAACGAGTTCCATACATATACATGAGGGGCAAGAAATGTAGGGAACACGTATTATTACCTACAGGCAATACGTTTGCTGCACACGTACATTGATGCGTGTTCAAGATTCTCCATGATCGTATAGTACTGAGAATCTGTAGTAGGCTGAACGCTTTGATAAATAATGCAATCTTTTCGGTAGCATGATTCGTGTTAGAGCTGCTTCCATATATAATTTTCCGGGGTTCTAGAATTCTTAACGTAATTGCTTGAGCTTAATTTCCAAAATTATTCATTTTATTCAACTTCCAAAGATATTGTGATTATTCTGAATTTCTCAACGTCACATCCATTTGTTTTTCAAACGGTACAATTTACACTTTTTACTATGGAATTAATTCATAAATCTTAACAATTGCCAAACCAACATAGTGTCATCATCAGAATGGAGAGTTATAAATTGAATTACTTTTAATAATAATAATAATAATATGAATAGTTCATCCAGACACTTATGATAATATTGTAGTGAAGCAATAAGCAATAGCAATTGAAGTATAAACAATAAACTTACATATTCCATTGTGGTTAAACCTGGTTTTTGGGGATATATGAGCCATTCTATATAGTGAGATATATAATAAAATTGGTCTCGCTGAATTGTACATCATATAGTAATAAAATAATGTATTCATCATTTAAAATTTATCACCAAATGAACCAGCTCATGATGAACTCTTTGAATTTCTTTCTCTGAAACTTGACCTCATTCAGCAGAGTTATCCAGCAGCTGAAATTGTCATCACGGGGGATATCAACTCCTCTTGACTCAAGTTTTCAAACAAGACAAGCCGAGGCTTTCGCTGCTGTCTATGGTCTCGAGCAGTTAATTAATAAACCAACACGGATCCCTAATAGCCTTGGAGCTAGACCGATATTGATGGTCTGAACATCAACCCGATGGCACTAAGGTTTATCGTTAGAGGACGGCTCAATGACCAATTCATCTCACAGTACGAATTTTCCCCGGCTGCTAGATCTCGGGATACGGCATCCGCATTATTATTTTTTTGACTGGAGGTTAACCCTTTCCAAGTTACGGTTACTTGAAAATCATGCCATTTTTATACACTTCCACCATGTGCCATCATTTTTTATCGTGTCCGTTTATCAGGCCGACCAGTTAAATTGGACCGAAAATGGACTGCAAGTTAACCCTTCCAAACCTGGTGGAGAATGTTCATTGGTGTTGGCAATTGTTAACATACCCTATGCCATCAAAAGTTATCGGTCCATTTTCGAGTAATTGGCCATTATTTGGACCGAAAATGTTTCTTTTTTTCATTTTGTGGATGAAACTTGCGGGTTACAAGGCATCATGTTGGCACCATGTTAAATAACTTTATTGGAGGTCAAATATAGATTTAAAATGATTGCCATCACTCCTTGCCTATTTCAACCCCCCAAAACACCCTAAAACCTCCCCCCAAAAAAATATGAATTATATGACAATATGACCAATTTTATGATAAATTAGTCAATTTTTGAGAACGGCTCTTTTTCATTTCATTTTCAAATTCAGCTGGATGATTTTAGAGAGTTTTGGGGGGGTTGAAATAGGCAAGGAGTGATGGCAATAATTTAAAATCTTTATTTGACCTCCAATAAAGTTATTTAACATGGTGCCATCATGTTAGCTTGTAACCCGCAAGTTTTATCCACAAAATGAAAAAAAGAAACTTTTTGGTCTAAATAATGGCCAATTATTCGGAAATGGGCCAAAAACTTTTGATGGCATAGGGTATGTTAACAGTTGTCAACACCAATGAACATTTTCCACCAGGTTTGGGGGGTTAACTTGCAGTCCATTTTTGGCTAAATTTCAACTGGTCGGCTTGATAAACGGACCCGATAAAAAATGATGGCACATGGTGGAAGTGTATAAGAATGGCATGCTTTTCAAGTATCCGCAACTTGGAAGGGGTTAACCTCCAGTCAAAATAAAAAAATGCGGATGCCATATCTCGAGATCTAGCAGCCGGGGAAGCTAGCAGCTTTTGGCACGGAACAGCAGTATTTGCAATGAACCTCACATGAGCCTCACATAGGAGGTTGCTGTAGGTGGTGATATTGAGGACTTCAAAGGTAGTGTCATCACTTCCAACAGATCATTGGTATGAAGCAGAAACAAAATAAGTGGCAAGGCAGATCCTTGTGGATTTTCCACATTGGAAGCCATTGTATCAATGGAGACTACCAACCACCACATGGCGTAATCGATCTGGGAGAAAAACGTTGTACTGAATGACGAAGTTGGTTCCGATCTCGATCAAATAGTAATATAATACTACAGCCAGGGTTAAGTAGACAAGCAGGTCTTGTGTTGATGTCTGCTGACGAAAGCCATATTCTTGGTCGTTCACGATTTTGAAACGCTCTAGATATTTGGGATGAGCTTCATGTTGATTGCCCTCCCCATTATAATAGAGATCACAAATAGTAGTGCAATGTGTATATTCATTGGGAAAGATCTTCTAGTTTTTCGGGATTGATAGGACTGTATGTTTTCCAGCTGAAAACAACACGCAGTTGGAATGGAAGGGTAAACAAGTTGCAAAGATCTCGGCCCCATTATTAGCCTTTTTGGTGATAAGATCAAGCATAATTTAAAATTACGATGGGCTAGTGTACTCGAGTAAAGTCATTGTAACAATGTAGACTAATACGAATAGATTTCTGAAAAAAGTGAAAGTCGGAACGTGTCAAACGAAATAGGAATTTCATTGGGGAGTGGAGTTAAAAATTGCCGAAACCTAAGAAAATTGACACTTCGTAGTATTATCAAGATGAATAAATGGAAAAATTCAACCGTAGGTGAGATTCGAACCCACACTCTTGGATGTCTAGTCCAATACGTTGACCATTTGCATGTACCCATGATAGACATCTTGGAAACATTATTTTTTCTAACGATCTGAGAATATTTCTTGGATATTTTGCAGGTAATAGTCTTGTTCCAACGAGGACGCATAATGTGTCTCGAATATTTGGATGATATCATTTAACTGTCTATAGACATGAGAATGAATCTACTCTACGTTAGACAATTAGTTCTCTTCGAATGCATTTGAATAATTTATTATTCCGATTAATCTAGTCATGATTATACTCTTCTATACAATTCATGTTTGCAAAATTGAGATCAATACTAACTACCCTGGAGAATATAGATATTCGAATTCCGAGACTAAATTGTATTTGGCCCTCGGACAGTTATATTACATTGATTTAACAGTGTTGTGCTAGTTCGACTTAGTGGCCACATATGCCACAACTCTAGATTAAGTTCAAGACTAGTATTCCTTAGACGGTAAGAAGCTGCACATTCACAGTAACATTAGATGCAGTTACTATGATATGGACATAATAATCCATTCATTATCGCTGTACCATCGTTCACAGTACTGGATTTCTTGAAAAGCTTCTCTTCCTTACATTTATATTCTGTATATACCTACATGTTCGCTGATATCACCCAACGGGGGCTGACTTTAATGGATATACAATACAAATTACAATTTCTTGATTCTCCTTTGAATTCTCTTCGAGATATTGTGTAATCTTCACACTAAAGCTACATTTATCCAACATTCTCTCATTACTCTTGCTAATATATATTGTGTTATGTCCAACAACACAATCGTATTAGGACAACACATCAGTCTTATGTTAATCTCTAAATTTAGATGGACTCCATTATATCATAAAAAAATGCATTGAGACCAGTCTCAGCATCAGGATCAGATGGAATGAAATGCAATTTCTTTTATAGAATACTGCAATACAATGGAATCGAATAACGATAGATTTATACTTGTTGAACACGTTCAAATTAATAATCTGAGCTACTCTAGTCCTCATGATATTGTACTTGCAAAGTGTATATTGACTCTAATTGAACGAATAACTTTAAAAATCTCAGTACTGATATTCTCTCTCAATAGTTAGTCCCTCTGAATTAATTCAAGGCACTAAAATATTCCAGACAAGTCACACGAAGGGTCCAGATCAAATTCCGGCTTTTTTCGTGAAAGTTTGCATCAATATATTCGCACCTCCACTGGCATTTTTATATTCATTAGCCTAAAAATCATATATTTTTCTGTGTGGAAAACTTCGATTTTTAAAAAAGGTGATAGATATGAGGTTGCTAATTATCGCCCAATTGCCATCATCAATAACTTCTGTAAAATAATTTAATATATTTCATATATTACTAACTTAGTTCGCTACAGTCAATACTTAACTGATGTTATTGATGAGGATGGCCAGGTTGATTGTATCTACCTCGATTTTGGTAAGGCATTTGATAAAATGAATCGCAGTATTTTATTAAATAAAATGTCTAGCTTTGAATTCACAAATCATTTGAGTGATAGATATCTTTGTGTACAGTATCGAGTTTTCAAGTCTTATTTATTGTATGCCACATCAGGTGTACCTCAATGGTCAGGACTTAGACCACTTCTATTCTTTACTCGGCAGTGATTCCTTATGTTGAATCGCACTGCAGCATGACTGAGTATTTGTGGTGGTGTAATCAGTCATCTGTCATTGGTATAAGTAAGTGCACTGTAATGACTTTCACCATGAAAGGTACACCTATTATCAACAATTACAAACTTGTTAGTCGAGTCATATTAGCAGAAAGCTGGGAAAAATTGCGGGCAACTCCGATCGACTTCGGGTTTTTTGCAAAATTTTCCTAAACGGATTTACAACATTCCCGAAAAAAAAACTAATATGTCCTTTTCCATTTTTCAATTGTTATAGAGGAGTTTAGAGGAAAATGACCAATTTTCATTTCCACAAATTAGGACATTTCTAAAATTTCGAAATCATGCCAACAATGGCTGGAAATTCCCACTCGTAATATTGTCCAAACGCAAATTAAAATCAATGAAAAAAAAATGTAGAGAACAAATTATTTTCAAAATATCTGTGTTGATATGGAACAATAGGGAAGAATATAAATACTCACAATTCGTAATTAGTGGATGTGAGAAAAAATTAATTTGTGAATGAATAATTAATTATTACTAATCAATTATTCCAAGAAATAATAAGTTTTAAAAAATGTCACTTCGAAAACCCCCGAGTACAGTTTTCTAGCCATTTTGGTTGAGAATTGCAAAATTTCCGCGTTTTGTCCATCAACATTGGCCAATAACTGGCCAATAAATCGAAAAATGGAAAATCCGACTTCGAAATCGTGGTCAGCGACCTCGAAACCCCCGAGTGGGCATTTCCAGCCATAGTTGGCATAAAAATTGGTCATTTTCCTCTATATTCTTCTATAGCAATTGGAAAATGGAAAAGCACATATCAGTTTTTTTTTCGGAAATGTTGTAAATCCGTTCAGGAAAATTTTGCAAGAAACACGAAGTCGGTCGGAGTTGCCCGCAAATTTTCCCAGCTTTTATACTTTTTTCGTCTAATTTGACCCGACTATGTTGACATATCCCCTGCTCGTTCCTATAGTCTCAGAGACTTGGAAATTTTATTTGCGTGAAATTGTCGTTTGCGTCCCACATTGGATCAATTGTTTCTAGCGCCTACAGAGCGCTAGACTTTATCATCCGGAATTGCTGCCTATTCATCAATAGTGATTGAATAATAATGTTATACAATTCATTTGTTCGTTCCAAGCCCGAATATGCTTTAGCTGTGTGGAACCACTATTATAAAATTTATATAAACAAAATAAATATCGTGAATCGGGGTTTCTTAAGATATTTAGTTTCCAGAGATGATGGTAATTATCGATCTATTGGATTCTTCCACCAGGATTTATCAAATAGATTCTCTTACCTAGAGTCATATGAACCTATGTAAATTCATAGTGTTTTATTCTCATGTAAAGTCATTCATGAACTGGTTAACTGTCCTGTAATTTTATCAAGGCTGAATTTACACGTTTTATCTGCCCATACCCGTTCCACACAAACATTTTATCTACCATTCTTCAGAACAAACACGTTATTATTTTCCCCAATATTGCATATGTGTAGATTCTACGATATAATCGATTTGCATGGATTTTGTAACCCTAATGACATTTGTAAATCTGTACATGTTAATTAATTTTCATTCCCATTTTGTAATTATATTATATGTTCTCCCAGGCTGTTCAAGGGGTTTCTCCCGTTGAGCTCGCGTAGTTAAATAAATGGATAATATAATGCACATTTGATACACGTAATTGAAAGTTTCTATATGAAGTATGAAATGAAACATTTGAATATAAAATGAAGTTTTACTTTGACTACACGAGAGGAAAACCTATAGTGTTCACACTTCGTGTAAACAAGTGGTGGAATGTTAGGGGAGGAGATACGCATTTGAATTTTTCTCGATGATTTGAAGGTTATAGGCATGAGAAAAGACCTCACTAGGCAAAGAGTTTCACATCTTTGCCGCTTGATAGAAAAATGAATTATGGTAAGAAGAAGTTCGGCAGGTCTCGAGCTTGAGCTCCTCTAGTCCACTCATCTGAATCTCTCGTGGTGGAACAACAGAAGAGCTTCCTGATAAACACCAACCATGGAAATATCTATACAAAATGGAGAGATCGCACATCTTTCTATGATGTTTCAGACAGGTTCAATGAATTCCTAAATGTAGCATCATCAATCAGACGAAGATATTCAGCGTATGTTTGGGAGCTGAACTCCATACATGTGAACAGCACTCTAGGACAGGTCGAATCTATGCCTTGTTGATTATGAAGAGCTCCTGGAAAGTACAGTAGCTTTTAGCACGGAACAGAAAACCTAGTTTTTGTGAAACTATTTTCGCAATGAACCTCACATGATCATCCAATCAGTGGGTGCTGTTGGTGGTGATCCCGGGCATGGATATGAAAGACTTCATAGGAATAGTTGTACCTGATATCATCATATTAGGGATTGTGGAATCCGCAGAAGATGCAAGCTTGAGTTTTGATTACATTGAACTCTACTAGATTATCAGATCTCCATTCCGTCTCTGTCTTGTCTTGCTCCTCTGGCTTCTAGATGCGGAAGCGGAATGGAGTATCAATCTGTGGATGGTGCAAGTAGTTACCAACAAATGGTTGATATGTAGCGGAAACAAAGTTTGGCCAAGAGAGATCCCTGTGGAATATCAGCATTGATATCCACTGTATAGAGGGGTACTCCATCGATCACCACATGGAGTGATCTATCTCAGAGAAAACTCCATAGTAATAGACAAAGTTCAGCGGGCAAACCATATGACGAAAGTTTCCCAAGAACACTTTGGTGCCAGACTCCGTCAGATGCTTTGGAGGTATCCAATACTACAACTAGAGATTCCCCATATTTTCAATATTTTCTGCCATACATGACGTACAGTAGCCATTTATCAATACAAGGAACTATGAAAGTTCCATTATATGAATCTGAGGCACCTTCCGAGATCCATCAGATGCAATGCTGAAAACTTTGTAAGAAATGAAAACAAGAAATGTGTTGCCGCTTGGAGAATAATTGAATAGTGTGCGTGAGAAAGATACTCTTCGCAAATCATGTGATTTGGTTACTAATTTTCATATAATTGTTCCACATTCTATGAAATAATCTTCGCATATGTGTAAAGATATTGAGATAAATTATTTATTTCATTATCTTCACCCAACTGAATAATATCCAAATTAATAACGTTCTTAAGAAAATATACGGACACAAATTTTCCGTTCCTGGGAATTGGATCTGAGTCTGTCCAGGGGGAGTCGGGTGACCTAGATCCTAGTCCACATAGCCGTTTCTTATAAACTGTTTTCAAAGTACGATGCATATTTCATTTTACTCCAATAATTGTTCTTGTTGTTGTCCTTATTCAACGGTTTTGTTGAAATTTGAGTGAAAGCAGTTTCAAATTAACTAATTGAGAGTTGTAGTTTTTAAACCATCCAGAAAAGAGTGTGTTTAACAGGCGATTTCCCTGTAAAACATCAGTATTTGTAACGAAACAGTAATCGATTATTCGTGAAAATTTGAATATAATAGGACTTTCCATTTTTGAGTTATCGTGTAGACAATGGTCGTGACATATATTCAGATCACGGTCGTACATACAGGTCTGGGGACTCGTATGTTTGACATGGGTCTCTTACGCGTCGCCACACTAGTAGTCCCTCGCTCAGCCACTAGCTAGCGCTTGGATCGACGTGGTAAAACGATTTCTTTCCGGAATCGCAAGCAGTGTTACTAAACTGAGTATTCTGATTTGAGAGAGGAATAGAACTGTTACTCTTGTCAAAATTTGTTACTCACCTTAAAAATAACTTCCCCTTTTTCCTTATACATGCTCGCACACATGAAAGACCTCGTTTCTATCCGGAATCGCAAGCATCCACTTTTTTCGCATTTCCGCATCTTTCGGCACTTTGAAAACAGAAGTTTTTTGCTTTACACTTTTGTACCCCGTTTTGCATTTCGGCACAATGCACGGTTTCGTAATTTGTTTCTAAAAACGCAGGTGTTTACAAATCAACTGACAGTTATCAAAGAATACTTGTAGACTACTGCGTCACCCGTGACGTCTTTTGGTACTACGCGACAGTCGACGCTTAGCGGTCCCACTTCTCGCATAGGAAACAGCCCCGAGTTTCCAGACCTGTATGTACGACTGTGATTCAGATATACAGTCACATCAAATTCCATGAAAAATATTATGGTTAAGGAATTTTTGTTCCAGGATTTTTTTTAAACGATCTTAGAAATAGCTTGAGCAAACGCTTTGTTGCGAAGAGAATAATGATGATAATGGATGAAGAACCAGTTCAAAACTAGAACATGGAACGCAAATAAAACTTACTCCCACTATTATGAATCTAGAGTGGACTAGAGCCGGATAACATCAGTGATGACTTTCTTTCCTGAATCCAGAATGAAATTCAGAGGAAATAGACATTCCATCAAGGTGTTGAAACATTTGCTCGATCATAATTTCTTCGCCAACATTGGAAAAAACCGGCGGAGTTGTAGGTCTATAATTTTCAACCTCATTCAAATCACCTGTTTTGAACAATCAAGAAATATACCTTGACTTAGGCATATACGAGGGCAAGGTGAAAAGTTCCTGAAAAAAGTAACAGATGGCGCCACAATAGAAAATACCATGTAACATTTATGATGTACCATTTTAATTAGAACGCATTACAATTTTCAGACTGATATGTCATTCAGTTCTGTTTTGACTACCATCAAAAGCGAGCAGCCTTGTATATTTTTGTAAACATGGAAAAAGGTGAATTTCGCGTATTGATTAAATATTATTTCATGGGTGGAAAAAACATTACCCAAACCAAAACTTATGAGGACTAATCACCATCAATTGGAACGATTCACAAGTGGTTTACTGATTTTCGTTGTGGTAGTATGAACACAAAGGACGTCAAACGTTCTGGTTGTTCAATTGAGGTTACAATGCCAGAAATCATCGATAAAATAAATGGTGTGATATTGGACGATCGGCGAGTTAGAGTGCACAAGATTACTGAGGCTATGAGAATCTGAACCGAACTTAACGACTTGGAAATGGCCGCTGTAGTACAATCGGTTAACTCCTGTGACGTCAGCTATGATAGACCGTATATTCTAAGAGTCATGGACCGTATATTCTAAGGGTCATGGTTGTTCGGTGTCAGATCCGAAGTTACCGCTTCTATTTCGAGGTTGTTCTGTGAGACAGACGGGACGCCGGAAAGGAAATTACTGTAGGAGTCGCTGATTTAATTGTGACGTACAATCGTGGAACTGCATTACAAGTGTGGCAGGAGTCCCCTACATCAATTAGAAGTAATAATTCATATCCGAGCAAGTACAACACCTTATCCGGCTCCCACCAAGTCAGGCTATCGATTTTGATTTTATGTAACATTTGTAATTAATCATTGAGTATTGTATATTGTGTAAATTCAACTGTTCACTTGTTTAATGATCTAAGTAAATACCTCCATCCATATTTTCCATTCATTCGCTTCATATCTCATTAATATCAAATTCTGTCATAAATTATATCAATATTAGTATTTCAAAGTAAATTTCAATCATTCTGGGTACAGGTCTTTTATTCCTTTTCTTTCAGGGTAATTTAACCTGGGGACTTGAGTATTTGTATCCCCTAGTCATGTACATAATTCTTTGGTTGGTTGAAAACTCTGGCGCATAAATTCTTAACATCTAAAATTATAACCCACGACCGTCTTCACTGTAGCTCTCGGCAACCAAGTGATAGAATAGAGCTTCTAGTTTATCCTTAAGTGAGAGTGAATTGTAGCCCTTACAAACATTTTGCATAGATTTTTGAATATGAGAAAGCTATTTGCTACACACCAGAGATCGGAGAACAGTTGAAACAGTGGACTTGTCCTGACGAATTTTTCCCGAAAGAGACCACCGGCATATATTATGCAGAGCTGTTGGATCGATTCGATGCCGATTTTGAACGAGAGCGGCTGCATTTGACAAAGAAAAAAGTGCTCTTCCACCAGGACAAAACAAAGGCGCACAGGTCCGCAGTTGCAATAGCAAAATTGAATGAATTACACTACGAATTGGTTCGCCATCCATCGTATTTCCAGATTTGTTCCCTGCGATTTTCATCTATTTCCAAACTGTAAGAAAAGGCTCCAACGATGAGGTCATCGCTGAAGCAAACACTTATTTTGATTTGCCGAAATCGTATTATTTGGAAGGGATCGAATAATTAGAAAAACGTTAGACAAAGTGTATCGAACCACAAAAAGATTATGTTGAGAAAGAGAGTAAGTTTATCCAAATGAATCCTTTCTTGTTTCCTTTTTCAGGGACTTTTCACCTTGTTCTTGTATGTGTACTAGTTTTAAAAGCGGTGAAAACCAATTATCGATATTTATTTCAAGATCAGTTATAGAGAGTTCAAAAATGTCTGGTGCTTCATCAATTTTTAGTGTCAAAACTGCGTCCGTAACTGTAATGGGAGATCTTGAAAACAAAAGACTGAATTGATATTAAATTTATATAAAAATTCTCGGGAAATAAGTCACAATAACACTCTGTTTTAAATTTTCGTCTTTTCGTACGTTTCGGTCTCACGACCTTCATCAGAAGACTTATTATGTAAAAAGGGGTTAATTAAAACTAATTAGCACAAGCGTCCATATCGCACAATTTTCAATCAAAAAGCCCACGCCGTCGAAACGAACAGAACCACGAACAATCGAAAATTGTATCGTTAATATTAAAGTATAATTTTTTTGTAACAAGAATCCACTGTTCAGTAAAATTCTCATAATATACAAACGCATATTGCTATGGTCTCAAAGCAACTGAAGTTCGAAGCTATTTGTTGATATTTACTCGAAACCAGATGTAGATTTATGACGTACTAGAAAAGGTTTTAGACCTGCATTGGAATTTACATTAAGCGTTCTTCCTAAAATATACTTTTAACATTATAAAGACGCATGTAGGAATTTGCAAGAGTTTTAATTAATCAAGTTAGTATAAATCTGACTCAATCCCTGAATATCATTCCTATGGTTCACAGAATTGGAATCCCGTTTTATGTGAATCATCTCCAGGATAGATCTTTTATAATAATTGGTTTCTTTAGTTAAAATATTAACATTTTTGTAATCAAACTGATGGTTATAATCAAAGCAGTGTTTAGCAGAGGCGGTGGTGTTTTCTAAGTTATTATTTCTTGTGCTATACTTATGGCCGTACATTCTTTTTTGTAAATATTGTTTAGAGATTCCAGTATAAGTTCCATCACAATCTAAACAATTCAATTTACATACTGTGTGGGTTTGTTTATCTTTAGGTATTACAGGTTTTAGATTTGAGAAATATTTCCCAACACAGTTAGTAGGTTTATGTGCAACATTTATATCGTACTTTTTCAAACATTTCTCAATTTTTTCTCCGGAATGTATGGTAAAGTTATATAATTGTCTGTATTACCTAGTATGTTATTTTTATATGAAGATCCATTATAGATTTTGTTTATTCTCTCTTTAATGATAGGATTGAAGAACGTTTTTGGGTAGCCATTCATTTCTAGTGTATTACGAACAATTTTTAAATTTTTGCTCACCGTACTGAAAATAAGTGCATTCTAAACAAAACTTTATATTATTAATATTAAAGTTAATTGAGAACTGGAGTTCCTTTTTATTGATAATTTTGTCAGAAGTAACACTGGAAATGAGCATCTCACAATTCACATTCAGCTTCGGGAAAGTTTATATTGACCACGGTAGTAAGTTAAATCATTCGTGGAAGTTGCTGAATGGATTGAAACGAACAAATTAATGTTTTTCACTGCAGATTCTTAATGAAGCTATTATTAAAAGATCCAATGATGGGCCAACTTTTTGAGGCAAGAAAATAAATGAATTCTGCGGGAAGAACAAACGACAATGACCTTAGTTGATTCTTTTGAGTTAATATCGCATATCTTATAGAAATTACATGATTAACGTTTCAGTTAGCAGGTAGCGATTAGTTAAATAAGAAGATAAGATGAAGACGCAGCGATATTTGCTACATGGGTACTTTTGAATTTGAAAGAGAACAAGTGATTAATCTATACCGAGAACACTGAAGGTGTATCATCATTAATCTTCCACCCTTGTATGAATCGAGAATTCACTTCTGAAAAATTGGAATATTCATTTCCTCAATTCATCCACTAACTTACCTCGTAAAAGTAATTGATTGTCACAAGTGTACGTATTATTCTGGAACTGTTGATACTTTTTGAATTTTTCTCACGCTGACGTGATACCTCTAGCAATTTGTTAAATATTTTTTCCTTCCTTTTTCGGGTCGTGCTCATACGCGATTCAGTAGAACACGACTCACAATGCTATGTGGGTCAAACCAGAAGGAATAGTCTATCTGGCTGCAGATAAAATTTTACTCACAAAAAAAAATAATGGTGAAAAATTAGAGTTAGCAGAAGAAGAAAAATGTCATATTACAATTTGATGACAAGAGAATTTCACTTCCATTGTTCTATCAATAAAATTGGGCATTAAGCTTGAATTGCAAGACTTAGAATTGAAAGTGTCGAAAAATAATCAAAGCTTACCACCGATGAAAATATCCAATCATCATGAATTGGAGGACGAAATATTATATCATTTTTGAATGAAGTAAAAAAAAATTATGATTCGGAAGTAAAATTCATTTGGTACTACTCTCAACTGCTCGTTTAACAAATCATCGATCAATCAATCAATCAATCAATCAATCAATCAAAGCGGGGGCGGACAAGTCCGGAGCACTTAGACCGCTTGATTGGATCCATTGTGCGCCCCTTGACATAAGAATCAGTCCAGCAGGTCTAATGAAGTGCCGCAGGCTAATATTTTGCATGGACTGATAAGACAGTGCTGGACATTCTGCTAGGATGTGAGAAGCAGTATCATCCGACTCTCCACATCTACTACAAACTGGGTCTCCAACAATGCCCATTGTGTGTAGATGTTTATTCAGATGACAGTGTCCTGTCAGGAGTCCTGTCACCAGTTTTAGGCCTTCCCTGCTCATAGAGAGTAGGGTTTTAGAGAGTTGAGGCGAGAACTGCCTAATGTCGAGTCTGCCTCATACCGGGGGAACCACGCCAGACCGAGAGCTACTGTCTATCCAGTAGCTCTTTGAGGGCGTGGAACCTAGTGGTCCATGGAATTCCGATGGTGGAATCGTGATAAAAAAAATGTGTTGCTGCATAGAGAATAAATAAATATTGTGCGTAGCAATGTTACTCTTCGCAAATCATCAAATTGATAATGTTTCTAAAAAATGTTCAAAAACAAATTTTCCGTTTCTGTGAATCGAACCTCAGTCTACTAATTGGAAGGCAATTGTCCTATCAACTAGTCTACATCGCCGTTTGTTAAAACTATTATATGACGGCGTAAATTCAGGTTTGCTCAGTGATAGTTTTGGTTGTTTTGTTGAACGATCTGGTTGAAATTTGGATGAAAACACTATTAAATTGACTTGAATTCACTGTGAAACTTTTAAATAGACTCAATGAATACCTTGGGAGTTATAACATTTTTAATTTTCAACCCCCCTTCAGAAAAATATGTGATTATCACACGATCTCGCTGAAAAACAATAGGGTATGTCATATTGTGACACACATTCAGAACGACTGACAGTCAGACAAAGACATTTTTCCAAAATTGCTCCAAATTCAATAAGAATTATTACGGTGAAGGAATTTTTGCTCTAGGAGCAAAATACGCAATATACTCTTCGGATTTCTTCTGCGAATTGTATCAGAAATTGCAATTATCAAGCTCAACTTGTTCCTATTATAAAAACCAATGCTCGTAATCAATTTCATTACAATCCGTCTTCAAAGTGTCCACCAATCATTTGACATTTTTCACGTTTGCTCCCATTATTGCTTACTCTAACGAAAATGCTAGGCATATTCCTTATTGAATCGGAAGCAGTTAACGCACGCCTCGTTTTCAGTGACATTCTGAACAGGAACTCCATATACCAACGATTTCAAATAGACCCATAAGAGCATCGTGGGACTCAAGGTGGTTAGGCTCATCCATATTTCCGGATAATTGATATGTGATAGTTCTCTAACTATCTCACGTTCCAGTAAATATGGTACATTATACAAGAAATCTTTCAAAACATGTTCTATAAGCTGTAAATAACTTTCATCTTTCAAACGATAAGATAATATATAGCGAGCTATCGAATAGTCGCCGATTAATGCTGACCATATATTCATAAAACATTTCTTCATCATTCGATTCGAAAAATTCATGGGGCTTCTCCTAAGCCCAAACGTAAGTATTGTGGAAATTATCTATGGTAAATCATGCCTCATCGGTGGAAAGGAAACCTTCCAGGAAAATAAGGTTCCGGAGATAATGCTCACTCAATAAATTGCAGTATTGTAACCTGGTCGCTAAATCTTGTGGTTTGAGGGCCTGGACGCTGGATTCATGGGCTTATTTTGCACGTCCCTCTGAATTATATCATATTTGCAATACTACTATACGATTTATAATATCAAATTAGATTCAGGTACCAAATTTTGCGATCCTAGTATCAAACATATCAAAATAATGAAATGAATCTGCACTCAAATGAAATAACTATTAAAATTTTCGATTTCCACTATAAATAAATGTAGCTATAGTTTCGATAACACCATAGCTTCTTCGAACAAATATAACAAAGTACTAACTTACCACAAAAGAGCTAACCTAATATAAAACTTTAATGATAATCTTAGGATAGGCGACTAGGAGAATTTTACTCACTTTGGTTTATGCCTTTGAGGGATTAAACGATGAACTGGAAGCAAATGGAACATATAATTATACAGATTTAACAAGGGAGAATCCTTGAGTATTTCTTGATCGTTCAATCTAACTTCTTATATTTTATAATCTCCAGGGATTCAAGCAAATTTAATTTATTACTTTTATTCTCATAATGAAATATCCTTCAAACGTTCTTTGGATCAAGATCAAAGTAAGTCGCACACCAAGGGTCGTGCGTTAAACATCCATCAAGCAAAATGAAATGTGACGTTATATAAATAGAAGTGAAGTGAATAACATGTCTTCTAGCGAGGAGGATGACTCAAACAGCATTTTTGGATTCATCCTCTATTTGTTATTAATGTATTTCATAGCCTAGCTTCTGTTACGAAACAGCAATTGCCACTAAATTCAGAAAAATTTGGATACTTTTATAGGAAAGCTTCATTCAATTACTACCTATGCTATGACCTATAGGTAACTTGTAGATAAGCATGATCATCGAGAGGCAATTTTTCCAGAAGAACGTTTATTGGTAACGTTATGGTACTGGTAATCTAGTAGGGTTTATTGCAGCCAAAATTCAAGCTTTTATTTCCTCCAGAAAGGCAAAATTCACAATTAGTCCAGTCAATGAAGCCCAAAATCAACCAGACTAACTAGATTCTCACGTAAATCACCGATTTTGATGTAATAGAGCTCATTCGATTCGTAATCACCTATAGACAAAAGTAAACCATCACATCCCATCAGGGGGGAATTGATAATACGGCTAATAAACAATAAATAACACTAAATAAACAACGATTCAAGTACAGTATCTGGAAAAATTGTAAAATGCATAAGAATGGCTAATTTGAACTGATTTAGGATGATAATGCGTACAGATTCATTCAATTGAACGGCATAATCAATATTTATAGCAAGTTGTTAGTTAACAATAAGTAAACGAACAAAAAATTGGCGCAAGGTTTGAGTTTAAAGTCGATTTTGTATAATTTAGACTTGATAAGCACGAATCCTTGGTCAATATGTTCGTCAATTGTTTATAAAACATTATATTGTTAATTAAAAGTTTGTTGATTAACGAATTAACAAACAAAAAAAGATGACCAGAGGTTGAGCTTAAAGTCAATTTTGGATAATTTATATTTGTTGAGCAAGAATCTTTGATCTATATGTCCGTCAATTGTTTATACAACATGAGATTGTTAATTAATAAATCAACAAACGAGAATAATGTTGAGACAAGGTTGAGTTCAAAGTCAATTTCGGATAATTTAGACTTTATGAGCAAGAATCTTTGGTCAATATGTTCTTCAATTGTTTATAGAACATTATATTATTAATGAACAATATGTTAATTAACAATTAAAAAAAAAAGAAAATTGGCCCGATTGTGCATGAAATAAATGCTCCGAAAGTTTTTTCCAACTGCGGAAGTTCTATAATAATATGTGTATATGAAGATGCTGTGCGCACGCACGCACAGCATCTTCATATACACATTTCATATCGATGGAAGGAGTGGGGGGGGGGCTTAGTAATGCTCAGGAAGATGCGTTATTATGACAATGATTTGTGAATCCCAGGGGTGCAGTTATAGATTTGGGGTAGTGCGACAAAACAATCAGGCCCGTAGTCAACAGGAGATGAAAGACGTGGATCATTAAACAATTTTGATTCAAATCTCACCCCAACTTTTTTCTGTTTGTTAATTTGTCAATTATCTGATGGCTTATAAACAGTTGACGGACATGTAGATCGAAGATTCTTGCTCATCAAGTCTAACTTATCTGAAGTTGACTTTAAACCCAACCTCGTGTCAACTTTTTTCGTTTCTTAATTTGTTAATCAAAAATTAACAACATCATGTTCCATAAACGATAACAGAACATATTGAATAAAGATTCGTGCACATCAAGTTTAAACTATACGAAATCGACTGTTTATTTATTGTTAACTAACGAATTGCTATAAATATTGATTCTGCCGTTCATTTGAATGAATACATATGCATTACCATCCAAAATCAGTCCAAATTGGATATTCTTATGCATTTTCCAATTTTTTGAATTATTGTAATAGAATCGTCGTTTATTCATTGTTATTCACTGTTAATAGCCGCATAAACTATTTCCACCAGTTGAGATATGGTCGGATTTTGTCTAAAGGTAATTACGAATCGAATGGGCCATTGTAGATCAAAATTGCTGACAATTTACGAATCAAAGATGCCGTTGACTGGAATAAAATATCTTCAATGATGATGTCAAGCCCAATTATTCCATATCCATGCTCGGTATCACCACCAATAACACACTCGTGGGACGATTTTGCGAAAACCGCTCTACAAAACTCTACTCCGGGCCAAGAGCTACTCCATATCTCAGCAGCTCCTGATAATCTACAAAACGCAGATTCGACCTATCCTGAAGTATTGTTCTCATGTTTGGAGTATTTGGTTCAGGCTATCAGCCCTTGGGTGAGGATGGGCCTTAATATCATGGTGCACATCCAGAGCAGTATTCTGGCTGAACTACCCCAAGTTTAAACATCCATACTTCTGTATACCGTTATGCAATCTTGGTAGATCTATTTGTGTCCCTATCAGCTGCTGGGTCGTTTAGGGTGTCTCAAAGGCTTCAGCAGATCCTCCAATTCAACAGCTCTCAGGAAGTTTAGGATGTCAGATCACTTCAAGTAACGTAAATACCCTTCTTCTATGTGATACGCTTGCAGTTGTGCCCTTGGGTTTAGGAAGGTACTGCATTTTGGAATGAGTCTCCTCTTTCTCTTCACAGAATCTACACTGTATACCCTTATGTCACATAATGTTTCTTGCTAGAGTGCAAGAAACTATCTGAAATTTTATTGGAACTGTTCATCATTCTGGAACGTAAGTATTGAAATGAATTTGATAATAAATTCAGACAGATATATTTCTTATTCCATGTGGTAATGTTCGAATTATTTGAAATGGGGGAAAACAGTTTTCTTCTCAGAGTATTTATCATTGCTGAGGAGAAATTTCGTCAGTTGTAGTTCTCTATTATATGAGAGCACGGACCATTTCACGGACCATTTCAGAGCAGCGACATCTATAAATGTGTAACTAAGCTTGCACCCTGTAATCCATTCGGCAGGTTTCTCTTCAGTAAAATTATAACTAGCCACCTGTATCCTGTCGATTTTCTCAAAATTTACACTAAAAACAAAAGAATACTATTTCGTTTCATCAGTGGAAAATGTAAGTTCAATTTATGATTCCAAGATGGGATCAGGCATCAATATACGTAATTTTTGAGGCGTATAATGAACTAAAGACTAAATTTTTATCAGAAACAACTTACTCAAGAATACTTGTTTCATGATATACACATTCTTGGAAACTGATTTATCGCTTCCATATGAATTCTTTTCCACTCCTCGAATATAATATTTCGGAAAACATACAGCGGAAATGATGGTGGTGCATGTGTTTTCATGAGGCCTTCTTTTACAGTTTATATAATTTCTGCTATTGGACATTATCCGGAATATTATACCTGTATTTTCGACTATAATTATTAAATAATATGAATTGCTGTCAGATAGAATAATGTTTGATAAAGCTGGCTTTGACTTTGTTTAAACCCTTAATATCATCCCTTTTAAAGAAATTTAAAAACGAGATTACACTCATTAATCTTTGATATAATTAGCTCAAAATATAGAAAAATTCATAATGGAGTTGATCTTTACTTGATGAAAATTATTCATAATTAACATAGTTGAACTTAATTAAACGAAATGGTAATTTCCAAATTATGAAAAATAATTTTAATTACCATTTCGTTTAATTACGTTCAACCACGTTTGTTGACGGATGCATCATGAAAATGTTTTCTGCTATGAATTTCTCTTCAAGTATGTATAATACTAATTCCAAAGAAAAATAAACTAGTGTTTCTAGTCGAAAATTCTGAACCAATAAAATTTGGCCAAAAACATTTTCGGTCATTAGCGTTTTCATTTAATTTATAAAAGAAGGGATCAATAAAAACTATGGATCGGTGATTTGTGAAAGTATATTAGGAAAAAATATTGAGGTATCATAGTGTATATATGGCCAAGAGATAACCTAAGCACGGCTGATGCCATCATTAACCACTAACTGAATTGGGGGAGGGGGGAAGGGGGGTTCACACACACATATACTCTGATAAAAACTATCTAAATATGGGAATCGAATGTTTAAAACTACCGGCACTCCGGGTGATCCATTGACGGTGAATATAGGAGTTCCACAAGCTACATTATTAGGTCTGATACTCTTCCCAGTTTATATCAACATACTTTGCAATTGCAATGATGTAAACGGTAAAATTGTTTCCTATGTAGATGATACATTTCAATTTCTTCTGGTTCATCATAGGATTTGATAAAAGGAAGGGCCTGCGACGGGCTGAAAACAATTGACGCTCAAGTACTATCGTCATTGTTTTCAACCCTTCGGAAGCCATTTCTTCTACCAAATTCCATGATGGCCCAGAAACAATGAAAATTGTATCATCTGCGTAGGATACATTTTTACCGCTTACATTGCAATTGCAAAGTGTGTTGATGTAAGCTAGGAAGAGTATCGGACCTAATAATGTCATTCTCGACCATATTTTCATGGCCTACAGGTTAATACTTCTGAATATATTTATGAAAATATCATTAAATGGGACCATTTTATCATTTATTTGAGTGAAATGATTAAACAACTAATATACAAATTTTACTCACTAAGGGATAGAATACATAATGATTTGCTACTAACAGCTTACAAATCCTTGGTTGAGTCTTATATCCGCTATGGTATAATTATATGAGACGAACTGTATAATAATTCATCAGAAATTCTGAATATTACGCGCAACTGAATTTCGAAAGTTATTAGAAATAAATCTCAACTATTTTCCAAGGAACATTTATACTCTAAAAAAAATTGAATGTGAGGAACTTGTATCATCATCAATTGAGGAAAGAGGGATTATCCTCCAGATACACTTAGGTCACTTAGTTGGGCTCATTGTGCACACCGTGGTCAGAAACTTATTCTATTTTAGCAGGTTTGTGGCCCGCCAAAAATCCAAAATATTGCTGGCTTCCTTAAGTTCTTCTGGGAGCAGTTTTACTTCGCCGAATTAACGGTGCCTGAGGAATGTCAAAGCAGGGCATTCATATAGGATGTGAGAGACAGTTTCTTCCACCTCTCTGAATTCCCTACATAGGATCATCTGCGATGCCCAAAGCATAAGAGTGTTTGCTAAGGCGACAGTGACCCGTTAAGATTCCAGTCATATCTCTGATGTTCCATCGGATTAAAAAAAGGAGTTCCTTTGAGAGCACATGCTCTTTGATAAAGAGCTTGGCCTGCCTCATACATGGTGATTCTCGCAACAAGTCAGACCACTCTTTCTTCAGTTGTCTCAGAAGGACGAGACCCCCCACGTAATTTGATGAAGCGACCATTGGCTTCAGTCCGACAGAGGCGCCAGACGACCTCCGTTTAGCCATTTCATTCAACTCAACTGTGTCCATGAGCTCAGATGAGTTGAACTCCATTCCTCTTGGCTGATGTATCCCTGCATTTTTTGACAAGCTTTGATGTGACTTGAGAGCTCCTAAGACTGACCAGCTATTTGTGCAGATGTTTATGGGCTCATTTACATAGTTTCTTCGTAGGTTTTTAATGGCGCAAGCAATATTCCGTAGTCCTCTCCTTGAAAAACAGTGCAGTAAGCGCCTAGGGTCACTGAGATAGTGACCTTTGGCCTTTTTCTGTTTTAATATGCTGTAATCCTCATGTGCTGCTGAAAGCTCTCCTGCATGCCCAGAACGACTCAGAGGCCTTCCTCACCCGATATTCGGGGTGTTCGCTCCAGGTCAGTTTAGAGTCTAGGATAACTCCCGGAAACTTCACCAATCAGCTGAGCTGCAGAACCTTGTTGGAGAAGGTAATCTATTGCAATGTGTCGAGCTTACGTTGCTGGTAAACAGTACAATTTTCGTTTTGTTATGGTTGACCCTGAGCTCATCGGTGCGGCACCAGCGGTCTTCACGCTAAGCAGTATGTTTTGTAGCTACTACAAGACACCACAGAAGCGGACATAGTATATCTCCTTGTGGGCAGTCTTTTGTAGCGGTGGTTTCTACAATACATCCCTTATGTTGCGCCTTTAACGCACGCCTAGATAGCATGACTCCAATTCACTGGACTAGTGTCAGTTCGATTCCTCAGCGGCTGAGCAGATAGACTCGACGGACGTGTTATCAAACACCCTCAGAGTGGGTTCCTCTCAAGCCATAGCATCATCTCTTCTTGTATACTGATATTCTATGTAATTTTTTCCACCATAAAGAGAAATATGAAAGTCACGCTCATTATAAGATTCAACTGTGAACACTTCAAATGAACAAATCGACATCCCTGTATGCAGCAAATCTAAAGAACAAAGAACTTTCCTATATGTTGCGGTAAATCTTGTTTCCTATTGATATGGAACAATAACTAACATGAAACGCTTTTTCAAAACATCTAAAAGATTAATTTTTGATAATAAAAATAAATTGTCACCCGTTTTTATTGACTGAAGGTAAGGTGAACATATGAAGAAAGGAACTTTTCGATTATTAAGCTCAATTTGATTTGATTTTGAATATATTATGGATATATGACAAATTGAAATCCAATGCTATTGTAATTTTAATCTATTTTCAAGTATAATATTTGTTGATCTATTCACACATAGTAATAGTGTAGGAGCCAGAGCGATATTGATGGTCTGAACATTATACCGATGACACTATGGCTTGTCGTTAGAGGACGGTTCAATGATCAATTCATCTCACAGACCGAATTTTCCCCGGCTGCTAGATCTCGAGATACAGCATCCGCATTTTTTTTTTGACTGGAGGTTAACCCTCACCGAATTGCGGTTACTTGAGAAGCATGTCATTCTTATACACTCCCACCATTTGCCATCATTTTTTATCGTGTCCGTTTATCAGGCCGACCAGTTAAAATTGAACCGAAAATGGACTGCAAGTTAACCCTCTCAAACCTGGTTGGAAATGTTCATTGGTGGCTGGCCTGATAAACGGACACGATAAAAAATGATGGCACATGATGGAATTGTATAAGAATGGCATGCTTTACAAGTAACCACAAGTTGGAAAGGTTTAACCTCCAGTCAAAAAATAAATAAATGCGGATGCTGTATCTCGAGATCTAGCAGCCGGGGAAAATTCGCTCTGTTAGATGAATTGGTCATTGAACCAACCTCTAACGATAAACCATAGTACCATCGGGTTAATGTTCAGACCATCAATATCGCTCTGGCTCCTAGACTATAATGTTAGTTTATTTTATCATTTAGGTATTACCCATTATAACATATGAGATACATTATTATACTATATTCTTAGTAAATTTTCATATGTTAACAAATATGAATAATGAACAAGTTCAAAAAAATTATTGAATTGTTGATGTTTAGAATCATGAAATAGATATAATTTTGTTTCCTTCTTTAATCAAATAATCAAATATAGTTGTTATATTACTACTTAGTTTGATATTTCTGTTGATTTTATAAAATTTCAATATGTTTTCCACGAATTCACAACTTACTAATACAGTATCGTCTGGAAGGATGATAGTGTAATGAGTGTAGATAGAATAGAATACGCTTATCAATGATCAACTAGACTTTCATAGGTTCCTATCTAGAAGGATGTTAGAAATTGATAGAACCGAGTTAGTATTATCGGTCAACATACTGAATTGGACACATCAAATGATGTGGGTTTGAATCATATATATGGATCAGTTTCAAGATTATTCATCTTAAAAGTTCCATGTCAATCTAAGTTATCTCTATAATTTGGAAAAAATTTGATCTACATCTCTTAATATACTTACACAGAATTGTGATACTTCAGCCGAAGGAACATATCTGAGGCAGTTCTATTAAGAAGGACCAGGATGCTATCACTGAATGAGCTGGTGGAGTTATTGAGTTTTTTTTAATCGTAGTATATAAAATATGGAATTCAAGATTAATGTAATTGGTCAACATAACACTGGACTTGACATTCAAAGATGTGAATTTTAATCCCACCTTTGATTTAGTTTCACATTGATTCATTTTGTCAATGCTATCTGGAATGCAATATGTAATATTTTATTTTGATGAAAATATCTACAGTCTAGAACAAGAAAATAATTCTTCAATCATTCTCCTTCATATCGGTATTAATTTTCCAGTTATTTCCATACTAACGTATCGTGTAAAATATTGTACTTAATAATGATTTTTCATCACGTATTCTTTGAACGGTATGTGATGATTGCCTGATGTGTGTTTCCAATGATAAACCGTGATTAATAAATTTAACAATTCCCACTGTAACTTCAATTTACTTGTGAAACAGAAGTGAACAAAAACATAAATTCTCTAGTTATGAACATTGACATGATGCAGATGGAAAAAGAAAAACAACAAGTTATAAAAAAAGTGTTATGAACAGCCTTACCGATCGCGATGTTAAATTGTTCGTAATACACTGGAAATGAATGGCTACCATAAACATTTTTCAATCACATCAATGAAAAAAGAATAAACTAAATTTATATTGGGACGTCATATATAAATAACAGAAATGGTAATACAGATAATTTTATAACATTACCATACATTCTGCAGACCTTAGAGAAAATTGAGAAATATTTAAAAGTATGATATAAATGTTGCGCATAAGCCTATTAACTGTGTTGGGAAATATTTGCCAAATCTAAAACCTTTAATACCTAAAGATAAACAAACCCACAAAGTATAGAAATCAAATTGTATAGATTGCGATCGGACTTATACAAGAATCGCTAAACAATATTTACAAAAAAAAAATGTATGGCCATGAGTATAGTACTTACTTGAAACGGGAACATAGAAATTTTCACCGTCCTTGCTATACACTGTTTAGATTATAACCATCAGTTCAATTAAAAAATGTTAATATTTTAACTAAGGAAACCAATTATTATATAAGATCTATTCGGGAGATGTTTCACATAAAACGTGACTTCGAGTCTGTGAATCAAAGAACAGACATTCAACATTTAAGTCAAATTTATACTAATTTAATTAATTAAAACCCTTGCAGCTTTTTACATGCGTCTTTATAATGTTGAAAGTATATTTTAGGTAGAATGCTCAAACATCAATATTTCTAATTTTTCTATTTCCTCATAAATTTTCAACATCTGGTTTGAAAGTGTATAGTTGAGCGTCATATTAATTATTTTCAGTCGTATACAAACATTGTTTGACATTACTTCGTATATAATAAGAAAATTGCTTGATAGTGGATTCTTGATACATATTCATATACTTGAAACATTGATATGTTACAATTTCGATTACTCGTTTTTCTGCTCGTTTCGGCAACGGGGGCATTTTTAATTGAAATTGGTGCAATAAGGACGCTTTGTGCTTATACAATTAGTTTTAAGAAATTCCGGTTTAGACATTGTCACATCTTCTGATGATGGTCGCGAGACCGAAACGTACTTAAAGATGAGAATAATTAGCATATGTGTTAGTGTGAACTATTTCTCAAGATATTGAGTTACCTCGGTGTAGTAAGAACTTAAATTTGATAGCTGGTTTATGTCTATGAATTCCTTGGATGAAGTATTGTATTGTTGAAGAAAGATAAAGTTACATGGCTAATAAAATATATCATATCATATTATGTAAATCAGTAACATTCGATTGTGAACGATGCCTATATTAATATTAGAAAACTCCTTCGGTATTTGCATGCCTTACAGACTCAATTCTCATATAAAAATGGTAATTCCGCTCTGCATGAACTATGAGTGACTTTTATTAGCCTATATTTTGTGTACAGACAGAATATAGATTGTTGATATACTTTGAGTGAGTTCAATTTCATTACCTAGAATTTTAAATTTTAAGGGAACATAAGAGTATGTTGACTACCTACTAAACAGATTGGAACTAGCCCGAAAAATTATTAGATTTATGTACATCAATATACATTTACTAAATTATGAATTTATGTTTTGTAAATTTATTTCGACCCTGTATGTCTCTGGAGTAATTAAAAGATTTCGATGAATAGGATTTAATGTGTGTATTAACATAGATTTAGTGAGGTTAAACCCGGGGCAGGCCTAATTGAAATGAGAGAAATTCTGAATCTGTGGGCAGCCAGAAATATTTATCACGGAGCAGGAGGATATCTAATATGAAGTTGATTAAGGGATAGCAGCATGACGTCGATGTGGCTTCAACAAGTTCATTTTCTAAACACGAAATCCGAACAGCGAGTGCTTCATTTCAATCCAAACATTGCCAGGAACGACGGAAAGACAATTGAAAATATCTTTTGTATATTAATAAAAATTTTAACATCTATCTATCTGTGTTAAAGTTTTACGTATTCATGGAGGCTTATACGTCGCTCATGACTGTTCTTGGAACTTATTTTGTGGCACCTAACAATATTTCAATGGAACGAAATTATTTTAATGCAAATAATTAGTCATAAGATAGGTTAACTACTAACAAAAAATGCATATAACAATCGATATTTTTGAAAACAATTCGTAATAAATAATTTTCTGACACGAAATGTAATATAAAAAAAATTATGAATGAGTTTTATGAAAGTCGCATTAAAATTAATCTGGAAAGGGAAGAGAGCGCTAGGGAGTTGTATGAAAATTTGAAATTTTATAACGTTAATTATATTTCTAATCAACCAAAGCACACCTCAACGACTATAAGATGACCGATTCAATTTCATAGGGAAGGAAATGGTAGATTTATATATTCTTGCAGATTTTGGATAGACACGGCATTCGAAAAATACACTGAATTCGTTAACTATGAGATGTATCCCTATTTTCCAAGAAAAGGAAAACTTATAATGTTTAAAGAACATCTTGTCATCCAGCGAGGAAATTTCGGGAGAGGAGAGCATTCTTTAAATTATTTCTGAAGGTTTGTAGGTTATTGGCAAAAGGGAAGACCTTATTGGGCAAATAGTTCCACAAAGGGTGAAGGGGTGACTAGCTTGAGCTCGTCTAGCTCGCCTATCAGGAATATCTCGTGGTGGAATAACAGACGAGTTTTCTGATGAACATCAGCCATGGGAATGTCTGCAGAAAAGGCAGAGATCGCCCACGGCAAAGGTGGTCACTTCATGCAGATCGTTGATATGGAGCAGAAGCAAAGTTTGTGCCAAGAAAGATCTCTATGGAATACCAGAGAGGACACTTTGTCGAACACCATATATTATCTGAGAGAAAAATAGATAGTAAGCGATAAAGTTGAGACGGAAATTTCCCAAGTAGGCTTTGATGCCAGACTCGGTCAAAAGCCTTGTAGATATTCAATTCTACAGCTAGAGATTCCAGACGTTTTTCAATAGAATTTTGTCATACATGTGTTAAGAAGGCAAGCAGGTCTCCTGTTGCTCTCTGCTGTCGAAAGACATATTGCCAGTAATTTACAATTTTGGAGCTGTCTAGGTATTAGATGATCTCGATGTAGATACCTTTGTCAATCATTTAAGAATCACAGATAATAGTGCAATGAGTCTATAATTATTAGGAAGGCTCTTCTATACTTTTTTCGGAATTGGTTGGAGTCTAGCTGTCTTCCAGCTGAAGGGAAAGATACCATGTTTGTAAGAAAGTGTAAGCAACCTGCAGAAAAATTGTATCAATTCAGACGCACATTCCTTAAGAATGACAGGTGGAATTCCGTCTGGCCCCATGAAGTTTTTGATATTGAGATCACGCAGAATGCGCCTAATTGTGCGCTGACAAAAGACAATTTCAGGAATTTGGCTATCAATGGGAGCAATATTAGGAGAGTCCTTCACTTGTAGATCCAAAGTGGGATTTGCTGCGAACGTTCCAGCAAAAAAATTGACTTTTGCTTCTAGTTTGGTAGCCAGAGTGCCTGCATCTTCATTAAGGGGAGAGAATGAACTTGAAGTGGAATTTCTACCAATTGCTTAGGCGAAAGTCCAAAACGAACGGCAACCGTTCGGACATTCTACAATCTTTGATCTCATTGTGGTATTATATGCCTCTTTCGGAGCGAATGGGTTCGTCTGACACCCAGAATAAAAGGGTATCAATCTCAAACCTGAGCCAAATCTCTAAGGCCTTCAAAAAAAATAAAACAAAAAGTACCTCTCAAAAAGCGCAAAAAAACAGTTTTTGGCCAATTAAACTGGGTGGCACCTATTTTGATAACTCAACTTTTTAGTATGTTGTTTGGGCCATCAATACGAACATTTTGAGCCGGGTCCCGTTAACGAGCGCGGAAATTGCACAAAAAATCATAACTGCCCTCCACTATTATACTTGCAAATATATATATTGTATAATTATTATGAATCAAAGATGTCTATCATCTTCGATGTAACCCCTTAATTTCTATATCTTATCCCAAATTCTAATAAATTCGTTGAATAGTGGCTCTTCTTGGCGATAATGAATTTCAATTAATTAAATTCTTTCAGCACTTTTGTATCTTTCTCTGCACTATAAAATGTAAAGCTTCACCGAGTACTAACCATCGACATATACATATGGACTGCGCGTGGCAATGATAAGCGCGGCTAGTGCAGGCGAGAGAGAGGGAAAACGAAAAGGCCGGCTCGGGACGTAAACATACTAGCTACAGTACGCAGTGGCCAATAGAAACGCGATAAAGCCGGCCTCTTCGTTTTCCCTCTATCACGCCTGAACTAGCCGCGCTTATCATTGCCACGCGCAGTCCATATGTATATGTCGCTGGTACTAACGTCAAAAACTCATAGGGATATCTTTGACCTAACAACGCAATCATTAATCAAAAATATCTATCATTTTCGATGTAGCCCCTTCATTTGTATAGGAATCCGAAATGACATTACCGCCCTCTGGTATTTTCTACGGCGAAACAACGAATTGTCACAAAAACTATTATTTACATATAAAGATATGTATTACTAGAGTTTTTAGAGTATTTTGGAGTAAGAATTAAAAATTTATTGTACATTCAGTAGCTTGTAAGAATAATATACTTAATAATAAACAATAAATGAAACCCGTTTGATAACATTTTTCTGTGCAAAACAGTAACAAGTTGTATTTCTATTATTTACCTAACTTAACCTAACAAGTTGTATTCCTTTTATTGTGTTCAAGTTGTATTTCTTTTACTGTGTTATACACTTATAAACATTTTCAAGCTTCCTCAATTATCATTTCTGATCCTTTTACAGAACATTTTATTTCTAGTAAAGACTTGGATTCACTATTCTTCACAACTACACCATCAGCAGAGTAAGCGACCCAATAATTTTTTGTGGAAATAATTTAACCCACTTCGACTACCTCTGTTGTTGAAACTGAGATGAATTTTTCTATGGCTTTATCTTCACTCGCAATCCCTGTTTGTGTAGTCACTCCTGAACTCTTGCGGATTGAAGTACGTATTACTTTTTTGATTCCAATTGGCATTGTTATTAGAGGCATACCTAAGTGTATATTTCGTAAACTCTGAAACCTGTTATACGATATTTCCTATGACTTTTCCAGAAATCATAATTAAACTACTTTCCTCACAGATGAAAATATAATCTCCTTCTAAACTTTGGGTTATACTTTTAAAACAGTCGTTCATTTCACATACATTTAATTTGTCAAGCCAACTGTGCAGATTGCTGGTTGACTGATGTAAGCTGAAAATGTTCCTTATTACTTCTTTGATGTTATCAGTCAATCGGTAACTTTTATTTTCTTTATAATAATAACAATATTAATAATCATATATTGATGTTTTTATGTTAACATAATCTCTTACTTGTAGCAATATAATAATGTTGCCATGACATGTTTACACTGTCCCCCTTGCCCCGCCTTGCATGAACATTTCATGCTCAAAATAGAACCATTATTTTCATTAATTTGGCCTTCTATTTTGTGAGGATCACCTCTTAAATTAGAAACAAAATCAAGATATACGCATTGCTTTATATGTACGTAACCAAATAATGTGACAACTCGTCCGCCGTACTGGAATGGTAAAGCAGGTACCTAACCATCATTTCAGATCCCTATATCTTATCCTAAATTTTAATAAATTCGTTAAATAGTGGCTCTTGTTGGTGTTAATGAATTTCAGTTGATTGGATTCTTTCAGCACTTTTGTATCTTTCCATCCATCATAAAATGTCAAGCTTCACCGAGTACTGACGTCAAAAATTCACAGGAAAATTTTTGACCTAACAACGCAATCATTGATCAAAGATATCCATCATTTTTGATGTAACCCCTTCATTTCTATATCTTATGCCAAATTTTAATAAATTCGTTAAATAGTGGCGCTTTTGGCGATAATGAATTTCAATCAATTGGATACTTTCAACATTCTTGTATTTTTCTCTCCATTATGAAATGTCAAGCTTCACCGAGTACTAACATCCAAAATTCACAGGAATATATTTGACTTAACAACGGAATCATTGATCAAAGATATCTATCATTTTTGATATGACCCCTTCATTTCTATTTCTCATCCTAGCATTTATTATCACATGGTGACGGCCAAGAGAAAGATCTTTTCTATAATAACATTTTACCAGTTGTATAACTTATCCAGATCACCTTAACAAATGATATAAATATTTTGAAGACCGCATATAAACAGAGAATTTGATGCAGGATATATCAAATTACTGAACATTAAACGTGAACTGATTTATTGCGTTGTTTAATTCTTACAACGAAACAGTTTGAGGGCGCATTTTATAACGTGATAGAATTACATCCATTTTATTGATATGCAAGATTATTCAATTCGGTAAACATTCATTTAAAGAACGAATAAACCTTATTCAAATAAATTGGATACGCCGCAACACATATGCGAGAATTCTGTAGTGTTCGTTTGCTTTCATGATTAGAGGAATCTTATTCGTATTTGAATCGTCATTAAAGCTACATTTCAAATCTGCACCAGTATGTACTTGGATCTGTGAAAATATCCACTTTGATAACAATCTCTGAAATGTGGAAATAAAACTAGAATTTTCTACACGCTCTCAAATTTCATCATTGCTTTACAAGGGACGTGATTCAACCAACTGTTCAAAGTATGGTGATTTTAATCATTATTCTGAGTTACTTCCTAAGAAATTCTGGGTAGAGAACAGTTTATTTATAGTCCGTTCAGAACAAACTGACAGTAGATGTACATAAGGACACGTGAGCTGTGATGTACCCCAGGGTTCCATTTAGGGGATGGTTATATTAAATGGGCATTCACGAGATAATAAAAATTTCAACTTACTCCCATAGTACACCCATCTGCAATAGCTCACCATCTTGAGGTTTCTCTGTATTCAACAGATGATAATAATTATAATGATAAATGAGGAGCAAAATTTTCAAGACATGTAGAACAAGTGTTTCTCCGAAGCCAGGATTATGCAATATTAATTACTATTTAACAAAAATTTCAACTCACTACCATGGTACTGATTTGGAAAACAACTAACTACTAAGTTGATATCATTTTCATTTATAACTTCCTTTACTCCCCTGAAAGGATAGTAGATCATTGATGAACACAATGCGATCCCATGCTCCTCTACTGATCAACTATTCACGCACACTCATCCAAAGTTTGATTGTTTTTAAAGTGAGGAATGTAGGTTAGACTATTACTATGATTGGCAACTACTCTTGACGGCACTCATTCAATGACAGCATCCCGGTTCTTATATATTTCGATGGAATTGACTGAGGAATGTTCTTTCAGAGGTTCATATTTACAAAAACATAAGACTCTGATCATATTTACCACACATTAAATATATGTGTAGTGGATTTAATAAAAACATCGTAAGTACTGTAACTGTAGTCAGTTGGTTAAACTATATACAACATGTAATTAAGGTGGAAAACTTGTTATCGTATATGATTACTAATGTTCAACCCTTAATAATACGTTTGGGTTTGGATGAATTTAACGTAAAATAGAATTAAGTTGCCAAAATTGATTATTATCATTATTATCAATTGATCATTATTTTCCTTCAGTGTAACATGCTTATTTAATTCCAAATGAAAATAGATCAATATGTAGGTATATTTTCAAGCCGACTCAGAACATCAAAAAATGATTTCAAATTCGTTGTGTGAGTTCATATACGTATATTATGTTGCCCTCAACACCCAAATCGACCGGCAATAGAATAATTGAGAATTTCATAATTGGAAGATTTTTATTGTCAACAAATGAAATTTTTTTCTGGTATTACATTTTCTCTCCCCTACAGATATTTCCCCAGTTGTTAGAAAAAAAAACGGTTTCAAAGAATTAATTGAGTAGGCACGGGTGTTTTTAAAATTTCTAAACAATTTGAGCGTATAGACTGACCTCGAATGATCATTCTTTTATTCTTGATGATTTACCCAAAATAGCATAGTTTTGTAGGTAAATTTTTTCGCGGGAAGTTGTAATTGGGCAACAGTCGAGGCAATTCAAATGCAAAAAATGACGACTAATCGCGGTCTATCGGAGTTATTATTGCTTTTGGTTACCGGCTATGAATCCGTCAAAAAAATGCCATAATTCAAAATTTTTCTCTCAAAATGGAACATTTTCCCAAATTGGGTCCATATGAATACGAGAAATCGATAAAATAATTAAAAAATTGTTGTATACATCGATATTTTGGCACCGGGAACGTCTTCGCCAACACTGGAGAGTCCATATTGGGGGAGCCTTGGTCGGGCACAGGCAGAATTAGGAGTACCTTCCGAATGCTGTGATTTCGTTTGTTGAAGCCTAGGGTGGCTGAACAGCTAGGGGCACACTGAAGGGCAGTCCCCTATGTTGGGAGTCAGAGCTGGATTTAGAACGTTAAATCTGCATCTATTCGGTTCTCCAGCGGATATGCTAGGATGACGTGCTTTGCATGATGCTTACATTAAGCTGGCTTGGGTGACCAGAGTGATAGAATATTTCCATTGTTTTTCATCTCGGAAACGTACAGATCACTCCTAACAAGTTTTCACAAACTTGTTTTTTTTAAACAAAACGTGACATGTTTCACTACACGGTGGCTATATCAAACAATGGTTTTACAAACTATGGTTTATTCCTTAAATATTAAAATTAGGATTAGGAAGGAGGGGATGAGTGAGGTTACAAACTGATTTGATAATGGGGAATTGGTTAAGTCTTTCTGATCATTTGAAAGGTTTCCTGTATTTTTGAACTTATCAATTTCAATTTTCTTTTTAAACTAGAATTGAAGAATATTTACACTTGAATAAAGGAGATCCAAAAGTTGTAAACCATATTAAAGAAACTGATCATTACACAGATGATTTTGAGATTATTCATTGGTCAGTTAAAACTGAAGTATTAAGCAATTGAAAATTGAAATTAATAAGTTTGAAAATACAGGAAATTTCTTAACTGATCAGAAAAACTTCACCAATCCTCCATTATTAAATGTATTTGTAAGTAACTCTTGTCCTACTGTAGTCGTACCTTACTCATCCCCTCTTCCTTAATCTTAATTTTAATATTTGAGGAATAAACCATAGTTTGTAAAACCATCGTGTGGTGAAAGATGTTACGTTTTGTTTAATAAAAACGAAGTTTGTGGATATTTATTACGAGTGTATGTTTTATTCAAACTATAGATATGAATTTTCAACAAGTAGGCACCAAAACCATCCAAAAATTTTCAGATCACCATCCAATCAGTTCTAACATATAAAATATAGTAGTGCATCCAGTAGTTTTGAGTCATGTGTATGAAAAATCAATCAACTTCTCGAATATCTCGTAGTTATGAAAATGTTCACTTCCATTAAATTGCTTTAAAGCAATTTTCCACATTCAATTGATTAGTTAAGTTGAAAATTATGTAGTCACGTATATTTACTTGTTGCTTTTCGAATCTATCTTATATATTGAAAGTTGAGCTTTGATTAGAGAGTTTCGGAATTTACTACACGTAATTTAATCGAAATTGGATATTGAAATGTGAATGAAGCACAAGTTTAGTAATATAAGCTATATGTGTATTTTTGATGGCAAGAAAATACATTTGACAGTACCTGATAGTTCGATTTACAGATAATAACTTATCAACTCTATCTCAACAAGGTTTTAATAATTATTATAACAGTTCCATCGAGGAAATTTGAGATGAGTTTGGAAATTATTTCAATTCACAGAAAGAGAAGTTCCTTGACAGTAGGTACAAGTTCTATAAGTAAAAGTAACATTTACGAAGGCAACACCTGGGATGAAGTCACTGCTATAGCTATATCCGATTTTAATCATATAAAAGGTTGGTATGGCACTAATCTGCTCTCCATCAATACCACGAAAACTAAATACTTACCTATAACAATCCTGAACAAAAATTTACCCGTTTTTAACTCATTAAAGCTTAATACTTCTGAAATTCATTCAGTAACATCTTTTAAATATCTAGAACTAACTATAGATAGTCATCTACGATGGAATTTACATGTTAATAAGATGAATGAAAAACTCAGACATCTTATTTATAAGTTTAGACTTTTGAGCAACATCATCAGCTAAGGCGAATTGAAAATTATTTATTACGCTTTAATAGATTCATTTATACAATACGGAATTATTGCATGGAGTGCACAAAACAGACGACTACAAAAGAGGTTTTTAAAGATAAAGCTAGGGGAAAAACTTTAATATCCATCTCATCTAGTATACAAGGAATTGCAGATATTAGATCCCAGGCAGGTCTACTGCAAAGCAGTGCTACTTTACTTTGCAAAGAATAAACATGTGTCAAATAGTTTCACACAATCACGGTACACGTAGCCTAGGTGAAATACAATTACCAAAACTCCAAAAAACACACTCGATGAAAAATTGTACATATTTCGGACTACGACTAATTAATTCACTTCCGCATGAAATTTGATGCTGCTATAATTATACTAAATCTTGTTAATAAATGAATTCTTCAAAACGGTAGAGAATATTTTCATGCCCTCTTTAATTTATAAAAAAGATCAATTATTTGATGAATAATTTATTCAGTAATTTAACACGAACACTAATTTGTATACCATACAATTAACAGGAACCTGTAATCTTCATATAGCAATTTTCTCGAGTGATACCTTTTTATACACAATTCATTTATGAATTTCTTTTAAATCGACTTGCCGAGGTAATCGAATTCGCCTTTGAACTTAAAGAAACCACAATTAGGTTTGATGGGACATGTAGCTCTCTCCTCATGGACTGTAGCTTGTCTAGGGCGCTTGTTGACTGCGATACGGCCACTGGCAGGGATATGTGTAGGCCTGTAAAACGGTTTGCATGCGTCTTGGTGGGGGACGCGTCTCAGCCAGGGGTGGTTGGGATGGGTTATAGTTTGGGAGGGGGGTAGTGGTGCCGTGGGCTTCGACTATATTGTGTTGCATCCAACTAATGGTGCCAATTGTCAGGTTCCTTCCAATTGTTAGTTCATAAAAGCTATGTGTTAAGTATTTATGTGTTTGGATTCATATTATTTCTTCTCTGTGAATTGATATCACTTACTCATATTGCTCAGGTACAATTCTTAAAGAATTTAATGAGCTTATTCTTATTTATTCACAAGCATATTATTATGTTTTTTGTATTATTTCATATTGCTGTATAGTCTTGTTGAATAAATTATTATTATTATTATCATTATATGTACATATGCAATAATATATTATTGAACGTACCATAATTATTTACTAAATATGTAATATTATAATGTTTCTTGACTCAGGTATGAATTATATGTAAATTTTTGGAAACTTAGTCACAAAACGGTCATATATACAGGTCTGGAAACTCGAGGATGTTTATGTGAGAAGTGAGTCTGCTAAGCGTAATCTGTTGCTTAGTATCAAAAGGGTGGCGCATGAGTCGAGGGATGTTCTCTGGCACGTATACGACCGTGTTTGAACAATATGGCGCCTAATACTAACAACATACTTCGATCCATGTTCCAGCTGGTGGCTGAGCGAGGGACTACGAGTTTGGCGACCTTTAAGAGATTGTCAAACATAGATTTTCCAGACCTGTATCTACGACCTTGAGTCACACTAATACATATGCTCATTATTCTCGTATTCACATATGTTTCGGTTTCACTCCACTAAAGCGCATATCTCGGAAAATATTGATTTTGGGGAAATTTATAATCAATGAACACATGCTCATCTTTCCATAATTTGACCACACGAGAGGAAAACTTATAATGTTAGAAGAACATCGTGAGGGCCAGCGGTGGAATGTTGAGAGAAAAGATAGGCCTGGTAGGAGGAAGTTCGGCAAGTCTCAAACTTGGCAATGAAGGGCTGGCTAGTTTGAGCTCGTCTAGTCAACCTATCTGGATTTTTTCATGGAGGAAAAGCAGACGAGATTTCTGATGAACCGACCGTGGAAATATCTATAGAAAACGGAAAGATGGCTCAAATTTCTATGATGTTCTAAAGAAGTTAATAAATTCGTGAATAAGGCATCGTCAATCAAACGAAAGCTCTCTTCTGAATGAAACCCAAGAACTTCAGCGTATGTTTGGAAGCCGAGCTCCTTTATTAATTACTGAATTACTGATATGTCCAACTAGTGAAGTTTATTGAGATATTTGAAGGCAGTGCTCAATTTGATTAGTTGTTTGCGGTCCAATTTCCTTTTTAAGCTATTGCATAGCTTTTATCGCGGACTTTGAGCGCGGCGACCGAATCAAGATATTCCGTAACGAAATAAAACCTAACACCCCCCACTCCGTCTACCATGTAGCTCGGCTGAGCGTTCGCTTAACGTGTATGTATATGGTACGACTGTACGAAGCTCGCACGGATCGAGACGAGCTGCTCCGAAATCTGACGAATACGTAAACAGCTGTTTGTGAGAAAGTATATAGGTGTTTAGGTATCTATCATATCTTTATAATGCCACACTCATCGCATCTGTATACATGTAGGTATATATACTGTTCCAAAAGTAGTGGTAGCTATTTACCAAAATAATAATAATGTTACTAATATTATGACTCCGAATATTGAAATAAATATTGCACACGTTAGCGATGTTAATGTTAGGCGCTCATTTGTTGGAGATATTTGTGCGTGCTTATGCAAACTCAGAAATGGCCTACACATAGTCATGGTAGCAATTTACATTTCTCCGAATCCAAAATCGGACGAGGTAGAGCATTTTATTCATCGCACTTTACTGGAGTACACTGAAGAAGGGTCGAATTTGAAAATGAATAATGATCCACAAGAATCCACAACAAAATATGGGACCACCATTAACGCGGTATTTTCCAGAAATTTAGAGGATATCAAGTCTCAAACTTATGTTTCTTATTTCAGTTACCATAAATCTATAGTTTCAATAATAAAAATTCCTGAATAACCTACATGTATTGTAAGATAATAAAAATAATTTAAACGATATTAACTTCTCTTGGATAGTAGACTTCCGCGGACAGCTAATCTTGAGAAATCTTGTCTTCCGGATGGATTCCGCATCACAATAGCTCGACTTGATGCCGACGTTTCGCCAACCATTACAGGGGGCATCTTCAGGGCAGGCTTGAGGCTTGAACTGAAACTGGTTCTACTGGTTTCTGTAGCCGTATTTATTGTAGGAAAAATCCTTCACGCTACATAGTTCACTGCCTTTGTTCCGGTGGTTAACTTCGTTCCGGCACCTGACCCTGCCGTTGTGCGATCATGTGCGAAATGGAATTTTCGAGGATGGGTTTCCAAATGTTGGGAAGGTAATATCCTGAGTCACGGTTTAGATTATTCGGATGTTTTAGGATTTCTATAGCTTCAAGGATTTTTCGCTGATAGAAGTTTGGGGCTCGGACTAGGATTTTAGTATCTTCAAAAAGGATTTGATGATTTGTGTTAAACTTGTGTTCCGCAAGTGCAGATCTACTGGTGTCACGAAGTCTTGTACAGCGCTCATGTTCTTTCACACGAGTGGCTACTGTACGACCTGTTTCACCAATGTAGACTTTACCGCAAGAACAGGGATGTCATTGACTCATATGTTCTCAAGCCGATATGTTGGTTTAGATATGTCGACGATACTTTCGTTATTTGGCAACATGGTCGCGAAAAGCTTGTTCCCTTCCTCAATCATTTGAATTCATTACATCCCAGTATCCGTTTCACCATGGAAGTCGAATCGCAAGGTTCACTCCCGTTCCTGGATGTATTGGTTCGTCCACAGACTGACGGTACTTTAGGACATTCTGTGTATCGGAAACCCACCCATACCGATAGATACCTAAATGGTCTTTCCCATCACCACCCTGCCCAAAAGCAATCTGTCATAAACTCCCTGGTCCACAGAGCTGTCAACCTATCTCAGCCTCAATCCTTAAAATCAGAATTAAAACATCTATCATCTGCCTTATTATCAAACAATTTCTCCCATTACAACATTCAAAAAGCCATAAAGAAATACACTTCAACTAAAATTCCAAATCGACCTGAGCCAGAAACCCTCCCACCTGCTTTATCCACGGCCTATCTTCCATATATTCAAAACATAACAGACAGAATTTCCAAAATCCTCAAAAAACATAATATTTCTACCCGTTTTTCCACACTTCCAAAATTATCTCAGTTTTACAAACCTATCAAAGATCCCCTTCCTCCTCTCCACTTAGAAGGTGTTTATAGTATTCCCTGTTCTTGCGGTAAAGTCTACATTGGTGAAACAGGTCGTACAGTAGCTACTCGTGTGAAAGAACATGAGCGTACAAGACTTCGTGACACCAGTAGATCTGCACTTGCGGAACACAAGTTTAACACAAATCATCAAATCCTTTTTGAAGATACTAAAATCCTAGTCCGAGCCCCAAACTTCTATCAGCGAAAAATCCTTGAAGCTATAGAAATCCTAAAACATCCGAATAATCTGAACTGTGACTCAGGATATTACCTTCCCAACATTTGGAAACCCATCCTCGAAAATTCCACTTCGCACATGATCGCACAACGGCAGGGTCAGGTGCCGGAACGAAGTTAACCACCGGAACAAAGGCAGTGAACTATGTAGCGTGAAGGATTTTTCCTACAATGAATACGGCTACAGAAACCAGTAGAACCAGTTTCAGTTCAAGCCTCAAGCCTGCCCTGAAGATGCCACTTGTAATGGTTGGCGAAACGTCGTCATCTAGTCGAGCTATTGTGACGCGGTATTAACTTCTCATTCATTCAATAAAAGAAAAAAAATTGTTTTCTTATCGGTCACCACGCTCAAAAAGTGTAAATTGAATTAATATCAAAAAAAAAACTGCATAAATAAAAAATAAATAAATAATTATAATTGCATAAGTTGATGAAAAATGCTATGCAATAGCTTTACCGCGGCAGTCCCCGAGTGCCACACGTTTTTTTGTTTAGAAATTAAATTATTGATCAATAGTTTGTCATAATCGCTGTCCAATGCTATTCACTGAAGTTCTCAACTGCGTTGTTATAATTTCCCTGGCTCAAAGGGCCGTTCAATAATCTATGACTATCTGATGAAGTTATTTTATAATTAAATGATGTACTTAACAGAATCCGCAGGAGTATACCTACTTGTTTGAATGGGTTTCCTGTATATGTCTAAGTGATTATAATCATATACATTGATAATATCATGGAAAGGAAGCTGCTTACATGTTTGTATTTTGATAATGAATTTAAATGAATCAAATTGGCTATTGAGCATGTTCAAAAAGCCATGTAAATCAGAATTTCACGTAACGTCACGAGAATATTATCGACATATCTGTGTACCAAACTTTTCGGAACTGATTTGATTTCGATTTTGAGGAAGTTTCAAGTTTGCCTAGAGAAATATTGGTCAAAAAGGGGAGGGTGGATTGCCCCTTATACATCCGCTTGTTTGTTTATAGGAGTTTTTGTTAAAAATGAAATAGTTTTGCTCCATACATGAAGACGTCAGGATTACGTATTCTGTATCGGGAATATTAATATTCAAAAGCCATTTCCTCAGAATGTTTATCAACTCAAGGATTGGGGTGAATAGTTAAACAACATCAACTGAAACGATAACTGGCTATGTTCTTTAAATATTTCACATTTGAGATGCTGTAAAGGTAGAAGAAGAATTATAAATAATCGGTATGCTTATATTATCAAATCACCAGCTGGGTTTTCATCACACCTTAGCAGGATGCTGCAATAACGCTTCACGTACACAAGACAAGATTGCTGCTGTTAGTTTGGGAAACAACGGGGAACGTAACAATTTAACACGTTCCCGTAATTTACAGATATTTTATAACACCCACACAGGGCTACATGCCAGTCTGCGTTGCATTTCCGGCCTTGGTTTGTGTTTGATAAAAATTAAATATTGTATATATGTGAAATTGTATAGATCAATTAAATCCAAATTTAACTAGCGTATAACAATCAAACTGTGGCTTACATCCCTAACTATCAATTGATTCATTCAACCAACGTAACTCATAGACAATGACAATAACTCTTTCATATATTCTTAATGCTAGAAACAGTACGGATAATCTAAAAGAACCAGGAATTTATAGTGAAGAGTGCAATATCTTATACGTTGTTTAAGCACGTAGATCGTTTGAAGTAAGATATATTGAATACATCAATTCATCCAAACGCCACAACTAAAACTTCAATTTTGTGAATCACTCATAGAAAATTGAAAAAAAAAAACTGCATTTGACAAGCAAATGTAGAACATTCAATTTATGGGAATCAATATAGATATTCAAATTCAATAAATTTTCAAATAGAAAATCTCATATTTTATTCAAAGCTGAAGATAGAAGGAGTAATTTTAATAAGCCTGGATGTGTTGAACGAAACAAATATCACTGTATACATGTGTGGGACAATTTTGATAAAAATGTTTCCAAATTCCACTAAAAAATATTCATGTTCATGAATCGATTTCGAATTAACACCATTCGTTGTTAAACTTGATTTCGAGTAGTAAAAGCTACAATTGATTGAATATAAACACTCATTATATGATTCAGTCTAAACTTGAATAAAATAATATTAAAAGTTTGAATCTTATTAATTTAATAAATACATGTAATGTTAATTCAGTTTTCACCGTAACTTCTCCAAATAAATATTAGAAAGTACTCTTAAACAATTAATACAAAATACTGAATCACTATAAAAGAGCTGACCTAATATATAATTCCAATGACAATGTAGAGATCGATGATTAGTGGAATTTTACCTCATCGAGTTTAATCCATCGAGGGATTAAGCGATGAATTAGTAGCGAACGGAAAAAATAATTATACAAATTTAACAAGGCAGAATTATTAATTTTCAATGAGATATCTTCCATTGATTTCTAGGAATTCCAGCAAATTTAATTTAATATTTTCATTCTACACGTGTAAAATCTTAAAATCATCTTTAAAGTAATGATTTGCCATAGTTAAATGTTCTGCAAAGGTTAAATCAGATTTATTATTAATGAAACTATGCCTTTGTAATATTTGTTTGAAAAGCTGCGAGCTTACCAAAACTATAGTTACATTCATTTATCAAATTAGTGAAAATCGAACTTAGTTATTTTATTTAATAGTTCAGTCAAAAGTGTGATAAAATAGGGGTCATCACTAAAATTTTATAGACCACACAAATATGAAAAATCCTTCTTGCTTCGTGTTCAAAATTGCTTACACATCGTTGATCAGAAAAAAAAGGAGGCTCGTGATTATCACTATTGATGAAAAACAATTTTCAATTAACAAAGAGAATGTCTTCTATAACAAATGGAATATTCATCCCGATTGCTGGAAAACCCGTAAAAATTTACCAAATTTGAGTATTGGGATAATAAGATGCCGTGATGTGTCTCTGTACAAAGAAGGGGAATTCCGGTGAAGTGGTGGACATTTGCGTCGTTTTTCCTTCATATACCTATCTCGGTCCTGTTCCAACGTGTCTAATTATATGTTCTCATAGTAGATGAGTGTTATTTCATGATAATAAAATAAAAATTAACAATGGTTTTCCGGAAAATTAAAATTTACCATTCCTACCCGACAAACTTTAATTATTTTGTTCTTCGTAAAGTTTAAGTCAGTGATATTGGAATAATAAGGTACTGTGATGGTTCTCGGTACAAATTTCACTAGAAGAAGGGAAATTCTGGTGAATTGGTGGAAAATTGTGTCGTTTTTCTTCCATATTCCTATCCCGGTTCTCGTCCAACCTGTTTAATTATATGTTATCATAGTAGATGAGTGTTATTTCATGATAATAAAATAAAAATTAACAATGGTTTTCCGGAAAATTAAAATTTACCATTCCTACCCGACAAACTTTAATTATTTTGTTCTTCGTAAAGTTTAAGTCAGTGATATTGGAATAATAAGGTACTGTGATGGTTCTCGGTACAAATTTCACTAGAAGAAGGGAAATTCTGGTGAATTGGTGGAAAATTGTGTCGTTTTTCTTCCATATTCCTATCCCGGTTCTCGTCCAACCTGTTTAATTATATGTTATCATAGTAGATGAGTGTTATTTCATGATAATAAAATAAAAATTAACAATGGTTTTCCGGAAAATTAAAATTTACCATTCCTACCCGACAAACTTTAATTATTTTGTTCTTCGTAAAGTTTAAGTCAGTGATATTGGAATAATAAGGTACTGTGATGGTTCTCGGTACAAATTTCACTAGAAGAAGGGAAATTCTGGTGAATTGGTGGAAAATTGTGTCGTTTTTCTTCCATATTCCTATCCCGGTTCTCGTCCAACCTGTTTAATTATATGTTATCATAGTAGATGAGTGTTATTTCATGATAATAAAATAAAAATTAACAATGGTTTTCCGGAAAATTAAAATTTACCATTCCTACCCGACAAACTTTAATTATTTTGTTCTTCGTAAAGTTTAAGTCAGTGATATTGGAATAATAAGGTACTGTGATGGTTCTCGGTACAAATTTCACTAGAAGAAGGGAAATTCTGGTGAATTGGTGGAAAATTGTGTCGTTTTTCTTCCATATTCCTATCCCGGTTCTCGTCCAACCTGTTTAATTATATGTTATCATAGTAGATGAGTGTTATTTCATGATAATAAAATAAAAATTAACAATGGTTTTCCGGAAAATTAAAATTTACCATTCCTACCCGACAAACTTTAATTATTTTGTTCTTCGTAAAGTTTAAGTCAGTGATATTGGAATAATAAGGTACTGTGATGGTTCTCGGTACAAATTTCACTAGAAGAAGGGAAATTCTGGTGAATTGGTGGAAAATTGTGTCGTTTTTCTTCCATATTCCTATCCCGGTTCTCGTCCAACCTGTTTAATTATATGTTATCATAGTAGATGAGTGTTATTTCATGATAATAAAATAAAAATTAACAATGGTTTTCCGGAAAATTAAAATTTACCATTCCTACCCGACAAACTTTAATTATTTTGTTCTTCGTAAAGTTTAAGTCAGTGATATTGGAATGATAAGGTACTGTGATGGTTCTCGGTACAAATTTCACTAGAAGAAGGGAAATTCTGGTGAATTGGTGGAAAATTGTGTCGTTTTTCTTCCATATTCCTATCCCGGTTCTCGTCCAACCTGTTTAATTATATGTTATCATAGTAGATGAGTGTTATTTCATGATAATAAAATAAAAATTAACAATGGTTTTCCGGAAAATTAAAATTTACCATTCCTACCCGACAAACTTTAATTATTTTGTTCTTCGTAAAGTTTAAGTCAGTGATATTGGAATAATAAGGTACTGTGATGGTTCTCGGTACAAATTTCACTAGAAGAAGGGAAATTCTGGTGAATTGGTCCAAAATTGTGTCGTTTTTCTTCCATATTCCTATCCCGGTTCTCGTCCAACCTGTTTAATTATATGTTATCATAGTAGATGAGTGTTATTTCATGATAATAAAATAAAAATTAACAATGGTTTTCCGGAAAATTAAAATTTACCATTCCTACCCGACAAACTTTAATTATTTTGTTCTTCGTAAAGTTTAAGTCAGTGATATTGGAATAATAAGGTACTGTGATGGTTCTCGGTACAAATTTCACTAGAAGAAGGGAAATTCTGGTGAATTGGTGGAAAATTGTGTCGTTTTTCTTCCATATTCCTATCCCGGTCCTCGTCCAACCTGTTTAATTATATGTTATCATAGTCGCTGAGTGTTATCTCATGATCATGAAATCAAAACTTACTATAGCTTACCGGAAAACTTCGGAAAATTGAAATTTACCATCTCTACACGACAAACTTCAATTAATTTGTTTTCCGAAAAATTTTAGTCATTGCTATTGGAATAATGAGGTACTGTGATAGTTTTCGTTACAAATTTCATTAAAAGAAGGAAAGTAAATTTGTAGGATATTGCGTCATTTTTCCTTCATATTCCTATTTTGATTCTCGTCCACCGTGTCTGATTATTTCTTTTCATGCTTGCTGACTATCATTTTATGATCATTAAATCAAAACGACGAGTTATCCGGAAACCTCCTGAAATTGAAAATATTCCATTTTTACATGACAAACTTTAATTATTTTGTTTTTCGAAAAATGTTTGAGAATCATTATGATGAAGAATTTCAAGTAAATTTTTTTAATGATATGTTAGAAAAGAGCAGATGTATTTGATGCAGCGGCGTATGTGTACCATAGAAATCCTGTGAAAAGATTTCTATGACGTGGACAAGACAAGATCATAATAATATCTAAGATTTTTCGAAAACAAAATAATTAAAGTTTGTCGTGTAGAAATGATGAATTTTAATTTTCGGAGTTTTCCAGAAAACTATCGTCAGTTTTGATTTTATGATTATAAAATAATACTCAGCGACTAAAAAACCTATAATTTAACAAGTTGGACGAGGACCGAGACAGGAATATAAAGGAAAACGACGCAATTTTCCTCCAATTCTCCAGAATTTTCCTTCTTTCAGTGGAATTTGTTCCGGCAGCCATCACGATACCTTATTATTCCAATAACTCTGACTAACAATTTTCAGAAAACAAATTAATCAAAGTTTGTGGTGTGGAAATGGTGAATTTTCATTTTCCGGAGTTACTCTGCCACCACGGAAACATATAATTAGACACTCTGTACAAGGATAAAGATAGGAATATGAAGGAAAAAAGACGCAATTTCCCACCAATTTACCAGAATTTCCCTTCTCTGGAGATTTTACCGAGACACATCAAGGCATCCTATTATTCCGATACTCAAGCTCGAGAAAAAATTTTGTTTGCTGCCCAGTTTGGTAAATTTCCCAGATTCGGGTTCAGCGGAACAAAAAAATCCTCTGATATCAAATTTCAGAAGCTTTGGAATAAAACACTCCGAGATTTTCCATTTGTTATAAAAGTCATTCCATTTGTTAATTGAAAATGGTTTTTCATTGCTTATTAATGGTAATAATCATGAATCTCCCTCCTTGTTTTCTGGCTAACGATGTGTAAGCCAACCTGGACACGATACAGAAAGAATTTAGCATTTTCGTGCGGTCTTTAAAATTTTAGTGATGAGTTTATTTTTTCACAATTTTGTCTGGGCTATAAACTACATTTGAAACGAATTCAAACTAGTCCGGATCGTTTTCGGAGGAATCTGAAAACTTGCCTTCCATTTGTGATTGGACTGGATAGGGATCAATTTTGAAACACCCCTTAGCGAATGCTGCTACAGAATCTCTAAATAAATTCTGTGTTCACAAGGTTGCTGGAAGATGGGTGGCTTAGCAAGAGATGGGCAGTGAGAAGAATTTGCTAAGAACGACAAATCTTTGTAATAAATAAAAATTTGATCATACAGATATGTATAATAAAATGGACACCGACTAATTGTCATATGAAAAAAGTACATCCATTTTAGTTTTACTGTGACTAATACATGATTCCGTGATCCTGAATACCATCGTAAACATGAGGAATTTCCTATCTCTAGATTAATACGAGATTTAGTTGTTTCTACATCCTAGGTACGTCTTTTCACAAATATGGCAAGATCGACATATTGTTTAATGTGCAATTTAAGGCGGATATTACCCCCTGCCTTTTTATTGATAATGCTATAGTCATACGCGATGCCAACTGTAAGAGATACTTTTCTAATTCGATGTTAATTACTGATGCAATCGATATTGGCTAGTTCTATGAAAGACTTTGCTAAGGAGAAAAGTATGAAAATAAAATTTTAGTTTAACAGAGAAGTTTCATTTTAATATCTTATATAAAATAATAATTCTTATTGCACTTAATAGGCAATTTTCTCACTTTAAATATAATATTTCATACTTCCTCAGTCCATAGCAATGTAAGTATTACCCCACTTAGTATTTCTTCCCAATAAAAGAATAAAAGTGGTATTTTGAAAGTTCTTTCTTCTTGGAAGAAGATATTTATTATAGAGAAACGTTGAGTAAAATCAATGTAACATTATTCTATAATTTTTAATAATTAACAAATTTCAATTTTTTTAATTAATTATTAACATATACATTTTCTCTAAGTATTAATATTATTATATTATTTTCATACAATAATTTCTTGATATTGAAGTTCAAAACATGTTTCTACAATTGAACTTTGTAGTTTTCAAGAATTTGATAGTTTGGATGAATTTTTTTCTATCGAAAATTCTCTAATTTGCAACTTGATATCTACTTCTCACAAGAATCTTATTTTTCTTTAATGATTTTTTCTCTAGCTATAGAAATGAGGTTCGACAAATTTTGCAACGACCCAAAACGATAGAACTATTCTACGCTACTGATATATACATTGAATTTGAGATTTTAGGAAATAGTAGAAGAAACAGGTTGACTTGGGAAAACATTTGAAAGTAAATTTGAAGAAACCAAATTTCTTAATTTACGTAAGGGAGCAAATATATTTGGGAATTGTCGATATCTTTGTGCCGTGCGAGTGGCTTTTTTCGACAGCGACTGTGACAGCTACATGAACTTATATATTGGCGGTAGGTGTTTTTTTCAGCCAGTTCGGAATGAATAGATATTGGAATTAAATTGTTCCATCTGTTTTTTTTTTCGTTTCAATATCATTATGTTATATATTATACAATTATATTAATGAGAATAGTTGATTATTTATATAGTGATTTTATTCCCAACAATAAAAGTAGATTATTTTCAAGAATATATTTGTTATGAAATATCGGATAAATCGATTATGCTTAACGACATATCATATGAGATTATATATCGTTATATATATATTTTTTGCCAGCTCTCTCAATACACTTCATCGGTAGGTATCTTTTCCCAATACTACTGCTAGCACTATTCCACGGCATTTACCATGGATCCTATTACGGTTCGATCTGTCCTCGTAGAATCAATATTGCTACTTCCTGTATGTCTTCAACATCCACTATCTCAGCCAGTTCATTCAGTCAGCAGGCTGAAAAGAAATGTATAATTGATATTCTCAAGATTTTCTTTCATCCCTCCTGTCATGCTCTTTGTGATAAGTCTCATCCACTATAATAGGGCGAAGCATCATATACATCCACTTCAATCAAATTTCAATACATGGTTTCCCGTGTAGGAAACAAACGTTTACCGCTCAACATGTTTACCCATATTATAAGAGAGGCGGACTTGTTTTCAGTACCCCGATCGAGTATTAGATACAGACTATCATTAGTTTATCGCATTAATATGTGCAACTAGGAAACGGCAACCCTGTCCGAGCAAATTCTGCCGGAAGTTCGCTTTAACAAATTGAAAAATTAGCGACAGTACCTCCATAATGTTTTGTAATCAAAAATACACGTACGGAACCCGCGCAAAGGGGATGTTTGTTGTTGTAGAACTACACCCATAGTGTTTTGCCCCAAATGAGGATTTTATCCGAAAAGTCAATGCTGCCTCGTGAAATCTTTCCGGAAAGATGTGGCAGGGTAAATTGGGTATGCGCCCGCAGTCTCATATTTGGTGGTTTAGATATTACTCTCATGAAGTTTTGCTCTAAACGAAATATCAAATTGAAGGTTTTGATATTATTCATTCGAAAAGTCAATCCTGCTCTGGAGAACTTGCTGAAAAGGGGTGGTAGAGAAAGTAGTTCGGAACGCGCGTAGAGTAACTCTTGACGGTTTGGATACTGTTATTTATTAATCTAGGTCATCGCTAAATTGAGTGGGGTGCAGGGTAAGTAATGTGGGAATAATTGCAACCAAATTTTCCAATATTTTGTTGAGAATTATTGCACCATGATTCTAACATCATAATTCCTATGCATTCGTAACTTCAATTGTTATACCATCCATGTACCATAGTAAGTGCATTGTATTCCCTGAAATAGGACACGATTGTGCGGTTGTATTAAGTATCATTGTACAGTCTCGTTTTAGAACGCGATTGCACAATGGTTCAGGGATGTTTCAGTGTTTATGATTCATTAATTATGCTTTCTCATGTATCAAGACAATGATTCAACGATTTGTCAATCATCTTACATAGTCCAGGCTATGAACCGGAAAATAAAAAAAAAACATGTAAGTTCGAATCAAAACATTTTTTTGCATCAGCTTCAGGAGGTTGTCAGGATCATTCATACACCTTATAACCTCTTGGGAACCCCAACCCCACCCATTGGGGGCGAAAATGGCTCGAAATCTCCAAGTCTTGAATTGCATTTTCTACAAAAAAGAGTATTTTGGCATTTCGAGTGCACCTAGGAGGTTTTTTGAGTCGCTGAACACGAATCCGTAGCCAGATTTACTTGCAATCTATCGTAGGGGTGGTAAAATTGACGAAATTGGCCAATTTTGCACCCCTATATCTGTAATTGTAATTTTATCCTTAAGTTTTATGACAGTTTCAAATACATGTATTATAATGTCTTATTGAAATAAACTATTATTATTATTATTATTATTATTATTATTTTGCAATTTGTTTCAGGCATTTCGAATTCACCAAGAAGGTTTTTTGGGTCGCTGAATACGATTCGGAAGCCAGATTTACTCGAATATCATCGTAGGGGTGGGAAATTTACAAAAATTGCTGATTTGACATACTTCTGAATTTTTATTATTTTTCCATTTTAAATTAACTTCGGAGTAAATCTGACTGCGGAATCGTATTCAGCGACCCAAAAAACCCCCTTGGTGCATTCGAAATGCCAAAAATACGTAAATTGAAAAATAACATATAGGGGTGCAAAATTGGGCAATTTTGTCGATTTGACCACCCCTACGATGGATTGCAAGTAAATGTGGCTACAGGTTCGTGATCAGCGACCCAAAAAACCTCCTTGGTGCATTCGAAATGCCTAAAACACCTAAATTGCAAAATAGCATATTAGGGGTGCGAAATTGGCCAATTTTGTCGATTTGATCACCCCTACGATGGATTGCAAGTAAATCTGGCTACGGATTCGTGTTCAGCGATCCAAAAACTTCCTAGGTGCACTCGAAATGCCAAAATACTTTTTTTGTAGAAAATACAATTCAAGACTTGGAGATTTCGGACAATTTTCGCTACCAATGGGTGGGGTTGAGGTTCCCAAGAAGTTTTAAGGTGAATGATCCTGAGAACCTCCTGAAGCTAATGCAAAAACGTTTTTTGATCCGAACTTACATGTTTTTTTTTATTATAGCTAAAATTCCGGTTCACAGCCTGGACTAACAATCATGTTTAAGATAATCAATTATATACGTGAGGGTACAATGATTGTACAGTCAGTACAAATCATCGTACAATCAGTGTAAATCGTAAGACTAGTTTCACGTGATAGTGACTCTTATGTGAATAACAACTAAGCTGCTGTGTACAAATTGCAGAGCATTCTGTTGCACTGTTCGGTCAAAATACGGTTTGGTTCATTATTTTTTCAGAATACTGTAAAAAACATGAGCACTCAATTCGTTACCTCATTTAGCGTGGTAATATATAAATAGCAGTATCCAAATCCTCAAAAGATCTCACGAGGCAGGATTAATTTTTCCGATAAAGGACATCCAAACCTTTAATTTGATACACCATTTAGCGCCAAAGATGAAACAGCGGGAGATTCGAAATTCGTCACAGTACGCAGGTAAAAATAAAATTCGTTTACAATATTTGTCACGTGACATTCTGTCGTTCGATTTTGGGACTACGAAATTCGTCACAAAGACAATTATTGATTTTAAAATTAGAATGAATGAAAATCTTGTTGATGCAACAATTTTGCCACCATAGGCGTCCAAGTAATATTCTTACGCTTACAAAAATAATATGATTGAGAAATTGAATTATGTGGTCGGTTTTACTTTATTTGTTCACTAAAGTAGTGTAATAAAAAAATGTGTAACATACGATCACGAATATAATGTATTTATAATACATAAGTTTTACATAACAATCGAAAGAAAAACATTGACAATTTATACATAACAATACTACATATTTTATGGATTGTGTGTCCATACATATTTGAAACAACTTTAACAGAATGGAGCGTAGTTATCTTTTGTTTCCAAATACAGCAATAATTTTTACAAAAAATCTTGTCTTCGAATTGTGACTGAGTATTTAGATTTACAAGGAGTAGCTACACTATTACATTTCATTTACACTTCTATTTGGAATTTTAATAAAACATCCAAGAAATAAAAGATATTCAGTGAACTATAATAAAAAGAGTTATTTAAATGAGAGTGAAAGAATTCGCAAGCGTTCGTGGTTTTATTCAGAGTTGAAGAAGCTTCATTCAGTCCAAATGTTGAGTGGAAAAGTGGCTTCGTCGTATATAAAATAATCCACCAAATAATCAGCAAAAACCGTTAACTCATCATCACTTGGTAACTTAAAAACAAAAGAATCGCTAACCAGATTTGGATTCAAAAAAAGCCCATGCTAAAACAATAACGAAGCAATTTCCCAGTTTCATAGTTTTTGTTTTTTTATTCGCCACCTAACCCCAACTTTTGCATTTTACACCACCAAGACCGAGTGAGATGGAAGCGGCAACCAATAATTGTATCAGTATTCCACACTTCACGAACTGTATTATGAATGGCAATTCCAAAATCAACCACTACTTTCTCAGGAATAAAACTTATGTTGTCAAAAGAACAAATGAATTTAATTTTTTCCAAACAGAGTCTATACGTTTCTTCTGATTTGTTTTTCAGTAAACTAAACACTAGCGGTATATAGTGTCCATTTATGTTGCCGTGTATGGTAAAGAGTTGTATGAAAAATGTTGTGCAGTATATATACTGCAACTATACTTTTATACAAATTCCAAATTTGTTTGGCAGCTACAAATTACAATTCTATTTCGAAAATCATTATCCAGAACAAAATTTTCCTTTCTCGACGTTTTGTACGAATGTTCTTGCAGATAATGGTGAACTCCGTTGGCAGAACGAGGCAAAGTTGGCAATATTTTGGAACTTCTATTGTACTTATTTTCTTTGACTCCTTTCAAGTTCCGGGAAGTCAATGTTTTTGAAGAAAAATCTGGGGGAGAACTATTTGAAGCTAATTCTTATTATGCAATATTTTAGTTGGTCTTTCTATAGGTTCTTCTTCCGCTTTTCTATGGCAACACTAAGAACTTTTTTAATGTTGTTATAACAAAACTATTCGATTCTCCAATGGTATATACATAAACCTTACATTCAGACCATTTGATGTACCTCCAGACAGTTCCATTATTTGAAGATCGATGTTTAGAAAACTTGACCGGTCCCCGTAATCAAATTGTGGCGAATATCATGCTGCCCGAAACAACGGGCGCTTCCACGAATTAGCTAACCTGCCACCTCTTTCCAGCAAGTTCTCACGACACAAGATTGACTTTACGGATAGGAGAGATCAAGGCCTTCAATTTGATACCTCATTTAGGGCCATAAGTGTAGTTTGCCAACAAATAACATCCCCTTTGCGTTGAACGAGACAGGTTCGCATATTCTTACGCCCGGCAGTGCATGCACTGCCCTCTACACGTACATGTATTTTTTAGTATAAAACTGGAAGTACTGTCACTAATTTTTCAATTTATTCGAAATTTGTTAAAATGCACTTCCTGCAGGATTTTCAGGCTGGGTTACCGTTTCATGGATACACGTATCAATGCGAAAAATTAACAATTGTCTCTGTACATGTAACTCGATCGAGGTAATGATCACGCCAATTATCTGATTATCATTCTGATTTTCTTGAATATGCAGAGATTCATAATTCTATTCGTTCATCGATAGACTAGTTTTCGGCAAAACATTTGTTGGTTCTCGATTTATAATAGCTACAGGTTTTCTATATCAGAATATCAGATATATTTGTCTATGTATTTTCTAGATGGCTTATTATGGATCGCGCATTCTATTCAAACTGCATAATGAATTTGAAATTGATTTCCCACTTTTTCACTCGTCGGCTTCTGATATTCTCAGGTACTCTATTCGGAATATAATATTTCAATAGAGGACCTTCCAACTATCCATTCTCATTGCGAGCTTTTCTTAACAGAATGTCAAATCTGTATATGGCTTTCTATAGCCCATTATGAACAATTCCACTATTGAGTAGCTGTAGGTTTTCCATCAGTTTTTGTTAGTTCGAAGTCAACTGAAGTGAATCTATCATACATATAATTTATGTACCTATAAAGACTTGTTATGTACAAGCTTGATGTTTTAATATGGACGTTACCAGTAATTAAAACACCCAATATTACGTAAAACTGCAGCAAAAATTTAATAACGTCAGGAATGATGCTTAAAAGTTACTACTGGATTACGTAAGGTATGATAAAATGATAACATTATGAATATATCCCTATTTTTAGTGTGTTGCCAATTAAATTCAACTTGCAGATGCTCCCAACGTGTGAAATAGATGTGTACCTACTGAACGTATTTGTACCTATTTCAGGGCAATAATAAACATCATATAATATCGATAACCGGTGCAGATTACATTAATAGAATTTATCAATCAACGAAATTGGAGAAGCAGAAAAATGTAATCAATCAATAAATGTTGTATTATGTATTTTAGCAAAAAATAATTCATTTGAAATAAGGCAATCCACTTTATATCAATAACGTCAATAGTGTTTTATAGAGCAATGATGATCACTTTCAAATATGCAGTAATAAACAGTGAATAAGATGATAGTATTCAGAATAAGCTGTCATTATCTACAATCCAGTGAATAAGCTGGGAAAAAGTGCCGAAATTCTAAAAGCTGAGAAGTGGCTCGGTTTTGGAAAATTATTTTCCATCGTGTTCCTTGGACCCCCAGGAGTATTCATTATGCCTAACCCATTTGCGGGTAGCCAAAATGACGAAGTTAGAGGCGGTTACAGCTCCCGAAGTGCCTCCGAAATTGAGCTTCGAAAAAAAATTGTTTTAATGACAATTTAGCCTTGACAATCTGTACTCGGGGCTTTCGAGGTCGCTGATTCGCTGATCGGAGGTCAGATTTGAGAAATTCAACATTGCGGACGGGAAGTCGAGCTATTTTTCATGAAAAATGACACTTTTTTCAGAATAGACATTTTGCCTTCAAAATATATAGTCGTGGGTTTTTGAGGTCGCTGATTATGAATCTGAGGAATAATTATGTAAATTCTAAATGGCGGACCGGAAGTAGAGTCATCTTCTCATAAAAATCTTGGTTTTTCTTTAGTGTTTTGGCTGGAAATGGGTACTTGGGCGTTTTTGAGATAGCTGATTACGAATCTGAGGTCTAATTTGATAAATTCAGAATGGCGAACCGGAGCTAAAGTCATTTCCAAATGAAAATCCTGTTTTTTCAGTTTTCGGGCTGAAAATGGATACTTTGTGGTCTTTTGGGTTGCTGATTGCTTGACCTAAGACAAATTTCTAGATTACGATCAAACTGAAATATAAAATATTATGAATGCTATCATTTAAACAAAATTGCTTTCTCCTTGTATTATTACCTATATCCAGATAGTAGCGTACTAATAATGACACAATTGATATGACGATTTCAAAAAAAAAATTTCTTCTGATTCATTAAATACATCAGTAAAAATTTGTAATATATGACATAAATTGCCTTTTTTTATATGGGATTTATATGGGATGAGTAATGAAACCAAATCCAACAGTTACATTTTGATGAAAAATAATATTTATTCTCTTTGTAGAAGTCGTACTTATATTCAATAAAATTATCATCTAATTTTCTCCCATAATTAACAAATTTTACATTAATTATAATCTGACTCGTATTCAAGAATGGGTATTCCTGAAAAAAAACAGGTCTTTCATGACAAAATGACTCTACTTCCGTCCACCATTTTGATTTTACCTAACTAGATTTCAGGATGCCAGATTCGTAATCAGCTGTCTCGAAACCCTCCTAGTACCCATTTGTATTGAAACCTAGTAACTGAAAATAAAATTATGTAAATCAAATTAACGTATGTGTGGAAAAAATTAATATTGGAGTTTATTGAATTTTTCGTTTCCCGGGTTTTCCGGAGAACCAACTTTTGATTTTATAACCATAAAGTCATACTCAGCGGCCACAAGAACCAATAATTTGACACGTTGCACTAGGACCAAGACAGGAACATGAAGGAAAACTATTCAATTTTCCACATATTTTCTGAATTTCCCTTCTTTCAGTGAAATTTGAACCGAGACACATCACGACATTTCATTATTCCAGTACCACTCAAGTGCGAGAAAAAAATATGTTTCTTGTTAAAAATTGGTGAAATTTTCCGGGTCTTACAGCAAGAGGACCGGAATTTCCATTTTCCGACTTCAGTTTCTGACTCTGCGGACCAAATAACTCTCTGATACAAAATTTGAAGGCTTTGAATTAGAAGAGCCCGAGATATTCCATTTTTTATAAAAGATATTCCATTTGTTAATTGAAAATGGTTTTCCACTATTTATTAATAGTTATAATCACGAGATCCCTTTTTTTTCTGACTATTGATGTGTAAGCCTTCCTCAACACAATACAAAAATATTTGGCATTTTCGTGCGGTCTATGAAATTTTAGTAATGACCCCTAATTTTTCACAATTTTGACTGAACTATTCCAGTTGTTTTAACTAATTCGTGTCCGTATTGATGTCTTTACGCTAGTTTGACGTCCCTCTCGTCTCGGTCGGCTTTCTTAAGCTGACTGCCCATCTATAGGCCAGCGTTAAGAAGCTCACCTCCCAAAAAAACAGTATAAACTTTTAGGATTATAGGTTAACTTAAATCAAGGCTTAAACTATAGATTCTTCTTTTATCGATAATGACTTTCAGAACGATAAATACTATAATTACCTAGAGAGAATTGTAATCTACAATTGAATACCATATTCTCAGTTTATAGTATGAAGCATCATAACATATATATTCTTTGTGATCCATGTAATCGTAAATTAAAATCCAGAAATGTGTAGGAAACAATACGGTCATGCTTTCAAATAGAGGACATTGAATCAAAGCTACAAATTCATGCGTAAATGGCACAAAAATTCAAATAGAAAGGATGAGCTCTGCTCGTGCATATATATTCAAAATATGAACCGGATAAGCGAAACCGATTGAGTGACGTCCAATAAGCTACACAACGATGCGTAAACAAACTTCTGGACAGCACTTTGGATAGGTAGACGAGGTCGGTCATTTCATCCTACATGATACTTCTATCTCTGCATATACCATCTCAAATGGTTCGAAATCTCACTCTCAATTTGAGGCGATCACCATCATCGTTTTGTTATACTTTCACAAAGATATTCTCACTATGAAATTGTCCCTCGTTGCTTTGAATGTTGTAAATATGTTGTGAATATGTTGAAAGAGTGGGTATACTATTTTTGTCTTGTAATGAAGTCATAATTAACGATAATTAAACAGAAGTACACAATCATACTCACACATAATTGAGTTTAACGGTGTGCATGGAAATGGATGAAAAGTGAATTAATTTTTATCCTAACCAAGGGAGATTAATGATAAATTGACTGGTTATAATTTTAATTTTCATACTATCTGATATTAACTACAAGTGAAGTGGACCGATGAAACAATTGAAAGTACTTTATGAAGTATCACTACATTACATTGATCTAGAGGACGAGTATTTGGAAGAAACTAATCTCTACAAATCTATGAAAAAGTGCGCTGGGCCATTTCGAGCTTTGCGGCCTACAAATCACCGGGGTGAGGATGGGATCTTACCGGCTCTCTTAGTAAAGGGCTTGGAGCTTATCACCATCCCGGTACTCCGAATATTTCGATTTTGTGTCGCCTCTGGCTTTATACCAAGACTTTGGAGGTCGATATAAGTCGTTTTTGTTCCAAAGAAGACAAAACTGACTTCACGCAGGCCGAATCTTTCCAACATATCAGCCTCACATCCTTTCTCCTGAAAGCGCTGGAAAGGTTGATCGATAGGTATATCAAAGACGGCGCATTAAATGATTTTCCCCTTCACCACCTGGTAACCCAGATCGAAGGAGCTATTATTCTCGAATAGAGTGCAATAGGAGGACGGGTCTAAGATTGGCGAGTCTAGCGGAGCCGGAGTCTACTCGTGTACACCCGGGCGGGAGATTTCAGTTCTCCTAGATACCCACGCAACCGTTTTCCAGGCTGAGGTCAGTGCAATACGGACCTGTATACTGTAAAACCTGAGATTGAACTACTGAAGTGAGCGGATTTACATCTGCACTGACAGCCGAGCGGCCCTGGGCGCCCTTCGCGCCTACAGTGTAACTTCCAGGCTTGTCTAGGAGTGAAGGGAAACTGGTTGAATTATTCAGAAGGAACAAACTCCAGCTACTGTGGGTACCCGCTCACTCTGACGTGAATGGAAACGAAGTTACTGATGAACTGGCCAAACGGGGTCCCTTGAGTGCCCCTGACCATGATTCAACGATCGGAATTTCATCGACCACCGGGCTTCATGCCATCAAGAAGCTACCGGATAGACAGTGGCTCTGGGTCTGGCAAGCGAACCTCCATATTAGGGAGTTCTCGCCCAGACTATCTGAAACCCTCCTTTCCACGTGCAGGAGAGGCAGGTAGTAGAAATCCCAAAATGTCTACTAAATAGTGGTTTCTTGATATATATACTTATAGCATTGTTGTGTTACAATTTCGATTTCGTGTTTCTGTTGGTTTCGGCAACGTTGACATTTTAAACGAAATTGGACGCTTTGTGTTAATACTATTAGTTCTGAGTAATCAGATTATTGAAATAATAAGTCTTCTGATGATGGTCGTGAGACCGAAACGTACGTGAAGACTGAAACATAAAGCATAAGTGTTAATGTTACCTATTTCCCGAGAATTTAAATTTAATTCATACCTGGGCCAAGAATCTTTATTTTTAATGTGGTAACAGAAAAATGGAGCACCCTCTCAATGTTTTGGGCAAGTGCGAAAATATCTGAATCGCCTTCCTTGAATAATAGATTGGGCGAAATGGTTAGATTCTTTGGCCTCCTCGTTCCCCGTATATTACACCTTCGGATGACCTCCTTTATGGATACCTACTTGAACATTTTGTTTTTTGGAATTTTGGATTTGGATCACCCAAAGAATAAAATCAGAGGAGTATGCATGTATGACATGTGTGTCTGTTTTTATAGCAGATGTAAGCAAGCAACCAATTTAACTGTTCATACTTTCCAATTTTGATATTTATCATTTAAACAATTAATAAGATATTGTGAGATCAAGACGTCGTGGAACACTCGATATAGAGCAATCGTCTTACTCTGGTACAACCGTTCCATGCTAACCTGATACTGAATTCGATATATCAATTGAAATGCGCCTGTCGCATGTTATGTGATACACATAGACTGGGTGAAATACTCAACGTATGAATTATTGTAAAAAGGGTATATCTTCAAAGTGTGTAAAAGTAGTAGAGCTGAACTGCACTTTTGGGAGATGTATGGATACTTAGGAAGGGAATTAAACTGTTAAATAATTATTAATATATGGTACATACTTGCATTCCCTCGTGGGGAATCGCTGGATACTTGAGAATAAAATTTCAAACACTGGAGTACTTTTACTATCAAAAATTTATTTGTTCATTTATATATTACACAATCAGCTTCTCATAATATGAATCTGATAATAATGATATCAATTTATTATCAATTGCTTATAATGAAAGTCTTGTCCTCAATTTATATTAACTTGGACTATTTTTTGCGTATTCTGAAGACAGATTCCAATAACTATATAATTTGGTATACGTCCTTTGTATCAGGACGTACTTGTTACTATTGTATACCCTCATCAAGTGTATCATCTAGACCTACCTACTATACTACAAAATATTCACTGACAGCATGAACGAAAGGGAACAATACCTGTGGAGAGTTTGATGAATCATATCTGACAGAGGAACTTTATACAGTAGACCAGCAGACTCGCCTCTTCCATACTTGTGTAGGTAATACACATTGCTCACATTCGACGCCAAAACGGTGAAAAGCACCAGCAGGTCAATATCGCCGCCAATGATGATGACTTGTTTATAAGCTCACATGAATTGAAGCTAGTAAGGATTCTGTATTCCAATAATTACTGGGATTTATATTATCTCCCTGCGTGGAATAGTACCAGGCGGCTTGCACCTGACACGTAGAAGGGTCAAACCCTTGCTATTTCTGCTTCAGCCAGTGATGCCAAAACGCCTCTACTCTCAAGTTAGAAGACGGCGTCATAGATGAAGATGAGAATCTGATAAACTTGAAAATGCTCAGATTTTGTACAAAAGGAACCAAGATTCTATGTATTGCAATTCGATGTATTAATAAATAATCAATTAGCTCTGCTTTTTACGATACCCAACCACAGCCAACTTTATATTATTATAACGCGTAAAATTATCATTTATTTTGTATGCATTATTATCTAATTCCTTTAATGATTTCCCCTTGTTTCTAGTTGTATGGAAAATATTATTCATTCTAGATTATTATTTAAACCTTCTTTGACTACACACAATCAAAGTAATAAAAATGCAATTAAAACAGCTTTTGATTTACCATAATATAGTAGCCACTATTATTCACAACAAAGAATTATATTTTTTCTCTTTTTTCTATTAGTATAAAGTTGTATGACTTAGTAGAATGTTTTCTACTTCATTTAATTATCTAATCCTCATTCTACTAGAACAAAGGGAAATTAAAACCGCAATTATTGGATGCCACCGATATAAAATCATTACCGTCCAATAGAAAGAGACCTAAATTGTTTTCCCTCCTCTCTAGCACTATAAAATTGTGAAATATGGTTGAAATATTATCTACTTTATTTGATTATTCAAGCCACATATTACTAGAGAACAGGGAAATTTGAGAATCATCTCACTATTTTCTGTTCGGAAACGTGACATTTTCTTTTTGTGTCTAATATAATGAATAAAATGCAACTATGCTTTTGAAACTTATCAGGCAAAATGTCATAATAAAAATTAGTTTACCATTTCTATGCAACACTAACAGCAGCCTACTATGATGTATCTTACTTAAGTTTGTCTGTCGCCAATTTAATTCTGCTTTCAAATAGTTTCAACATAAACAATTCTTACCAAATCTCCCACGAACCTAAATCAATATTTCGTAAATTTTTTCTCACTTGCGGATTTTTTAAGGAAATTTATCAGGGCGCTAGTAGAAATTTTGGAAAAATTCGCACCTGAAAAAATAATTTGAGCACTAGGGCGATTATAAGTGAAAAATTTACATTTTTAACAGGCGATACATTATTACATTAACAATTCATCACGTTTATTATTTTATTGCATTCGTATTTACCTACTTTTCAATCTTTTTATTACTCTGAAATGTATTAATATATAATGTTTAATTGATGTATAATGAGTCAATAATATTTTTTATCATAAATAATGTGGGTTGATAATTCAACCAGTAATTAATAGATGATATGTAATAAATGGTATGTAATAAAATTTAATATTTGATAGTACTTCAGGATCTTGTATTTACTCTAAGAATCTATTAATATTTGATTATTAATTAAATGTATGATGAAGAATTAATAGTATTTAATCAATATTATTAGATAATATCAATACTTCTGCATTATGTGCATGATCTATAGTTTTCCATAATCATCACACTTTCACTGTTATGTAGTTCTGTAGCCCGTAGAAAAAACATCAACAAAAATTATAGCAAACATGCTAGAATATTGATAAATACTATTTCAGCTTCCCGAAGCATTGAGCGAAACTATAAAAGTTATTTCAAATAGATTATAAACTGCCCAGAGTATGATAACTTTTATATAGGTAGAACTCGCCGTAATTAAAACTCAGGTACGAAAATATTTCGTTCTTTCAAACTTAACAAAACAGACTCAACTTTTGAGAACCGTTTTTTACAAATATGTCATACTTTCACAAATTCAGGTAGCCTGTGCGTTTTACATAATCAAATCGAAGGTTTCAGATTAGAATCAATGGACATTTATGAGGGTATCAAAATCTCTTATAACAATATCCTAAATGATCAGTTAGATCTATACCGAAGTGATGTTTTCCGTTGATAAGGGCACTTTGGTTTCGAAACTATAGTGATGTTTTCATGTTATTATTGAAAGTGGTATAAAAACAAAGCTATATACAAGGTGTCCCAGGTTTTAGTAGCAGAACTTCAACAGTCGATAGAAAGTTTGATTTTGAGAAAAAAAGTTCCTATTAACATATATTCACAGTCGCTTAGTTTTTGAGATACAGGGTGTTGAAATTGAAAAAAAAGTTTAGTTTTTTACAAATATCTCCGGAACCGCTCACCGTACAGAAAACAGATTTTGCAAGCATTTTCTACTCATAGTAAGCTATGTTCTGTGCGATAAAAATTTTTCTTTTCAGTCATGATTAGTGGAGATTTTGAAGGGGTAGTGGATGTTTTTCTCCCCAAATTCTACGTCACTCGAAAAAGTACCGTTTTGAGACAACCATTTGAACCGCCAATGTTTTCTACACAAAAAAGGTACCTGGTCATAAGCTCTAAAGTTGACCGTTTTTGAGATAAATCAACTTTTATGTTGAAAAACATGGTCAATATTTTGGTTTTGTTACTTGTTCTAACGTTTGAATAAATTTTGTTTAATTAGTAAGAATTGACCATGTTTTTCAACATAAAAACTGATTTTTCTCGAAAACGGTAAACTTTAGAGCTTATGACTAGAAGTACCTTTTTTGTGTAGAAGACATTGGCGGTTCAAATGGTTTTCTCAAAACCGTACTTTTTCCAATGGCGTAGAAGTTGGGGAGAAAAACACCAACTACCCCTTCAAAATCTTCACCAATTACGACAAAAAAAAATTTTTATCACACAAAACATAGCTTACTATGAGTAGAAAATACTTGCAGAAGCTGTTCTCTGTACGATGAACGGTTCCGGAGATATTCGCAAAAAACTAAATTTTTTTTTCAATTTTAACACTCTGTATCTCAAAAACTAAGCGTCTGTGCATATATGTTATTAGGAATTTTTTTTTCAAAATCTAATTTTCTATCGACTGTTGAAGTTGTGCTACTAAAATCTGGAACATCTGTATATTTTTTTCATTCTATCGTAATGATAATTAACGGCTTCTACCATCGAATCTTTGAAAATTGAAGATGATCATGGCTTATCGAAAGCTTATGAAAACTTGCTATGAGTAAGTTTTTTCATTTTGTTTAATCACTGAAAAAAGTATATACAAAATCGAAAAATTCTGTTTTTTCAAAATTACTAGAAAATCAAAACTGATATGGGATATTTTGTACTTCCATATAGATGGCGATTTTGTAACGCAACTATTTTTCCATAGCAGACAACCTTATCTTGGACACACTGTGACTCATTCTTGTTACATGAAGCGTCATCGTTTACTACTATTACACTGGCGCATTCGCCATTTTACAACGTCGTCCACGTTACCGCACATACATTTTTCTTTAATACCGAAGGGGAACAACACTTGTTTTAGATTTTTCTCCTAATCAAATATGAAATTCATTCATTTGTATAGAATGATGTCAAGGTGCCTTTCTAAATATTCTATAACTGAACTCCTCTGAATAGACGAGCGACTGAACCTGCCCGTCCTCATCTTCGAATCTCTATACACTATAATTAAATCTCTTGAGTTAAAGATGAAGTTACAAGAGCTAACTTTCTTCTGATGGAACTGACATTTTAGTTTCCAATTTGGGCGAGTACAGTATCGCTTGAATAACTTCACGTATAATGTTTCTCTCTTGAAATAATGAAGCAAAACGTAGCCCAGACTGTTTACACTTATTTTTAAATTAAGATGTTTGAAAATTGATTAAAATAGGTCAACAAATTAAAATTTATTATTAAAACTCAGATCAGTCGCTCGCGGTGTTGTAGACTGAAACGTATCGTTGAGTTAATTGATTTAACTGTCGAACAATATTATAAGGAACTCGTTCTCTGATGATTTGTTGATATCATGATATAATTGTGAAAATTTGATTGAGTTGTCCGTTACTTAGTGATATTCCAAATCAAACAAATAAAATAAAATGAGTTCATTGAAGTTTTGATTGGAAATTCGAACTTTAGAAATGATTACAGATATATGCATTTACATAAATATCATTCGGCAATGACTAATTACTACTAATAATGATTCTTGCCCTAGGTATGAATTATGCATAACTTCTCGGGAAATAGGTCACACTAACACATACGTTTATTATTTTCACCTTTACGTACGTTTCGGTCTTGCGACCATCATCAGAAGACGTATCCATATCTAAAACGGGATTTCTTCAAGCTAATTGTATCAAGCACAAAGCGTCCTTATCGCACTAATTTCATTCAAAATTGTCCACGTCGCCGAAACAAACAGAACGCGAGTAATCGAAATTGTAACACACTATTATTTTAAGTATATGAATATGTATCAAGAATTCACTGCGTGGCAATTTTCTTATAATATTCAACATTTCAAGCAATGTTTGAATGATACTGAAACCAAAATATAACGCTCAAGTATCTACTTTCGAACCGGATGTTAAAATTTATGAGGTAATAGAAGAAGGCTGTCTGACCTTATCAGAAATATTGCAATTCCAACATTCTACCTGAAATATACTTCTAACATCATGAAGACACATGTAGGAATTTGCAAGGGTTTTAATTAATTGAATAAGTATAAATCTGAGTCAATGATTGTATGTCTGTATTATTTACAGACTTGGAGTCACGTTTCATGTGAATCATCTACAGAATAGATCTTATATAATACTTGATTTCTTTATTAAGAATATCAAAACTTTTGTAATCGAATAGATGGTTATAATCAAAAAAATGTTTAGCAAGGGCGGTGAAATTTTCGAAGTTTTTGTTTCCAGTACTATACTAATGACATACATCATTTTTTGTAGATATTGTTCAGAGATTCCTGTTTTATTCTCATCGCAATCTAAACAATTTCATTTATATACTGTGTGTCTCATTCAAACATTGCTTGAAATCACTTCGAATATCATAAGTTATATTATGTTATGCAGTGAATTCTTGATACATATTCAAATACTCAAAACGTTAATGTGTTACAATTTCAATTACTCGTGTTTCTGTTTGTTTCGGCGACTTGGGCATTTTTAATTGAAATTTGATGCGATAAGGACGTTTCGTGCTTGATACAATTAGTTTTAAGAAATCCCGTTTCAGACATTGACACATCTTCTGATGATGATCGTGAGATCGAAACGTACGAAAATAACTAGCACATGTGTTAGTGTGACCTATTTCTCGGGAATTTATATATAACTAATTACCGCTGAAATGCGAAAACTCAAGCGATAACCCCAATTAAGAGAATACTGAATATTTTTTGCAAAATCTGGTAAGTTTGACATCATTCTGATTCTACACTTTTCTATGAAAACCTACTACTCTATCTATTTAACCTATAAATGTCAAAGTGACAGACGATCTATACCATGGAATAACTTGTGAAACGTGTTAATAGTAAAATTTACCATGAACGCGTAACTATCTCTATATGACCTACAACTGTCAAAGTGACGTCTGTCAGAGTAACAACCTAAAGGTGCCCATACGCCTCACATGAAGGTTACCACGCACTATCCACGACTAAACCCTTACAAAGGCGTTGCACATAAAATAAACTGTAAACAGACGGGGCGGGGCGTAGCCCGTAAAATCAACTAGTTGATATTCATATCCTCATATAATGAATCAGCGAGATAGATAGTAAAAAACTCACGTTGGACCAACGGCCAACATTCACATGAATTTTGATACGAATTGAACTCCCAATTGAAATGTAGGTTCCACAAATTTTTCTAATATATTATATAAGAGAAACACAGAAGCGAACTATTCCGCGAATCAGGAGTTTATGATTATACGATATCATATTCTGAATACTCGATTTCGAGGGCTCATTACAAGCTGAAATTGCTAATGACAATCCTTCGCTATTTTTCTTATGATTAGCTAATCATGAAGACAATGTCATTTTTATATTGTGTGAACAAACTATGTACCAAGTTTCATCTCAGCTGCTGAGAAAACTTCAAGCAAGGAGCAGGGACGATGCTGGCTGACAATGTGTTCCATGTAAAACGCACATCAGAAGTATTTTTATTTTTAATGATGATACCAATCTGAAAATTTACACACAGCCATAATTCATCATTTACTGTTCATGACACTCGCGGCACGTTCGGTTATGTGCTTGAACTTCGATTTTTGAAACGGAAAGTTTTATTTTTCATTGCTTTTCTAGATTTCCCATAGTTTCTCCTGATGATCTACATGATTTCCCCATACCTAAGTTTAACCTTTTTCGGAATATTCTGACTTTTTGAATATCTTTGAGTTCACATCTTCCTCTTTGAAAATCGATAACTCTATCATTTTTGGATATTAAGAAATCATTTCTAGAGCAACAGAAGGGAAAAAGATGAATAATTCTTCAAGTGTATTCATTATTAGGGGAAATGATAGGAAATTTCGCAGATTCGGGGAATTTGTAATAGGCGGTATTGATAGTTAGTTTTCTATGTTATTGGTTAAAATCTCTGGCTACAACTAATTCACTATTTACGAGTACATGTTAGCTTCTTCATATTTTTTCTATATCTAGGTATAGAGCATTATCCATAAAGTATGTTTGAATTTTAAGCAGGAATTCACTATTGAAATATGACAGTCAAGTGAGTCGTCACAACTCATTTTGATACATAAAATGCATTGTATAGATAAAATAATACATGAAACATGTTTGAAATTTTAATCAGAATTCGAACAATAAATAAAATTTGGGTTCTTTCATTCAATAATATCGGTTGCCATAATATGTTTTAGGGATACCCTGGATACATAAGATAATCTTTGGAAAAGAGAAACTGATATGAAGAATCGATGTATCTGAACGTTTTTTGGGAAAATAAATACCAACACTTCGAATCAATTTGTTCAAACCTTAACGTTCTCATTTTATGACGAATATGTTCTCACCGATGATTCCCCTTTTTATTGTGTCGAATGTGTTAATCTTAATTTCAGAAGAATAGTTTTCATTCTGAAATGCTCTAGCTTGCGGTGCGACCATCAAATCAGTTTATTTAATACCACACTCATGGATAATAAAAAATACGGCTAAGCATTCCGTTTTACATAATATTCTGTATCAGTTGCTGTTTTGGATTATATTCTGTGATTAATCCGCCAAAAATACATAGACTTCTTTTATATAAAAGTGATCAGTGCTCGATATTCGATATTCCGAAGCACTTTTCAAGAGTGCTTAGTCTCAGTGCTCGCCATAGCTCCGATTTACACTTTCGCCGTTTTTCCAGTATCATCCTCTCGAAAAGTGCTTAGTGCTCGCTAAGCCGAATTAATCTTCGAAAGTGATCAGTAAATGCAAGTATTTTATAAATAAGAGTGCTAAGTGCTCGAGTTTTCGAAGCACTTTACAAGAGTGCCTAGTGCTTAGTGCTCGCCATAGCTTCGACTTATACTGTCACCTTTTTCTCTGTATCATCCTTCTGACAAGTGCTTAGTGCTCGCTGAGTCGAATTAATCTTTGAAAGTGCTCAGTAATTGCGAGTATCTTATAAATAAAAATTCTTAGTGCTCAAGATTCCGAATAACTTCTCAAGAATACTCAGTGTTCAGTACTCGCCATAGCTCTGATTTACACTGTCACCCTTTTCCAGTATTATCCTTCTGAAAAGTGCTTAGTGCTCGCTAAGTCGAATTAATCTTTGAAAGTGCTCAGTAATTCAAAGTATTTTATAAATAAGAGTGCTCAGTGCTTAGTGTTCGGCATAGCTCTGGTTCACACTGTCACTCTTTTTCTACTTAAAATTATAACTCACCTCAACTACTTTTCAACTGCTATGAAATTATAATCAAAGACTTAAGTAAACTGAGTTTACATAAGTCTTTGATAATGTATGATAGTGTAAGCTGAATTATGGAGATGAAATCGTGACAATATGCTTGTGTTCATTCCTCAGTTATTTGTTTATTTATTCAGCAATAAGATAATGTAAATAAGATCTGTCAACCGATGAAAGAATATTACGATTTACAAATAATACGTGATTCATATATGAAACAATCATCTTTTCCTCGTATAAAATTGGTTTAAGTATATAATTTGTTCAGAAAATCAAAAATATGATACGTGTAGGCGGTGTGACTTGTTAGTGGGAGGCGGCTTAAAATCTTCCCCATATAAAAGCAGAGTTGCATGGTTGTATTACGAGTTTATGTAAAGATTCTATTGCGTTTAGTCCAAAACGTTCAACTCTTGTAGAAGCGCAACAAGTAATCATCCCTTTGCTCCATATATTTCGTTTAGTTTCGGTTTTGTTCATCACCTTTAATATGTGCTCCAAGAATCCGAACAAGAAATATTCGATTCCTGTTTCTAAAGCTAATTTCGCCAAATTCTCAATCGTTCTACTGTTTTTCTTCTTCGCTGAATGTGCTGCAGGTAAGTCGTATCAATATACTTTGTTCAAAACTCGTTTTGAAGTGTCCTTTTAGAAAACAGTATTTAGAGATTGAATTCTTGAAATATAAATCAAAGAATCGAGTTTTGGTGTTTTTCATTTGAAAAATTAAATAATAATGATAATAAGAATATTCGTTCAAAGCATCCAATGTGACTATGAAGCAGTTTCACATATCTTACGCTAATTGATTCATGAATATTATAATGTAATATAGTATCATACTCGTTTTGATTGTGAGAACACTTTTCAATTAAGATGTTTGATGTTTTCTCAATGTTTTCTCACTTGAGTCTTCAATTTTTTTGGTAGGTGTGTCTTAATGAGGTGTCGACACTTTTGTTGAATTGGGTTGAATTAGGTTATTCAATTTTGAGGAATTTTTTTGTTTTTATTGATGAGATACCATTATTGCAAATAAATTATAACTAGTATTGAGGTAATAGTGAGTATCTCATATTTTTGAAGTATCGCTTACAACTGTCTCTACGTGCTAAATTTTCTTTCCAAATACCACTCGACGTCAAATTAAAATAGTTAAACCTCTAGTGGTAATTACTAGTGACAATAATTTCAAAACTCAACCTGACAGGAGGTGTCAGTATGAAACATAGAGTTGTAAAATACATTAATAATTCAACGTCTTCCATTAGTTGTTTCTAAGTCTTTTCCATTATATCCTCTGTACATACATTCGACCCGCGCACAAGGGTTCGAAACGAAAAAATTCTTCTAACAAATATGAGGGAAATCAGTGATCGGTTGATCACAGCTTTTTTCAAATAGTACACATTTTTGTTTGTAATTTTAGCTAGAAAGTGAGCTGAGGATCTTATAATTTGCTTGGTAGTGCTTGATAGTTGATTATTTGTTTCAAAAAATTAATTTTGTTACGTAAAATTATTATTTGTTTGTTTTTCTTGAATCAATTTGAGTATTACCATTCCTCTAGTTTGTTATTGTAAATTGTTTGAGATCAATTATTCTTATTCGAAGTCGATTTATTATCGTTATTGTTATTCTTTTCTTACTTGCCTACTATACGAAGATTATGGGAAACATGGAGATGGATCTAAAAAATTTCACCGTAATTTTTTTTCATCCATCTGAACCATTTTCAGACGATAACTCTGTGCATGTGCGTATGTGTATGATAGAAACGATTGCGACTTTGAAGCGATTTGAAAATTTGCAGGTCATTTCAAAGTGATGCATTGTTTTTCACCGCGATAGCCTCCTTGCAAATGATATTTCGGGACTCATCCTCAGTTTCTCAACGGAACTTATATAGTACTTCTTGTATGATTATGACAACCGGATTTTTTTGGTTATAAATATATCACAATCATTCATTTACCCTGCAGAAGGGTTCGGAATCGATAATATAAAATTCTAGGAATAACGATATTCAAGTAGTGATGTCGCATTTTTGTGTTTCTTATCACAGAAAAATTTCTAAAATTTACAGCTACTTCATGAGGGTTCTTTCAATTATTCACTATGGTACCATGGAAGTTGTACAGAGTTCTTCATGTTCATGCTTTTGACGGTACACATTATATTGTCAATTCAAATAGTTTTTCACCATTCATTCCATAACATGAAGTCTAATTTTCTAGCTTTAATGTTATCAAGGAAGCTACAATCGTATATTTGACCCGCAGAAGTGTCCTAAAGTGAAAAATCATGCTTACAAAAAGATGGTGAGGGAGGATAGTAATTACGGATCAGTTAATTCAATAATCATGACGTTTTTTATCATTATATTGGTCAAAAGAACATAAGATTTCAGGATCATATACCTAAATCTTTTGGTGTTTCAATTGATATGGTTCTGTTGTTTTTCGACTCGTATTCTACTGATTCCCTAATGATAAATGTATATTTTTCGAACTAATAGTTCAGTTAGTAGTATTTTTACGTTAAGACTGATATGGTGTCATACTTGGTTACTTTTGCAACCAATTTCCCTGAGTAAGTGCCGCGCTATCTTCGTCAAACCAGGTATATTCAATTTTTACAGTTGGCATTACATTACAGAGTTGCCGATATGAATTATACATTTCTTAATTTGACGTGTCAGTTCATTTATCCAATTAATCGATCAGAACGAGGGCGAACAAGTTCAGAGCACTTAAACCGCTTGATTGGGCCCATTGTGCCCCATTTGATAGCAATACTTAGCCCAGCGGAGCTGAGGCAGTGCCGAAGGCTGAGCTTCTGCATGGGCTGATGTCTCTCACGTTCTCGGGAAGCATGTAGCCCAAGAGAAGTCAATTCTGAACATTCTGCAATTATATGACAGGCAGTTTTGTTTGCCTCTCCGGATCAACTTCAACCTGGATCGTCAACGATGCCCATTGAGTGTGGATGTTCGTTCAGATGACAGTGTCTTGAGCGTTTTGGGCGAGACTTCCGCGATGTGAAGCTTCGCCTGATCATACCGAGGGCATTGCGCCAAACCGAGAGTCAGATTCTCTCTGAAGCCGCAAAACCCACAGTGGTCCATGAGATTCCAATCATTATATCGGGGCCAGGGGTGCCTAGGGAATCCTATAGGGCCAATTCATCGCTCACTTCGTTTCCTTTCACGCAAGAGTGGGCGTTTACCCAAACTAGCGGAAGTTTGTTCCGTCCATCCAATATGGCCAGGGTCTCCCCACACTCCGAAACTAGCCTAGAAGTCACTCTATGGGAGCAAAGTGTGCCCAGGGCCGCTCGGCTGTCAGTGCAGATGTAAAGTCGCTCACCTCAGTAGTTTAACCTCAGGTTCTCCAGACCTCAGCCTGGAAAACGGTTACGTGAGCAACCAGATGAACTGAAAACTCCCTTCTGGGTGTGCACGAGCAGACTTCGGCCCCTCTAGACTTGCCACTCTTGAACCTGTCCGTGAACCACACGAGTTCCCCTGGCGGGAGTGATCGAGAGTCCTTATTCCCACAGTCCATCCTCTATGTAATGAGGACGTCTGGTGTTTGAAACCTGACCGCAAGCGTTAGGGCATCTTGCTCCAGTCAGAGGATCGGACAACATTCAGCAGACCATTCCCAAATTCTGTATGCCCATAATGATGCAGCAACCTTATTCACACGGGTTTTCAGTTGCATTTTCCAGGTCAGTTTAGCATCACGGATAACTCCAAGGTACTTCACTGAGCCTTTCGGGTGCACAAAAGGTAGCCACATGTCTGCCGAGAGCCACAGCTGCCAAGTCGTCTGCGTAGGATTGATCGTAAAACCCAGCCTCATTCAGCTCGTCTATCAGACTGTACACCACTAGGCACCAAAGTAAACGAGATAGTACTGCTCTCTGAGGATACCCTTGGGCGATTATACTATTATGGTGCACTGTTATGAATCTCTGCAAGAGCATGGTCTCGATTCATCCAATCAGGTTATGATCGATTCCGTATCTCTCCGCATCGTGGTACATGAGGTGATGTCGAACGCACCTTCGATGTTCAAGAAAATGCCTAGAGCTCAATGTCCGAGAATAAGAGCCCCTTTTCCATCTGGGTAACAAATATGAAATGTTTGGTGCGAATGTAAATTTTATTAGAAGGAATTTAGCAATTTCACGTTATACGTACATTCACGTCGATGCTGTGAAATTTGCAAAACGTGTGACTTATTTTTTTCACATCTGTATATTAAACTGAAAAATGGATAAGTACGTGTATTTGTTCATCTCGACGGGACATGGATCTCCGAACATGGCACTGTCGGGTATTTCTGGTAAGATTCTAGCACTAAAACTGTCGAAGAGATGAACGTTGGTGAATCAATGGATTTTCTACTTCATGCTGGTTGTACAGCAGGTTCTATTCCTAGTGCAGAACTGATATTTTCTTCAAAAACAAAGGATGTCGAACACGTGGTGTAATGTATCAAAACATTTTCCTAAATTGATTTGAACCTTTAGTGAATTCAAAAGAATCGCCACCATGGGTGTGAATATTGAATAAACTGCCAACAAGCACTCCCAAAGAATGCCATATACAGTAAAGGTTGAATACGTATGATAGACCTACGTTATGGTAATACCTCTGAACCACTATTGTTGATCTTTTTAAAAATGAATAAACCACAACCATTATATGGAGCAGATAATTATGTTACCTAAAAAATAGGGTCAACGAAATCCTTTGTCTACCCCCTTAACACTACATTTCCAACCTCATTCAATACATTTTGTCTACCACCAACTACTACATGATCTAGTTAGCATAGAAGGTAGATCGACGGAAACATCAATGGCTATGTGGAAAGAGTCTAGGAAAACACCAGAACTATAGGCGAATTCTATTCGACATATTGATAAAGTGAATAATTCTATGTTATTATCGATGTGCAATATTCAAAGGAACTATATTGTTCAAGCAGAGTAATATTCATTATTTTGAAGTGCTAGTGCAATAACCTCAAGTTAAAACAGCAAATTTAATACAAATAAATGATATCGATTTAAAGCTAAAGCTTCCTATTCTGAAGTTTAATTTCCATACCTGTATTTTATAATATTAGTAATCAGGAGTTTCATTTCTTATATCGTTTATGAAGCTCTTGTAAATGATATGCAAGATGTAACCGGAATGAATCTTATCAAGAATATTTTCTTTGAACTTCTACTCGGTTTTCATTCAACTAATGAGTGATGAATGTGGTGCTACCACAGCTCTTCATTTCATAGTACAGTGAACATATATTACCCTCATCAATATCATGAATACGTATGCAACAAAAAGTGGAGTAGTTTAGTTTAGTTAAGTTTATTCATCATTTCATTAGATAAATAAGTACATTTTCCTAAAATTATCAAAATCACAATCAATTATATATTGAAATACATTTGAAATACAATATTTGACAATAACAAAAGAAAATCATCATTATGTATTGTTATTCCTAATAAACAACGTTCATTCAAAGATTTAAACGATAATGGCAACTTATTATAAAATTGTATAGATTGATATTGTGGGCTTTTTTGTAGTGGTATTTGTAGGTATTTGAAGAGTGCTACCATTTCTTGTTTTGTGGTTTCTATGTTCACTGAGTTCTTTGAATTTATGAATGTTTTTATGAGCATATAATAGCAGTTGAAATATGAGAATTGGTGGTACCGTCAGAATCCTATGTTCTATAAAGATAGGTTTACCAGTGGTCTGAGAGTTTAAATGGAACATTCTCCGAACAGCTTTTTCTTGCAAAATGAAAAATCTTTGTAAATACGAGGATACTTCCCATGCAGCTATGCCATATGACAAGTGAGATTGTATGTGCGCAAAATAGTATATTAAGAGAGCATCGCTGTTAACAACTTCTCTTAACCTTCCAATAACATAAGTACCAGTAACCAATAATTTACACAGGATATTTATGTAATGTAAATATTTCAACTTAGAGTCATGAGTGATACCTAAACATCTCGTACTGTTCACCTGCTGCATCGAACTCTTTTCGGATTTGGTTAGGTAACTTTGCATTGAATTTCAAAAATACGGTTCTGTTATAATTTAGATGTAGTTTTTCTTCAGAAGTTGGAGAATAAAACTCAAATTTTACACAAAACTTTTAACATTTAATTTAAAAATGCTGACAAATTGTTTCACCACACTGTGGCATTATCAAAGCGAGGAGTTATCAACTCCTCGCTTGATAACTCCTCGCTTTGATAATGCCACAGTGTGGTGAAACAATTTGTCAGCATTTTTAAATTAAATGTTAAAAGTTTTGTGTAAAATTTGAGTTTTATTCTCCAACTTCTGAAGTATTATGAATTTACACTACGTAAACGCCGAAACCATAGATATATAGATGTAGTTTAATAATATTACAGTATAAATTCATTGACTTGATGCAATCATTTGCAGATTCGATTAAAGCTTTTTCAATAGATTCATGCCCTTCAATCGTTGTGTTATCACTCATCAACAAAAAATATAGAGTTATCAATATCGAAGTCCGAGACATAGATGAGATACAGCAATCGACTCAGAACGGAACCTTGTTGGCACACCTCTATGCATATTTAATATAGTTGATCCGAAATTTTTCATTTGAACATAATGAGGTCTTTTGTATGAATAAGATCATTTAGTGGAACTCCATGTATTCACAAAGTTTGTAATTTAGTTTGAAATATCCTGTGGTCAACTAAGAGAAAAGCTTTACTCAGATCTATGGAAAGCCCAAAGCTGTCGTTTTTCTGGCTTAGAGCAGTGTACACTTCATCCAGGAAGTCGGTTATTGCAGTACCGGTAGATTTGTTTTTTGTGAAAGCATGCTGGTTTTTATTCAGTAAATTGAATTATTTAATGAAGGCAGTCAATCTATTCAAAATTAATTTTTCAATTACTTTAGAATGGGAATAATTTTTGACAATTTTAAAGCATCTGGGAATATTCCTTGTGCAAACGAATTGTTCATCATTTTTGTCAACGGTATAACCAATTCATGTTTACAGCTTTCATAACAAGTAATATCATAATATCCAGCAGAATTGGTATTTTTCAAACAGTTTATTGAGGTTATAACTTCATTTCTATTTAAAGTTAAAAATAGAATTCATTGTTGTTTGAAATATGATTTTTGGCATTATGTCATATTAAGTCATCACCTGCAGTATTGAAGGTTTTAATAAAAATTTCTGAACAAAATGTTGCAACGCTAATGCCAGAATATAATATTAAAATCGCTTTTACTAAATGAAACGTCAATAAATCGTAAATTCTGGACTGCAGCCTCGTTTGAGAATACTTCTGTTACTGTTAGGATGAAATACATAATTTGGACTTGTGGAAGTGAATACTAACATAGAATACCTAGGTATCTTTCATGATTGTTATTAATTGTTAAACGTATTGCAATTTCAAGAATGTATCATACAACCACCTACATAATCGAAATAATATTGTAATTTTGAGGAGAAGGCTGTTTGTAAATGAATAAATAAATATGCCACATAAATATTAATTGAGTAATAAAAACGTGAAGCACGTGAGAGGAATGTGAATTCAAATTGTTGAAAACATCATACGCACATGGGTGTGAACTAATATTTTGTCAAATTTAAATGCAGCTAAATTCGTTCAATGCTATTACGTAACAATCTCGCACCTTTCGAAATGTGGAAGAGCAACAAGTAATCGACATTCCGCCTCTCATATTTCATTCAAATTGGCCACAAGTACTACAGTAGCTTTAGTAAACACATAAGAACAAATAATTTGAGCGTTTCCAACGAGTGATAATTATATTTCCTCTAATTGGACATTTCATCTTCTGGTTAAAATATAACGAGCGTCAAATAAAATATGAGAATTAAGTCAATTTGCTCACACAAAAGATAACCTAGGTGATATATTGAATTTTATTATCAGTATGTCATACAATACACCATAATTGTGATACCATTTTTATCACATGTTATATCATTTATGATTGCCGCTAGACTTCGTTTCGTTCAATGCTTTTTGTTTCCTGATAATACTAATAAAAATAACCTATAACTTCATCCACAGTTTTCGACCTACCCCCTAGATGTATCTCTAGACTTACAGATAAATGGATTTTTTTCAAAACATACCTTTAATTGTATAATATGAACCTAACATGAATCCATCCACCGCTACCATGTGGACTATTTTGGCTGCATTGCATTGTATGCTGGGTCGCCAAAATATCTAAGAAATACTAATTATCGAGTATTTTTTTAGTATTGAGGTGACGATATTTTATTTATTACATATAAATTCTAGGGATATGGGTCACACTAACACATATGCTTATTATTTGAGTCTTCACGTACGTTTCAGTATCACGACCATAGTCAAAAGACGTCACTCATTAAAACGGGATGTCTTCATACCAATTGTAACAAGCACAAAGCGACCTTTACGCATTAATTTCAATTAAAAATGCTGAGCTATACCTGATGTTCATATCTAGGAAATGTATTATTCTGTTTACTTCTATTCAATTCAGTAAATTGAAGTTCACTATGTTAAATTTATTAATTACGTACTGAATTTTATCATATAATGATATAACGAATCACATTTTAGTGAACTTATTTTCTATTCAATAGTAACAAAAAGCATGACACAAACGTAGTAATGTATCGAGTAGGTAATACAGTCATATGTTTCCTTTGTTTCCCCGACCTATCTCATCATAATTTGGAAACAAATAATTTTTTTCTAAATATTTTTTAAATTTAAGGATATGTTCGTTGAATAAATGAGATTGAACATATCTAAAAATCAGTATAGATTCAAATAAGGATAGTTGAATGTTACATAATTGAACTAACAGTTATAAATTATGACCATAAAGGCTATTTAATATGTTGGAGTGTGTTGAGTATGATAGTTCATTCCATTCATGAATTGAATTGTCTGCTTCGATTTCAATGTAGTTAGTCAAGTTGTGGGATATGACCTCCAGTTTCAGCACATGCATAACAAAGCCTCCTGTGGTGATTTCTCTCTAATATTCCCACAATGTTGATTCGTTTGCATTGAATTGGAACGTCATTCCATGAAGGTGCATCGAAATCGATATCCAAAACGTACAAAACCTCAATTCATACCATTTTTAATAAATATATTGGATTTCATTCATTTTCTGTACACCCTAAATGTTATTAGAGAATATCGAAATATGGGGAGAGAAATTATTACCAATCGAAAATAATAGGACACCCAAATTTTGTAAGTCAATCGCACTATAAAAAATAATACTGTAAAATTACACAGAATAAATCGTCGGTCTATTTGTGACCTACAATTTTCTTTGTAATTCCACAAACGGTCGTGAAATGACTTTGAAACTATGTAATCAGTTTTACATAACATGAGGTAATGTATTTCGTATATAAAATGTAAAGCTATACATTTTTCTATATTACTGTTTTTTAAATACTCGATAATAACCCAAGGTGGAATAGCTATTTCATTACAAAAAATAGCATGTCCAAAGTGATGAAGTAATGATAACAACAATTATTTATCAATAATTCGGATCACAGTGATAATTAACAATTATTTTTGTATAACAGTTACAAGCCACTAAACTTAAGTTTACAAGATTACATACTTGTATATGAAATCACAGTAAATACTTCACTTGATAAATATATAAAACCTTACAATTATATAAAGTTTTTCGTTATTCATTTGAATTTAGAGTAATAATCCTAAAATTGGGTTGAAACAAGAAATGAGACGAATACTAGAATTCAAGTTCGTGAAATTTGTGCAAAATTTTCTAGGAACAAGGTCAGATTAGTAGAAGTTTTAAGAAAGGTAACAAGGAATCTAAGATAATCAACATATTTAAAATAATTAAAAATAGTTTCTGGCTACTACCAGTTGCGTACAACAATATTTTCGGTTGTAGATCGTCATCCCCCATTCCGTTTAAGAACCTGAATATCAGCGTCACTGTTAGGAAGAAAAGTTGGAGAACTTCTTCTCAGACAATAGCCGGTATAACTTGAAGCATCAGGAAGTTTTAAATATTCCGCAATCTTAAGTGGAATTTTTGCAAAAGTATGAATGCCAACTGGCTGTACTGTACATTTGTCAAGACGATAAAACAGTGAAAATCGATTATGACTTACTGTTTTGGGTCTTAATAGTAACTTGTTGTAGATTTCATACCCATTGGAGTCTGAGACTACAGAAAATACACGTTTACATTCAGTTGTTAACCTGTATAATTCTGAATGTCGACATGCACCATTCAGCCCAAAAATTAATACCATTTTTATTAACGGAAACTTATCGTTAGGAGCGTCGTTCAAAAACATTGTCCATTGCCAAAACTTTTGATTTCTGAGGTTCATACCATAGAGATCATATATTAAATAGAGTAGTGAAGCGGGCCGTAATGCCACGCAGGGTTGGAATGAAATTTTCTCTATTAGCGGTCCCCACTCTTCTCGCTTTTATATAAGAGCACGCCGTCATCAAGGTAAGCGGTTGGAGGAGAGTGTGAGGGGAGGTACCGCTAAGAAATTTGAACATGTCAATCACCGCTTATTGCCTTAAACACAGGCTTTACTCCTCTATCTAATATATGATCTCTATGGTTCATACTCGTCATTTTGACGTTTCAAGAAAACGGTTACGTTTTCATATTGTGAAATATCTGTATTTTCATTGATTTGTATCGTACTTTTGATCATAGAGTATGTAGCTCATGAACAATCAGATTAAAGGACTTTTGTCTAAAACAAATAATAATATAAGTACCTATCTACAACACTTCAACCATATTGAATAACCTAAATTTTCGTAAAAATACGCCAGCATTGAGTTTTTGTCAATTCCTTCAAATCTCGCAGCACATGTTATATAATTTCTCGTACCTCTCCTTAGATTCCACCGGAAGTAAACAAGAATAAGCTTGCCGAGCTGCATACAAGATACCTTCTAAGTAGTTTTCATCAGCAATTTCGATGACCATTTCAAATTCTCTGTTCAAAGATCAGTTTATTTGGATGCTGTCAACCTTTGTTAATTGAAAAAACATCCTATTCAGATTGTTTGGATACCGAAAAGTCAGACCACTATTTTCTTTTAGAAAAGTGCTTGATACGTAATGTACCATTACAGCGCTAATTCGTACTGACACCTAGTGTCAGGTTAAAATTCGAAATTATTCACGCTATGATATAACCTGTTTTACACTGACACTTACAGTCACATGAACTATAAAAATGTACCACGGAATACAGGCATAAAATAGATCATGACGTCACATCGATGACCTCACTTGAATCGTAAAATTAGAATTTCGGACACTTCTTCAAGTTAAATATACACGTGTGATATATTTATAACCAGAAATCACGGTTGCCCTTATGATTCGGTGAAATACCTTAATTCCTTTTGAAAAAATTAGAATGGATGTCAGAAATATCACTTGGAACGGGGGCTACCGCAGCCAATATACTATTCCATCCCTATTTCCACCAATTTGGAGCGATATGCGAATTTTCAAATACATACGATCAATATGAACAGCGCAATCGTTTCCACAGAGGATTACATACATAGGCATCATGTCAAAAATAGTTTAGACCGATTCAGAAATACCCGAAACAGATATATCCGAAAACCCGGAGAAACTTTTTTCACCCGATCACAATGGTCATCCTTACACTATAAAATATACTACGTACAGTGAGGAAAGTAGAAATGGGATATCGTACAATGAATACACATATAGTAAATAGTCCAAGCAATAGACAGAAGTGCGTGCAAAGATTAATACCTGGAAAAAAAATAGGAACGTATAGGAAATTGAATTTAAAGGTGAGTTTCTGTTTCATGCAACTGTATCCGAAATGGCGAACATAACCTAAAAAATTGACAAAGCTTGAAGAGTGTTTTTTTTTAATTTCAAATATTGATAATTTTTCGAAATATATCGATTTTTCGGAAAAAAGGCGCTCTCATAAATTGTCTATCTTCTCAGGGGATCGTCCTGGAGTAACGATTCCGGGCTTGTTTTCTTCTTGGAGAGTTGTGCTATGATGTTTTTGAACAAATACGGCGATTAAATTTTAAATGTAAAAAAATTACTTTAAAAAAATTGCACCTTTTTTGAACATGTTTTTTTCAGATAAGTTTTACATTTTTATTTTAGGGAAATGTCTTTTGACGGAAATCGATTCCACAAATATTTTCACGGATTACCAAAAAAATGTTTCATCTACGACCTTCTGGACCAGAGATAATTTTTTTTTATCCCAAAAAAATCTGTAAGACGAAATAAACATTTTAGAGAAGCGTTCGTTATGGATGTCAATGTTCGATACCTACATTTTCTATAAAAAAATACTAGGATATGTTTTATCAATTCATAGTAATAGAAATTGAGTAACAAAGTGAAGCGCACGCGGTTGCCGGAGCGTGCGGCGGACTGGAGGATACTGATTATGTGCATTCAATGTGGCTTGTGCTTGCAAAATCTTCAATATCTCGGCTCTTGGATCACGTATAAAAATCCTTTTGTACTTGACCTGGGGAATATCGTTTTTTGCTTAGTGAATCATACTGACGTTATGCTTGTTGTGTGACACTTGTGAAAACTAATATAAGACTGCTGTATACCGCTACTTCGATTGTAAGAATTTTAAAATTTCAAACTTATCCTAATATGTTGCATTAATTTAATTTTGTATCATAACAAATTATTTACTGAAATAATTAAATAATTGGTAAAGATCCACAAGCACAACGTCAGTATAATTCACTTAGAAAAAATTTGAGGTATTACAAGGAAAATACTGTTTTGATGGTGAATAATAATTTAAATGATGTAAAGTAAAAGAAATTGAAAATGTAAAAAAAATATTTCTGAATCTATTTTGCTTCTAAGGCGAGAATATATACGATATTCGTGTTTATCTCGATTTTTGTACGTGATCCAAAAGCCGAGATTTTGAAGATTTTGCAAGAGCAAGCCACTTTGAACGCACGGAATAAGTTTCCCCCACTTCGCCGCACGCTCCGGCAGCCGCGTACGCTTCACTTTGTTACTCAATTTCTAATACTATAAATCAATAAAACATCCTAGTATTTCTTTATTAAAAATGTAGTTATGTAACATTAACATCCATAACGTACACTTCTCTAAAATGTTTATTGCGTCTTACAGATTTTTTTGAAATAAAAAAATTATCTCTGGTCCAGAAGGTAGTAGATAAAAAATGTTCTCGGTAATTCGTGAAAAAATGTCAGGAATCGATTTCCGTCAAAGACATTTCCCTAAAATGAAAATGGTAAAACTTATCTGAAAAAAACATGGTCAAAAAAAGTGCAATTATTCAAAGAAATTTTTTTACCCTCAAAATTTGAAAAATCGCTATATTTCTTCAATAACATTATAGAATCGTTACTCTAGGACCATCCGCTGAGAAGATCTAGCAAATTCATGAGAGCGCTTTTTTCGAAAACTCGATATATCTCGAAAAATTATCGAAATTTTAAATTAAAAAAAATAACTTTCTAAACTTGCCATGGACTATACGTACAGCAAATAACAAGTATGGAAACGTAATAGTTAACGACTTCTCGATACCCCGATTTTTAACGGTTTTTTCAATATAGCTCAAAAAGTATGGCAGATAATCGATAGGTCTATTTGATACCTACAACTTTCTCATTTAACTTTTTTCGATCCGAGCTACACTTTTAAATAATTTAAGAAAAAAACGCTTTTCGCAATTTTGCCAATTTCTTAGGTTATGTTCGCCATTTCGGATCGAGTTGCATGAAACAGAAACTCACCTTTAAATTTAATTCCCTATACGCCCTTTTTTTTTTCCAGGTATTAATTGCTGCAAATTTAACATTAGGTCGCCGTCTATAGCTTGGACTAAAAGGCCCAATCTGTAGAATTGAATTGGGTAGCTCTAGAAATAATGAATTAAAACAGGCGGTTGTCTGATCATATATTCGCCGTCAATTTGAAACTTCGGTACCTATCAACAGTCAATCATGTTAAATAACATAATTAAAGTAACTTAATACGTGGGTTGAATACAATATATACAAATTATCATGATTGTCAGTCATAATAACTGAGCCCTGCATTGTAATTGTTATAAAATCCAGGGTTTGAACATATTAATAATTTACGTTTATCTATACTTTAATGAACTGGACGATAACAATATATTCATGCCTCAGTTTCACGCAAATTAACTTTCATTAATACTACTATTGATTGTTATAAGGATTTAGTTAATGTTAATAATCATCAATTTGAACAACCGTATGATTTATCGAATACAGCTAACTTGGTGCGGAATGGATTAACGAAATGTGATAATCAAAGGACGAATACATAGACGATACTTGTGTCGGCATTTATCAATCAACTCAAACTCTCTTGATCATAGTATGGTCAACATTTTCCTAATTACCAATTAAATGTTAGTCTTCCGAATGTCATCACTTTGAATGTTCCAACCGAAATTGTACCGAGAGGAATATAGTGCATGACGGCAGGTGAGTTATCTGAATCCTGATTTTTTTTTTATACGAATAATACTATGAAGCGTTATCATCAGATATAGGAAGTAGATGAATTGAGAACTTGCACGCCTTGACTGAATTTTCTTCCGCTTTTTTCACGTTCAGTTTATACGGCAAATTATATAAACATCACAAACATGCCTAACTCGCAAGATTCCCAATTATAGTCTGAACTGACGTTAAAAAAATTGAATAAAACGATAAAATTAACATAATGTGAAATTCATATTCATAAAAATTGAGTAAACCTCAGCTGTGCTGGAACCGAAAAAGTCTTTCCATAAATCATTTCGTCAGAAAGGCCACTGAAAACATAGCTCTTCACAGAAAAAAGTATCGTTTGAGATGTATCATTGTCTTTGAAATGGAATTGATATCATCTGCCACATTATACCTGAGAATGTTGAGGCTTACAATTTCGTATGTCAGAAAGGAAATGGAACCAGGATTTCTCATAATAATTTAGAAGATGGAAACCTACTTTGTCCCTTAGTATTTGTATTGAGATGTTTGCGAAAATTTCACACCGACAATTTTCGACCAACGAAATACTTTTATTTTGACTTATTGATCTGAATTCTGATTTTTTTAATGCGAATAATAATACGAAGGGTTATTATCAGATATAGGACAAATAGATGAATTGAGGACTTGGCTGAATTTGCTTCCGCTTTTTTTACGTTCAGTTCATCCGGCAAATTATATAAACATTACAAACATGCCTAACTCGCAAGATTCCCAATTACAGTCTGAACTGAAGTTTAAAAAATTGAATAAAACGATAAAATTAACATAATGTGAAATTCATATTCATAAAAATTGAGTAACCCTCAGCTGTGCTGAAACCGAAAAAGTCTTCCCGTAAATCATTTCGTCAGAAAGGCCACTGAAAACATAGCTGTTCACAGAAAAAAGTATCGTTTGAGATATATCATTGTCTTTGAAATGGAATGGATATCATCTGCCACATTATACCTGAGAATGTTGAGGCTTACAATTTCGTATGTCAGAAAGGAAAAATCCCTCCCTGAATGTTAGCATCGTATGCTCATACAAGTATGTCATTATTTTCCCTTGACTTCTGAAATGGAACCAGGATTTTTCATAATAATTTAGAAGATGAAAACCTACTTTGTCCCTTAGTATTTGTATTAAGATGTTTGCGAAAATTTCACACCGACAATTTTCGACCAATGGAATACTTTCATTTTGACTTGTTGATCTGAATTCTGATTTTTTTAATGCGAATAATACTACGAAGGGTTATTATCAGATATAGGACAAATAGATGAATTGAGGACTTGGCTGAATTTTCTTCCGCTTTTTTTACGTTCAGTTCATCCGGCAAATTATATTAACATTACAAACATGCCTAACTCGCAAGATTCCCAATTATAGTCTGCACTGACGTTAAAAAAATTGAATAAAACGATAAAATTAACATAATGTGAAATCCATATTCATAAAAATTGAGTAACCCTCAGCTGTGCTGAAGCCGAAAAAGTCTTCCCGTAAATCATTTCGTCAGAAAGGTCACCGAAAACATAGCTGTTCCCAGAAAAAAAGTATCGTTTGAGATATATCATTGTCTTTGAAATGAAATGAATATCATCTGCCACATTATATCTGAGAATGTTGAGGCTTACAATTTCGTATGTCAGAAAGGAAAAATCCCTCCCTGGATGTAAGCATCATATGCTCATACAAGTATGTCATTATTTTCCCTTGACTTCTGAAATGGAACCAGGATTTTTCATAATAATTTAGAAGATGGAAACCTACTTTGTCCCTTAGTATTTGTATTGAGATGATTGCGGAAATTTCACACCGACAATTTTCGACCAACGAAATACTTTTATTTTGACTTATTGATCTGAATTCTGATTTTTTTAATGCGAATAATAATACGAAGGGTTATTATCAGATATAGGACAAATAGATGAATTGAGGACTTGGCTGAATTTGCTTCCGCTTTTTTTACGTTCAGTTCATCCGGCAAATTATATAAACATTACAAACATGCCTAACTCGCAAGATTCCCAATTACAGTCTGAACTGACGTTTAAAAAATTGAATAAAACGATAAAATTAACATAATGTGAAATTCATATTCATAAAAATTGAGTAACCCTCAGCTGTGCTGAAACCGAAAAAGTCTTCCCGTAAATCATTTCGTCAGAAAGGCCACTGAAAACATAGCTGTTCACAGAAAAAAGTATCGTTTGAGATATATCATTGTCTTTGAAATGGAATGGATATCATCTGCCACATTATACCTGAGAATGTTGAGGCTTACAATTTCGTATGTCAGAAAGGAAAAATCCCTCCCTGAATGTTAGCATCGTATGCTCATACAAGTATGTCATTATTTTCCCTTGACTTCTGAAATGGAACCAGGATTTTTCATAATAATTTAGAAGATGAAAACCTACTTTGTCCCTTAGTATTTGTATTAAGATGTTTGCGAAAATTTCACACCGACAATTTTCGACCAATGGAATACTTTCATTTTGACTTGTTGATCTGAATTCTGATTTTTTTAATGCGAATAATACTACGAAGGGTTATTACCAGATGTAGGACAAATAGATGAATTGAGGACTTGGCTGAATTTTCTTCCGCTTTTTTTACGTTCAGTTCATCCGGCAAATTATATTAACATTACAAACATGCCTGACTCGCAAGATTCCCAATTATAGTCTGCACTGACGGTAAAAAAATTGAATAAAACGATAAAATTAACATAATGTGAAATCCATATTCATAAAAATTGAGTAACCCTCAGCTGTGCTGAAGCCGAAAAAGTCTTCCCGTAAATCATTTCGTCAGAAAGGTTACCGAAAACATAGCTGTTCCCAGAAAAAAAGTATCGTTTGAGATATATCATTGTCTTTGAAATGAAATGAATATCATCTGCCACATTATATCTGAGAATGTTGAGGCTTACAATTTCGTATGTCAGAAAGGAAAAATCCCTCCCTGGATGTAAGCATCATATGCTCATACAAGTATGTCATTATTTTCCCTTGACTTCTGAAATGGAACCAGGATTTTTCATAATAATTTAGAAGATGAAAACCTACTTTGTCCCTTAGTATTTGTATTAAGATGTTTGCGAAAATTTCACACCGACAATTTTCGACCAATGGAATACTTTCATTTTGACTTGTTGATCTGAATTCTGATTTTTTTAATGCGAATAATACTACGAAGGGTTATTATCAGATGTAGGACAAATAGATGAATTGAGGACTTGGCTGAATTTTCTTCCGCTTTTTTTACGTTCAGTTCATCCGGCAAATTATATTAACATTACAAACATGCCTAACTCGCAAGATTCCCAATTAAAGTCTGCACTGACGTTAAAAAAATTGAATAAAACGATAAAATTAACATAATGTGAAATCCATATTCATAAAAATTGAGTAACCCTCAGCTGTGCTGAAGCCGAAAAAGTCTTCCCGTAAATCATTTCGTCAGAAAGGTCACCGAAAACATAGCTGTTTTCAGAAAAAAAGTATCGTTTGAGATATATCATTGTCTTTGAAATGAAATGAATATCATCTGCCACATTATATCTGAGAATGTTGAGGCTTACAATTTCGTATGTCAGAAAGGAAAAATCCCTCCCTGGATGTAAGCATCATATGCTCATACAAGTATGTCATTATTTTCCCTTGACTTCTGAAATGGAACCAGGATTTTTCATAATAATTTAGAAGATGAAAACCTACTTTGTCCCTTATTATTTGTATTGAGATGTTTGCGAAAATTTCACACCGACAATTTTCGACCAATGAAATACTTTCATTTTGACTTGTTGATCTGAATTCTGATTTTTTTAATGCGAATAATACTACGAAGGGTTATTATAAGATATAGGACAAATAGATGAATTGAGGAATTGGCTGAATTTTCTTCCGCTTTTTTTACGTTCAGTTCATCTGGCAAATTATATAAACATTACAAACATGCCTAACTCGCAAGATTCCCAATTATAGTCTGCACTGACGTTAAGAAAATTGAATAAAACGATAAAATTAACATAATGTGAAATCCATATTCATAAAAATTGAGTAACCCTCAGCTGTGCTGAAGCCGAAAAAGTCTTCCCGTAAATCATTTCGTCAGAAAGGTTACCGAAAACATAGCTGTTCCCAGAAAAAAAGTATCGTTTGAGATATATCATTGTCTTTGAAATGAAATGAATATCATCTGCCACATTATATCTGAGAATGTTGAGGCTTACAATTTCGTATGTCAGAAAGAAAAAATCCCTCCCTGGATGTAAGCATCATATGCTCATACAAGTATGTCATTATTTTCCCTTGACTTCTGAAATGGAACCAGGATTTTTCATAATAATTTAGAAGATGAAAACCTACTTTGTCCCTCATTATTTGTATTGAGATGTTTGCGAAAATTTCACACCGACAATTTTCGACCAATGAAATACTTTCATTTTGACTTGTTGATCTGAATTCTGATTTTTTTAATGCGAATAATACTACGAAGGGTTATTATAAGATATAGGACAAATAGATGAATTGAGGAATTGGCTGAATTTTCTTCCGCTTTTTTTACGTTCAGTTCATCTGGCAAATTATATAAACATTACAAACATGCCTAACTCGCAAGATTCCCAATTATAGTCTGCACTGACGTTAAAAAAATTGAATAAAACGATAAAATTAACATAATGTGAAATCCATATTCATAAAAATTGAGTAACCCTCAGCTGTGCTGAAGCCGAAAAAGTCTTCCCGTAAATCATTTCGTTAGAAAGGTCACCAAAACATAGCTGTTCCCAGAAAAAAAGTATCGTTTGTGATATATCATTGTCTTTGGAATGAAATGAATATCATCTGCCACATTATACCTGAGAATGTTGAGGCTTACAATTTCGTATGTCAGAAAGGAATAATCCCTCCCTGGATGTTAGCATCATATGCTCATACAAGTATGTCATTATTTTCCCTTGACTTCTGAAATGGAACCAGGATCTTTCATAATAATTTAGAAGATGAAAACCTACTTTGTCCCTTAGTATTTGTATTGAGATATTTGCGAGAATTTCACACCGACAATTTTCGACCAATGAAATACTTTTATTTTGACTTGTTGCCATGCCAACGAAAAAATTTCAGCGAATATTTTTTCTTTCAGGGTAGAGAAGCAAAATTATAGTGGATATTTTTTGACGTTTAGCAAATGAGTTTGAAAGTGATACAATACATAACAAAACAACAAAATTATGGCATTCCTTCGTAATGTCTCATATTTTCAAAATGTCAAATAATATCACATTGAAATTATTTTAAACTAATTCCTCTTCGGTGGGAAATTCTCTTACCTAATATCCCGAGTGCACAAATTAATTTTCGGAAATTCTTCTCAATGGCGAATATTTGAAAATATTCGCCATCCCGAAAAAATTCCCGACAATAATTTTTGACATGTGATTATAAGTGATTATAATAAGGGTTTAGTACAGGTTGTTTCAAATATTTGAAAAAACAAAATCATATTCAGAAAATTAAACTTCCAGTAAAATTGAAATATCTAGAAGTGAAGAACATCTAAGGGTTGCCAGATGCTTCCAATAACAAATTTAGCTTGAGAAATGTAAAGAGATTTCTCGAATAAACACAAAATTAGTTTCACACTAGCTTCATTGTGGGTGTTATGACACAATAGCTGTTGGGGTCGAGGGTGTTTCATTTTGAACCTCTACTCAGGTTATGTTCAATTTCAATTTCATCCAAATTTGGAATATTGTGCCCTGTTTCGAAAATATGGTTAGAGAAAAATGAATCTGTCTTATTACATCTAAAAGATCGGAAATTCCTATATTACGACTAGATGTAAGTATGTAGATGTTATCACACTCTGAATAGGTTAATTCATATAATCCAGCTGTATTAAGCTTATTTGTCTTATCTTTAGCATTGAACAAAAAATAGGACAATTTATATTGAGGTTTAAAGCTAACTTTTGGATTGTGTTTCGATTAAATGTCTTCAATTCTTTCACTTACGGCACCAAAAGATGTGAGGGAAACATATTCTGATGAAGACTCAGAATTTTTTGTAAAAAGATAGATACTTGAGTAAGTTCATCTCTGCTTTTTTCTGTCAATTAATTCGAATATAATTTGAGATTGAAAACCATTGTCAATGGCTATAACCTTGATTATATTCAATTCTTCATTCGGATTCCCAGGAGAAAGGAGAAGTGAAAAGAATCTATGATCATAGAGTTATAAGCTGCTAATTGATGACTACAGAGATCAAAAGATGAATTGGCAATAGTTGTATCTGTGAATGTAGGTTTTCTGGCGTTCGACGACTAGCGCGCAAAGCCTCTTGAAGTTGCTAGGGTCAGTATACGACTAGCGCGCGAGCTACCTGCGGTATACATATTTGTGCTCCCACAATGAATTCTTTTAAATCTCCGACGAATTCATGAATGTTTGGTTGCGCACTGGAAAAGCATACGTTAAAGTATGCATTTGTTTTTCGCAATTCCAAATATTATCTGTTGCCCATATCTGTGGTGAATATTTTGCGTCGTTATACATATAATTTGTCTTCAAATAACCGTGAAATCTTTCCAATTGTGGCAAATAGCCAACGCACGGTTCCATGATACGATAGGCTTCTTGTACCTCGTCTGGTCGTAGAAAAGGTATGCCAAATGTCCACCTGAGCCACATTACAATTACAGATTGGTAATTCTTGTATTCTCGAACGAGACCAAATTCATGAATTTTCCTGAACCACGCCTGGGTGAGGTGGAATAAACAGCCATGTCCCAACATTCATCAATTATTGTTTGAAAATGTCGTAAGTTGTTTTTGACAAACAAAACAACAGCGTTATTTAGTTGTTGTTTGTCACTCCAGGGATGATTAAAAGTTCCTGGAAATGTTGGACACAATACTCAAATGTGCCGTCCATATAGATCGGCATAAAAACTGTGGACTTCGAATAGTTCCAAGCACTATTTTTTGGTTGACAGGATCGTTGATAAGGATCATAGTTTCATTGTCTGGAGTAGAAATCTGCTCATTCTGGATCATCCAATCAATACGTTCATGAGTTTTTGCAATGTCACTTGAAATGGCTGGAAATTCGGATCTTCTTGTGTGAATGATTCGACGGCAACATTGTAACTTATATATAAATACCTCCTACGTTGGCCTGCATTAATTGCACGGTCTTTTCTAGATCCATAGTTATCGATCACATGTAACCCCTCCCATATTGCACTTAACATAGATAACATGGTTGAAAATTAGAATAGATAAATTAAAATTAAATCTGAATAAAATATAAAAATGTTGAAGGAAAATTGAGAAAGTAAGTCCGAATAGTAATTGATTGCATAACATATTATGATGATGAGCTTTTCTTTAATTAAATCATTTGTTCATAATTATCTAAATAACAGCCCAAAAACACAAAGTAAAAATGTTGCCAAAGAATCTATCAGCCGCACCATCTATGCTATTATTGTTTACCCATGCATATCATGAGTTTGGTTAGAAGAAAATCAAAAAATAATAAAATCCTCTTTTTTTTATTATTTGATAAATTTAAAAAAAATTAATTCACAAAAAAAGTTCATTTTTATTTTGTTTTGAGCGCATAAAATAAGGTTAGTAATTGATTGCATAACATATCATGATGATGAGCTTTTCTTTAATCAAATCATTTGTCTATAATTATCTAAATAACCCCTCAAAAAAACACAAAGTAAAAATGTTGCAAAAGAATCTATCAGCCGTACCATATCTATGCTTATATTGAATACCAATGTATATTATGGGTTTGGTTCAACTTAGAAAGAAAAATCAAAAAAGGCTAAGACCCCTTTTTTTAATTATTTGATGAATTTAAAAAATTTATTTGCAAAAAAAAAGTGCATTTTAATTTTGTTTTGATCACATAAAAGAAGGTTACGGGTACAGGTATACGGCAGGTAGCTGGTATAAGAAGAGGATTATTTTTAATGAGCTGCGGGCTAGTCGCAGATGCCCATAATGCCCGGTTTTCTATAAATGTTGAAAGTAATGATATTATTATGGTGCGTGAGGGTAAGGTCTAGGAAATCTATTTTGTTATCTTTCTCAGTTTCTAAAGTGAACTTAATGTTGGGATGAATATTATTAATGGAAGATAAGAAGACATTCAATTGTCGTGATGTCCTTTTGAAGAAGGATAAAACTTCATCTACTTAGCTAAGCCAACAATGAATATGTTTTTCAGCTAGAGGAGAACTCATTATTGTTTCTCCAATATAAGACATGAAAATATCTGCAAAAGAGGAGTTATTCGGGATCTCTTAGTTTTGTTACTATAATATATGTGATAAAAACGAAGTGAAGTATTTTATTTGACTATCATCTCATTATAATTTTGAAGATAAAAGCCCCCGTATATTTTATCATTTGTACATAACGATTTCGGCAAATCTCTTACCAGGCTTATTATGATTATAATTTATACTGTATCTCAAACTTTGTAGACCTAAAAATTCTCAGCGGTATTACCCTGCCGACCCTTCGGAAATTAGAGCAAATTTCATGCAGTTTTCCCTCCCCATTAAAAATTTAATAGGTAAATATAGCTCTAGAGCCTACCTTAGGTTCCTGCAAATTTTGAGAAAATTAACCATACTGAAAAATGTATTCAATGTAATTTATTGGGAGGAAGGAATAATAATTAACATGCCCTACCTTGTAGCATATCTATTCCAACTATTATATTCAAGCTGCCAGACGACAATAAACCACACTTCCATGAACACATATCTACATTAAAATTGTAACCTATATCTAGTTTCGCAAAAGGAAATGCAAAATAATTTTAACTACGGAAAGTTTTGTTGAAACAGTCTTAGTGAAATTATAAAATAATGTACAAAAAAACGCATAATATATAATAGCAGCCACGAGCAAATTGAAGATTAAATTTCAGATGGTCTGAGAACTTCTAAACAAAAAAGTTTAATCATACCCCAGAATTCGAACCAGAATATGGACATTATCGTAACAAATTGATGAAACTCCAAATATTTGAATACTATAAATAGAAAATAGAAAACAACCGAACAAATATTGAAGAAGTATACAGAATAACGTCAGATGCCACAAACAAAAAGAGTAAAAAAAGAACTCTCAATGTAATAGATAAAAATGGTCAAATTATATAGAAATGGCTAAGCCACAATTACTCTATTAACGTAGGAACTGAAATGGAAAATTGTCTTCGCCATGTTCACTAGATTCGGCGAAATTTTCAGGTAGGGGTAAGCTTACCTCCTGGTGTCTGCGGTAGCAGAATAGGCCGACGAAGAATAAATAAATAGATTGTTCACTATTTTATCTGAATTTAATATTCCAAGCAAGTTTTGATCTTGAATTTCAGTTATTTCAGTGGATTAGAATTTTTATTTGGTCACTTAATTAGGCACATACAGAAGCTCTTGTTTCTAGATACCTCTTAAAAGTTTTTCTGAGAAATTACTGATCAACTGGAACGAATAAAGAATATTCAGACCATCCAACAGTAACAAATCACAAGACGGAACTCCTATTATCACGAAATAACACAATAATATATAGAACAAATGTTGGCTACACATAAAGAATTGAATAGAATGATGGTAAAAAGAGAAGGAATAAGAAATAAGAAGAAAAAATATAATATTTAAGAATAAATATATCTCATCATTTGACATACTTATGTTGATTATTTCACATATTGGGCAGGGGAGAAATAACTAAGTTTATTTAGCAATATATTATGATCAAGGCTGTCAAACGCTTTAGAAAAATTTGGTAAGCTGCTTCAGTTTGTGAATTCATATCTTTCTACTTCGATATGTACTGAGTGAGGCATAACAATTTGATTAAGGTAAATCTATCTTTCATAAACCCATGCCGATTTATTGAAATGATATTTTAGACGTGATTAAAAATACCGTTAAATAAGAGATTTCTAAAGAATTTCGCAAAATCGCTCAAAAGGGTTATAGGTCGAAAGTTGTGGAAATTTCAGCTTTAGAACTTTTTCGAAGTCAGGAAACGTCCCCAAAGCTAAGCAGAGCCATCTAAAAGTTTACATTTGAGGGAAGTAATTCGGGTACGAAAATTATAGGTACTTTATAGGCTCTTCAATTATGACAAGAAAAATACATTTTCCCCCATCAAACTCAGTGTTACTTCTATGACCGCAATTGTGATGAACTGTCGGCATGAGAACATAAAATTAGATGAAACATAAAATAGTTATATAGGAATTATAGACTATTTATACCGAGATATCAAAAAATATCTTGGTCAAGGGTGGTTGTGGAATCTAAAACGTGTGTCTTACTCTACGTTTGAAATAATTATGTCACTGTCACACTGACATCATCAATAACCTACAAATTTCATACCTATTATTAAATAACGGTTTTAGTAACAAAAAAAACTAAATTACAGTGATTGTTGGTAATGTCCCCCGTTTTGTTCGATGCACAAGTTTCAGGAACAATTTTTTCAAGCCGATGGATTTGCCGACCTAAGATAAGCTAGCAGAGCCACCTAAATATTCACGTTTGAGAAAAGTAATTCGGGTGCTAAATTATATGCAAAAGAGAGTGAATTGACCATAGAACATCCGGTTGTTGGTTTATAGTAGTTTTTGTTGAAAGTCGAAAAATGTTCCGTACATAATACGTAAGGATCACGTATTCTGAGCAGTTTGTATTGCGAATTGATATTTGAAACAACATCAATTGACACTAGAGTCTCACCACGTTCAAGTTTGAAGTCTTTCAACTGAATTAGTTCCATTCCTAACCATTTTGCTATGTTATACGTGATACAATTAATATTTGGAATGATTGGTATCATGGAATTACCCCGTTCATGAATTCTAGGTAAGCAATATAGTTTATGAAAAATAGGATTCGAAAGTCCAAATTAGTTTTTTGAATTATCAAAGATCATAGCGTGACAGGATTCGATGCTTGATTCACTAATTAAACGAATTTTAATGAAAGGATGCTGAGGATCTGTTCATGTGGACCATCATTCAACAAGTTATTCACCGAATTGTTTTAATACTCTATTTACAAAATAACAGTGGAATTTCCTTAATTCGCTATTGAGTATTAACAGTTTTTCTCCATTAATGATTTATAGATTTCATTAGAATTATTCAATGTACTCTATGTGATTTATTTGAATGTTCAAGGATTTTCCTGCACGTGTCACGAATAATAGCTTCATCAAGTAGTATTTTTAATATCATTGGTTGAATTCTCCAAAGGTAATTTCTTAGAATCAATTGCAAAATCCTGATCTTTATTCAACAAATTCATTTCCTTTATTTCATTGAATTCAATATCAGTTTTAATGTTAATAATGTTGGTATTTTAGTTTATTCCCTGAGAATTTTTTGAAACTTACTGTCGATTATTGTAATTTTTCTAGTGACTTTTGCCGAAACTGGGTTTAGTAATGGAATGAAGGGTATCATAGTCATATAATGTTGTTTCAAAATTTAGTTTTGATGCAAATTGTAAGCTAATAGTTGTAAATGATCTACCTTATGGTATTTGTTACTAATTTCTTATTTATTTCTCATTGTTTTGTAGGGAAAATGATTTTATCTATTTTCACGTTCTACATGTATATATTTTAATGAATTTTTGAGAAACGTTATTTGACAAACAATCTTTAAAGAAATGTACACAGTTCACATTATTTTTCAAGGAAGTTTATCATTTTGAAACAGAGTAATGACAAATATCAAGGTAATTTAGGAGCGGAAAAGCCATTTATTGAATCCAGATGTGTTGCCCATAACTGACATTACTAAGTACGAATATTATTAAACAGGCATATTTTAAATTCTAATTTAGTTCACTCGGAAGATAATGGTACCTTAACAGTATTTGTAATGGATGAGGGTGAACTCTTTCATAGTTTCTTAACAAATATAGTACTATTGATAATAAATAATCACTCTTATCTACTAGTAATTTGATAGTATTTTTAGTGGATAAGGGTGATTATTTCTTATGAATAGTGTTATAATATATCCACAGTGTGAACTCTTTCTACTTTATTAACAAATATATTATTAACACTATTTCAATATTTTGTTCGGCATATCATGACACATTTTCATTGCAATCAGTAATGATCCAGCCAATAAAATAAGTTAATATAAGCTTTCCAGAGAATTATATTAAATTTCCAGCTTTCCAATCTTACCTCCGGATGATATTTTACTTAATATTGTGGCTGATGAACTGGAGCGGAGTGAAATTCGTATGTGGTTTTGAATGTATATTAATTATACCATATTTATTATTTGCAGGATCCTGTCTCAGTTATGGCCCTGCATGTTGGGGAGGTAAGTTTCTCATTTCAATATTTTCTTTTATTCTTGCCAAGTGTATATAAACCATAATTTTAGCAATTTGTGATAATGAATACATTCAAAGGAGCTTCAAGTCATATGGTTCTGAATAATTCATCACATCTTCGTTCATTATTATGTAGTTTTATGTAAGATATGAGTTATGTTATTATTCTCATACATATTTACGTATATAAGCGGCTTGCATTTATTGTTGGCATCTCATTAGAACACACACACAGTAGGTATGAGTTACTCTCCGCTTGAATTGGTCTAATTTCGAAATAATATAGTCAGTGTCAAATTTTATGACAAGTAGATAAAATGATCTCATATGATATAATATGAGATTTATAATTATTATTGGAAACTACAGTTTCGTAAGATTTTAATACTCCCAGGAAATTCGAATTCCTCACATTCAATAATTTTCAAGAATAAATCAATCATAGTTCAATATTAATTTTATCAATTTGCAAGCTCAATTGGATCAATTATTATGGAAAAAATGTAATGTGAGGGAACAAACAAATAACTTATTCAATTTGAAGGGGATATTATCATGTTAATTATATCTATAATATCATATAATTCTCTTACATTGGTTTGGTTTGGTGTCGCCATCTGGCGCAAACAGGGAGTCTCACACATTCCCCGTAAATTTCGTGAAGTTCGAGAAATCTAACAGTCAGTGTGGTACATTGCTTGATTTCTTAGTGGGACATCTATTCATAGATGGCGTGAGATATTTCGTCCTTTTTACCACGTTGTTGATTATGACTAATTTCGTGCGGTAACGTGCGAGCTTGCTCGTTCCACTGATGTGTTCTATGAGAAAAGCGAATCAGCTGTCTGGAACTATGAGTTTGTGATGTTACTAATCGATCTGAATTGGAAAGTTCTCATCATCTATATCATATCTGTATCAAAAACACTATGGACTATCGAAATATTTTTGTACAGATGAAGCTTCTGCAGACTTTTTCGGATACCTTGGGGATCATTCGTCTCCTACGCCATACTTGCCGAAATGGCTTATTAATTGAATTATAACATACATATATCAAATGTAATATTCCGGGAATATTATTCTGTTTTAATGCGAAAATTTGATCTAGGAGGTTTTTGTAGCCGCTGATTATGAAAGTACGTTGAAACTTAGAATTTCAGAATGTTAGATCCAATATGGTCGTCTTTTTGGACCAAAAATGCGTCAAAATTAAATAAATACGGCTGAAATATGTTTTTTCACAAAAATGAAAACCAAAAAGTTTGTAAAATAATTTTTTCCATGAGAAAATATGATTTTTCAAACCCAACTCCTGATAATTTCAACCCCGATACGTAACAAACCGTTTATTGTATTGATTTGAATTCAATATAGAATCAAGATTGATGAATCATATCAAAATAAAAATGAAATCCATCCTTTATATTTCGAATTTTCCTGAAAATACACCAAAATTTAATTCAAAACCTCTTTATATGTTTCAGCGTTCGGAACATAAACACGCTTAATTTAATCTCCAAACACAGATCAATAGATCAGATTCAAAGATATCATTAGCATTTTATTTCATTCCAAAGACGTAGTATCACCGAAGACGGAGATTTTTCCAAAATGTTGACGTATTGTCATAAGTTATATGTTTGCCGTTTGAAAACTAAACACGCAAAATTCACAATTCAAACAAGGGTCATAAGCTGAAGCTATTATATACATTTTTTCCATTCCAATAGACCCACTATTTTCCACATAATGCACCGGAAACAAAGAACAAGTTTCCAAAATGTTCACTTGTTTCGCACGTTATAATTTGCCGTTTTTGGGAAATACTAAGTCTATTAATACGACATGAAATGCAAATGATAGCTTTATCCTTAGCTATTGAACCTTCTCCGAAATTTCTATTTTCCATTTCAACTTTTTAAACGACAAACATGAGGCGCAGTGGGCATTGGAAGCTCAAAAAAATTTTCTCTGCATTGTCCGATACATTTTCCACCGTCTATTGCGACGCAATAAAATGCACATGATAGTTTGATGCATCAGCTATTGAGCCCTGTTTGGATGGTTAATTTGGAATTTCAGCTTCCAAAGGGCAAACCTAATAATAATACACGTTAACATTTTAGAAAAATTTTCTCGATTTTCGATGCATTATCCGGAAAATACCAGGTATATGGAAATGGATAAAATGTGTCTGATATCTTGTTTCCTCACTATTCATCTCTGTTTGGATTGTTAGTTTGGTATGTTTAGTTTTCAAATGACAAACATATAGATGACGTGCAAAACACGTCAACATTTAGAAAAAAATTTCCTTGTTTTTGATGCATTATCCAGAAAATACTAGGTGTATTGGAACGAAATAAATTGCATATGATAGCTTCATTTCTCAGCTATTGTACACTGTTTGAATTGCTAATTTGGCATGTTTAGTTTCCGAAAACATGTAAGGTGTGAATCACGCCAACATTTCATAAGCAGTTCACCATTTTCGGTGCGTTATTCAGAAAATACTAGGTCTATTTATTACGACTAAATAAGATGAATGTGAGAGCTTCATTCCTCAGCTATTTACTCCTGTTTGATTTGTTGATATGGCGTGTTCACTTCTGAAATGGCAAATATACAACTTGTTAAACACGTCAACATTTTGGGAAAATATTCGTCGTCTTGGGTGCAATATTCCGTAGATATTAGATCTATCAGAACAGAATAGAATGCAAATGGTGACTTTCAATCTTCCGGTAGTTAGAGAATTAAATTTTGAATCTGTTTATTTACATACGATGTGATTTGGGTGTTATACATATAACACCCAAAGCACATTATATTTTTAAGAAAAATTTGCATTCCCGGAGAATTCGACATTTTAAGGGTGCATTAGATGTATTTTATTCTAATCTTGATCTAACATATCAATATTGATTACATAATGAATTTAAATTAATACAATCTTAAAACTATATAATCTAACTGTACGGTTTGTTATAAGGATAGGGGTTAACAATTACATTTCCTCAAGGAAAATATTATTCTACGCATTTTTGATTCCTGTAACTTTTCGGTCCAATTTCTTAATTTGGATTTTCAACGTCGTATTCGTAATGAGCGTCTTGAAAATCCTCCAAGGTGAAATTTTCGCATTAAAACATAATGTTATTTTCGAAATATTCAATTTGTTGTTAATAATTGGCGAATTGGTTAATCCAACAAATAATAAGCCATTCCGGCAAGTATGGTTTGCAAAAGGCTTCAGACAAAAGTCACCTGTACAAGATATTCCGAAACGAAATTTTTGGTTGATCGAACTAATAGTGAAGAATCAATTGATGCTTTTAGTACAAATAACACGAATGTTGTGGCAGATATTCATGTTATTCCGAAGTAATTCCAATTTAATATGTTTCATTTATCAGCTTAATTTCATACCATAATAATCCGTGATGTTATGGCATACGGATCGCCTTATTATAAATAATCAACTAAAAATGTTGTTTATCTTACTATTAGTTACATTATGAAAATAAGGCAGTTATGAGATGATCGCGTCCGTCTTCTTTTGCTGATCCATCCTGAGAGTCATTCACAATGAGTATCATCATACCACCTATCTTGATCTTGTCGTCTTGAATTCTCAAGGATACACTACACATTCCTGTTTTCTCCATCTTAATTTCGTTGATATTCCTTTGAAAATTGACATCGAAAATGTTGGAAATGAACGCTAACGCCTAAAAGATAGCCTTCCATGGATATTACGTGAATGCTTATTTGATCAAAAGTTTCAATTTTTTGTACTGACAATACCAGGCGAAATAAAATGAGCTTTACCGCTCATATAACGTGGTTGTGTGATTTAATTAAACAGTTAATTGAATGTGAATAAATAGATAAAGATAACTTCTTTGAATCCCTCTGGATTGTTTTGAGCAGAAATTAAAAATTGGAACTTGTTGCTTCTGGCTGACTTCAAGCTGAACGCGGGGTAGTTCATTCTGAAACAAGTAATTAATATCGGTGCTAGGGGCTTTTCGCCTTTTGTTTGATAAATTTGAATTCGGAAATTCACTTTATGTTTCTGTGTGATTCTGCCAAATGTACCATGACCTTTTCCATTACATTGTTAAGGTATGTGTCTACGAAATATTACGATTGTATAAAATATTATTTTTGGTTTTATAGTGGAGCTTCTTTATTTTGAGATTAGGAAAATTTTCTGTTTGGCGATATCATATTTTATTCCATGAAAATTTCTATGCAACGTATGATTGCTTATTCCGATATCTAAACAGTATTGATTCCTGTAAATTATTAATGTACAGATATAGAATTATTCCGAATGATGGAATGTATGATTCTGATATATCCATGACTGGTCTATATTTCATAAGAGAGTTTACCTTACTAACGGTGTGGAATAACATTTGTAGATATCCATACGAAAATAGTGAAATGTCCAGATCGAATTTACATCTAAACTACTTCATATTGGTAAAACAATATGTTGTTTTCCAGCAGTTTCAAAGTCTATCAGCCTAATTGTTGTAAGGTATGGAATACAATATGCCCACCCTAACAAATTATTATATTTTGTGAGCAAACTAAAAATTAATCAGAAGCGACAACTACCTTATGATAGAATACAACAAACATGCTTACAACCAACAAGAAATAACTCTCGACGAAAACAGTTTTTCAAAAAGCCTTTATCTCAATTTCAAGAGCTTATACAAGTGACCATATAACCAGCTGATGGTGAGTCGGCCATACATGATTATGTCGTTAGTCTTTTGGAATAAACACTTTCTTATAACTCAAATACATATTTTCAATGATTGACATTACTTAAATAACTCATTCTATGTATTATTAACGATATTAACATTAGGGACATATACAAATGCCTTTGTCTGCCTTAGTTAGAACCACACAAGCTTCATGAACATAATGTGCGCAGACAGAAAACAAACTCATATCAGAAATTTCAGTCATCTGACAGACTACACCAAACCAGTCTTGCGTATCTGATTTTTGTTTATCAGTTTTATTGGTCGATTTAAATATTGTAGTAGTTCCAGTTTCAGCTGACGTAGTTTTAGATACCGTCGTAGATTTAAGTGTTTTCTCAGGCTTAGGTATTGTCATAGGCTTAGACGTTGTCGTAAGTGTTGAAGATTTATCGTTTAGATGAGAAACAGATTACTTCACCACAAAAGCTCCGCTGTTTCGAGCTCTCTTATCTATTTCCAGTTGATTTGGTTATTTTCACGGAACTCCAATATTTGCGTTATTGACCTATTAGGAGCTTCATTCGATTGATCCAAAATGTCGTCATCGGTATCAGAGTCGTCTAAAACTGAAATGATTTCTTCGTTTAAACTGTCATCCCTAGAGTCATTGGGAGATGCTGCTCTTTTTCGAATATTTGATTGGAGATGTTGGTCGTATCGTGATTACTCCTGGAGGTAGCGAGTCTACTTCAGTCATTACACTAGGGGAAATGCAACTTCTGATATTGCTTCAGGATTGAACGGAAAAATACCGGTTGCAGCGAAATAGCAGCTGTCTTATATGTACTGGTGTGAAACTTTATCCCATAGGTCAAAAAAAATCGTCAAATCGTTGTTTTGTTATGTCTGGATCTTTGTATCGTGTCCAGTATTCTAGTATTTGGTCGTCCCAGTAGTATTCAAATAAGTGGAATACAGATTTGTCCATAGGGTATAACTCGTGTGTGGTATTGCTAGGTAAACAGAAAAGTACAATATTATGTCTTTTTGCTACGATCGAAGAGTCAACACGGCATTTAGCACCATCAAAAATGAGGAGACGCTGAGATTTTCATGTTTATTCAGATGTTTACTGCATGTGAACAATGTATTGATAATGATACTGCCTTTAGGAGTCATCACAACTATTGACCTTGGCGCTAATGTGCCTACCCATTCTGGTTATAACCTATTTTCTTTGAATAAAATTATGGGTGATACCGAATTCTCTGCTGCATCACCCTCGAGACTATGGTCACGGTTCCTCCGTGCTCTGGTGCTACCAAATGTACACGTTTTGCACCTCTTCTCCCTAGGATACTTTGTTGATGGTGCAAACTCAATCTACAGCCTTTTTTATCGACATTATAAATCCTCTCTGGTCTGTTCAGCAGATCCAGTACAGAACTTGTTTGTTTTCTGAAATAATCATTAACAAGCCTATTCAACTTCTCATTCTGGAATCGAATGCTGACACCTAGTGACAATATTCCTACTCCGCACAAAAGAGATATGCCAAACAAAACGACCTACAATACTGGTAGTATTGTCATCTGCTGATATTTGGGCAAACGTTGCCCAAATGACTTCGGTCATTTCGACAACATGCACGTATTGTATTCAACTACCTCAACTGTATTCCGGACATTTGGTGGATGTATTGGTAATCTATCGTGCTCTATACAACAACATATTTTTGTTGGTAAAGCCTGAAACTGTTGAGGCACAGGCGCTTTATGTTTCTTTCACAACCATTTCCTAATCAGTTGATGACAACAAACTCCACATCATCAAGATTACGTCTGTCATGTATATACATAAACAAATTCATTCACTAAGCAATGAATAAATTTTGGTTTGAATGAAGATTTACTTATTACAATTTAATAACACGTCGACTATATGTTTCAACTATGGCTTGTTCCAGCATTGCACGAGCAGTGCAATTTTTCGATTACAACAGCAAATTTTCCATCACTATTGTTTTTATTGATTAAATGTATCAATAGAGTTCCGCTTATAACATGTGGTCCTGAAGTTGAAGCACATGCTTGGAGCTTTGTGTGTAGCTCCACAAGTCACAATCGTGCCAGAAATAACGTTATGTTCTCTACCTATCACTTCGTGATTCCGGAGTAGTTTGGGCAAGTTTGCATCGCAAGTCTAACCTCAATGACAGTACCTACATAATTCATGACATTTGCAAAATCAAAATATTCGCCAATTTCCTAGAATGAAGCTTTGTAAAACATATTGGAAAATCAATCCAGCGTAGTACACTGCAAGCAAATTCTGAAAAGCTGCATTCGAATGAATGCATCAATAAGACCATAACTTGAAGTTTATCTTTATTGGTTGTTTGGATTTGTTCAGATCATCCAAGTTTCTATCAAAAGAACCCTGATTGACGAGGCAGTTTCCTGAAAGAGACACAGGGTGATCATAGAGAATAGTTCTCCATTTGCTTTGATGTGAGATCATTACAGATTTTCTCAATACGGATACTATTGAAATTGATTCGTAATTGCCCTAAGCACATTGATGAATACCGAAGTATGTACCCTTACATCAATCCGATGATCTTCGTCACCTCTTCCAGTTGTATTTGAATTTAAATTGTATTCATAGGGACCTTAGCAACATTGAGGTAGATCTTATTTCAATTATTATTCTACAACATGACTGACGTTTTAATATAACACAATTTTCTTTCAGCTCATGGTAAACGAAGTGGAAGTCACAATCATAATCCAGTAACATTCACTTTACCAAAAGATAGCGGCTCAGAAAATACGAGATGGTTCATATCGAAACTTGTACCTAATCAACTAGCTAGCCATATGCTCCGAGGAATTCCATCAAGTCCGGAACGACAATTACTATCTGACAGTGATATGGAAAATGATCATCTGAAAGCGTGAGTAACTTGATTTAAACTAACTTTTCAATGTTACTAGGTACACATCATTTCAAGCTGGAACTAAAATCCATTCTACAGGAATTGTCTTCAATGTTGCTGATAATAACTCATAACGCTCAACGTACTTACTGTTCCTGTAACAGAGCATTTATACAATTTATAGTTGTTAATCAAATGTTCTCCTTGAACTTAATGTAGATAGAGGGCATCGGATGCCTTAGTTAATAGCAAAGTGCTTAGCAGGATTTTACACATTCAGCATTCTTATATTGGATTTATAATAGCTGAAATAATTTTTCTCTAGTTTTGATCTCCACATACAAAGTTATTAGGTTCTATTATTACTAGTACATTCATGGAAATCATTGAAATATACGCCTTCTAATTTCAACATGTTTCTTTCCCAAATATATCGAAGTTATTACATCATACTTTTTGTTAAGCTGTAATGGAACTCAATATGATTCATTAATTATGGGACAACCATTAAAGGTTTAGCTTATATAGTTTATAAATTCGTTCATTCATTTTGTTTCATGCATGTAGTTCATAAAGGTAATAATAAGATTCTTGACCCAGTATGAATTATACATAAAAATTCTGCAGATGGAAAAATAAAAACCTCCTGGTTTACTAAAGAAGTATTGTCTCAACGTTATCTTCACTTCAATTCCGTTGCACCAGCTTGTTATAAAAAAAGTGTCATAAACAGCCTTACAGATCGCGCGATAAAATTGTCCCACGCAGATGACCGCCCCAAAAATTCAAGAATTGTTCGTAATACTCTAGAATTGAACGGCTACCCAAAAACTTTCTTCAATCCTATCATTAAAGAAAGAATAAACAAAATCTATAATAGTTCGTCGTATAAAAATAAAAGGTAATACAGACAATTTTATAACTCTACCTTACATTCCGGAGACCTCAGAGAAAATCAAAAAATGTTTGAAAAAGTATTATATAAATGTTGCGCATAAACCTACTAACTGTGTTGAGAAATATTTCTCAAATCTAAGACCTTTAATACCCAAAGATAAACAAACCCACACAGTGTATAAATTGAATTGTTTAGATTGTGATGGAACCTATACTGGAATCTCTAAGCAAAATTTACAAAAAAGAATGTACGGCCATAAATATAGCACAAGAAATAACAACTTAGAAAATTCCACCGCCCTTGCTAAGCATTGCTTTGATTATAACCATCAATTTGATTACAAAAATGTTAATATCTTAACTAAGGAAACCAATTATTATAAAAGATCTATCCTGGAGATGATTCACATAAAACGGGACCCCAAATCTGTAAATCATAGGGTAGACACACAAAATCTAAGTCATATTTATATTAATTTGATTAAATAATCTCTTGCAAATTCTTACATACGTCTTTTGTGACCTATTTCCCGAGAATTTTTATGTATAGTTCATAAAGGTATGATATCTTTATTATTATTATTATCTTTAATCTGAGTAACAATAACTCTCACGCTGGAAGTGTTTCATATAACAAGATTAACTATGATATCGACGAATTAAGGTGCAATTTTATACAGTGCCGCAATATAGTCAATGATGCCTGAATTACACCAGTTTTCTGCAGGTTGTTTACACTTTCATACCTTGGTGTGTTTCCTTCCACCTGGAAAACAACTACAGTGCAACAAATTCCTGAAAAAGGAAAGAATAGCCTTCCTAATAATTATAGACACTATCATCTGTCATCTCTGAAGTGATGAAGAAAGCAATCAATATACCTAGAGAGCTACAAAATCATGAATGACCGGCAATATGGCTTTCTTCAGCAGGATGTAAGGGTACAAACTACTCTTACTTGTGGATAAACTATAAGTTCTATTTTATCTCTTGGTTGCCGACAGCTACAGTGAAGACGGTCGTGAATTATATTTCAGATGTTAAAATTTGGGCACCAGAGTATTTTAACCAACCAATAAATTATGATTCTGAACTAAGGAATTCAAACACTCGAAAGTCCCCAGGTTAAATTACCCTGAAAGTATACAAAAAAGTAGAAGACCTGTACCCAGAATGATTGAAATTTACTGGTAATTGAAATAATATTGTGGTTACAATTTATTCACAGTACCTAATATTAATGAGTTATGAAATGCATGAATTGAAGTATGAATGAAGTTAAATTTCTTTAATCAAAGTGAACAGTTAAATTCACCCATATACAAGTACTCAAATGATTGTTTCAAATGTTACATAAACCAAAAGTTGGGTAGCCTTACCTGGTGACTGCTGGGTAAGATGTTATACCTGCTCGATTATGGATTGGTACTTCCTACTTGATGTATGGATTCCTGCCACAATCCTAATACAGTTTCCACGATTGTACATCACAAGTCAATCAGCAACCTCTAAATCAGTTTTTCCAAGAGCTCCAAATATGTGAGCAGTAGTTCAGGATAGATCAAATCTGTGATTTATAGATTATGGGAATTTGCTGGGGTTGTAAAGTAGCTCTTGGCTCGGAATAGAAAATTAAGTCTAGTGGAGCTGTTTTCGCAATTGACCTTTTCATGATCGTCCCATGAGAGGGTGCTGTTAGTGGTGATCCCGAGCATTCTTATGAAAGACTTCATAGGAATAGTTGTACCTGACATCATCAAATTAGGGATTGTTAAATCCGCCTCCCTGGAGAAGACGTAAGCTTGAGCTTAGCTTGCATTTAAATCTACTAGATTATCAGATCCTCATTTCAAAATCTTTGCCATAACTTCATTAATTTCGTCCTTGTCTCGCTCATCTGGTTTCATTGAATGGTATAGGAGCTCTTGATGAGAATGCCGTATGAAGTGTATCATCATCTGCAAAGCTGTGGAAAGGACAGGCGATCACTTCCAGCAGATCGTTGATATGAAGCAGAAACAAAGTTGGTGCCAAGATATATCCCTCTAGAATACCAGCGGGCATAGACATTGTATGGCAGGATTCTCTGTCAACCACCACATTGAGTGATTCATTCGAGAGAAAACTCGATAGTAAGCGAAAAAGATGAGGCGGCAAACCATATGATGGAAGTTTCCCAAAAAGGCTTTGATGCTAGACTCGGTCAAATGCCTTGGAGATATCCAATGATACAGTTAGAGACTCCCCATGTTTTCCAATATATTTCTGCTATACATGTGTTACGCAACCAAGCAGGTCAATTTGTAACGTGTAAATTTCACTTAACGTCTTAGAAATAGCCGCTGTACTACAATCGGTTAACTCCTGTGACGTCAGCTATGCTAGACCGTATATTCTCCGAGTCATGGTTGTTCATCGTCAGATTCTGTAGTTACCGCTTCTATTTCGAGGTCGTTCTGTGAGACATCGAAGCACCGGAAACGGCACAGAAAATGGCGGACTTCTTGTCAAATCGTTTAAGTGGAAGGTGATACCAAACTTATGTTTGGAACCAAATTCTTCTTTTGGAACCAATATTCTTCCGTTGAAAGCAAAGGCATCAATTACCAATTTGTATTGAAATAATTGGAATTATTTGTGTAATAGATGCACCTTAGGGGATTAAAACTTAGTTTCAACATGACTGGTTTTCGACGGAAGTAAAGTTTGTTTTGAAAGGAAAAACCCTATCGCGATAGAGGTTTTTTTTTATGTTGTGAAAAATTCAACAAATGTACGAAGTTCTGATGTTGGCTCCAGAGAGCTATTCGTTTGATTGATGATGTCACATGAGTTCATTGACCTCTCTAGAACCTCGTAGAAAAGTGGAAGATCTGTCCGTTTTCTATAGATATCACCACGGTAGGTGTTCATCAGAAATCTCGTCTATTGTTCCAACACGAGCTCAAACTGGTCATCACTTTACTGTCAAATTCGAGACCTGCCGAACTTCTTCCTGTCAAACTTCCTTTATTTATCTAACAGCGAAGCTGTGAAACTTTTCCTAGTGAGATCTTGCCTATGCCTATAACCTCCAAACCTTCAAGAAAAATACGAATGCCTATCTCTTTCCCCTACATTCTGAAAACAAAGAAAAAAGCTATATTTATAATGTAGCTAGAACCATTTCAAAGAGATGTGACCTATGTGTTGCAAATAATTGACAACAGTTTGAACATTTATTGTAAATAGTGATATTGTTTTATTTCACTCCAATTTATTATGTTACTTCTGATTAGCTTTTTTATTGCCTCAAATGTTTTAGTTCTCCTTTATAGTTTACTTAAATGTCTTATAATTGATAATTCTTCTCTCCAATCTTGTACAAATGAATTCTCCAACAATTGGTTTCCTCTTGGGTCAAGATTAAACTATGTTTCAGTTGAAATTTCAGAATAATTTTTATGCCGAATAAACGTTTTATGACGTGATAATGATAAGGGTCTCTAACTTTTCATAGAATAAATTACAATTGCTGAGATATGTGAACAACTGTTGTTAGAATTAATTAATTAAAAATCTGTAAAATTGTAGAACAATCTAACGTTAGATTCTTTGTTCAATCAGGCATTTTACGAAAGGCATAAGCCTACTATTCAGAGTAGAGAAATCTTAAGAATTATTCTATAAATAAAATTTTCTCTAAAAAATACTGAGGATGGTAAAATCGACCCAAGATGAAATATGTATTTGGAATGAGAAGAAAAGGTTCTTTCCAATGATGTCTAAGCCAACTATGACATTCATATAAAAAAATACTACCTTATATCATAACTTAAACTTTGCATATTTCCGAAAAAAAATGACTCCCTTCTGCATTCCACTTGTGAAAGTGCCTCGAGAATGTAGAAATTATTTCATTCCAATTTCATAAATAACTGAGATATACCTGGAAAACGAAACTCAAAAATCGAGTCTTCTCTGATAACTCAAAAATAAAAGACGTGAGGTTCATTTTCCGATATCTCTCATACTTATCGAGATTTCCTATCTAACTATCGAATTTGAGCCTCCCTTTACATTGCTTGGATTCATTATTGAGACATCTGCTACAATAAAGTAGATGGCCTAGATATTATTGTTCTCTCTACCATTCTGTTCATAGGGTTATTCATATCTTCCACGGAATTATCGTTCGGTGATGTTACAAACTTCCTCATCCCGCATATACGTCCAATGAGAGATCGAAACAACTATCCGGAACTATTAACTTCTAAAAATGACCTTACGTTATGAACTGTTTCGAAGCCATTGTCGAATGTCGAAAAGAAACTGAGATATACCTGAAAAATTAAACTCTAAAAATTGTGTTTTCTCTAATAACTCAAAAATAAAATTGACTCCCTATAGAACCATCGAATTTTAGCCACCCTTTACATTGCTTGGATTCATTATTGGGACATCCGCTATTATTAGGTAGATGGCCTAGGTATTATTGTTCTCTCTAGCATTCTGTTCGTACTGTAATTTATATCTTTGACAGAATAATCGTTCTGTAATATTGCAAACTTCCTCGATCCGCTGATTCGAAACAGCTGTCTGGAACTATTAGCTTGTAATGTTACTGATTGATCTAGACAAGAGTGACCTTACCAGAAATATGAACTGTTTTGAAGACATTGTTCATTTAAAAGAAGATGAAAACTATTCCAATATCCCATCATCAGAATTTAACACATAATATCAATTTTCTGAAAGGACAATTACCTCAAACAATGAAAGATTTTCATCGTCTGTATTCGAAGGAAATGAAGCAGTCCTGGATATAATTGTTTTCCCATCAACGTGTTTCGTTGACATAAAGCTTCACACCACTTATCACCTATTAGCTTCATTCTAGAAATAATTGTGGACGAGCTTCCAATGGGTGCTTTTATATACGAGAGTAGCAAGAGATAAATTCATTTGAGTGAAACGACTGAAAGGTTGGAAGCTAGTGACATATTTGTGGGTGATAACACTTTATTATTCTTCATTCCTCGGCTATATCGTCATTTAAGGAACAAGCGAGACTAAATCTTATTGCATTATTTTACAGATTTCCAACGAGAAATAATATCGGTATAACATATTTTCACGGAATAGTCTTCTGATATTGCTTTACGTCGAATATCATCTCATACAAACAGAAAATCTATATTTCGTATTTATTATCCAGCTGATTCGTCTGATTGGTGATGTTACACTTACGAATTCATAGAATTCTAGAATATCGTGGAAAGCTGGGCTATCTCTCACTAGTCTATAGATATTTCCATGATCGGGGCACACAAGAAATCTCGTTCTTTGTGCATGAGAGATTCTATGAAGGCTGGTTAGACTCAAGCTGGTCACCCCTTCATAGTCAAGCCAGAGATTTATGAAACTCCTTCCTACCAGGCTTCATTTTCCTATCGGACGGCGAAGTTGTGTATTTATATCATCATCATCATCATCACTTGAGGAGAAGGGGATCAGCCTCCAAATGCACTTAGGCCACTTAGTTGAGCTCATTGTGCGCCTCGTGGTCAGAAGCCTATTCTATACTAGCAGGTTTGTGGCCAGCCAAAATCCCAGAATATTGCCAGTGCTGGCTTCCATAAGTTCTTTTGGGAGCAGTTTTGATTTTTCGAAGTGTCAGTGCTTGAGAGATGCTAATGCTGGGCATTCCAACAGGAGGTGAGGGGCTATTTCTTTTGCCTCTCTGCATTTTCTACATATTGGGTCATATGTTGGGACACTAGACGACCCCGCCTGGCCAGGGAGTCGGCCTTTTCCTTTACTACAACTTCAGTGTGCCCAGGAACCCAGATTAGTTGATATTGCCTCACTTGAAATCTATGAGTGTCCACGAGAGTAGTGCGTTTTGATCCAGTGGCCTAGGCCCTTTAACCTATACGTCGTTCTCATGGCCTTTGTTTTTATACATAAGCTTGGAGGTGATAATCCGGTGAGAGCTTCGAGGACTCTCGTTGGAGCCGAACTCATACCGCTCAATATGCCTACGAATGCAAGCCGCTGCAGTCGGTCCAGGGGCATTGGGATATACCAGTCCTTGTCCCCGACCACCACTATCTGGAATCTCTCGTGGTGGTACGCCGACCATGGAAATATCAATGAAGAATAGAGATCTGCCGCCTTTCTACGACGTTGTAGAGATTTGTGGATTCATTCACTTAGTGAGATATCTCCCGATGGCTATCACCTACAAACTCCCAAGATTAATTCCAATGCTCATATTGTCTCCCAACATTCCACCGTTGGCTCACACGATAATTGAACATAGGTTTCTCTGTCCTGTAGTCAAAATAAAAAAATATGATGTAGATAATACCCACTGCGAAATGTCGGCGAGATGGATCAAGAACTGCGAACAAACCGATAGATAAAGCTCATGACAAAGAAAAGTTGTAAAATTTGCTGAAATTTTTGCAGCAAATGGCACTTTGGATTCATGTGGGAACGACCATATCAATACCACTACTATCGATAATCATATACCTGAAATTGTTTTCCATCAGCGCACAATTAGGAGTATTCTGTTTGGTTTCTATGCCAAGAAGGCAGTGGGTCCGATATTGTTCTCAAGAAATGTGTTTTAGAATAAATACCAGTTTTACTGGTTGTACACTCTTCCATACAGACTTGAAATGTTTCCTTCCACCTAGAACATAGCTAGAGTTCAACCAATTCCAAAAAAATGAGGCCCTCTCTAATAATTGTAGACACATTGACCACTTTCGATTGTGGCGCCATCTGTTTTATTCTTCAGGGATTTTTTACCTTGCCCTCGTATTGTTGTAGAGTTGTATGAATTAATCAATTGATAAGTCCAATGCACCTTTGAAATTATCATCAACAATATATGAGAATTGGTTATGTGGTGGACATCAAGCAGTAAATAGAAATCAAGATATTAACAATCGCTGTAATTGTCATGATGCTTTATCATATGAAACCAGATGTAGTATGGCTTGTTTGCTAGAACAATGATATGGCGTCATGGATCAAGGCTAGCTATTGGTGTCAAGCTGAGCTGGTTTTCATTTCATTCCATGCTATAAACTATGTTACAAACAGATTTAGGAGTTCCTCACTTATTATATCAAATAATACAAATAATTTGTAATTTTGAATGTAATTTACAAACTGTTGTAGTGTTCACCAAATGTGTGAAGAAAAGTAACTACTTACTGGTTCTGGTACAAAAAAAAAAAATTTTTGATATATAACGGCGGAAAGACGGTGAATGGCAGAAGGAAGTATTTTTTAGGAGGTTCAAGAGGGGTAGAAAATGCTTTTTGACAGTTTACTTGATCGATTACAAATAAAACTGATCGTACACCTGAACGATATAGAAAATTTACTTCCAGCTTCAAGTCTATATTATTTATCCACACTGTGATGTTAAAGTATTAAGTAAGCATTATTATTTATGGAAACGAACACTGAAAATACTCTATTGACAAAATCTTCAAATCAATGCACGATTTCCAAATCTATTTCCGAAAATGTAAGTAACACTATTTTAGTTGGATGAATATAATATTTCAACAAATATTCCATTTTTGAAGCTATATAAGCTGGAAGATTATCTTTCATGTTAATTATCTTCGGTCATGTGGATGTGTTTCATTTCCTATTGCATACTTGTAAGTATTAATGATATTGATAACTAACAGTTTCATATACAGGTATACTAATTAAATTTCAGAAGAGGAAGCGTATAGCTTTAAATCGATATCATTTATTTGTATTAAATTTGCTGTTGTAACTTGAGGTTATTGCACAAGCACATCAAAATAATGAATAATACTCCACTGCCTTATGCATTATATTTCCTCTGAACAATGCACATTAACAGTAGCACAGAACTATTCCCTTCATAAGTATGTCGAATAGTCTCCGCTCAAATTTTTTGTGCTGGTTTTCCTACCCTCTTTCCACAGACCATTGATTTTTCAGCCGAACTGCCATCATTTGTATTATGATGGTTGTTGCTTATTCATCCTCAACAAGATTACCAACAGTGGTTTAAAGGTCATTAGGTAGATATATTATTTCTACTGAATCATTCTTGTATGTAACATTCCTTGAGGGTGCTTGTTTATTCATTATCCACAGAAACGGTTCTTCTAAATTCACCAGAAGCCTAATTTCAAACTAATTTGGGAACTTATTTTGATAGATTTCACCATCATAATCGATATCGCTTGTTTCTGAAGAACCTTCTAGTTATGCCCTACTAATAAAAAGTGATGTACAACTAGCACGGAGTGTTACACTGTGATACTAATTTTCATCGGTTTGACAGGATTAATGCTAGAATCCTACCAGGGATGACCGATAGTATATACTATCTGAGAAAATCCATGTTTCGTCGAGATAAACACATAGAAGCACCTACAGCTTTTTTTTTCGTTCAATATATGTAACAAAATGTATACTTCTCGCAGTTTACATAACACACGACGTAAATGAACGCAGAATTACAATCCTGGAAAGAATTGTTTAATTCTATCAAAATTTATATTTACAACGAATTATGAACTGTCAACTTACTGTCAAGTCAATTCAATAAATCAGCAGTTTATATCGGAAACTCTGTCATGTTTCTCCACAATGTTTATGAATAATTAAAACAAGAAATGACTGTAATGATGGAAATTGCTTAAAAGTGAAGTGCAGCATATTACTTGAAGCGTTGAAACTTCAGTTACAACTGAACTATAACACACAGTATCTCATAATTGGATCATGTCCTTCTCATTCATCACTTCAAACAACAATTATATTTCACAAAGCGCCATAATACGTTTTTATATAAATGCAAAAGTTTTAAAACGTAGAATTGCATAGAAATTTTTTTTACAATTGTACTACGATTTTCCATTCTTATGAATATGGAAAAGCAATGCGGTTTGAAGAGGCATAATGATCGTAATTATTTTTTCAAAGCTAGTTCAGACTATTATGAGAAGCAGCTGAGGCCAATAATAAACACAATTTTGCTCAAATAAATATTCGCTCAAATTCAAAATCGAGTTTAAATCTATTCGGAGGAGACCACTGTGTAGTGAAGCACTTCGTCAGCCGAGTATAAATTTGTTTAATGTCCGCTAGGTCAAAACCCAAAATAGGCAATCCAAATTTTTTGGAAATTTGCTTGTTCCATATTTCATGAAACTGTTATTATCAAGCAAATGAAACTCGGTTAACTTCAATGCTATCCCGTATTGATTTTTGATCCTCTAATACCTATCAGTACAATATCATGAAACATTTCCTATAGAGAATATTCAGGGTAAATATCCAAATAGAAGAATAATTGATTAGAAGGAGACTCTTGTTTCACTATAGTTGTACAAGGTGTCAACTCCTGCACTTTCCAATAAAAAAAAACGATTTTATACAGAAATGATGGCTTGAATTCCTGCAGAATAAAGAGAATTTTATTAACGAATGATTTCGTCAACGATGAAAGCAAACACCAAAAAACAAATGCGTTCATTCAGTGTTTAGGCACGAATAAAAAACTTCCAACTCATACTAGAGTATCAAGTTTAACCTCTCTGTGCCTGCAAGCACGATTGGTAAATAACTTAAATTTCGGAGCGATCATTGATTCATTTGCATAAGGCCAAAGCATGAAAGATGACATCTAAATTATCAGTTGCATGCGCATTATGAGAGTTAATAAGAAAAATTTTTCATGGGCCCGTTGGTTACTATCCTCGAGCCCCGATTTTTTCTCGACAGTACTGAGAGATATATATATTCAATTAACCTATAAATCTTGAATCTAGAATTTATTCAGCTATGTGAAATAAGTTTCTTAAAGCACCTTATTGTCCTGAAGAATTTAATTCGCAATGGCTAAGAATATATAGATTAAGATTAAATCAACGGTGTACACCGATTTAAGCAGTGCGAGTGAGAGTCAGCAAAGAAATTGACGTTCTATTCACATCACTACTTCTGTCAGGCATCTAGCTAGAACATTTGAATCATTTTGTTGTCTGGTACACATAATAATTATCTAAAGATGGTGCTGGAACTAGAATTGTATTGGAGTAGGTACTGTAAGTTCATTGAATTGTTCTCAGAACAGATTCACAAGATATTAAAAAATTTCAAATCAAAGCATGACCGTACTGCTTTCGCGAGTTACTACCGTAGTAGTAAATTGAGACAGTCGGCTTGCGCGCATCTCGTATAATCAGATAGAAACAACCATGATTTTGCTTTACTTGTTCCTCTCGTGAAATAAATCAATGAGTCTGCCTCGTTCTAACTCACAAGATCATCCTATGCGATAGAAGACAAATCACAAGATTGAAGAAGATTGAATAACTATGTAAGTTAACGCGTCGTAAAATCCAATCAACATATTGATCAAGTATTTAACCAAACGCAAATAAATTTACTCTACGAGGAATTTTAATATCTATAAACTTATCTTTATTTACTCGAGACATAAATAACATCAATCCTAGTTAGCTAAATGCACAGAGTCACGCCCGAGTTTCAATATTCTGGGAATGTATGAAGTTTATAAACATACCAAAGTTGGCACTGAAATAAAATTTTCTCACTTTCTATTTTAGGTAACATGATAAAACCTGGAATCTCAGGGGGCAACGTGACACCGCATATAGGGATATATGAGCTCTTTAATGGAACACTAGGAATAAGAATAAACATTCTATTAGTACTTCATGATATACGTGCACTCGTTCCAAATGAGTTTAGTTTGGATAAGAAATTATATATCCTCTTTGGAAGATTAGAACCTAATCAGACAGTTACTTTCAAGAATCTACCTAATCTGATTAGTGCTATTACTAAAATTTTCAAAAAACTACATCTGATTATAACCCTTTTTTTGAAAGGGTGTGTAGGATCTATGTACACTACTGATCTCTATTATACTTTAAAAGAGATCAGTGATCTATATGTTATGATAAATAGGCGAAACTATCCATCTCCCGCTCTAACCGGTAACATCGCAAATCAACTAAAGACAACACTTAAAATACTACAAAACGAACATATACGGCAATAAACCAGTTAATATACGATGAATGAAATTATTGGTGGCAATTATATTCGAAACTTTGTTGACAATACTATTTTTCTGAGAAAAATTTTTTATACAGGGTGTCCCCCATATGGAACGACACAGAGCAGGAGCATATATGGGACCCCAAAATATGATGATTTAAAGCAACTTACCTCTATACCAAGTTGAACCCCTGAGAAGTTATAGATCACCAGACTTCAACAAATGTGATTTCTTTCTTTGTGGAACGGTGAAAGAATATGTATATTGTTCGCCAGTTGCGTCTCAAGGAGAATTGTGGAACCGCATTATGGATAAATGCACACTTATTAGGAACAATCAACAGTTATTGGATAGAGTAAATTTCCATTTTTGAAAAAGAATAACATTATGCCTAAGAGAAAACGGTGATCATTTTGAATAATTTTTATAACTTAAGTATTGTATACAGAGTGAGTCAGTGTTTTGTAGACAAACTTCAACAGTAGATAGAACAGATGTTTTCAAGGAGAAATGTTCCTATAAACATATCTCGTGGAAGGCTTCGTTTTCGAGATACAGGTTGTTGAAATTGAAAGAATAATTTCGTCATTTGCGAATATCTCCGGAACCGTTTATCGTACAGAAGACAGCTTTTGTGAGCATTTTCTACTCATTGTAAGCTATGTTGTGTGTGGTGAAATTTTTTTTTTCAGTCATAATTGGTGAAGATTTCGAAGGGGTAGTGAGTGTTTTTCTCTCCAACTTCTACGCCACTGAAAAAAGTACAATTTTGAGACAACCGTTTGAACCGCCAATGTTTGCTACACAAAAAAGGTACTCTTGGTCATAAGCTCTAAAGTTGCCCGTTTTCGAGAAAAATCAACTTTTATGTTGAAAAACATGGTCAATCCTTTGGTTTTGTTACTTCTTCTAACGTTTGAATAAATTTTGTTTAATTAGTAAGAATTGACCATGTTTTTCAACATATGTTTTATGTTTTTCATCATAAAAGTTGATTTTTCTTGAAAACGGTCAACTTTAGAGCTCATGACTAGGAGTACCTTTTTTGTGTGGAAAACATTGGCGGTTCAAATGGTTGTCTCAAAACCGTACTTTTTCCAGTGGCGTAGAAGTTGGGGAGAAAAACACCCACTACCCCTTCAAAATCTTCACCAATTAAGAGTAAAAAATTTTTTTTATCGCGCAGAACATAGCTTAGTATGAGTGGAAAATGTCTACAGAAGCTGTTTTTTGTACGATGAACGGTTCCGGAGATTCGCAAAAAACGAAATTTTTTTTTCAATTTCAACACCCTGTATCTCGAAAACGAAGCCTTCTGCTACATATGTTGATGGGAACTTTTCTTCTTAAAAACACTTGTTCTATCTCCTGTTGCACTTTCTCTACAAAAAACTGACTCACCCTGTATATTATTTCTAGTAATAAAGTTGTTTGTTATTCCGAAGAACTATTTTTATCGCGTTTGTTTTAAGAAATTCTGTCAAATTTTAAGGGTGCACCATCCCTTATCAACCCTTCAAAATAATTCAACTGAACTCCACTTACTGTCGATTAATACTCTTGGAACGCATACAACGTGTGCCAAATTTGGTTTTTTCTAAGTTTTTCAAAATTTAAAGTCCCATTTTGAGGGGGTGCAACTCAGTATAGAGGTAAGTTACGTTAAATAATCATATTTTGGAGTCCCCTACATGCTCCTGCTCTATGTCGGTTCTTATGAGGGACATCCTGTATACTGCTAAAAAGTATGACAGAAACACTTTGAAGGTCTAACCTGTAAAAATCTCATCCAAAGATTAGCTTTCAAATAAACTACTAGCCTATATTTGCCTTGGAGATAATATGTTATGTTCTTTCATGTGTTCACTCAATGTTATCTTACAAATTATAATCTATTGAACTAAAATTGCCGCTTGCTGATAATATATGTTCTCTTACGTATAGAATTAATGTTATTGCATATAAAATTAGTAAAAAATAATCTACCAACCTAGAATTACCGCTTGGAGATTATTATAATTGTGTGCAGTTGATGTTATTACATTTGAAAACAAGCTTCTTCCGTCGCTTGTGTTATATTATTTTCAAATTTCAGTATGACAATGAGTACACTAATATCTGCTCTCCTGTCTTTTCCATTTCCGTAACATCTCAAAACTTTATGTCAGTTTCTCACTCGTTGCGGATACTTATGGACTTCTGCAAACTTCTTTTCCTGTGGTCTAGTTTTCCATCATATTTTCTCCATAGTATAATAGATATAGTTGTAGCATAATGTGGATATTTTCATTCCATACCTTTCCCTTTTTGAGGAATATGTTGTTTCCAGCCGAAACACAACCCCCGTCAGCAAAAAAATTCGCTCGCATCCAACAATAGACGCCAATCAAACAAGTACATACATAGCTCATATCCCCATGACTCGATTTTTTCGATTGTGATCGAAATATGAACGTTTCACTGTTTTATCTGTTTTGATGCGAATGGAAGTGATCTTTCATTTCGATAATTAACCAATCAATGTAGAAGTAAACTTTCGCTGTAACGACCATTTGAATGGCGGCTTCTGAAGGTTCTTCAGAAGTACTCCCAGAAGTAAATTTTTCTACCAAAACCCAACCTGGTCTTTCCATGATATATTTTCAAGTAGATGGAATAATTTTAAATGTTGGAATAAAATCTTGAGCATGTCAACAAACGGTTTTTGCGATAAAATAGCTCAATCAGTCACGATTATGAGAAGAAATCGTACCCAATGAATGAAGGAAAAACAATCAATTTTCTTTATCACTTGGTTTCAGGTCCAATGACTGGGAAGTTGAGTTATCACAAGAAGATAATGTACCTGCTTTCGATGAGATCACGAATAATTTCCAAAGAAACCGATACACGAGAAAAGCTCCAAACTTATTGGTAAGATGCAATGTTAATTTCTAAAGAATTGTAACGTATAGCGATTTTTTTTTATCAATCCTGATCGAGTTATTTTGTGCGATTTTTTAGCGATAAATGTATTATATGAAGTGTGGTTATGCAAAAGGAGGTGGGGTAAGTGAAAATTGGCAAAAATAACTGAATCTGAAATATCACAAAATATATCACATTTTAAAAGTTATATGACTCTTTAAGAATGACGAAATGTCTAATTGATTTTATTAATGAAGGGCTTAAATAACGGAGAGAGAGTGGTGAGAAATCGAAGAAATATTGTCAGGAAAGCCGAATATATGTAATGTACTGAGTAACGAACATTTTAGGCACAAAAACTTCGATTTTCATTGCACGACATGAAACTTAGAGCAATCTAAAAATACGCTTACAAAATCAGCCATCAATTGTAGATTTTGGCTATAGATTTCAATTTTAAATTTTTCGAAAAACATTTCCCTCTTTAAAACTTCTTATCAGAAATGGATATTCGATTTTTATTAAGCTAGACATTGGGCCGAAGAGCTTCCTCCGCGCGGACGGGAAATTGTAGTCATGGAGATCATTATTTACCACTGTATGATAATTGGTGACAAAAAGCGTAATAAGAAAATTTTATGGGTCAGCGGGGATACTAGTATTTTGATATTTTATTATTCGGGCATCGGTCATGCCTTCTGGCTATAATGGCTTATGTGAGAATGCCGCTGAGCGTGAAAAACACTGTAGCGTATACTCCACAGTGATACAATGAGAATATGTTAGCTGCTACTCAACTGCAAAAAATTGGTAACAGCCATTATCATTCCATAGTTTATGTGAATGCAATGCAATACCATTAGTTCCACTAAAAAATCGCTCCGTGGTTTTTAGTTCATGCAGCTAAAACAAAAACCTCTCTCTTCTCCATCTTTTTATCACAGGACAGTAAAACCTATGATATGTGAGCCAGCCACAGAATGTCAAAATTTTTCTCAAAAGTTTAGAGGTCAAAGGTAGATATGAGAAAAAATTGGTAACAGCCATTATCATTCCATAGTTTATGTGAATGCAATGCAATACCATTAGTTCCACTAAAAAATCGCTCCGTGGTTTTTAGTTCATGCAGCTAAAACAAAAACCTCTCTCTTCTCCATCTTTTTATCACAGGACAGTAAAGCCTATGATATGTGAGCCAGCCATAGAATGTCAAAATTTTTCTCAAAAGTTTAGAGGTTAAAGGTAGATATGAGAAAGGACATCCCTGAGCAATAGTTCCACAACTTTGTCATTCGATAGAAAAATTAAGTCTGGTAGAGAGCCTGACTGAAGGGATGACTGGCCTGAGCTCGTTCTATCTGCCTACTTGGAATCACTCCTGGTTGAATGAATGATGCCATTTCCGAAGATCATGGACCAAGGAGATATCTATAATAAAGGGAGAGATCGTCAAGCCATCTAAGACGTTATAGAGTTATGAATAAAGTCATCACCAACCAGAGGAAAAGCTCGCTCTCTCTTGAGTACGATCTGAGTGCTTCAGCGTACGTTCGAGAGCTGAAACCAAACGTGTGACTAATACTTCTGGACAGATCGAATCTGTGCTTTTCAGATGATGAAGAGCTGCTGAGATGTGGAATAGCTTTTGGTACGAAATAGAACACCAACTTCCTGTGAAGCATTTTTCGCAATGGATCTCACATAATAATACCATCAGAGGTTGTTAGTGTTGATACATTAGGAAATATGGGATCTGCACAGACTCTAATAGATTAGCAAATATTCATGCCTTCTTCCTCTCTATTCTTCAGGTATAGTAGTACCGTTCTTGGTAGAGCATTTGATTTCGATAATGATCAGTAAGGATCAGTAATTTGTGATACAATTGTTGTTATTAATAGCCTTCTCGTAACACTATCAACAAAGTTTTGATTAGTTGGTATCGAGGGTAGACTAATCAAAAAACCAGAGGTTGGGCTTCATTTTTACGTAACTCACTTTCAATTGGTTATGCTAGTCGAAGATACTAAAAAGTTATTTCTGTTTCAGAAAAAGCGATCTGTAAGGAAATCTTCTACCAAGATTTAATTCTAAGAACTATGGTACACGTCAGGATTTTTATTTGTTTGTAGAACTTCATTAAACTTATTCCTTGATTTCTCAGAATGATCTGCAAATAGAACGGCTTTAGCCATTATTGAGAAGGGCTGGAATGATAATGATTAAAGCCAAATAAATGGTCGGAAGTTTTATGTATTTCCTGTATGTTTTTGTGATGACTATGTAAATTTATTATAATGATGTGCTTGTTAATAAATTATTTATGTAAATGAACAATTACTTTTATTTCACTCAATTAGGTTGGGTTTCATTCCAATCTTATCCTTCCTCTTCGAACGTTGTATTCCTAAGTCACATCTATTCCAATGACCATCAATTCTCTAGAAACTTGGATGTATACAGTATCATGATTTGAACCTAAGAAGGAACATGATGCGCATAATAATTTCGACGTTTCTGTTTTGTGGAGTTGGACCTTGTCATCATTTTTTCATCCAATCCCTGTGAACTTAGACACTTCTTCATGACTCATTGACAATTGCTCGGAAAAAAGCAAAGACTTTTGTTTTCAAATTTTCAATCTCACCATTGGCTAAATGGAGTCGGATAGAGGAGAAAATGTCGACTGTACAAGAATTAAAGTCAATGACACAATTTTATATCATCTGTTAAAATTCAATTGATTTTTACCTCTAAACAGTCTACTTCGAGATATGCGATTACACACTTTACTTATTCTATACGGTTCCATCAAACTAGAATCTGGAGGCTACACGGAAAGTGGGTGGAAAACTGATTACACACAAGATTAAATCGGAACGCACTGAAACTGTGGGTATGCCAAAGATGAGCAAAACTCCCTCATTTCTAACAGGATTGTGAATGTTTAATGTACCTATTCAATTATGACCTTCAGTTACAGTTAACCAACGAATATACTATTGAAACTGAAATAAATATGAAGATGTAAAGTGGACAAAAATCGTTTTCATCATAGTTATTAATTGTCTCTTTACTCCTACAATAAGATATAGTTCACCGTAAAATGTACAAACAGTTTTTGGCCAATTAAACTGGGTGGCACCCATTTCGGTAATTTAACTTTTTAGTTTGTTGTTTGAGCCATCAATACGAACATTCTGAGCCGGGTCCCGTTTACGAGCCCGAAAATTGTACAAACAATCATAACTGCCCTCCACTATAAGTATTTAGCCATTTCATAGAAAGGAGATTGAATGCTGCATACCACAGGTCGCATTGGTATATTAGGTTTATGAATTTTGGGTGAACCATATATTTTTGAAGGTTTACCCAAAATTCATGGCTTTATGGAACCAATAGATTTGTCGATTCTGATCAACATATCATTAACAATATATTAGCTAGTGAAACAAAAGAAGAGTTCTTGGTGTATATTATGGATAGAATGCAAATTGGATAGAATGCAATTATGGATAGAATGCACTCAGTTTTCATGAAAAGTGTTTCTATCGATTTTCGTAATATGGTTTCCATAAGATATCTCTACACAGCGTTGGTGCGTGCTCCACCTTGAGTTTTGCTCTTCCATATAATCTCCTTCAGTTGTACTGTGAACTTTCTATTTTTTATAATCTAAGTTAAATCTTGTTGTATTTGCTAGACTGTCAAATGGTTGGTCTCGTTAATAAAATAAATGATATAAAATGAAAATATCTTATATTTCTATCATACTTAGAGAGATTATAAAATGCTACTTTGATTGTTGAGTTTAAATTTTATTTGCAATCTCACTAGTCTATTAATGGTTACATATCTTAATTGAATATGACTAACTCGAACAACTGACTGTTCCCATTACTTTTGTGGATCACTATTATGTCGGTTAAAACGCTTAGATTTCCACCTCTAGTATCCACAACCAAATTGCTAGCGACGTTCCATATGTCGTTCGCATGTATGATCCATGATTGACTGTCCAATCCATTCGGTGTAGATGTTATCACATTCTGTGTACCATTTTGTACATCCAAAACAACCCTACAAGTAATGTTATTAATTAAATCATATAGTTGGATTTGAATGCATAGTAAAATCGGATAATGTTTCGTGAAATTCACGAGTATCCCAAATTTTCACTAACAACGAAATACGAGATACCAATCTTGGGACAAATCTGAAAACACCCCTGTTACTAGGAGTGACCCAGCTCCGCAGAAATGGTGACAGTATAATGAACTAATTTCATTCCAATTGTGTAGACGTCATGACTAGGAAAAATTTTATATTACACATTGAGGACATGAAGGAACTGTACTAAAATTATCAATCTCTGATCATCTCATTCACAAGTAGTAAATTTTGCTGGAACTAAATTGCTGGTATTAGAGTCTAGACTTCAGCCTTAGTAATGTCATCCTTATTTATTTATTTTCAACTATAGGTACTGTTACTTCCCTCACTATGCCGTTTCCGACTTTTTGAATCGACCTAGACTATGTTCGTATGTTGCGGATATGCGCATGTAACACTCTATGTAGACCATTGCTCCTTTCTATTGACCGTATGAATTTCAAATTTTGCAAATCAGTTCAAAGTGGTTAAAATAGAAAATGTATGGGTCTGAGCCGTGGTAGCTCCATGCGACGTATACTTTTGGCATATATCTTGAGTTATTCAAATAGAACCATCGTATTTCATTTTATCATTATGATAACAGTGTATTTCTTGTTAGGAATATATGTCATACGCATACATTTAGACCACTTGTCCAAAATTATTATTTCAACATTGTAACACTCAGCTTGGTATTCACTATTTCAGGTAGCGGTAATACATCATCGACGTGTTATATTGAACCTGTTCAAGTATCAGTGATCTTAGTTGATTTGAATACATTTAAGGTTCGCTTAGGCTACCACCATTAGGTGTATGATTCAGCCCAACTAGAAGCTGTTTCTGACTACGTTGCCTTGCTCCCTTCTCAGGGACTGTTTCGAATCACGTATAGTCATATATTTATATCTATTAAAGCGTTCATTCCAAAGGACGCATTTGCTGACAGGTGATTAGGAATTACCAGTTAAACTCATTAATCAAATTAAATAATGAAAATATAGAACGAACTTTGGTATATAACAACACAACAACACAATTATGATTTCCGTCAAAGACATTTCCCTAAAATGAAAATAGTAAATCTGAAAGAAACATGTTCAAAAAAGGTGCAATTTGTTCAAAGTCATTTTCTTACCCTTGAAATTCAAAAAATCGCTGTATTTCTTCAACAACATTATAGCACAACTCTACAAGAAGGGAATAAGCCAAGAATCGTTACTCTACAACGTTCTGCTGAGAAGATCTAGCGCCTTTTTTAGAAAAATCGATATATTTCGAAAAATTATCAATATTTAAAATTAGAAAAAAATCGCTCCTCAAGCTTGCCATGGGCTATACGTACAGCTTATAACAAGTATGGAAACGTAATAGTTAACGACTTCTCGATACCCCGATTTTTAACGGTTTTTTCAATATAACTGAAAATTATGCACGATATCGATAATTATCTTGGGAGCAAACCGATAGATCTTTTCGATACCTACAACTTTTACTTTAACTTCTTTTGATCCGAGCTATAATTTGTTACTTATTCAAGACAAACCGCTTTTTGCAACTTTGCCAATTTTTTACATTATGTTTGCCATTTCGGATCGAGTTGCATGAAACAGAAACTCATCTTTAAATTTGATTTCCTATGAGCTCATTTTTTTTCCAGGTATCAATTTCTGCACGCACTTCTGTCGTGTGCTTGGACTAATAATACTTACTTTATGTTGGTCTAGATTGAATATTATTATATTAAAATTATGACATGCGTTTTCCCAATACTACTTTCGTTCTCAAACATAAATTCTTCTGAATTTTTTGAAAATGAAATATTATAGAGTTTAGAACTGGAACTCACCTACTCGCCTTGTTCCAAAGAACGGCATTACCGTTACCAAGGGTTTCAACGGTCCATTGTTGAGCAAGACTTCCATTGAATTCTCTCAACTGCACCTGCTTCGAACTAGCATCTAGTACAAGACGAGATACAGAATTTCTGATCACAGCTACTTGATTTGCCATTATAATATTGGAATTATTCTCGATAGTGAATGAATAACGTGTAGATCGATTGATTTTGGAAATAATAATAATTGCTCATCTATATATAGCTCCCAGCAAGATAAACATTATCAATTGATAGACATTGTTGATTTAATTTTTTTTTCAAATTTATCCCATTTATGAAATTCAAAATAATGGAACATTCCGTAATCAATACCAATTTATTACACTTCGCAAAATGTTATCATTATATCTAGAAAAAATGAAAAGATCATTCTAAAAGATTATATTCTCAGAATTAATCTTGATAACGGTGAGTAAACCAAATTTCCTGGAAATCTTCTGAGCTATTCCGTGATATATCAATCAATAATATTATCGAATGCCCAAATGGTTGCCGTTTGTTTCGTACCTTCGTCAAGGCAATTGGATGAAATTGCACTTCTACATTTTCCCATCCCTCAACCAAAGATGATGGCACATTGTCTACAACACCACAAGAAAACGCCGAAATATTTGCAGCAAATTTCTCTTTCGATCCACAAGAGAGAAGGACCCTCCATATGTCGCTACCATCGATAACCACATGTCTGCTTGATCTTAATGAAAGAAAGGCTGTGAGGCCAGATGGTATTCATCATATAGCCTAAATACCTGTGCGTCAGAATTAACACCAATTATATGCAGATTATGTGTCCTTTCATATAGACTTGGTTTGTTCGCTTTTAGTTAGAATACAACTAGACTTCAATCAAATCCAAAGAAAAAGAGCTACTTATGATCTTAAATTTGCTTCAGCGAATTGAATTTGCTTCAGCTCGTTTTCCGCTGCGCTCTTATTAAAAGCTCTTTTGCTTATTAGTTCGGTTCATTTCTTCTTTATTGCCCATTTTGGGCGGTAAGTACAAAGGCCGTTTTTGACTTCTTGTACTTTGGCACCAACAGCAGATCATATGCCGCTGCGCTTCTGATTGTAGGATTTCCATGCATTTCCATCTTTTGGTATGTGTTTCTCGCGTGTAGCCGAATTATTTCCGCGATTTTAGGTATTCCTGTATCCCTATGGAGCAGGTGGTTTGTTGTGTAATCTAGGCAGGATCTGATTACCATATTCTGTATTATTTGCAAATTCTTTAGTTGCGCGGGTGATGATGCTTGTAACCATTTTTTAGCGGCGTATGTTACTGTCGGTCTTATCACAGAAGTATAGATCCTTAATTTACTTTTGGTACGTAGTTTTCTTCTCCTGTTGTGTAGCAGATATAGATGCTCCTTCATCTGATTTGCCTTTTTCTTTATTTAGGTGAGGAATGAAAGTTAGCTTCCTGTCTACCGTTACTTTCAAGTATTTCACTTCTTTCCCCCAAGGTATCTTTTTTTGTTTATCTCAATATCTTTCATCGGTTTGTGTCTAATAGCTCTCATTGCGAACATTATCGCTTGCCTTTTTGTGACGTTCACTTCTATTCGCCATTTGTTGAACGATCTTCGACGTTGGTAATGTATCTTTGAAGCCTTGTATTTACACATTTTATTTGGATGTTTTGGCATGAGGCGCCTATGTCATCTGCATATTGCTCCAGGTCTACTCCTTTTGTCTTAGGTATATCTGCGGTATACAAGTTATAGAGTACCGGTCCGAGGATCGACATTTGCGGTGCACCTGCCTTTGCTTGTCTTTCTTCCGACGTGATATTGTTCCCCTTCGTTTCGAAACTGCGCTTCGTGAGGTACGAATCTATAAGCTTCAGGTAGGCTATTGGTAGGCTGTATCTGCACATCTTATGTATCAGTCCAGCGTTCAATACTTTGTCAAAGACTTTGACTATATATAGGAACACTGCACTGGTTGGAAAAAAAGAGCGCCCTCCAAGTATGGCCTATACTTATAAGGGGGGCGCTTTTTTTTTCTACCGGTGCAGTGTTCCTATATAAAGCCATCGAGTTCATCCAAACCTATAGAACTACAAACTCGTGACCGACCGACAATAATCTTTCATCACCAGAGATCAACACGACACCTGGCTGCCTACTTAATACATATATGGCAGATTTTCATTGAAACTCTAGATGTAGCATTGAATATCTCTAAAGAATTTGATCGAGTTTGGCACCAAGGCCTGGAAGACTAGTTTTCTCTAGGTAAGAAAGATCACTCCATGTGGTGGTAGACGGAGTCTCCTCCGATCCAATTGCTGTCAGTGCTGGTGTTTCACAGGGATCCGTCTTGGCGGCAACTTTTTCTTTGTTCCAAATCATTGATTTGTTCATACCACTTCCTCATCTGGATCCTTTATATCATCCAATTAAGTCAGAGGTGCAAACTAGAGATAGGTCAATGTAATGTCATCATTGATTGCGCACAACCCAACTCAATGTGTGAAGTTTCCTGTTGACTCTAGGTCTGATTGAATATCATCCGAAATTCCTTACAATCAGATATCAGAGAATAAAAAAAATGTTTTCACTCCAATTCATTCTTACTATCATGTAAACATTTCCATGGAAACTATGATAACATATCATATTTCTCCATGCTATGTAAGATGATATCTAGATATGTCTCAATTTCTAATTCACTTTGTTCACAAACAATGAAATATTTCTATGGAAGTAGTATCATGGAGAACGTGTTTTGCGGATAATTAACCAAGGAATGATTTCTCAATCCAGATACAAATTTCTATTCAGTTTACATGTAATTGACAAAAATTTAAAATAAATGATTATGCAGATTCTTGAATAGTAGACTTCCACGGATAGCTAATCTTGAAATTCTTGACTTCCGGATGGTATCCGAGTCACAACTGCACGACTTGATGCCGACTTTTCGCCAACCATTACAGGTGTCATCTTCAGTGCAGGCTTGAGGCTTGAACTGAAATTGATTCTTCTGGTTTCTGTAGCGGTATTTATTGTAAGGAAAAGCCTTCACGCTACATAGTTCACTGCCTTTATTCCGGTAGTTCACTCCGTTCTGGCGCCTGATCCTGCCGTTGTGTGATCGTGTGCGGAATGGAATTTTCGAGGATGGGTTAGGGAGGTAATATCCTGAGTCACGGTGCAGAATATTTGAATATTCTAGGATTTCTATCGCTTCAAGTATTTTTCGCTGATAGAAGCTTGGGGCTCGGGCAAGGATTTTAGTATTTTCGAAAAGGATTTGATGTCTTGTGTTGCGCAAGTGTAGATGTACTGTCACGAAGCATTGTACAGCGTTCATGTTCTATCACATGAGTAGCTACTGTTTCACCCATGTAGACTCAATCGCAAGCACAGGGAACGCTATAGACACCTTCTAAATGGAAAGGAGGAAGGGAATCTTTGATAGGTCAAAACTGAGATAGTCTTGGAAGTGTGGAAAACCATGTAGAAAGATTATATATTTTCAATATATGGAAGATAGGCAGTGGATAAAGCAGGGTTGTGGCTCAGATTGATTCAAAATTTTAGGCAAAGTGTATTCCTTTATGGATTTTTGAATGGGAGAAATTATATAATAACAAGATAGATGAAAGATGTATTGATTCAAAATTTAAGGATTGGGGTTGGGACAAGTTGACAGCTCCGTGGACCAAGGAGTTTATGACAGATTGCTTTCACAGGTAGGGGGGTGCTGAAAAAGCCCATTGAGGTATCTATCGGTGTGAGTGGGTTTTCGATATACAGAATGTCCCAAAGTACCGTCAGTCTGTCACCCAACTACTACATCTAGGAAGGAAGTGAACATTTTTTTTCAACTTCCATGGTGAAAATGATATTGGGATGTAGTGAATTCAAATAATTGAGGAAATGAGCAAGATTCTCGCGATCATGTTAGCAAATAACAAAAGTGTTGTTGACATATCTAAGCCAACATTTTGGCTTCAGAACAGTTGAGTCAATAGCATCTTGCTCAAAAGTTTCCATGATGATATTAGCTATGACCGAAAAAAGTGGAGAACCCATGGCAGCTTTCAAAGTCTGCTCGTAGAACTTGCCATCGTACAGAAAATATGTGGAAGATAGACATAAATCAGTTGTCCATTGTCATGTTTTTGGCAGGTAACAATTGAGAAATTATGGAAAGGGTGTCTGGAATGGGAACATTGGTAAAGAGTGATTCGAGGTCGAAGTGCCGAACAAATCGCCTAAGTCAACTTTTAGCATCGAAATGATAGGAATTTAGGACAAAACTGTTGGAATTACCTACCAGACGTTTGAGAATTAATGACAGATATCGAGAGAGCTTATAAGTGAGAGATCCGGTAGTGCTGACAATCGGTCTCAGGGGAACTGAGGGTATTATGAATCTTAGGTAAACCATATAATTGGGGGCTTCTTACAATGGGGGATAAGAAATTTTTATCTGGAGCAGAAAATATGTTTTGTAGCCTATTCCAATCATTAATGTAGTTGAGAAGAATTCACAGTAAGCATAACTGTCTGATGCGAATACATTTTGAAATCTTCTCCATTAAATACATAAACTGTGATCAATTAATCACTTTCCTCACGTTTGTGAGTTCAATTTTTCATTTTCTGGCATTTAAAAAAATCAAATTTATGAATTCAGGAACAGAAAATATTAGTACACCGGAATTGAACATAAAAATTGCCTGGAATGTGAAAATTTTGAACAGCATTCAGACCTGGTTTTTTGGGAAACTTCCGACTTCTAGATTACTAGTTTCACAACCCGCACAGCTTTTAGAAAAAGTATATACGTTATTGGATTATATGCTCATTATTTGATTTATCTACACACGTGAGGTGGGTACTTCTTAACCTATTCATTTTGGGTGAGATGAGGAGCTTATTATCGCACCCGCTTTTCTCAATAAACTGCTTTTCAATCAATCGAATCAGATCACTGGAGAGCAGTATTATGGTTACCAAGGAAACTAAGCTTTTCCGCTCAATTTTTAAAATCGTCGTCTCAATTATGAGTTCCAACGTTCTGGTGTTCCCGATAAATCATAGCAAATTTTGAATCATAATTACCTTTTTCCCACTACTAGCTGTGAAGTTGACAATTATTGCGTCTCCTAGCCTGCTGAGAAGTTGAATTTCTCTAGTAATGGTTAATAATTTTTTCTATTGTTGACCTAGGTTAATAATGAACAAACTGAAATGTTTTGAGAATTCAAGGATAGTTGTTTAACAGAAACTTGTGCAATGTGATTTTGTATAACCAGGAGATTGTCTTTAACGTATTTGCTGCTTGAAATTACCTAACACGATAAAATTATTTGAATAAAAAAATGCCATTAGTTTAAAATTCGCGCTCAACATGGATGACTGATGACATTTGTGAATCGTGACCGTAACCTACAACGAGTGCCGGACAGAGCCGAGCTTGGTTATGTTACAAAACTATTTAAACGAAATAAGAGTAAGACCACGAGAACACAGAATTACCAGAAGACGACATTGAATAAAACTGATTATTTTTCAAGTGAGTAACCTTGCTACAGGCTACAGATAATAGATGGTTTTGTAAATTTTAGGTTAGTTTAAGTGAAAACAAGATTTCAGTAGTGAAAACGATAGAAAAGGGAAATAGTTGATCTCAACATAGAATAATGTGCCCATAAAGTAGAGGCCTTTTTATCACTTGCATAATCGTGGAAGTATGCCAGTAGTAAGTAGAAATCATCTCTACGTTCTTGGTACTGCACCAAACACAGTAACTTTTTCTGCGATTTCTCGCATTTCTGGTGGTTTGCAATTTAAATTTTCCCTCATTTCGGCTTTTCACATGTATACGTAATGTATACGTAGATATTTCAACAATATTGTTTTTGAGAAATGTCATTTAATGGAAATGTCAAAATTGATTTCCAGCCTACTTACTTTTTATCAGACAGAAATTACGCAAGCATACGTATCAAATTGTTTACTTTATTTAACTTAAAAATATTAAATTCTAGTTTAATGTGCTAGTAGTGGAAAAAATAGTATATACACCACGGTGGTGAAGACATTTATAGACCTCGCACCTTATTCCGCTCGGGGCAAAGCCCCTCGCGAAATAATCTTGATGCTCGGTCAATAATAATAGTCTTCAACACCTTGGTGTATGATATACTATTATTATCACTTTTCACGAGAGTAGCTAAAATTAATACAATATTCGTGTAATACTTACTTTTGCGAAAAATTTGACTTTCACAAACCATTCCTGCTTACCATCACGATTATGACCATACATTCTTCATATGTACATTGACTAGGTGAAGTATATGCTTAGACATAGACAAACACTTCAGTCTATGTTTTTTTATGAGTTTGTTCTCTTTTCCTAGCGACTTTAGTACTAGCCAAGAAATATATCGGTAGAAGACTTATGTTTTCCATTTATATTAATCCTGTTATGATGATCATGCTCGGGATAACCAACAGCACCCTCACGTGGGATCATCATGTGAGGTCCATTGAGAAAACCGCATCACTGAAAGTTGGCATTCTATTCCGAGCCAAGAGCTCCTTCATATATCCAGCCGCTCCTCATAATCTACAAAGCACAGATTAGACTTGTCCTGGAGTACTGTTCACATGTTTAGAGTTCAGTTCTCAAACATACGCTGAAGCTCTTGGATTATATCCAGAAGAGTCTGATTGATGATATCACACGAATTCATTGACCTCTCTAGGACATCGTAGAGAAGTAGGCGATCTCTCACTTTCCTATCGCTATCTCCATGTCTGATATTCATCAGAAATCATGTTTGTTATTCCACCAGGAGAGATTCCAGGTAGGCGGACTAGACGAACTCATACTAGTCACCCCTTCATTGTCAAGCTTTTTTCTATCGAACGACAAAGTTGTGGAACTCGTTGCCTAGTGAAGTCTTTCCTTCTGGCTATAACCTCCAAGCCTTCAAGAAAAATTCGAATACTTATCTTCTCCCCCAACGTTCCACCGCTGGCTCAGATGATGTTCTTCGAACATTATAGCTTTTCTTTAGGGTAGCATAAAAAAATACTGAATGACATAAACAAAATGTCGATATTGAAAATGTGGAAACTTCGTATATCAGTTTGAAATTTTTATAGCTTCTTGGAAGTTGACACTTTAAAAAGTGGGAAGGAGTCATAAAAGAGTATAAGGTAACATATTTATATTGATAAAATCCAATCAAATTTTTGTATACAAACAATAAATCACAGTAAAAAGTAAAATAAACACAATACTATTCATAAGAGTCCAACCAATGTTCAAAATTGATACCTGGTATTGCATCGCTCGCACAATCTACGAAATCATTTCTGAAACAAAGGAAAGTTCAAAAGAGAGGACAAACTCACAGAGATGAAAATTATCTAATTCTGTATAATTAATACTTAACGAATATTCAAATCATTTCTCATAAGCTTCAAATTTAATTTGAATAACCCACTCTGTTTTAGATAAAATTTCAATAACATCAAGGAATAATCAGAAACGAAGGAGTGTATTTGATTATGAATGTCAAGTGGAACGATGTCTTCTCGTTATATATCTTCTCATGTAGAGAGTCAAACATAAAGTAAATGCTTGAATTTCATCTAATTGGACGTTCTTATTACCACAAAATTATTATTATGAGGTTATAATAATTTCATAATCACTGTAAAAGGGATTTCAAAAAATTAAACAGGGCCTCATTCTTAAACATACTTCTAATGAATCGGATGCAAGAGCGTATCATTCACTCTCTGTACATAGCTTTATATCCCTAGTGACCATGCAGCTATGGAATTCAGTTCACGTACGAATATACAGAACGCATTCAAATCAACCCAATAACTGAATAAAATATGTGTACGTCGTCAGAACAGCCCCGGCCAAAATAGCTCAGTCAGAATAACTCTCGTCAAAATAGCCCCACCCCCTGGATGACTACTGTTTCCTTAGAGATAGAATAAAATGTGATGTGATTATCACAAATAGAAGGGAATTCAAATTTTATTGTCATTCCCTCTGCACAACATTGATATTGTTTGGGACATTGCCCCAAAATAATCATAAAATAAATAAATAAATAAAACCAAACTTAAATGGTTTGAAGGATTCTAAGCAACAATTTCTTTCATTGACATAAGAATTGAATGGTTGATGGAGGTGTCGTATAATCCTATCAGAATGCAGCTCATTCCGAGTTTGGTATTCAGTTCAAATCATCGAGCAATGCACCAGCAGAAACAAAGAATCAAAGACAAAGAAATTATTCGGATGAAGAACCAACTATCATATCCCAATCCTGCAAACATTGCAGATACTGCCGTTCTTGCAAACTCTGCAAGATGTATAAAACATTTGAATGAAGAGGCGACTACTATATCCCAATCGTGAAAGCAGCGCAGATATACTCATTTATATTATACCTCTTCAAATCACTTCGAATAATCTTAATTATACGCTGTGGGACCCTGGGGCCAAGGATCCTAAACGCATATTGACACCTTGGATATTCTGGAACAGTGTGGCCTTTATAATATTGATGGAGCTTTTATTTTTGAAAATGTACACAATTCATCATTGATTCAAAATCACTGTTTTCCATTTGTATAATAATGTGTTCTGTTGTAAGACCAGAGGCAAGCATCATTCGTTTGCATATTTCAGACATTAGTTCAGTCAAGAACTGCCCTCAACCCCATAGGTATTTTATCGAACTATGAAAAGGTAGTACAAAATGATATATCATGGGTATTCAATAAGGCATAAGTAGTAGAAAGTTAATTTCTTTTGGAAAATTTCTAAGTGCTACAATTAGCTGAAGACTACGAAAATCATTTGAATCTGCAACTGCATATGAAAATGTTACCCCGTTAACCTTCTTTCCAGTTAACAATGTGATAGCTGATTTTGGTCGAAATTGGAAAGATAACTATATAGGACGTCTTAGGCACAATCGACAGGCAGATTCTCCATTCTATATCTAATAGTTTGATAGTTTAGTTCAACAACACATACTTGCAGAGATATTCTATTTGTTCATCAGACTGAGCTTATTTAATAGAGAAGAGCTGATATTTTTAAACTTTTGTATTCGGAATTAGCGCTGTCTGGATCCCTTATATATGGATTCTCAGATCCTCAACGAGTGGGTACTCTTCGAGTGTTTATTGTACGTTGTTGAATAAACAATTAAGGCTGAAAATTGCATATCTTGCCTTTCTTATGACGTTTCGTCATGATCTCGTTCTTATTGTCTAATCTGCAATGCCCTTCAATCTCCATCTCCATTTCTCATTGGTTGAGAGAGGAATTTTCACATAGCTATCGCAGAGCTGTTACGTAACCGTCCTACAGCTGTTACGTAGCTGTCATGACGTCAAGTTGGTCTATTTATGGAAGGGCTCTATTTGGATGTTTCCCGACATCTATGTAACAGCTCTAGGATGCCTACGTGATAGCTCTACGACAGCTATGTGGCAGCTACATGACAGCTTCTCTTCTTTCAATGAGCGACGGAGATGGAAGGCCTTTGCAGATTAGCCAATGAGAACGAGATCAAGACGAAACGTCTCTCACAAGTACAGTGGTTGTGGAACAACGGAGATGAACGGGCATTGTGGGTAACCAATAAGAACGACGTAAAAACACGTGGTGGCTTAGCCAATACAAACAGATAAAAAAGTAGAAATTAGCATGGGTGAGAAACGTATGGTGTGGTTAGCATAGGTGGGAAATGATCAGAGACTAAAATTAGAGTGGAGGGGTATCTCATTCTCCCTCATACATACATTTTGTAAATCAGATTCTATTATATACAATATCCCATAATTTGAATATAGGTACCGTAATTCCTACGTAGGAGTTATACAAATAAGTGAGTTTGACCAAGGAATCTAAATGGAAAATTTCCTGTTATATCAAATTCTAGGGAAGGTTAAACATACCCTGGTATTCCTGGTGTTCTGAAAACATTGGGTGCTTGCCTCGCCAACAGTATCCCATCGCTATTATCACAAATTATTCTTGCCATAGTTGTCTTCCGAAGTTCACCAAGTTGTTCTGCAAATGAACAAATTATCAGTTACGCAATATACACTAGCGTCATCAACCTAGCATATTTCAGCTCCGGTCAACCTGTTTTTATTGAAATCGAGTTCAAAGACATACCTGGTGAAAAATGTCCAGGATTGATGCCAGGCTCATTCTCAAAGAAATATTTGTCACCTTTCTTCAGCCTATAAAATTGATCTGCTATAATATCCCTGAATACTAGACCTAGAATACTTCCGGGAGTTCTCTCCTCTAGCAGTCCACCAACCCATAAGTCAACGTCATCTATCGAAGAGTACACACTTCCCAACAGGTTACCCATCTATGGAAAAGGAAATAGATATAACTTATGCCTATCGTTTCAACATGTACTACATGATAGGAAATTTCATGGTTTTGTTGAATTAAACCCTCCTATGTTGATATCACTTTAATTTGTAACAAAAAAGAACAATAGTTGATTCTCACCTCAGGTCCGAACTCGGCAAAACTTGCGTATCTAGGTAGTCCCACCAATTCTCTATAATCGTTGTAAGGGCGTAAACCGTGATCTCGTCCTCTCTGGATATTCAAAGAGATCAAGTCTACACCAAATGGATTTCCGGCTCGGAACATATATCTGGTAAGCTGAAAAAAGAAATAAAATAGATGATCGCTGATTATAAGTTTAATATCAATTTAATGTTTGATTGTATACGTTGATGGTTCTAATATTATTCCAAATATTCAGAACATTCACAGCTAGTAATTACAATGAACTTAATATCCAATAATTTCTTTATTGAACTTTTGATTGTAATCTGGTACCACATTTATATCTTGAACATTTTCACATCGGTCGTAACTAGCTCATCAGCTCAACTTGAATGAATAGATGTAGAAGTCCATCGATTATTATAACAAAAAACAATCAAAAAACTTGAACCCAAAATTGAAGTTACAAAAGCCAAAATATGTATAAAAGTAACTGCGTGACCAAAAAATTAATGTTATTAGGCCAAGGGCGTTTGCAGAAAAATGTTGAGATGTGAAAGGCACAACACCCCCCTTTCTCCCATGTTTGTTCTCCTAATTTTTTGACTAGAATAACACAAAATATGAGTTTCCATAATAAAAACAGCCGTACAAAGTTTCGTTCCAATGTTTTAAAAAACCACGGAATTATTAAAAACTGTTTTCAAGTTTGTATCTAGCATGAAACGTGTAAAAGAAAAATGGTATGAGAGAAGTTCATCATTTTCATCCAAAGCTTGTGTGGTTAATGTATTGGTCTACTAGATTCTAACACCCAGTATATTCACTAGCTTTCTTAATAAATAACATGATAAATTGAACTTAGTAAAATATAAATTATGTCACGACATCAAAATTTTAATTTAGTTGGCAACATATTAAATAACCATGTCTTATTCTCTATGTAGGTATTATCATAATACTTTGCTTCTAAGTGAACTGTCAAAATTATTGACACAAAGGAGTTAACAATACTTTCATCGTACCACAGAGTAATTAATTCAATGTAACCCTATTATAAAGTAACTATGATACAAGATCTAGAGATTTTAAGATTATCTGTATTACGAGAAACACAAAAATGTGATGTTATTTTTAACATTTCAGATTATTGATTTCGAAACATTTTTCTAGGTTGAATGTTTGATTGTGGTATATATTTATAATCAGAAAAACAGTTCTGTCCTAATGGTACAAAAATAACTGTGGATTCCATCAGGAAATTTGGAGATAGATACCAAAAGTATCAATACAGCTATTTTTACCACTTTCAAGCGATCTGAAAATTTTCAAGTTTTGCAGGACCAATAGGAACGGCAATCATATCCACAGTGATTTATGCACACACGCACACTCTGATATTATCTCAAAAATAGTCTAGGTAGATTCAGAAAAACTCACAACTGATATTTGAGTGAAAATACGGGTAAATTTTTAGGCGGATTGTAATAGGTAGGTACTTCCCTTCCACCATAGTAGCGAGGGAAGAAATTACGTGACCCGGGTAGGCTGTTGTATTGCCTCGATGTTTTGTCTAGTGCATATCCTATATTCAGAGGCATCAAGAGCGTCTCTTGAATAATTTTCGATATTCAAGATTTACTGAATAGTTTCGAAACAAAATTCACTTCGAGCTCCGAATGAATTACCATGTACCGGGATGTCAAAAATTATCTTGGTCAAGGCTGGTTGTGGAATCTAGAACGTGTGTCTTAATTTACGTTTGAAATAATTATGTCACTGTCACACTGACATCATCAATAACCTACAAATTTCATACCTATTTATTTCAGTTGTAAAACAATAATGAACTACAAATTATGAAATAATTATGTGAACTTTGAACCTTTTCAGAGGTCGTGATAGCCGGGTCAAAAACTGTTTTGAAGAGTTAGTTTTCCGTAAACCGAATGACGTTCACGTGAGAAGCCCGTAGCACGCGAGTTAGAAAAGTGCAAACTGGTTGTACCTAATAAGGCTTTACGACGACTTTCCGAGTGCCGTTTTCGCTCCATGTAGTTAGATTTAGTATCGGACCGTGCCCGACGGCCCTTCTTTTCTCGATAAATGTCCATTAAATAAGAAAATTCAATTGAAACGGTTTGAGCTATTCTCAGATCTCAACTACGCGCGTCTAACGTGCGACGTACCAAAGGAAATTTTCTTGCGACTGAAATATACACGAAGCGGGTAAAAGCTGGCGGCACATAGCCAAAAACACTCCATTACAACTGGCGCCGATGGCACGGGGCAAGAAACGGCCCCAAATTGACAAGACCGAGGTAAAATGTATAAACTCTAACTTACGCGCAGCGAGCTCCTCGAGGCATATGTCAAAATGATTTCATTCGTAGCTAATTACATAGATCGTCTGGCTTTCATGCAATTATGTTTTTAGATAACTCGAACCTTCTAATTTCAATAGGCCACGTGAAAATCCCGGAGTTCAAAGCGCTAAAGACTTCTGAGTGTTACAATATTCGTATAAAATTGCAAAATTTCGCACTTTAAGAAACTTCAAATCAATTATGACATAATTATTTCAAACGTAAAGTGAGACACACGTTTTAGATTCCACAACCACCCTTGACCAAGATAATTTTTGATATCCCGGTACTTTAAGTTATTCAAATCGTTCAAATATTAGAACCCAACTGAATTCGCCAACATCGGAATGTTTATATATAAAACATAACATTATTCGGATTTAAGAAAATAGTTAATATTGTTATAGTTGAATGTTTAGGATATGATTTTCAGATTCGGTTTTCAAATTCACTTTTCCTAGTGTCTCAGTAGATTTTGTTCTTTACGTTCTTTTTTTTTAGTGACATTTCTTAGCAGTGATGTTTTTGATATTTTTTTACAATGGCAATATGCACCATCAGGAATGTCGTTACAATTGAGCGTTATTTTCTCAAGTTTGATCATTCTTTGAAGAGTGGTGATCACAAGAATCTTCTGAATTTTTTATTCAGATCGAAGCAAACAGTATTTAGAGCATTAGAATAGTAAAATTAATGAAGAGAAAATCGGAAAATGTCGTTACCTATTTGGAATGTACTGAATCTCTACAAATGGTGTAAAGTATAAATACCTGCTTTTTCATCAACTTACCGCATCGGATAGTGAAGAATCGACTTCCTGCATAGGATCTGTGGTCATTGTACTTAAGACTTGGTCCATGAAATGGCGTTTGCGCATGCGAGCTGGATGAAACATCACTTCCGGTATGAATATGACTTCTTCCATTTTGTTCATACCGTACATTCTGAAACAAGAAATTAGAGCTCAAATGTCCAATTTTGTCTGAATGGTCGATCCTTGGTTTTTTCGTGCAGATATCTATGAAATTCCAATTGGAATTATAATTCAATTCCTCACAAATTAAAGTGGTGTATAAGTTTTGGCTAGAAGGAATATCAAAGTCGAAAGTCTTCAAAGATTACCACTTCAGTTTCCTATCCAAAATGATTCATTAGCTCTATAATAAGCTTTAGTAGTTGAATTATACTGCCATTCTGAGAAAAAAATGAGCAACCGTCAGATTATGCTCAATGAATGAATAATTTATGGAACTTTGCAAAGTTCCTTCTTGATTAGTTCAATTCAAAAAATTTGAGACTAATTGATATACAGACATGCTTATTATATTTATCATTCAGCATGAGAATACCATCTAAGGAATCCAAAAGGACACAAGTTGTCCATAAAATATATGGGTCGTCATTCCGCAGACTTTGAATACTTTTCGGAATTCAATCGTAATTTTACAATTTTAATAGCAGTTCAAATGTTTTTCATTCACTAGTAAAATGAAACGAATCAAAATATATTAGAAAGAATCATTGAATAGTATTGAACAAACAAACCATTACCAGTAAATTGAATAGAATAAGCCATTACTTGATGGAAATCCATTATAAACTTAGATAAAATATAAATAAATAAAGGAACAAAGTATCTTATGATATCTGTTTGAACGAGCTACGGTGCTAGCAAAACTAGTCACATTTGTGTATTAAATTGGTCAAAATCAAACTTTTAATAGTTATTTTATTTGAGATTATCGAAATTTTCATCAATTACAGTCATTACCCTTCATCCTTATATTCAGCTTATAACATATGTGTAATGAATAATTTTAAAATATGGTCATCAAAGTGTGAATTTTTGATGAAAAATTGTTCCATTCAAGGCTAAGTATATCTGAATTAGAAGAGGTTTCTAGAATCTATTTTCAACAAAACGATTCACAGATTTTTCAAATTGTTCATATTATAGACAACTTGAGTCAAAGATAAAATTTTTTTAGAAACTTGAAGGAACTAATTTCACTTACTTCATCTGGCCGTTTACTGTTGAATGCCCAAATCTCAGTGCTGCAGAGGCAAATTCATTTGTTATAGATGGTTCAATAGATGGGTCATAGTCATAAGCATACTCTCCTCCAGGTCGAAGCTTCAACTGGAATTCTTCCATACCAGCATCACCTATAAGTGCATAAATTCAATGGCGGAAACCATTACTTTGTGATAATTTATCATATTGATATAATAAAACACTTTTACTTTGTGTTTTATTCATATCATCTTGGATAATCTGGATCTGTAACAATTTGTGAGAAATAAGTCTGACGAAATTTTACAAGATAGTGATTTGATATAATAAAATAAAACACTTCTACTTTATTTTTTACATGTATTATAGGAACAAATCGCGACTATAGTTTCGACACTAGCGTACCATCTAATACTTATGTATGAAAATATGAATAATCTTGCCCATTTATGGTACAATGTAAGAACAGGTAACGAGTGGTGTTCTGGTTGGGGAAATACATTGCTAGAGTAATATAATTGAAATTGGATAATGAGGTAGAGTTAATATTGTGATGAGGAAATTCAGTGCGGAGGTATACTAGGAGCGCACAAAAGGATTATGAGAAGTTTTACGTTATCAAGACATCAGACAGAATGCTGTAGTACACATCTAACTGATTGTTTAAAATTGTATTGCCATTATTTCTATTGATTCTAGTGTGTTTAAATTGAAACCTCTGCTCTGGTTATGTAAAATTTTAACTTCATCTAAATTTGGAAAATTATGCTAAAATATCCCATAGCTGATAAATTAGTTAGTGTGAAAAACTATTATTAAATTGACAATAATTTTGACTGAGGAAAAGATCAAGAGCATTCTAATACAGGATTTCTATGTTATTTTTCCAGAATTGTTGATATCAAAATTTTACATTCACTTGGGGGAATATTTGAGAACATATTTGAAACATCGAAAGATAGGAAAGTTCAATTTTTAGAGGAAGGTAATCTATTTATTAACTTTGAAGGTTCCAATGACATTTTTCCTGCATACTTAGGCTTTAAGTTACTTATATTTTTGAAAACTGAATTTAATTTTACCGCTAGATTATGTGTAGTGATATTACGTGACGGATAGGAGCATTCTGTTGGTTTGTAGGACCTTTCTTGATTTGAGTCAAATCTGATGAAACAAATGTATTCATTCATTTTATCGTCATAATCCATTTTATCTAGGATGATAGTTGTATTAGACTTATCGACTTTCGTAAGCAGTAAATTGTTGCCTTTTATTTTATGTTCGATAGATTTTAGTTCTATATGATAATGTTTCACTGCATTACGAGCACTAAAAGAACTTCGGGATATTTATTTAATAGCTGTTAAAATTTCTCAACACCAAAGGTGCAATTCGGAATCGGCCATATGAAATAAAAATTTTTATCAGAAGGGAAGTAACGTATAATTGAATTGATTACCTCTTTGACTACGAGGTAGTAGGCTCTAGATCAGTGATGCACATACCGCGACCCGCTGATCGCATGCGGCCCACTGTCGATATTTATGCTACCCGCCAACGAATTTTATAAATTGTTCAAAAAACTACAAAAGTATTTTTAAGTACCTACCACTTTCTTGTTCAGGTTTACTACGTAGGACAGGTGTCTACTCGCCGGTCGAAGCATATTGTTACGAGACTAGAAATCTGTCGAATCAACTAGATTATTCGAAGGTTCGCGAAACACGTCGGTATTATCCCCGAACAATGTGGAAGGTTCTCGATGTTCGGTAACTCGTATAAATACGACGCATCGCCCGCTACCGGAGCATTTAAGTTTTAACTACGGACAAGCGAACGTTATACTGATTGAACTGTAATCTGTGACGAATAAATATTCCGTCGTTTGACCTTCGCTTCTACCTACGTAACAATATAATATCAATTTTGATATGGATAAACCAGGGTCCAGTAGCAAACATAGTCGTAAGGTTCAAGATGAAAATCGACAGTTTCAAGACATTTGGACCGAAAAATACTTTTTTATTTCATCACATAACAAAATTGTCTGTTTAATATTCAAGAGTAGTGTTTCTATTTCGAAGGAATATAATGTGAAAAGGCACTATGAAACCCAGCATTCTACTTTTACCAAATTAAAATCAAACACAAAAAATGTCCACTTTACAACGGGAACTAATAAGCCAGCAAGCTATGTTTACAAAACCAGTTCAAGATGTTGAAACAGCTACTGAAGTTAGCTTTGGAATATCTCGAATAATAGCGAAAACTTGTTGGCCTTTTAAAGATGCAATGTTCAGATATAGCCGCAAAAAAATGTGGCCGGAAAATGCAAAGAAATTTGAGAAAATTCAGATAAAACAGATGACTGGTCAAAGAAGAATTACCCCATTAGCAGCTAATATAGAAGAGCAATTAGCTACGAAATCGAAAAGTTTTGAGTATTTTCTTATAGCACTCGACGAATCTACAGATATAAGTTCCACTGCTCAACTCTTAATATTTTTACGAGTGTAACGTAAAATTTTTAAGTGAGTGAAGAACTGATTGGTACGAGTTCTTTGACAAGTCAAATCAAGGGAAGTGACATGCTCAAAGCTATTCTGGAAAAATGTTCTATAATGGATTTGGATTCAACGAAAATATCTGGAATTACGACTGACGGAGCACCTTCAATGGTTGGAAGTAAATCTGGGATAGTAACTATGTTAAAAGAGCATTTACAAACTAAGAACATAGATACCAAGGAATTAATGCAGTTTCATCAAGAGGCCCTCTGTTCGAGATTATTGGCAGTCGAAAATGTGATGAAAGTTGTAGTACCTACTGTAAACTTTATGGAATCACGAGTCTCAATCACCGACAATTCAAACAATTTCTCGAAGAAATTGAAAGCGAGTATGGTGATCTCCTGTTTTACACTGAAGTAAGGTGGCTAGATCGTGGGTTGACACTAGAGCGGTTTCTTAACTTGATTGAAGAAATCAAAATATTTCTGGCGGAAAAGAAAAAGGACGTCCCTGAACTCGACAACCCTGATTGGCTGTGTGACTTAGCGTTTCTTGTAGACATCACAAATCACTTGAATGTCTTAAATACGCGACTCCAAGGCAACGATCTATTGATTGTTTCGTCCTTCCAATGCAAATTGAATCTTTTCAGGAAACAAATCAATTCAGCCAATTACGTCCATTTTCGGAACTACATAAAAAAAATTGAGTAATTCAATAAAACTGACGTCAATTTCGCTAATATAATTGTTCATCTATGGTAGTAGTGGATAATAAAAATATTGATTGTCTATTTAGTGTAAATTAGTGATTTTACTTCCATAACTTTATAAGTAAAAATGAATTTACACATTCTTAATGTCGAAACTATTCAATATTGAACTATTTATCTAAATTTGACGAAAACTGAGAGTTAAAACACATGCTACGTAATTCAGAAGTTTGTATTAGATTAATCCAGTGAGTAAGGTTTAATTATCATCAATAACGTAACTAGATAATGAGACATAGTAGCAATATGTTGATTCACGAACAAAGTTTAAATTGAATGTGGTCTGGCGCATCCGTAATTCTGTCACATATGTTATATAACAACGTTAATAAGTAATCCATGTAATTGATCCATAGAATTCGTCGAACACATATTGTTTAACTCTTATTCATGAATGGTATCATTTTACACGTCTATCAAAATCAGATAATCCGAGAATCTTCAACAGGAATTAATGATTGCTGGAAGCACATTTTTCAAAACACTCCATTGCACGCCTACAACTCAACTGTCAATCTAACATGAAATAAAATTAAAAGTACTACACTGAACAAAAACATGTTCAGTTAGATATGTGATGTAAGTTAATATTCCAAGCAACACGTACATGAGCATTATGGTTTAATATACGGCCATTCAACAATTTTTTGGTCATGCTATATTTATTATACCAATATGACACTATTGATAAGAAATAATCATCCTTATCCATAAAAAAAAACTATCAACGTACTGAATTATAAATCAAAATCTTCCTGTTTAAATACTATTTGGAGATAATAATGTAAATCGAAGGTTACCCTAAGCTGGAGATGAATCGGAATTTAATAAATTGCTTTTTCGTTCAAGCATTTCCATCTCTTCTATATTATCTAGATATTTGTGTCTACTGTGTTTCAGAAGTGACAAACTTCCGTGAGAAATGGTGCGCCCTATATTTTAAACGTGTTCGGCTACCGCTGATTTTTCACCATTATTTTTCTTTATATGAATAAAATGTTCCTTCTGGTTTGACCAACATAGCATTTTGAACACTACTCACAATTGATTTTGTAAATCCCTGATTAGTGTTTTAGCTTATTCTAACATCTATAAACTGGTTGTATTGCAAATTTAGAAAACAAACTAGGAAATTTATTAATTACTGAAGAATGATAAGTGAAACTTTCGAATTTTATTTTTTGAAGGTATTTGAAGGTAATGGCTCTAATTTGATTAGTTGGCCACGTTCCAATTTCTCCGGTTTTGTTTCGAAATTAAATTATTGATCAAAGATTTTTGGTAACCATTGTTCAACGCAATTTGCTGAAGTTTCTCAACTTCGTTGTTATAATCTTGCTTGCTCAAAAGAACGTTCAATAATCTATGAAGCTATTTTATATCTAAATGGTGTAGCTGAATCCGCCAGGATATACCTATTTGTTTGAGTGGGTTTTCTGTATATCTTGAAATCCAACTGACTATCATCTTTCATAGTGTTAATATCAAAGAAAGGAGGCTGATAAGCTGTTCCTATTTCAACATTGAATATCAGTGAATCAGATTGGCTATCAAGCGTGTTCAAAAAGCCATGTATAAATCAAAATCTTCACTTATAATCGCGAAAATGTCGTCAAAATATGTATACGAAACTTTTGGAAACTGATTCAATTTTGATTTTGAGGAGGTTTCAAGTTCGCTTAGGAAAATATTAGCCAAAAAAGGAGAGAGTAGATTACCCATTCCACATCCGCTTCTTTGTTTATAGTAATTTTTGTTCAATAGTGGAATTATTCTGCTCCATAAATAGTGATGTAAGGATCACGTATTCTATGCATCAGTTTTTATCGGAAATATTAATATTTTTGAAAGTTCGCTTAGGAAAATAATGGCCAAAAAAGGAGAGAGTAGATTGCTCATTGCACATCCGCTTGTTTGTTCATAGTAATTTTTTTTTAAGAGTGAAATAATTCTGCACCATACATAAAGATGTAAGGATCACATAATCTGTGCAGCGTTTATCGGAGATATTGATATTTCAAAGTCATTCCTTCAAAATTTTTATGGACCCAGGGATGGAGTATTTGTGAATAGTGGAACAACATCATGTAAAACGAGAGTATCACCAGGTCAAGTTTGAAATCTTTCAATTTTGTAATAGTTCCAAAGAATTTTTAAATATACTTGCTAAATTCCTTCACTAACCATTTTGCTATGTTATACGTAGGACAATTAATTTTTGAAATGATTGGTCTCATGAAATCACCCGGCTTATATATCTTAGGTAAGCAATACAGTTTAGGAATATTAGGATTTGAAAGTTTAAGTTTGTATTTTAAGTTATCGGAGATTATACAGCTGTACACGGCTTATATGAATTATTGACTAGTTTATCGGATTCCTGGCAATCTGTTAATAGTTACAATCATTTAATAAGGTATTCACCGAATTGTGATAATCCTCTTTGCACTTAATTACTAGGGAATTGTCATAGTATCCTTTCAAGTAATAACAGTCTTTTGTTCCAATAATTTACAGATATTATTGAAGATATTGGAGGTACTTTTATATGATTTATTTGAATGTTCCAGAATTATCTTGCTCTTGTTACGAATAACAGCTTCATCTTGAAAGGTGAGAGATCAAATCATATTTTCAATATCTTTAATTAAATCCTCCGTAGGTGATTTCTTAGAATCAATTGCAAAGGTCCTCAGTACCTTAACACGTTGACTGCCATAGGGGAATTCTTCAAGTAGCATGGTCTATTGCTAGCTGTGTAAACTACTTTATGGAATAAAAAAAATATGAAATAACGATAATTTGATACCATTTTTAGCAAAATTATTCCCTTTTTGAAAAGATATCTCAGGCTAATTATCTCGTAGTTGGCGTCCTGAGAAAAATGCATACCCCCAAACACCAACCACGAGTTATCTCGTATCACCCCTTCTATCGCTTAGTTGCACACGGTCAGTTTATACCGCGCGCCGACAGGTCTGACCAAGATCAAACTTGCAGTTTTAATGTTGTACTCATTGCATGCGGTCAAATATGTCGCGAAAAAGAGCTCTTACGCAATATGAATGTATGCAAATCTTAGTGAAAGAGAGTGGAACGAAGTAGCCATTTTCAGCAAAACAATTGGAAAAACAGGATTTTCATGAGAAAATGACTGCTTCCGGTCCGCCATTTTGAATTTTCCTAATTCGACTTCAGATTCGTAATCAGCGACCTCAAAAACCCACGAGTATATTATATATTCAAGGCAAAATGTCAATTCTAAAAATTTTTAGGGAAAATTGCTTGACTTTCGGTCGCCATGTTGAATTTCCTAAATGGGACCTTGGATTCGTGCTCAGCGACCTCGAAACCCCTCGAGTAGAGATTTTCAAGGCAAAATTGTAATTTTTGAAAATTTTTTTTGAAGGTTTAATTTCGGATACTTTAACAGCCCCTAACTTCGTCATTTTTGTCGTCTTGACGGGTTAAGTGTAATAAATGCCAAGAAGGTCCAAGAAACCCGTTGCAAAAAGAATTTTTCAAATCCGACCTACTTCCCCACTTTTACACGTAGCTTGGCTTATTTACTGGACTATAACTTAATACAATCAGGAATATGTCGACACTTATTGGTATTCATTGCCTTTCATCATGGAATGTGGAACATGCAAAAATGGAAGTTGATAGATGCATATTTTCTCGTTCCTTGAAATTTCTCATTTAAGTATTACGAACATTTTATACAGGGTCCTCATATTTACGTAGTGTTAGACCCTCTACTCAATGAAGGCAAAAGTTATCAGTTTGTTTTTGATAAGTTCTTCTTGAGATTGGAATAACAGATGATTATTTTTGATTTTGGACACTACTTGGCTACTGTAAATACGGAACACCCCATATTTCCATTTCCTCAGTACTGCTAGTCGAATAATTGTAATTCATGTTTTTATTATATTTCCGTAAAAATAAAAAATTGACGTCATATATACTTCACAATGAAAGTTTTGTCAGCTCTTTATATCGAGAATACACGGCATCATATTGATTGTGTAATGATGAATCAGGATGAATATTTCATTAACCAAACCTACCAGAGCATGTTGAATTTTAGGAAATTTCCACTTACCTATCAGAATAGGAAGATATTCTTTGTACACGATGACTTGTAGTTCTGCAATAATCACTTGTCTTGCTTCGAGAAATAGTTTTTCGTCGGTCCAATGAGGATTTTTCTGATGGAGTGCTTTTGCGACACGATTGTGTTCTCGCATGAAGATGGTATGAAGCACAACTAAGGATACCATTTGATTTGTTCTGGTGTCTCCTGAAATATACGTACAAACAATTATAAAGATGTACGTATCATCAATATATTTTTCATACTATCGACATTCTTTCCTATAATTGCCTGGTCAATAAATCCGTTGTAGTACTACTGAAGATCAAATCTTCCTAGAAATCCATTCGTTTCATCAAGTTATCTTCATTCGAACTTAATTATACATCATTTATTAAATACCACAAAGCTCTCATTCAATTGAATGTAATTGAATTCACTCACCTGAAGTGAAGCAAGCTGATCCTTGTTCCATAGTTAAGCAAGCATCTGGGTCTTTCGATAGAGGCAACAAATCACGATCGAAATCATTAAATACATTTAACCTCCCATTCTCAAAGCTTCTCAGTTCTCCAGTCTGTTCTGGAGTAGATCCATAAATGGAAGATCCATCGATGAAGTGAGTAATTTTGTTCATCTGAATCAAAAATCAAAACTCTTAAAAAAATTTCTGAGAAGGAGTTTATTAGCTTTGCCATCAATATCAGAAGAAATATGCACTTCTTGAATTTATCATAACGGAAAATACTGATACAAACACAAAATAAGTCTTTTTCCATTGTTCTCAAATCTAATTTGATTGCATTGGCTCTCTAAGAACAGAAGAAATACGACAAATTATTACACAGATATCTACTGAGCAGAGCAAGTATTTCTTTACGTCACTTTCATTTACAATAGCTTAAACAAACAATATCATTAGTGAAGTTCGTTTTTTGATTAGCGATCTTCTCTTCTGTACAAAATACGTATTTAGATTCATCGGTACTGTTCTACAAACTGAATAATATATTTCCACATTACAAAGTGAAGTTAACAAAAATGTCAAAATTCTTGATGTAAAAACTTGGTTGACGTGTAGAATATGTCTTCTAGACTAGTTGTGTAGTATGAGAACGGTTGTTTCATCTAAATGTATATAATTTTATTCTGAATGACCTACTCTCAAGTACTCTGAAAATCAGATTATGCATCATGCCATCATTTATCGTATTGAATTCATACCAGTTCACCATAAGCAAGTCATACAAGAAATATTATAAACAGAAGTCAAGTGGTTTTATTGTTATTTTTCCTTTTTTATATAAATTTTGTCTACGCCAAAGGAAAATCTTCAATGTCTAGGTTATATCATCTTCAGTTGGGACTTCACTATGCAACTCTACCGTTCGATAGAAAAATTAAGTCTGATGTAAAGTATGTCGACAGGTCTCGAGCTTGACAATGGGAGGCCAGCTTGAGCTCGCCTAGTGTGCCTACTTGAAATCTCTTGTTGTGGAATAACGGATAAGTTTCTGATGATCACCGATCGTGGAGAAATGTATAGAATAGGGAAAAATCGTCCACCTTCCTACGATGTTCTAGAGAGGTGGATGAATTAGTGAATGTGACATTACAAATCAGATGAATAGCTGCCTTCTGGAAAGAATTTAGCTTCAACATATGTTTGAGAGCTGAACTCCAAACGTGTAAACAATATTCCGGGATAGTTCGAAGCTGTGCTTTGTAGATTGCGAGCAGCTGCTTTTTTTCGCAATGGACCTCACATGATCGTCCCATGAGAGGAAGTTGTTGGTGACATCATCGTATTAGGGCTTGTGAGATCTACCTTCCAGGAGAAAATACAAGGTTTACTTTGGTTGTATTAAGCTTTACTAGATTTTCCAAGCTTCATTCGAAAATTCTTCCCAGATCTTCATTCATTGCATCAGCATATCTCTATTTCGCTCCTCTGGTTTCATTGCATTATCTAGATGAGAAGACATTGGGAAATCTACCATCATATGCAAAGCTATAGACAGAACAGGTCACTTCCATATTGAGGGAGCAGATCAAGAGGACAGTTGGAACGAGCACAGTGTATGCGAGTACAGATTTTGTGAACGTTCGCTTTTGAAACCCCAAATAGGCTTCCTCTTCCATATATTTTGAATTACTACAATGCTAGAGATAGCTTGAAAATGAGAGTGAGAGTGTAGATAACGATAGAGGGGAAAATTATTGCTTATTGAGACTAATTATGAATACGTATACTAATTTTGAGTCAATTGATCATACCTATCAACCATCAATCAGTGAATACGTATTGAAGGCAATGTCATAAAGAGAACAGAGCATTTAATTGGGATTTAAGAGCTCCTGTATGCACATGAGGTTCAACAGAGGGCGTAGTATTTCTCATTGCAGCAGCCCACACTTAACAATATCCATCTGTGAAATGATTCAATAATGAAATTTCGAGAGTAACGTTTGATGGCAAACAGTCGAACGCTTCGGCTACATCAACAATGATCCGAAGTTATAAATACGTTCAACATTAGTTTCGCAATATAATTCTGGATATTGCAATTAGTTAGATGAATATCACCTCAAGCAGTTATCAATTTTCTGAATATTTCCGCCAGATTTGACATAATTGTGATGTTGAGTTCAATATATTCGATCGATTATTCTGTTAATTCATTGATTGAGAATTAGATATCTCCCCAACTTGCTTGTAGTTCAATCATTTATATCATGAAAGCTTCCATTCCTCAATTCACTTATTCTATCATACATTTCTTTTTCAGATCAATCGTGCAACATAATCGGAGTAATGACTGTAGTCTTACCAAAACAATTTCGAGTATTGGTGCTACTCAAGTTGATCTTGATCACGAAAAAGTTACCTAAATATGTACCAGATTAGAAAAATTGATAGAATCTTTGATACATTTACAATGGTAGGTATTTGAGGATCTTCGGCATGATGAACAATGATAGATCAGAAAGTAGGTACGGTTGAGTTGAAGAAGGTACAAAGGCTTGCTGACGATAGCTGTGAAAACAACGACAAGAGCAGCCATCGGAGTACTATTGAAACTATCTCCTATTCTCATAATGTAACTTCTGAGAATGCAAGACATGACCAGAAAATCGGGCCATAATAGAATCAAGAAAATTGTTGGAGGTAGGTACCATTCTTTGAACGAAACCGACAAATCACATCACTCCACAGTACTCAATCATCATTAACTCCGAAGTAATTATGTAGGAACGAAGAGAACTGCACTGACGATAAATCAAGGGCAAACTTGGCGAGAGGACCTGGTGTACAGACGGGTCCAAGACCAGGGAAGGAACTGATGCTGCAATATAATTTAGGAAAGAAACTATCAACTGAGTGTCTCAATGAGAATGAACACTCCCGTATTCCAAGCGGAGATGTACGCAATGCGCAAGAGAAAACACAAGAGGAAACAACATGAAGGAAGTACACAACACACGGGTCAGAATCCGCATAGACAGCCAGGCATCACTGAAGGCATTCTTGAACCGGAAAGTGACATCGAAACAGGTATGAGAATGCCGTGGAGAACTCAACGCTCTGGAAGAACACAATGAAATAACTCTGATGCGGGTCCCAGGACACTGTGGCATCTTGGCCAACGGAACAATTCGAAGAAAGAATGTTTATCGAAGATAAATATTTTGTGATTGTTGCGCAGGCAAAAGAGTTGATAAATATTCATAAGCTTGCTAAGGCAATACCAAATGCATCTTTAAACTCGAACAAGTTACCATTGCTCACTAGCATTCAATCAGGTGTACAGTTACCAGCCATGACATTACCAGAATTCAATGGTAATTATGAAAAATGGGACATTTTTACGGACACATCTATAGTTCGAATACATAACTCAAGTTGAAGTACGATTCCAAAGTATTATTATTTGCAAGCGTTGCCCTAGCATTGAATATAAATACCAGTTCACAGATAATCATAGATATAAACTATACATCCAACACCGATATCATAGCTAACTAATCATCAAACTGAATTCAAGTTAATTAAGTCTTAGTACGATTTAAAATGATGAACTATAATCGAAGATGAGTACCTGTTGTGCAAATCCTAAAGTGCAATCCTGCCTTGGTGCCAGAACTGATCTCACGAAATTCATACATCCCTGTTTGAAAACAGAGTAAAACGGATCGTCTTCGGGAATCTTGATAGGCATACAAGCGTAGTGTCGAAAATTTCGACTAAGTGGCGCACTTCCATCAGAATGACAACAAGAGATTGCACTTCCATTGCCTAGAACATAACATGCAAGTGAAAATGATAAACATCCCGTAAATATGTAGGGAATAACTCGCCGAATAAATTAAATAGAAAGACTTACTGAAAGAAGTATCGATTGATTGAGTTATATCGTGTGAAAGGAACTGTCCAAACTGCATAACCAACAATGTGTAATCCGGATTAGAGATATCTTTATCGGAAAATAGAGTGGTACTTATTTTTCTGGGGCTGGGTAATTCTTGTCCTTTATCTTCCGAAACCCGTGGTGTCCAAATACCTAAATTGGGAGAGAATCAGATGATTCTTTAATGAACACTATAAACATTCCTAGTAATGTTGAAAATCTGGATAATCTGAAGAATTCATTTCTTCAGAATTCGTTCAATAAGTTTCATCAGCTGAAATGTCTAACTTAATCAATTTTTTATTATTATGTTTGAAAAGGGCAGAGCTTCTAGAACTTATTACGCCCAAAATACACAATATGTGAACAGTACCTAATAATTTACAATAAATTTTGAAATGGGAGCAATTGAACAAAAGCAAAATTATCAATATTATAACTAAAAAATGTGAAGTAAATGATGAAAAAAAATGATAATGTAGTGCAGATAAAAGGTAATAATTAATTATGAGATCACTCAAGTAGGACGAACAAAAGAACCGCGCACTACCGAAAGGAACACAGGTATCACACTAGCGACGGGGATAATGCGTCACTAAAGAATCATAACGATTTTTAAAGCAGTTGACAGATGTAGTCAACACTACATTATCCGGTAGACCATTCCAGGCTAAGAGAACCCTGTTAGATAGAATGTTTTGGCGGGATGCGAATTTGAAGTTCTCCCGTATTAACTTAAAACTGTGATCACGTAGTCGAATGTCAGAATTTAAGATGAATAGTTGTTTTATGTCAACCGAAAATGAATCCTGTAGGATTGTATTGGATCTTCACGAATTCTTCTATCATAGACAGCTACATAAGATAAAACCAGTTTATGTAGTCGCGCTTCGCAAGGAAGATGAAAGAGACCATCGGCCCAGCGGAAGGCTTTTCGTTAAGCTTTGAGAAGTTGAATGTATTTGATCAGATGAGGAGAACATATCACAGCGTATTGTATTCGACAAGGGGCCAAATATATGTCTTGTACAGTTGTAAGAACAGCTTGGATGGACTTTGGAACGCTTTTCTCATAGTGTACGAGACGTAGTTTGCTCTGTGAACGATCATGCTGATGAGCTCGGATCAACTCAATCTTAATACTGACACCAAGATCAATTCAGGTTTCAAATGGAGTAATGTGGTGCCCTCCACTTATTGTGTAAATAATTTTTGGATTGTTATGTCCAAGATGTAAAATTGATCATGTGCTTAAGTTTAGGGGGATATCTCATTCAGAGCACCGTTTTTCCACTAAGAAAAATCAGATTGAAGTTCTAGATGACGCTTAAAAAGATTTGCGAATATCTTTCAATCATCTGCGTAAAATGCATTTTGGAAACTCAAGAAACGTGATAGGTCAGAGGTATATATTGAAAAGTGATGGGAACCAGCACGGATCACTGTGGCACAACTGAGACAACATTATGCAACTGGGACAAGGAAGTACCAACTCGAACTGAGAATGATCTGTTGGATAGAGAATAATCTATTCATCGAAGCATTTTTCCGCCGATTCCAAAAATGTTAAGTTTGGCCAATAGCTTAGTTTTAGGAACACGGGCGAAGGCTGTTGAGAAATCTAACATCTATTGACAGATTCCTGTTCAGGTTAGATGTCCAGATATTAAGACAATATAAAAAGCTAGTTGTTGTTGACCTGTCAACCAACTTCATGATGACGTATTATTTCTCCCAGAGATAATGCATGGCCTCGTGTAAATAATTCGAACTCACCATCTTGGTAACTAGGTGGAAGCAATCTGGAGTATGGTGTTAGAGGTGCACCCCATGCTGTATACTGCAAATTGTTACAAGCCCCGTCAATTCTACGGTATCGATCTGGTACTTCAGGGCAGAACGGGATGGGAGCACATGCTGTCCCTAATGGAGTAAGCCTCAGATCCTGCTGCACCATCCCAAATTCCAATTGCTGGTTCGTGATTCCTTGTCTAAAATATACGTAAAAATCAGTATCAGTGTAGATTCCATGATATATTCCAATTCATTGTTGGGTAAATTTTTTTAAATTTGTTCATTGTTTTTCAAGTAGAAGTAGTAATGAAAATTCTTGGCTTCCGGATGCATTCCGCGTCACAATAGCACGACCTGATGTCGACGTTTCACCAACCATTACAAGTGGCATCTTCACGGCAGGCTTGAGACATGAACTGGCCTCAAACCTTCTTTGAAGATGCCACCTGTAATGGTTGGGAAAACGTCGTATTCAAGTCCTGCTCAACTTTCTCTCTCAACTTTCAAGATAAAGCTGTTATTCGTAACAAGTGCAAGACAATTCTTGAACATTCAAATAAATTATATGAGAGTTCCTCCAATAACTACAATAATATCTGTAAAGAGAATTATCACAACTCTGATTATTAACTGATGGTCCCTATGAACAGATAATCAGGAATCCGTTATCAAGATGCGTTAAACTAGTGAATGATTCATTAAAATCGTGTACAGCTGTAATCTCCGATAATTTAAAATAGAAACTTAGATTTTGAAACTGTAATTTTCCTAAGCTGTATTGCTTACCTTAGATTCATAATTCATAAACTGGGTAATTCCTGAGACCAATCATTTGAAACATTAATTGTCCTACGTATAATATAGCATAATGGTTACTGAAAGAATTTAGCAACTTCCAAGCGGCACCAAGTTCTTTGGAACTTATCGCATAATTGAAAGATTCAAACTTAAACCTGGTGATACTCTCGTTTCATTCAATGTTGTTTCACTATTTACAAATACTACAATCCCTGAGTCGATAAGCATTCTGAAGAAACAGCTTTGAAATATCAATATCCCCGATAAACACTGCACAGAATAAGTGATCCTTACATCTTTATGTATGGTGCAAAATTATTTCACTTTTAATAAAAAATTACTATGAACAAACAAGCGGATGTGTAATGAGCAATCCACTCTCTCCTTTTTTGGCCATTATCTTCCTAAGCGAACTTGAAACTGCCTTAAAATTAAAATTGAATCTTTTTCCAAAAGTTTGGTATAGATATGTTGACGACATTTTCGCGATTACAAGTACAGATTTTGATTCACATGGCCTTTTGAACATGCTTAGCTCAATAGCCAATTTGATTCACTGAGATTCACTGACGAAATAGAAACAGATTATCAACTTCCTTTCCTTGATATTAACATTATAAAAGATGGTAATCACTTGGTATTCAACGTATACAGAAAACCCACTCAAACAAATAGACCCCGGAGGGTTTAGCTACACCATTTAGATATCAAATAGCTCCGTTCAATAGTCTAGTTCATAGATTATGGAAGGTCCCTTTGAGCCAGCAAAATTATAACAAAGAAGTTGAGAAACTTCAGCAAATTGCGTTGGACAATGGTTATCACAAATCTTTGATCAATAATTCAATTTCTAAACAAGAAAGGAAATTGGAATGTAGACATCTAACTATATCAGATACCTCACCTTCAAATACTTCAATAAAATTCAAGATTTTCATCTATCATTCTTCAGTAATTAATAAATTCCATAGTTTGTTTTCAAAATGTACAATACAACCAGTTCATAGATGTAAGAACAAGCTAAAACACTGTTAGGCAACACCTTTGATAAAGTTTCCGATTTCTACAAATCCGGGATTTACAAAATCAATTATCAGTCGTGTTCAAAATGCTGACTCGTTGTAAAGAAAATTTTGCGCATATAAAGAAAAATAATGTTGGAAAATTAGTGGTAGCCGAACATATTCTCATTTCTCAAGGGAGCTTATGACTTTTAAAACACAGTACAGACAAATATCTAGATAACTTAGAAGGGATGAAAATGTATAAACAAAAAAGCAATTTATTAAATTCCGGGATATCTCCAGCTGAGGGTAAGTTGTTTATATTATTATCCTCAAATAATAATAAAACAGGCACATTTTGATTTACAATTACTCTACTCGGAGGTTGGCTACATGGTAGCGGAAATGTTCTCAGTACTTTAATAATATTTTTACTATATAAAGGGGATTTTTTCTTATCAATAAAGACATGCTATTGTAATGCGGAATCCACCCGGAAGCCAAGAATTTTCACGATTATATCCGCGGAAATCTACTATACAAGATAGTAGTAGTAGGCCCGTCCTACTAGTCAGATATACTAAGCTCGTCATTTGCCTCATTGTGAATAATTATGATTGACAGTTCTGATATAACAAGAATGGAAAGACTCACACCAGGAATTATAGTAAACACTAGGCTAACTGGGCCCAGACCTAGGTAGGATGGTAGATTTGGGAAGCATATTAAGATGATGCTTATCGGCTCATGCGAAAAACGTAGTGGGCGTAGCGAACGAAGTTTTCCTACTTTCGGCTCACTCATACTCTCCTTCTTAACCCTTCGGGCATATACGCAGTGGATTGACCGACCTCCTAGTAGTTTATTCGTTTCAAATATACTTGCCGCATAACAAAGATCAATTCAGAATCATGAAATGTCCAGGACTTCCCCACACCCTATAGATTTTGCTTGAGCCTTCCGAGGCATGCAAATTACAAATGGATAAATAGAATGCCTTACTATTCATATTTCATTCATGCATATTTCCTGATAGAGAATGTGACATTAAACTGTAGACTAATATCATATACACAATGAAGAGATGCGATCTAAAATAGTTACCTGTCTTTGAAGGCTCTTGTAGCTATAGCAATTTCTAACGCTCGAGTGGCTACATTCATGACATCATTGAGATCAGCCAAATTAAACATTCTGGAATTTTTAAAGTGTCCGTAACTTGCAGTTCCCGGGATCAGAATAGTTGGATGTCCTGCTGTTAACAACTTGGCTTCTCTAGTACGAAGTTCTGCAACTTCCGCTCTCGTGCGGCGTGTAACCGCGCCAAGTGTCACTGGATCTATTCCAATTACGTGGTGTCCGCGGTCCTTTTCATATATAGTTTCTATAAAATTTATAATGGCTTTAGAGAACAGTCAAACACTGAGGACTAATTATGAGACGAAATCCAATCACATTACCTGCGCATCTCCTGCTTTTCTACTATAACCTCTCTATTAGCGTTTGCAAAAAGTTCCAATTAATTTAATCACAGATATTACTTAACAATAACAATATGATAAATGGAAAGCATGTGGAATTTCGACTACAAACGTTTCCGTCAAAGCAGTACAATTATGAGGTTTAACCGCTCTCAGGATTCTGAACTAATTGTAGGCTTTTTTAGTTTAAATGAGCGGCTCTTGTTTTCGTTTAAGAATCACACTACTGTGACAAATAAAATTCTAATAACTGCCTCCAAGATGTGATATACAAGATAATGGTGAAATAGGAATAATAATATACAATATGATGACACGTTGTTGCAACTACAGTTGTTGAACTTGGTAAACATCAATGAGTAAGCCACAACCGGTATACATAGCTAATTCAGATGGCAGTTTGACGAAAAAACCAGAGACTATATGGAATGACATTCCAGGAAAATTGGATAGAATCAGCCATTACGTGATGAAAATACATTCTGAATTCAAATGAAATAACTATCAAAAGTTCGATTCACACAAAATTAATAAATAAGTGTAGGTAGTCCGGGCAACGAGCCGGAAAATAAAAAAAAGACACATAAAACCTCACTGGTCAACCTGACCCCCCCCCCCCCCTTGGGGACCAGAAATGCCCAAAACTTGCCGATTTTCCATCCCCAGAATTGATTAAAAGTAAATCTGACGTCAAATCGTGATCGGCGACCCAAAAACTTCCTTGGTGGATTCAAAACCAAAAATAATATATATATATATATATATATATATTGCCAAAATAATCTATAAGTGTGCAAACATGGCCAATTTGATCGATTTTCCACCCTCAAAATTGATTTCAAGTAAATCTGACGTCAAAATCGTGATCAGCGACCCAAAAAACCCCTAGGTGCATTTGAAATTCGAAATTACCCTTTTGGGGACCATTTCTGGCCCCCCAATGGGGGAGAAGATTGACCGGTCATGTTTTATGTGTTATGAATGATTCCGATAACCCTACGAATCAAATCCTACAAGAATTTTTCGATTCTGACCTATGTGTCCTTTTTTTTATTATAGCTGAAATCCCGGCTCATTGCCTGGATTGAGGGGAGTAGTACACAATGAAACATTGGCCCAAACTTATTGAAATTTTGCGCTCATGGCTTTTAGCACGCCCTAACGGCAATTTCCGGTTGCTGCTCCACGCAGTGTAGTTTGGTGGTGAAACTGATTCGACTCTGCGAGTTAGAAACAAAAAATTGTTTTTTGTAGTGAAAAGTGTTTTTATCTGCTTACAATAATAAGGTATGATATTTTTGCATAATTATTCAAAAATTTCCAGCTGTTATATTTGAGGTTAGATCTGAGTTGGTAACATAACCTATGAATTTCATTTCTGCATAATAGGGGTTAAGACGTCTTTTTATTTTTCTTTCAAAATAATGTAGATTGGTACACTTCAAATGAAGTACATGTGGTTCATAATTTTTTTTGTAAACATTAAATTACATCAATATCTATGTTTATTTATAATGAAATATTCAATTTGCATGTGATCTAATAGAAGTATCCTTACCTAGTTTAGATTCACCATGATCCGAAAGAAGAAAGATAAAACTAGGGCAAAATTTTCCTCTGAAACCATGGCAACCGCTGTATCAGAAGAAAGAAATAGAGACACGCCTTTGAGGCAAGCCGCAGATAAGTACAATGTTAGCTTTACGACCCTGAGAAGGTCTGTTTTGGAACAAATTGAAAACTCAAATGCAATCTCTTTTGTCGAAAGATGACAAGAATCATTTGGAAGAACTGAAATATTTTGATCCAGAAAATGAAGGAAATAATGACCATATCCTTTTAAATGATGTTATAAAACTTCAAAAAGATTCGTTTGTGTTAGTGCGGTTTCCTGGAAAGGTGCTTTATGTTGCAAAATAATTGGAAATAACTTCAAATTCAAGTATCATACCTTAGAAAAAGTAACAAGGTACCTGGCAGTTTTCATTTTCCTGATGCCTCCAACATCGCTGTGGCATTAAAATCTGATATCGTTATGCTACTGCCTGAACCAATTTGCACGGCCAATAAGATTATACGTTAGGAGATTGAAGATTTTTTATTTAAATTTTCTTTGGCTTATTTTGTTCTCTTGTTATATCTATCTATCTATCTGTCTATCTGTCTATCTATTGTCTATTTTGAGTTATTGTTTCATTTTTTGCAGTTTATTATTATTCATACTTTCGATGATAATGAATCATCATTTCTATTCTCATGGTTATATTGTATGTTATTAGTGACATGAATACACTCTAATATAGCTGTTTCATTGTGTTCTACCAGCTATTCTATTGTGTACCCTAGGTTTCGAGATTTCAAATAATATATATAACTTTTTTTTATGCAATTTTTCCTCATACATTTGCAGCACACACATTAGTGTTAAACATTTACATCGTTCTTAGCATTTTTAAATTCGTTAAAAAAATTAAATTAAAAAATTGGTTCATTGTGTACTACTCTCACCTAACTATAATTTCGCCAACACCGCAGCTTCTTCGAATAAATATTATAAAGTACTGTTCATCACAATACACAGTTATAAAATCAAAACAAGATGAACTAGTGACCTCTAACACTCAATAGCTTTAGTTCAAGCATATTTTGATAGGAAAAACCCATTGTCAGCTCTCTAGGAAAGTTCAGTTCAAAGTGAGACCTTGTCAATGTCGCTTGGGGTGTGGTAATAGCCTACAACATCACTACGAAATTTAATGTGCTATCTTTCTCTTGTATTTAACAAGATACATTGATTATTTTGATACATCTTTAGAGACATGAATTCTAGAATGTAAGAGAACAGCCAAAAGTTTGAAAGATTTTGGCAGAAGTTTGGCTTCATTTCTGATTGGGAGGAATCTTTTATTGATGGTAACACTTAAGGAGGAAAACGGAGGAGAAGAAACATAACAAGCAGGAGAAGAATCAGGAGGAGAATCAGGAGAAGAAGCAAACTAATTTTCTGATAACTGACTGATCTCGATACAAATGTCAACGGTAGGAGGTATTTCTGCTTGTGAGGAATATTTTATTGACAGTAACACCGACTGAGAAGAAGTGGGAGTGATAACTGACTGACGTAGATGCAAATGTCAACGGTAGGAGGTTTTTCTTGGAAGAAGATAACCAGCAGTCGGAACTTCATCAACCTGGATCTAAGGGACGTAGGACAAATAGTACATATTCTGTGTATCCAAGAAACGAGGATACGAAGATATTTTATGGATGTATGCAATGTGATACCCCAATTTGTTTAGGGCACGCAATCATGACATATAAAATTGTACCAATTTTTTATTTTCCAACTGATTCTTTGGAACCTTTTCCTTTCTCGAATTTTTTTAATACAATTCCTGTTCTACGTGATAATATCTACGTTCAATAATGTTTACCTATGTTTTTTAGCAGCAGAATTGGTATATGTTTTTCAAATAATTATTGATATTCTCCGAAAAAAGATTTCTAGTAGGTACCATGTTTGTTGTATTCTTCTCACGAATACACAAAGAAACTTGGTTGGTTGATAATTGAAATAATAAAATTTTGAAATTTCCGTCATCCTGAGTTATTTTGGGGTGTGGCATACCCTAGAAGCTTTATGCAATTACAAACTCATTCTGGTCATGTCAACGTGCAGTGGAACAATTGTTAATATATTGATATTGAAGGGTCTATTTGTGTTTCATTCATATTTCACTATAGGGATCCGAAATGATGGTTAGGTATCTGCTTTACCATTCCAGTATGGCGGATGAGTTGTCACATTATTTGTTTACGTACATAAAGCAGTGCCTATATCTTGATTTATTTTGAAGATGCCTTTAAATTGAAATGAAGTTTTACGTTTTGGGGAATCTAAAATGAATAGTTATACTTTTAGAGAAGCAGACAGAATATTAAACAGTACATAAACTTATTTTTGTGTAGAATAAAGAAAAATATTCAAATGCAACATTATTATATTGCTACAAGTACGTATCATAAATAAACAGTTGATTTAATTTTGAATTTATTTTCTGGAATTTGCATAAACAATTTGAGAGAGCTGTCTTGTACAGAGCAAAAGTGTACATGGAAAAAGAAGCATGTTAGGTCACTCGAATACTATGATCCAACTCCACTCCGAGACCATAAATCGTCTAATTTGATACCAAATGAATATCAGCTTACAGTCAACCAGCAATCTGCACAGTTGGCTTGAGAAATTAAATGTATGTGAAATGAACAACTGTTTTAAAAGTATAACCCAAAGTTTAGAAGGAAATTATATTTCCATCTGTGAGGAAAGTAGATTTAATTATGATTTCTGGAAAAGTCATAGGAAATATCGTAACAGGTTCCATAATTATGTTGAGTTATAAAACAAAACATAATTTTATTATGTTAAATAAATGCTTTGAAAATGTTTATAAATAGAAGAAATACAACTTGTTATTCCTTTGCACAGAAAACTGTTATCAGACGGGTTTTACTGAATGTACGATACATTTTACAATTCCTTTAATAAAAAATGGAAAATTTCAAATGTTATTTTTCATTAGAATCTCCTATAAAAAATTTGTCATCTTCTAATATTGGAGCACTTGAATTTACTGTGACACAACTAATGTGTTCCAAATGCGGCCGAGTGCAAAAAGCCATTATTTCACCAAGTATTTTAAAAACTTTTAAAAGCTGATTTGAGCGTTCCATATGAATTTTTGCAGTAGCAATTTTTCTTGCCATTACAGCTTCTTTTGATAGTTGCGCTTTCTCGCCTAATAATGGTAAATGTTTCAGTTTCCAACGATGAACATCACAGAGGCTATCTATTAAAAAAACCCGTATCCACCATGATTCCATCTCCTGATTGTAAAACATTGATTAATTCACTTTGCTCAAATATACTTTTATCCGAAATTCTACCACCGTAGACTGGACTGATATGACTATTGTGCCTGCTGGAGAAACTCCGGTCATGAACTTATAGGTATTATCACCTTTGTGACAATTCGTTGCTTCGGCGTAAAAAACACCAGAGGGCAGTAATGCCATTTCGGATCCCTATACACTTCACATAATTTTTCTATTTATACATAATATTGAAATATCGAATTTTTTTTCTAACGATCTTTCACATTTGTCAGAACTGTTAAGTTAACGCATCTGCCACGGGTTGACAGACGTTTCGACCTACTTAATCTTTTCTGAACACAGATAACAACCTGTTTTGTTTGCATAACCCACAAGCCGGATGAAGATTTGTGTTATAAGAATATATATATGTACATGCACATAGATATGGTGGACGATGATGAATGTGTGCGAAGTTTTCTCGAACCTTTGGACTTCAAATTGAACTCTTTGTGCAATAAAATACCGTTTGGAATTTGTATTATACTCCTCTGTACGTACATCACGGATGAACACTACACTGAACCATGAACTGTAGAAAAATTCCCTAATAAACTTTTATTTTCAAAACAAACAACAAACTCGATATGTTCTGCAAACAGGTGAATATATCATAGGTACTTGAACTTAAGAAGCTATTTTCCGACAGATCAGCTGTGAATAATCTGAATTATAGGCATCATTAAGGCAGCCTCCTTGTCATTAATTGTCTATACATATATAGTTAGAAATACCTTGGTGAGTTCAAGGTTCAAGTAGAGATTATTTGATCACCTGAAGAAGCCACTGTGTGGCGAAACATGGCGTGCTTCCTTTTATTTTCATGGAAAAAGTGGATTTGAGTTTTCTATTGGAAATGAAAATATTGCTGTCCCAAAACGTCTCTGATGTATGTTCACTCCACTGAAGATACCGCATAGTAGTAGGTACATTCTAACATTCTGAGAATGTCGATAAACGTGTTGCATATGAAGTATGACGTAGAAGCACGGTTTTATGAACCCTTGAATAATTATAAATATATGAAATATACAGAGTATCTCAGAAGAAAAAGAACAATGTGAAGATATTGCAAATGGTGATTACCTGTGTGATTCTGTCCACTTTTGCAGCAAATTCCATTTCTTCCTTTAACGGATCTGCAAGTAGTAACAATTTTCATTCGAACATGTGCTGGACATTGGACTGGCAGTACACATAAGCATGCATCGTGTTTGTTTATATGAGAGAGATCACCATGGCTCATTTTTTGATGGCTGACACTCATTATGGATGAACGATGGTGTTCACCGTGCCCAATAACTTCATCGTAACATATTGAAAATAAAAGGAATAATGTAACCATGGGAATCCCCATCCTGCATACCCTAGAAAATAAACAACAAATCAGTGAACAAAATACGTTTCCAAAAAATCAGTAATGGTATTCATTACTTGGTGATGATCTTCATGAGGAAATGAAATATTTATTACATTTTTTTGTCAAGCATATAATCACAACGACGTCACTATTTTCGGTACCACGCACCATTTTGAAAGTGTAGAAACTATTTGGAATAACAGATCACATATCTACTCGTATAGCTAAATTTAATATTGAAGATAGGGCACAAAAGAATTAGGGTATCTAATACTTTCAACCAGTTAGATAATCGGGTTTATGGGAAAAATCATGCTAATTTGATTAGAGTGTGATACTAATAAGGTTGCTATTATAGTCATCCACCTGTTCGCTACGAATCTTATTATCGGGATTTCTGACACCCGGGAAATTTTTGTTGATTTTAAAATGTTCAATTTTAATCCCATTTCCTGTGAACAACTATCTCCTCTATCTAACAAATGAAGAACAAAAGGTGAGCCCGTCTTAATCAATTCAAACGAGGCCAAAATGCTGGTTTGTCTAGTTTCGAAACATATGACCGGTGTGACCTACATAAAAACTATTAGATACTCTAATTGTTTTGTGCACCATCTTCAAAATCAGCTTTGTTGTTTCAAAAAGTTTGTGACGTTTGAAAGTGGTGTGATAGTATCGAAACTAGTATAGTCTATGTTATTAAACACATAAGCGATCAAAAAATCATCAGCATTGAATATTAAGAGAGGCAGGTTGTCCTGATTTGCAGGTTGTATAAAGCACGATACATTTATCTTAATATCAGAACATGAGTTTCCTAAACAAATAAAAGTACGATTACCTCGATCAATATCTCTAGGCTTGTTTGCAAATTCGAACATCAATAGTTTATTTTTATAAACATACAATAAGAAGAATGGAAATGTTGCATTCATTTAAAGGAAAGATAATTAGACAGAACTGCAAGTTCGAGTCACCAGAGAAAGCCTCTTAGCAGAATCTGAATCCAGTTCATGATACCTTAATATCTATCCAACCGACTAATGTTTCAATTTCTGATTGATTGCTCAGTAGATTGTTGAGAAAATTACTCGTATTGATGTGATATATCTGAATTTTCAATCGAAGAAAAGCTGTGCTGTAAAAACTTCTTTTTGGCTTTGACCTATATCGCATTATATATTCTTCACAGGTTAATATCTGATGCTTCCAATTTTCCGAGATATTTCAATTCATAATGTTCTTAACAAACAGGAATAAAATGTTTGCTTCTAGGAATCGAGCCCCTTGTTACTGAGTGAGACTTAGTCATCCTAGCATTTAGATCACAACGCCGTTATATAAAGTTCACTCCGTAATTATTTTTTTATTGTTGAACAAGTTTGTTGAAATTTGGGTGAAAGCTGTTTTAAATTAACTCAAATTAACTGAAAGTTTTGAATCGATTCAATATACAGGTTCTTCCAGGTTTTAGTAGCAGAACTTCAACATTCGATAGATAATTTCATTTTGGGAAAAAAGTTGCCATTAACATATATGCACAGACGCTTAATTTTTAAGATACAGGGTGGTGTTGAATTTATGAAAAATTTCTTAATTTTGTTCGTAGCTCCGAAGATAATCAAGATGTCTGGATGAAATTTGGTACCATGGATGCATAGATAAGCTATCACATTTGAACATAATTTGAGATAGGTATTACTTCCAGTGGCATAGATATAGGTATTTGATAACAATAAATAGACCCGAAAAGTATTATCACCATGAAAAGACTATTTTTCAGAAACAAACTTAGATGCAGAATTTAAATCTAAACAAATAAGGTCCCTAGATATTTTCTTATACCTGGCACCGTTTCACGGTTAATTCAATTTTTGTGATTAATTACCACCACCATGAAAATCGGGTGACAATTGAAAAAAGAGGAACCTTAAATTAAAGTGCGTCATTGGGTGACAAAAATAAGATAAGCTGTCTTTCATAATCTCTACAACGATACATTACAAAGAAAGACCGAATAACAAATTTTTATTTCCAAAAATGTTTAAACCAGATAATTACAACAATGTACTTTAATTTATAGTAAGTCCACGAACAAGAGTTAACAAGACACCATTTTCTAAATTTTGTATATTAATTTTGAAGGAATTGTTCAGAATGATTCCCATTTTCTCGTATGTATAGTTCACAATGTCTTACAATAGATCTTCTAACTTTAGCGAAAACCTTTTCCCAATTTTCATCCGATTTTCATAGTGGTGGTAATTAACCACACAGATCAAATTTGTCGTGAAACGGTGCTAGGTACAAAGAAATATCAGGAGACCTTATTTGTTTTGATTTAAATTCTCCATCAAAATGTGTTACTAAAAGGTAACTTTCACGGGGTGATAACACTTTTCCGGTCAATTTATTGTTTGTAAATACCTATATCTACACCACTGGAAGTGATACCGGTCTTAAATTATGTGCTAATGTGGTTACCTATCTTCGCGTCCAAGGTACCAAATTTCATTGAGACGTCTTGATTACCTTTGGAGATACAAACAAAATTAAGAAATTTTCTATAAAATTCAACACCCTCAAAAATTAAGCGTTTGTGCATATATGTTAATAGGATCTTTATCAAAATCAAATTTTCTATCTATTGTAGAAGTTCTGTTACTAAAACCTGGGACACCCTGTATACTTTGGAGACGATCTTTTTTAATTTTCAACCCTTCAGAAACGGGTGTATACTACACTATTTCCCTGGAAAACAATAGGGTTTATTATCGAATAGCAAACGATATTTGACAAAATTTGAATATGACCTATCGTTTCTGAATTATCGTGTACACAACTTTCGTGACATACAGACAGACACGGGTATTTTCAAAGTTGCTCAAGATTGGATGAAAAATACTATGGTTTAAGAATTTTTGCTGTAGGACTTTTTTTCAAATAGTTTAGAAATAGCTTGGGTAAATGTTATATACTCTTCCGATTTCGTAGCGAAGGGTAGAATTAGTATGACCAAACAACTAAAGAAAGTGTATTGAAAATGATTCAGTTTCCGGAGACATCATTTAAATTATTATTAACTGATAATCATCAGTAGTGTTTCCATAACACTTAATGAGATTATGATGATGAAAGCGTCAACGTTTACAGTGTTATTTGACTTTGCACTCTATATCTTGATGAGTGAATTTGTGAAACCGGAATACCGGGCAAGGATGAAATTTACCAAGTTACCAATTGGAAATGAATACCTAATCACTAGAATTCTTCGAACTATTAGAAGTAAAAAGGATTATTATTCTGGGAATTGCTGCTCAACGGCGAATTTACCTCCTTTTTTGGTTTGATGAGATGAATGAATGCGATTTGTATCAAAAGATATATTTTTTCTCTTATTAAATATGTGAGAATCAAAGTTTCATGTTAGAAACCGGATCGCAATTCACATTACAAAGATACTGGCACAACTCCGATAACGTTCATAAAGTAAAAAAGAATGGACGAGAAATATATTCGTTGGCCCGACCTAAATTATATAGTTATCCATTTATTCATTCCAGCTATAGCGTGAAATAAATAATTTGACAAGACCATCAAAATTTCATGAATGATTTCGCACAATTTTATCCTGGAAAGATAGGTAATACTTATCTACTTACATTGAAAATCAAAATATTGAAAAATAAAAATGTTTCACAATCAAAACACTGGAGTTGAACTTTCTTGTTCGTATATTTCTATATTTTCATTCAAATCAAATATCAATGATATTTTCCCAAATATTGTAGGTTAAGGTAATACCGAAATGACTACAAAAATAAGTACATTAAGATGTGAGGTTGTTTATTTCAATTCCATATGTCACTTGTATCGAGGTTCCATATAAACAGCTATACATATAGATAACTTTTTTATTTGAAATGCAATCATTTTTTCCATGAACTTCAGATATTATCGGCCCCCTCGAAGGTCAATTCTACGATTGAGTTTACTAATGTTCATTGGTAAGAATTAAATGTGGCCTAAATTTCCACCTACTGTTATACCTAGTGGAATATAACTATCATGATTCAATACTGCATGAGGTACCACTGTGGAATGTAATACAATATATTTTAATTTATACCAACACCCTTTTTTCACTTAAATTGTAACTTATCTGAAGCACTTTTCAACTGCGATGCCGACATTATCAAAGGTATTATGTAAACTCATCATGTGTGCATTATTATATCAGAATGGAAAAGTGACTTTAAAAATTAAAAAAATTGTTGGATAATCATTAAACAATTAAACTTCCAAATATACAATACCGTAGTTTGAATTATTCCAAACTTCGTTATAGGATTAACATTGCGAGAAAAATTATTTTAATAGACGAAATTTCTTTTCATGTTCACTATTATACATTTTTAGGTATTAGAATATTCGTATATCTATGGTTTCGGCGTTTACGTAGTGCAAATTCATAATACTTGCTTTGAAAATGCCACAGTGTGGTGAAACAATTTGTCAGCATTTTTAAATTAAATGTTAAAAGTCTTGTGTAAATTTTGAGTTTTATTCTCCAACTTCCGAAGTATTAGAATATTCCTTTAAATAACTGATAATATTATAATTCAAACTATACGATATGATTTTTCTATGATAAAATACACTTTAATTTACTAAAATATACTGAAACACTGATTTTCCACAAGCGTGAATCGATAAAAATTGGCTTGATGAAACAAATATTCAGTGCATTTATTCTTCATACTATAGGAGCGTATTAATGTGAACAGTCATTCCTTGTTAAATTCTATTAGGTATTAAATTAATGAAGAAAAGAAACTTCATAATTGTTTTTGTCTCAAATAAATCACTGAATTACAAAGTGTAAAATTATATTCGCATTTGTACTCACCACACCTAGCAAGATTCACAAGAAACTGAGAAGGAAACTTATTTGAATATAAGATAAGGATTTTTTTAGTCTAATGTTTTGCGAACTAAGCCACATTGTTAGACATTGTATACTGACATCTTTCGAATGTAACGGAAACCTGTTCCAAACTGACTCCTGCTAGATTAGGTTCGTGCCTGACTGGAATAAAAGGAATATTTAAGGAGACGCAAATTTTATGTCATTCTGCAGTCTATAAAGTATAACCCTTTACAGACTGTAGTCTTGTGTCTTAACAAAGGATACTAAATTTGCCTCGATTTACTTCTTATGATGAATGAATATTAATTGATATTGTAGTTTCCTATGTTCACATTTCGATTTCCCCATAATCTGTAAAGTTTATATACCGGTTGGCCCATTAGTGCGAGCAACTACCAAACCTAGCTTGAAAAATATATATCATAAACTAAACTAAAACACGGTAACATCCTGTATATTTTTCAAGTATTGTACTCTCTTATGGCTTTACAACTCCGCTCAACTTTTTAAAATACTTTGCGGCATTGCCAAGTTATGCAAGAAAATGTAGGGGCATTTTTTTATCATGATGAAGCAATAATCATCATATTTGGTGCATTATATTTTCTACTTTTTACTCTTGTTTGCAATATATGGTTAGTTTCCAATAAAAACAAAGAAAAGTTTGGTATAATTTTCCTACAGAATTAAGAAACTACATGTTGGTGCAAATTGCTTGACCCTGGACTCATCGTCGTACTGTTAGTTGAAAAGTAGAATTTTTGAGAGTGGAAACAATTTCATTATTTTATGAAAACGCTTATTTCACATTGTCATCACGTACTTTTCCGGATAAAACATCAAAAATTATAGATAATTTGGATCATTTTTCAGCACTTCCCCTTATTATGATATTCAGAGTTCTATTACTCTCAATTCTAAAATTTTACAGTAGTTTTTTGTGAATTTCAAGCTCAAATCTATAATTCACCATCAACGTAATAAATATTACACACTTGCATATATTGAAAAGGTTTTTCACACTGCATCAGGTAAGATTTACCGTTTATCAACTCACTTCTACACTCTTGAGTGTATTACAGAGTCTTTATTTTTACCCCATGGAATGTATACGAGGGCAAGGAGAAAAGTCCTTAAGAAATAAGACTGATGGTGACATCACAATCGAAAATCCTGTGACATTTGTGATGTACCATCTTCAACTAGAATGGATAACAATTTTCAGACTGATAAGTCATTCAAATCTGTTGGGACACCCACGAAAGCAAGCAACTTTGAAGATTTTTGTAAACTTGGGAAAAAGTGAATTGCGCGTCTTGATTAATTTTTTTTTTGCGCGGTTAAAACATTACGCAAGCCAAAGCATCGCTTGTTAAACATACGGAACATTTTGCATAAGTTTTTGAATGTGAAAAAGCTATCTGCCTGATAGGTACCGCATTTTCTCTTTGTTGACAACAAGTGCGACCGTGTGACAACTTCAAAGAAGTATTTGGCGATATTCAAGCGCAATATGAAGGACTTTTTGCACTGTTTCGTAACCGTGGACGAAACATGGATCCATCACAATACACAAGAGGCCAAAGAACTGTCGAAACGAATCCATGACATATCGTAACGCGACAGTTCGCAACCGCACAAATGGTAATGGACAATTCATAACGCCGATAATTCGTAACTGCGATAATTCGTAACATCGACAGTTCGTAACCACAATCTTCGTAACGGTATTTCATAACGCCAACAATTAGTTGTTTTAGCAAGTTTAGCATTACTGAATTCAGACAAAAATGCATGTTGCATACTTTGTATACTTTCCTACACTAAAAATAGTGGTATTCTCTTCAAGACCACTTTTTCATATATTTTTGTTAATATGACAACTAAAGAATATTTACATTTTTTATTTTTTTTTATCCTGAATTATCACTTTAAAGTAGTACAACTAAATCTGAATAATAATGAAAAAAATTAAAACCACTTCAATAATAATGTATTTATTATAACAATTAATACAATTTATATTTCTAACATCGATAAAGTATAACCAGGCATACAATTTTAAAAGTATCCATATTTACTTAATGTGAAAATTAAAACATGTGCGTTATATTACTTAGAAATGTCAATCTCCGTTCAACATCATAATCTTGAACGACTCTAACTATGCGCTCTTTATTTGTTTATATTTCAAACGTTGTGGCATTCTTTAACCACTTTCCTATTGCGAATAATATGTGTGTTGTAAAGTAACCTTCTGCGAAAAGTCCATCAAGAAATTTCCACATTGTGGGATGGGCACATTGAAATAAAGATTGAAGTGAATAGTGAAAGCCTTCTACGCTGTTGGTAGTCCTGGCCAAACCATCTGCTGCATTTTGACGATGATTCCATACAAACATCCTTTTGTTTCAATTCCAGAAAATTCAGCTTGAAAACCATTAATTCCTGCCTTTTCAAAATCAAGTAGGCAAGAATCGGAATTTGAAGTTGGTGGTCGGGTATCACATAACAATCTTCGATGTTTCTTCAGTCTGATTTGGCAGTAACGGAAAAACACAAGGACATCAAGTTGAACGTGGATAGTATGAATCTGGTTCAACTTTGAAAAGTTCCATTGGCTAACCAATTTTGATGTGTCAGTAACAAGTTTAATAACTGTTCATGTCCATATGTTTCCTGTTACAGGTAGATTATATATATTTTAAGGCAGAATTTTCAAATTTTATTTTTCCAAAAAATATGAAATGAGTTAAAAATGTTTATTCTAATGTTGGCCCGTTAATGATGAACGTAATTTCAATTGCAACTGTATTAAAAATTGGTTTCCACGTTAACAAAAATAAACAAAATAATTTAATCTTGGCGTTACGAATTATACCTTTACGAATAGTTGTAGTTACGAATTGTCATTGTTGCGAAGTGTCGCCGTTACGAGTTGACGGCGTTACGGATTGTCCGTTACCATTTGTGGGGTTACGAACTGTCGCGGTACGAGTTGTCTTGTCACCGCCGAAACAGTGGTCTTGTCTTGGCGAATCGAAGCCGAAAAAGGCCAAAGTGGGTCTATCGACCAACAAAGTCATGGCGACATTTTTTTGTGATGCACACGTAATCGTCCATATCGATTACCTTGAAACGGGCAAAATGATCGCCGGTTTATATTATGCAGAGCTGTTGGATTGATTGAACGCTGATTTGAAGCTAAAGCGATGGCATTCGAAAAAGAAAGAAGTGCTCTTCCACAGGGACAATGCACCGGCACACAGGTTCACAGTCACAACGGCAAAATTGCACGAATTGAGCTACGAATTGCATCGTCATCCACCATATTCTTCAGATTTGGTAGCCTGTGATTTTTATCTATTTCCAAACTTGAAAAACTGGCTCGGCGAAAGAAGATTTGGCTCCAACGATGAGGTCATCGCTGAAACAAACGCTTATTTTGAACGATTGCCGAAATGGTATCATTTGGAAGAGTTCGAAAAATTAGAAAAACGTTGAACGGAATATATCGGACTACAAGGAGATTGTGTTGAGAAATAAAATAAGCTTTGACCAAAAAAACTACTTTTTCAGAGACTTTTCAGCTTGCCCTTGTAGGTACTGGTTTCACATACTATTGAATTATTTCTACACGCTTGGATACCAAAATTACCTTCACAAATTTAGCTGAAATTCAGTCAAAAAACTGAACACATACCTATAGATCGCCTAGAGTTCTAAAGTGTGTTTCGTTTACAGAGCTTCACACTCGATTTCCTACTGTGTGAAGCAGCGACCTGTAATGGTTGGCGAAACGTCGAAGTCGAGTCGCGGAATTCATCCGGATGCCAAGAATTCTGAAGATTTTCGGAAGTCCACTATTCAAAATTTACGTGATGAGGATCTGTCAGGTTCGACATAATTATCCCAGAAAACAATGCCTCAAGTAGTTTGAGTTTGAGCAGTTTCTGGGTCTTAATAGAAGATGTATTATTTTTCACGGCTAATAGTTAGAGCAATGAAATTTCCGCCTTACAAACTGAAAAATCAATTTGCGATTTACAGGTGTTCATAGTTATTACGAAAAAAATTACTGAATTATTATTATGAACTGAGATAATTTTCAACCTCTAATTTTTTGTACGTGTTTCTTAAAATGATTGAGTATGGTTGACATCCAGGGTGTCATCATTCTGCCCGAAAACGATCTGACACCAACTTCCTGATTTGCAAAAGATACTAGTTTTAACCACCCGAAAACTGAACTGTCAACTCCTCAAACTGCATTGATTTTCTTCTGATATGAAAGAAATTCTTCCAGTACAATATACAAGAACACAATACACTCCATCTGATATTCAAAACTGAACTAAGCCTTATCAAATCACTGAAGAAAAGCAACTTTGAAATGATGCAAATAACAATGTGATATCCATTTTATTATTATCACAATCTATTCCCAAATATTAGAGAAGACTTTGAAAATTCACTCGCACTATAATAGTCACATCTTTTACAATATGAATTGATTTGTTATTCAATAAATATCCTGGTCACTGAACGCAGCTAAATAGCAAACGATCCCATTTTTAGGCAAAGGCTGGCTATCCAAAAATTTACTTGGCGAAGAAGTTTTTGGACTGGGACCAGGTTCTGCGTCTTCTACTTCTGTATCCAAACAGAAGCCTGATTGATCGTTTGATATCAAAACTTCTTCATACACATGCATAGGCTAGAATTTGAATCAAAATATGAGAGAATGGTCGACACTTTTAATTCGTTGTAAAAAAATGGAAGACATAACTTATACCAATAGCTACGCATGATGATTTGTTGAAGCTTTGGGCTAAATACGATCACTGATATTACTAATGAGTGCCTTTTCTTCAGTTGATGAATGAAACATCATATAAATTCTGCTTTATTTTGTTTTACGTTTCTATCATTTTACATGTTTCCTCGATAAACGAAATTGTGCAGTAAAAAAAGTACTCAAGTTCTGATTTACCAGTTACAGCTGATTTTCTTTTGCATAATATTTGGTATGGTGTTCAATGTAGAATCCACCCCAAAAAATGGGTGGAGCCCTCCCCATTTATTATTAAACAAACAATAATTGGTCAAAATGAACAAATGATTTATTTGACTTCAAAATGTTATATAGGGTGTTTTTGATGTCGCTGATTACAAATCGGGGGTCAAAACATTGATAACCACTCCGAAATAGCCCTACATTTGTCAAAAGTGTTAAAATTGCAAAAAACGCTAAGAACGATTAATGATTCAAGGAAAATATAATTAAAAAAATATTTGTAATATATGTAGAGCATATAAACTATTTACACTGATAAATGAGTTTAAAACACATTGGAAAGCTGAAAAAAGTGAAATAGAAGTCGCGCGCATAGCCTTAAGCTCGTTATACTACCAACCGTGCACGGGAGGGAAAAAGTCGCTCTAAAATGAAATGCATTACTTTTCAACTCAAAACAAAGTGCATATTAAAACTTAAACAATACTCTTCGCTGTCCAAAAAGTTTATACTGGCAAAATTGAATTTGGTTCTAGCTTAAAAACGAATTATTCTCATTTTTCTATGTGGCACCAATCACAAAGAGTGACAAAGTAAAATCTAACCAATGAATGGTTTGAAGTTTATTACAAAATACCATACTTTTGATATGTGGGTACCTATCGAGTTTCATTTCGATATATATTATAATTTTTTATAATCTAAATTTGGACCTTTAAACCTTCTTCTTTTCCGTTAGAAACAAGATATCGAAAAAACCAAACTGCGTATTGGTGAACTAACCCAAAACTATAACTTGTAATTGTTTTTAGTTGATATTACTACCAAATTCAATGATGGGGTTAGTTGAAATAATAGGGCGTGACCAAGAAAAATTAGTTTTTCATCAATAACTCCTAAAAGTTATATCTTTAGAAAAAATAAAACTGTCAACTTGTCAAAAATAAGATGCTTTTGATATGTATTTAGTTTCATTTCGATGTCCATTTTAATTCGTTTAGCCATTTATTGGTGCACCGACGAGCTGTGACGCCCACACCTTCTGAACTTGCATATCACCGGTCACGAAAACGATATCGAGAAAATCAAAATGCATATTGAAGTAATAAACTATAACCTCTGATCGGTTATTAGTTATTATTGTTGCTTCATCAAAGCAAGTATATTATTATGAAAAATACAAAAGCATGTTGAAGTACCAACCCAAAACTAGACCCTCTACTTTATTCATGTCAAATGGTCTCTCCGTTTGAACTTAAGGCTACTCTAAGTGATGGCTCGTGGAGTCAATATATCTCAATAGTAGGAGAAAAAAAATCAGTAGTATCACCCGAGGTGATACTACTAATCCAAAAAAATTCATGAGTTTGTAGAGCTTTTGCTCATTAACTATTGCTATTCAACAAGTAATAGGTTCGTTACAATTTTAGAACCGAGATGATACATTTCGAAGCCAAAAAAAATGAGTTTGAGTTTTTGCTAGCTTTTCTTCAATTATTATTGCTAATTAATGAATAAAAGGCTTGTTTGCAGTTTTGGACCTCGGATTCGAAATCAGCGACCTCGAAAACCCCTGAGATGGCATTTTGAGGGCAAAATACGATATTTTAATTTTTATCAAATGTTGTTGTTTATCAACGAATGAAAGAGTGTTTTAATTTCTTTCAACTTAAATTCGTAACTAGTGACCCAAAAATACCCTCAGAAGGTATTTCAACCGTAATAAATAAATTTTGTATTCATCGCTCGATTGTTAATTAATTTATTGTTCATTTATAAGAAGGGTTGGGTGGATTCTGCATTGTACACCAAACCAAACAATATTTCAAAAAAAATTCTTCAGAATCCACCTGTAACTGGAAAATTAGTTGATCCTGTTTTTTGCTATTTTATGCTGGACTAAACCATTGTGATTCAGTTTTACCGTTCTATCTTCGGATCTATTTGAACATCTCATAAAACGATAATACACACAATAATTCTGTAAATACTACCAAGTCTTCGCGGTTGTTTTGTTAGCTCCTCCACTGAAGATGGAATTTCGATTTTTATGTTTCTAGTAATAGTGTATTGGAATGGTGAATTGAAAATCATTATTTCTTCATTTATGTCACGTTTTGATAAATACCACATAAAAATTGAATCTATCATATTATACCACCACTTACATTTAAAACTTATCTGAATCTAAACTAGAATTATGAATGAAAGCGAAATACAGTCAAATTTGGGAAAGGGTTAATTACAACCTGTAATAAATAGGTCACCATGCTAATTCTAATGAATGTGTTATAAGAACAACTTGGCCTAAATAAACATCAGATATTACAGGTAGTCTATAATCTTATTAGTAAACAAATAATCACTTATAAATATAAATACGTGTTTATGAAGTTGATCGGAGAATTATCGAAGTACTTGTGATAATGAGTGGTTTTCGATAGGAAATGAATCAAAATTCAATAAATCTCTACGTTTATATATTCCCATAGCTAAAAACGGTTCTTCGCTATGTGTCACGAGAGAAAAACTTGATTTTGAAATTGTATAACCGGTTCGTAAGACATGGTTTGCCACGGTGGACGTATCAATTTTATTAGTTCGAATATGATGAAAAACCTCTTTAAATCTGGCTGCTAAGCCTACATAATATTTATCATTCATTTTAAACATACCTGATACAATAAGATCTTAAATTTTACTGATATTGAGTGCATTAACCGTGATGAATGTATGTTGGCTTAACTAAGACGAATATTTCCACCAAGTTCAAAGAGCATTTTCATCATGCTCCTACTAATAACCTTGACGAGTCTGCCGTAGCGAACTATGTCTTACAAAACACTCATACCCTCACAAAATAGAGTCTTTCTATTTCAAAAAATAGCGACAAATCCTTTTCAGCTACATTAGAAGCTATAGAAACAACCCATTATCACAAGTATTTCCACGAAGCTCTGGTGAACGCCAAGAATGTTTATTGAATGGAATATTTAATGTTTATCTCAGCCAAGAAGTACATTATAAACCTTCATTCATTCGGATTATCCAAATGGCCACTTTATTACTGGTTGTAATTAACTCTTCACCAAATTTGACTGTAGTTCACTTTCTTTCATAATTTTGGCTTCTATTTAGTTCACATAAGTCTTCGATAAAGGCTCAGTTGAAAAGTGCTTCAGATAAGTTCGAGTGGAAAAAGGAAGATTGTAAACTAAATTATACTCTATCATATTATATAAGAAAAAGTTACACTTACTACAGCATCTTTCAATGGTGCCATTATCTTCGGTGGAAGTTCAGAAAAAGGTTCTCTGATCTTTTTAGTTTGTAACATCAATAGAAGAAACCACATGTATTCATGTCGCAAGATTAGCTGCTCGTCTGTATCATCCATTTCTGCTAGTTTGTCGAACCAAACTTTGACACTTTTTCTATCTGAAATCAACATTTAATAGATTAATGAGGTTCTAGATGATTTTTATAATTTTAATCGTTATAAGAATAAGAAAGTAATGAAACTATTCAAAGAATCTGGAAAAATTATCTTCGTTATTGTATATGTAAAATATTCGTTATAAGCAACAACGCATTTTGCAGTGGATTTCTATAAGATTTGAATAAAACAACATTAGGTTCAATAATTTATTTATTTATTTATTTATTTATTTATTCAGTAAACAGATACATTAGATAAAAATGTTACAGAACCACAGGAAGATCCTAAAACGGTTCTAACTAATACATTAAATCTCCTCTAACTAATAACATAATATAATCCATTCATAAAGTTGAATTTAAACAACAAAAAATACAATTAAAATTTAAAATTTACGAAAGAAAATCATAAAGTGTGAATTATTATTCATATTTTCTACCCATTTAAAAACATAATAATTTTAATTCATTTGCGGAATAGACAAAAATTCCAATTAGCTAGGTGGTCTTAAAATTTTTAAAGCTAATGCCGAACATATCTCGGTCACTTTGATTAAATATTTTGCATGCCCGAGAGATTGGTGAAGCAAGCACAGCTGGGTTGGATAGGTAGAACAAATTAAATCTTCTAACACTATTAGATCGAGGCACCTGAATGTTAATATAACTTAACAAATCTGGGCTATCAATGACACCATTGCAGATTTTATATAAAGTTGTTAACAAGCATTGATTTCTCCTATCCTCCAACGTACTTACTCTAGCCAAATCTCTCAAACGCTGTGTGGGAAAATCCCTTGGGCAAGAAAACCTATTCTTTTTATAATAAAAGTAACGCAGAAAATTATTTTGCATAACCTCAATCTTTTTACAAAATTTTTTATTTAAAGGGTTCCAAATGAGTGAGCAATACTCGATTTTACTTCTGATAAATGAAAAATAAAGAATTAAAATTCCTTTCGGATCTTTAAAGAATTTAGTCGACCTTTTTATTAATCCCATCATTTTATAACACGAAGTTATTACATCATCAATATGATCATGAAAGTTGAACTTATTATTCATAATAACACCAAGATCATGGATTTGCCTCACTGATTTCAGTTCTGAATGCCCAATAAAATATTTAGACAACCTTTCTGATTTCTTTCTACTTATGGACATAACATTGCACTTATTAATATTTAAAGTAAGCTCATTCAAAACACACCAATCATTAAATCTATACAAATCACTCTGAAGAATAATGGCATCACTGACGTCATTAATTCTACGGTATAATTTCACATCATCCGCAAATAAAAGACAAAAGGACTGAAATATTTCTGGCAAATCATTAATAAAAATTAGAAAAAATAGGGGACCCAGTTTTGAGCCTTGAGGAATTCCTGAATTGGGAATAAAAAGAGAACATGTAAACTTGAGAAAAGAAACACAACATTCCCTGTTCTGAAGATAAGAGGCAAAAAAACGGATAGCCCCATCTGTCGCACCCAATTTACTAAGTTTTTTAAGTAATATATCATGAGAAACCATATCAAAAGCTTTACTAAAATCAGTATAAATTACATCTATTTCACCTCTGTCCTCCATAACTCTAGAAACATATTCAGAAAAAACTAATAGATTTGATTCAGTGGATCTCCCTTTAGAAAACCCATGCTGATTAGGTGAAATATACTGTTTTACACTGTTATAAAGAATCTTGTAAATGACATTTTCAAATACTTTGCCTGGACTATTTAAAATCGAAATAGGTCTATAATTCGATATCTCAGCCTCATTACCTTTTTTAAAAACTGGTGTAATTTTTACTAATTTCCATTTCATGGGAAACACTCCTTGTTGAAAACATAAATTAAAAATTGCAGCATCTTATCAGCTAATTCATATTTTAGTTCTTTAAAGAAAAAGGTTGGAATACCATCCAGACCACTACTTTTTTTGGATTTTAATTCATCAAAAGCTCCCAATACATCATTTAGATTTATCATACCAAAATGTAAATTTAGAAAATTATCATTATCTTGAACTACAGACTATAAACTATAGCACGATTTTTTGGTACTGTAGACTGAATTAAAATAATCAGCAAAAGCATTTGAAATATCTTTACCTTTGAAGGCCTGCCCATTCCATTCCATCCTGTCAAGCAACTTTGATTTAGATCTTAATGAATTAATATATGTCCAAAACTGTTTGGAGTCATTCACTACAGATTGTTCAACAGATTTAATATAATCAATATAAGCATTTTGAATACGATCTTTAAGATTCTTACGGACATCTTTAAACCTTGACTCAAAGTAGGGTGAGACCCTCTTTTTCTTAACCAACATATTTTTCTCTCTACACAACTTTTTAATTTCATCATTAAACCAAAGGGGATATTTATCATCACGTTCAATCATTTTTTTAGGAACAAATTTATTTATCGCCTCATAAATAATATCATACAATAGATCCACTAATGGATCTACCGATTCCATTAGCAAAAAATTACTCCAATTATACTCACTCAAAAATTTCTTAATATCTCTCATGGCTTTGTGATACTGAAAATATTCAACATTATTATTTTGATTATTTACATCTGACACCGAATAAGGATTACTGGGAATAGTAAACTGAAGAGTTAGCGCCGGGTGATACCTATCTTCCACAACAAACGGACAGTTTTCGTGGTTCACAGTACTATTCTCAATATTAGTTAAAGCCAAATCTAAAGTTCTACCATAACAATTCAAAACATTATTGATAGACTCCAAATTCAGAAGAGACATTAAATTTGAAATTATATTAGTTTTACAATTACCATCAACCGCATTATATATATTCGGCAAGTTAAAATCGCCTACTATAACAACACGACAGTTATTTTTCCATAATGCAATTAAGTCAGTAAAGATTTGCACAAAATTCTCATAATTCTTACTATTACTACTAGGCCTAAAATAAACAGTACATATAAAAAAAATAACCCCTGATTTATAAAAACTACAAATAATACACTCAAAATCAGGTTCGGATACTATTTTAACTAATCTAGGTCTCAAATCAGATAAGATAGCTAAAAGTACCCCACCCCCTCTTTCCAACAAAACTCTATCGGATCTAAACACATCATACCTATTATCAAAAATTTCATTATTCAAAATTGAAGAATTTAACCATGTCTCTGAGAGCGCAATTATATTAAAATTATTTTGCAAAACTGATAACAAAAATTCATTTGTTTTTGTCCTCAGTCCCCTTACATTCTGATAATATAAATCAAACTCGTTGTTATTATCTATAATCACTAATAATATTATTAAACATCAAAACAACTGTTGATAAAACAAAAATGAAACAAAAACTCTTTCTTCTCATTTCAAAAGAAAAATTACTTAAAACTATGAAATAAAAATAATATTATTATGTATTATGTACATTATTAATTCTAAGAGAACCATAAAACTTATTGTTTAACACCTGCAAGAATAGTGTCAAACTGAGCTTTTGTCGAAAACGAAAAAACTCTACTTCCATCAGTTTTTCTTAAATAGATCTTACCATTATTTACCCAAACAAATTTCCAATTTTCTTGAACTTTAAATTTACGCGCCATTGATAATAGTTTCTTTCTAACAGGTGTCAAAGCTTCATTAACATAAATAGGTGAACTTTGTTGCATTCCTAAGTGAGTAGTGTTAAGATCCCTCCTCACCTTTCTACACTTAAGAAACTCATTTTTATCATTATTTCTTAAAAACTTTAATAATATTGTAGGATATTCAATACCAGGAATCTTCCGAAGTTGAAAACAAGAATCAATCGCATCCCAGTTTAACTTGAAACCAATTGCAGTAGAAAGGTTCGTAACAGCGGCAGACAAGGTTTCTCCTTGCCTCACTGGTAAACCATATACCTCAACAACATTAGAACGATTTTCTTGCTGAGATAAATCAACTTCTTCCTTCAAAAATTGAATGTCCTTTTTTAAAACCTCGTTTTCACCTAATAGCTTAGTAATAATGTCCTGCTGAGTTTGTATAATTTTATTTTGTGTATCAATGAGATTCTTATTATCCCCAATTTTGTCATGACAGGAATTCAGTGAGACATTGATATTTTTCCCTAGATTTGCTTGACTCACAGCAATGTCGCTTATTTGTTTTCTTAAATCAACAAGCAATTCATGAATATTTTGTGTCTGGCAAGAAGTCCCAGACTGAGACTGTTGACTGCCGCTGTCTGATTTAATAGGTTTGGGATTTTTTTTTGAATCACCTGCCATACTAATGTCAGAATCAGAGAAAGTTCTGCTTTGACGTCTTAATTGCAAACAATTACCACAATTCCACTTTTCTCCCAAAATTTCAAATTCTACTTCGGAAATGTTCACACATTGCCAATGAAAGAAACCAGAGCAATTACAACACTGAATCTTTTCCAAGGAATGCCTAGAGATAACCACTTCACAAATTGTACATGAACTCATAGGTATTTCATCTAAATTAAACTTGGAAATCAAAAATTATATGCCAGAATTAGTGATAGGTAGTTTAAATAAAAATATTTCACCATAAAAGAAGAGAAACTAGACTTTTTAAAAACTATTTGAATCATTTATAAGACTGCATAACTTTATGAATGTATTAGACAATACGTCAACACTATAGACTGACCTTGAGCACATCTGCACTGTACGGAGTTCAGAACGCTACTTTAAATTCTCTTCCATTAGATATGTTGAAAAAACTGCTTTTTTATGATATTTCATAACAAACAATTCCATATATTTTCAGTACATTGGAAAATTTTACGAGCAGTCATCATGAGCTGCCATGTGTTCCCCACGTTTGTCCGGTCATAGCTAATAATATCTTAATGGAAACTTTTGAGGAAGATGCTTTTGACTCATCTGTTCTCAAGCTGATATGTTGATTTAGATATGTCGACGACACTTTTGTTATTCAGCAACGTGGTCGCCAAATCATTGTTCCCTCCCTCAATCAATGAATTCATTACATTCCAATATCCTTTTCATCGTGAAAGTTGAATCGAAAGGTTACAAATTGGGACCGTTTTCAATAAAATTCCTGTAAATTTCCTGAGACTGCCGTGGTACGCAGGGTTACTGATTTCCAGGTACTTTATGGGCATTTTCAAACATCATATTCGTGTTCAGCACCCTCGAAAACCCCCGAGTAACCAATTCCAGCTATTTCCAGTGCTTATTTCCGAAATTATATAATTAGATGAATCATCTCCAGAAAATGACATGAACATGTCCATTCATTCGTTCAAAAATTTCAGGTGTAGTGCTTTATTTTCTCGACTATTTGTTCAACAAACCAACTTGAAGACATGAAGGTTAACTACTTTTGGAAAAATGAACATATCCAGTTTCTTATAACTCGAGTGAATAACGTGGAAATTCTGGATATTATGTCTCTAAAATGTAGTACGGAAAGCATAGCTCACCTTTGTGTGGCAATATTTGGAGAAGTGCACGACCTAACATACTGTTGTAAAAGAAATTTTCATTCAAAGAGTGTACATCTTTTACTGTAGAAGTATCTCTTTGCGATTCGTTTTGAGTTCCTTGTGCTTCTGCCATGTTCTTGATGAATTGTAACTTTCACATTAATTTTGACATGATTTTCTATTTGAATCTTTAAAATAATTGAGAACTGACAGTAAATCAATCAAATTATGAGAGGTAGGTAATCATAGATAATACCACTGAATTTCATGATGAAGCAATTTGCTCTAGATGATTGATTTTAACTCAAATTCGGGAACCTGCTGATGTGTCCTAAGTCTACAATTCTCGAATAATTATTTCAGATTGAGCTTTATTCTTTTGAGATTTTGATACAATAAAATGGTCATCAATGACTATAATATCAGATCCCTCTCACGATAATCAATTATTGTTCAGGATATCTCCAAAATTGCCGAATGATAAATTTAAATTTTCGATTTTCCACGGGTTCAACTACGAAATATCGATAATATTCTGAAGAAACTCCATTGTTCAAGAGCTGGGTTTAAAGTCCTTCCGCGACTGATTTGTCATCTCGTTTCTTTTTTTAGGTTTCTCTCACTACATTAGGTACGTTACATATTAGGCGAGGAAATAAAGCAGAAAAGGTCGAAAAAAAAATTTCGATAATTTTTTTTAATCGATTCAGGAAGTCATTTTGAAAAAATGTAATCATCTTTTTTTCTTCTAATGTGCATTTTAGTAGAGGAAAATGCATCTCTTTGAATGCACTTTCAGGAGATAATATTAAAAATGTTGAAAACATGTCCAAATATAGCCAAAATTTCTCACTCGGGGGTTTTTGGGGTCGCTGATCACGATTCCGGTGCCATAATTTATCTACAACGCACCTGGGGCTCAGTACATCCGGGTAATATCGTCGTCTCCAGGGAATTCGGAAAAATCTCTTTCGCAATGGAGTGATACTTAGTTGGAAGGTTTTCTTGTAGTTGCCGGCTGTGACCAAGACTTTCAATAGTCACCTGGTGCTCAGGATACCCTGATTATCTAGGTCATCTCCATGGATTGTTCTTTAATAAGCTTTGAAACGCAACCAAATTCGTATGTCGGAGGTTTTTGGGGTCGCTGAACACGATTCTGGTGCCGGATTTGAACTACGGCGCACCTGAAGAAGGTTCGAATTATCTAAAAACATAATTGCATGAACGCCAGACGTCCTATGTAATTAGCTACGAACGAAATTATTTTGACATATGCCTCGAGGAGCTCGCTGCGCGTAAGTTAGAGTTTATACATTTTACCTCGGTCTTGTTAATTTGGGGCCGTTTCTTGCCCCGGGCGTTTGGCACCAGTTGTAATAATAAGTGTTTTTGGCTATGGGCAGCTAGCTTTTACCCGCTTCGTGTATATTTTAGTCGCAGGAAAATTCCCTTTGTTACGTCGCACGTTAGGCGCGCGTAGCTGAGATCTGACAATAGCTTAAACTGTTTTAATTACATTTTCCTATTTATTGGATATTTATCGAAAAAAAGAAGGGCCGTCGGGCACGGTCCGATACTGAATCTAACTACATGGAGCGAAAACGGCACGCGAAAAGTCGTCGTAAAGCCGTATTAGGTACTTACAACCAGTTTGCACTTTTCTAACTCGCGTGCCACGGGCTTCTCACGTGAACGTTTTTCGATTTACGGAAAATCAACTATTTCAAAACAGTTTTTGACCCGGGTTGTGGCTATCACGACCTCTGAAAAGGTTCAAAGTTCACATAATTATTTCTTAATTTGTAGTTCATTATTGTTTTACAACTGAAATAAATAGGTATGAAATTTGTAGGTTATTGTTGATGTCAGTGTGACAGTGACATAATTATTTCAAAAAGTAGTAAAGTAAGACACACGTCTTAGATTCCACAACCACCCTTGATCAAGATAATTGTTGATATCCCGGTACTATTGTCGTCTCCAGGGAATTCGTGAAATTATCTTTTGGAATGGGATGAAACTGGTGAGGGAGGTTCTTTTGAGGTTGCCGGTTGTGAACATGACCTTCAATAGTCACCTGGTGGTCAGGATACTCTGAGGACCTAAGTCATCTCCTTGGATTGTTTTTTAATACGATCTGAAATAAAACCAAATCCGTATCTCCGGGATTTTTAGGATCGCTGAACACGATTCTGGAATCGGAATCAGAAATAATAAAAATAATAATGATAATAAAACTACGTGATTTTAACTTATACAATATTTTTTATAGATAATTCAAAAAGTTGAAGTTGAAGTTCGTGTTTTACGATATTGTTTTTGTTGTTTTTTCCTGTGAACTTATCTGTCAAAGACGGGAAATAAAATGTTCGGAATTATTGAATTGCGTAACTTCCAGACGGGAAGAGATATCGACTTTCGGTTATTGCCATTCGCTTCAGAATCGTCGAGTTGGTTGAGAAAGATATGTTTTCCATGGAAAACACTTCAAAGACGGGAAATAAAACGTTCGGGATTATTGAATTGCGTAACTTCCAGACGGGAAGAGATATCGACTTGCGGTTAGCGCCCTTCGCATCAGAATCGTCGTGTTGGTTGAGAAAGATATGTTTTCCATTGAAAACACTTCAAAGACGGAAAATAAAATGTTCGGAATTATTGAATTGCGTAGCTTCCAGACGGCAAGAGATATCGACTTGCGGTTAGTGCCATTCGCATCAGAATCGTTGAGTTGGTTGAGAAAGATATGTTTTTCATGGAAAACACTTCAAAGACGGGAAATAAAAGGTTCGGAATTATTGAAATGCGTAACTTCCAGACGGAAAGAGATATCGACTTGCGGTTAGTGCCATTCGCATCAGAATCTTCGAGTTGGTTGGGAAAGATATGTTTTTAATGGACTGATTCTTAAAAAATCAAACCTAATTATAAAAATTTGCAACATTTAAAATCAAAAATTTTCACTATTAATTTTTTGCACTTGAAAAATCGCACAGTAATCAAGTTGATTACTGTGCAAAAAGTATTTTTTGAATTCTTTGTTACCGACAACATATTGATTCCGACTCCAGAATCGTGTTCAGCGGCCCCAAACCTCCGAGATACGAATTTGGTTGCGTTTCAAACCATATTAAAGAACTATCCATAGTGATGACCATCAGCACCAGGTGACTATTGAAAGTTTCGGTCATAGCCGGCAACCACAAGAGAACCTTCCCACTGAGTATCACTACATTGCAAAAGAGATTTTTCCGAATTCCCTGGAGACGACTATATTACCCAGATGTAGTGAGCCCTAGGTGCGTTGAAGATGAAATCTGGCACCGGAATCGTGATCACCGACCCCAAAAACCCCGGGGTGAGCAATTAAAACTATATTTGGACATGTTTTCAACATTTTTAATATTATCTCCTGAAAGTGCATTCACAGAGATGCATTTTCCTCTGTAGAAATTCTAAAATGCACATTAGAAGAAAAAAAGATGGTAAAATTTTTTCGAAATCGGTTCATCCGATTTTTTTTTTGCCTTTTTTGTGCTTTATTTCCTCGCCTATATGGGCTTATGTAAGATGTGGACTTTTCCCCTTGATTTATTGTCTTTGATAGCCATCCACAGTATGCATAAGTCGAATGTAAATGCAGAAATCACATCCAACAGTTTAAGTTGAAATAAATATGTTGATTTTATTTTTTCTGCTTCATAGTAGGTTTTTCAATAAGTCGTCCCTGTTGACGTCATAAGTCATAAATATTGACTAATGTCATATAAATTTTACACAATTTTATATTCGATCTCTATTCATATACATTTATTATACAATAAAGAATATTGATATATAAATACATATTTTTGCCGCCACAAACAGAAAAGTGATGCCAGAAGAGAAACAGTATAAGGAATTGCGCTATCACATTGGAGCAAATAACGTTCCCGTTAAGACAAGATTCCCCGAGAATAGTGAGTTGTCATATTATGAGAAACACTATTTGAGTGGTAGCTCATACGTGGGAGAATGGACAAAAATTGGAATGGAAAAATTTGGTACGTATACGTTTCTTCATGGTGTGGTCTATGAAGGTGGAATGCTAGATGGCATGTTTCATGGTTGCGGTATATTAAAATATCCGAAAGGACAGATGTTGACAGGAACTTGGCGGAAAGGCAAAATCACATCCTGGAAGCTATCCTTCAAGAATTCTACAGAGATCGATTTGGAATCATATTGTCAACAACCCGACAGAAGATTTTACGAAACACTCAAATCAGGATTTTCTGCTGATTTATTGCTAACAAATCATCAACCAACAAGAACAATACCTGCGAAGTATTATGATGCAGGGGACGGCTTCTATAATCCTACTACTGAATGGATTCATCAATACGATAATTTGGATCACCCTCTGCGACAGCCGGCAGAAAGGGTCACGAATATAAATGTAGATATATATTTGCCGGATGGCACTTCTTTCATGAGGGAATTACCTCGTCTTCCAGTTTATAAACATGCTGAATGGATAATATCCAATTGTCGAAAGGGGTGGGATCAAAATGTGGGATACAATCCAAAATTATATGAATATTGGTCTTCTGGTAGAAAAGCAGAAAAAGGAAGCGAAATTCTACCTCCAACTGAAAAATCTGTGGTCATGGAACTCCTCAACCTTTTCCTGCGGATTGTAACCACAGAAACTAAAAGTGACGACGAAGAAGCTATTGATGCTCATGATGGTGACCTAGCAGTAAAATAAAAAAGTATGAGCTAGAATACTAACATTAGAATATTTTTTACTAGGCCTAATATGTTATAAGACTCAATTGTACACTTTTATACATAATATATCTATCGAATTATCATGGTATTTTCCTATTCGTGTATACAACCTCTTATCATTTCAAGCAATAATCCTGCAGATGAAGGTTTCGTTATTTGTTCTTCCTCATTCAAATTGTATGTACATCTTCTTCATTTGGTTGCGAGTTAGGATAAGTAGTCTCACACCTGAATGACGTATAAGGTATAAGGTCATTTGGACACATGCATATATAAATTTTTCTATCATTCAGAAAGAAGAGGAACTGAGATTCGAAGGTTGGAAACTTCTCTGACAAAATAATTGAAGGATCAAATTTGTAGGTTTCCATCGTGATTTTACTATCGTTTTCGGAGATATTTGAAAAGTATCTGTCTAAAATAGAAGATATCAAGGTGGGAACCATTTACCAGTAGGCAATATGCGCATATCCACTCCAAATGTCCATCAAGAAAAACAAAAGGAATGCCGACAAAGTCTTCTCCGCAGGCATTAACTGTGGTATGCATATGGATTATACGGTATAATGCTGGATCTAGAATGTTACCTTCGGCAGACATACCCAGACAGTCTTCTCAGATCTCGGTCACTGTATTACCGGCCGGACCCGTGCTTGACAAGTGTTTCAACATTCAGACACGTGTATGACACGTACTTTAACATTCAGATACGTGTTCCAACATTAAGACACTGGACAAGTGTTTGACACGTGTTCCAAAATTCATAGATATGTTTGACAAGTGCTTCAATATCCAGAAACGTGTTCAACACATGCTTTTGGCCGGTAATACAGTGATCTCACCCTGTGATCTTCTGGTCGGTATTACAGTGACCTCAAACCTCACTGCCAGTAATACAGTGACCGACATGTGATAAAACTGTCAGGGTCTGTCTGCCCAAGGTAAGCCCCCCTACTCAGAATCAAGATGCGTTAGCATGATTGTGGGCTTCTAGTTAGTATATTGAGTATCAAGCATGTTTCAGATGCCAATATTGACTAAGATCAGTAAATCCTACGATTCATGATCATTATACTATTTTTTGAGCGATTGTCATAAGAATTCACTTTTGCTGATCCGATAGCAATCTCGAAATGTCACTAGTTTATTACCTCTCTGTCAAACTCAATTCACAGCCGTATTTACTTCACGGCCACATTCTCTTCACAGCTACATTCACTTCACAGCCTCATGAGCATACCTATTTCCTGATCATCAATTACACGAGGACATAACAAGATATGACGAAAACAAATGAAGACGTTACTAGGCAGTTTATATTGCTAAGCATCACCGTTTCTGTAAGTGATAACCAAGGTCCATAACAATTAAAAATTTAAAAAAATGTATACTCAATATAAACAGTTATATTGACGCTTCTGGAGCTTTTTACCTCCATTTATATATTCACTCTATGGTGGTAACCCACTGTGGAGACGATTGCGCCGTTCCTATTAGTCCTACGAATTTGAAATTTTGCAAACCGCTTTGAAGTGTTGGTAATAGGAGCTATATTGTTTCTGGGCTCAGTAGCCCCGTTGTTAGTTGTACTTTTGACATACGTCTTCAGTTTTTCACATGGATCTATAGTATTTTATTGAACCATTATGACAACAGTGATTTTCTTGTTATGAATATACATCACAATGATATATTCGAATGGGTATCTATAGTATCTAATAAGACAAATAAATCTCTACCTAAGACAGAACATCTTTTCAAATTGATTGGGAGCTGCAGTGAACACAGAATTCACACGCGGACGGATTCTCATATCTATGTGGCTCAAAATAAAAATAATTTTCTATCTCGTTACAGAAAAAATGTTGCCCATATAATAATAGAGGAAATGAATGCATAAAATGATCCAAACTTCTACTTTCTTTCTATGTGGATGGATTTCCAAGAAAACTTCGGCGTTCGCTTCATTATTTCACCAATAAAAAATGTTACTCCTTAGATTTCGTTGGCGCACCCACGGTCGTACATACAGGTCTGGGAACTCTATTGTTTGACATGAGTCTCTTACATGCCGCCAAACTCGTAGTCTCTCGCTCAGCCACCAGCTAGCGCTTGGATCGAAGTATGGCAACAATCACATTATTAAGTAAAATAATTTTTCTAGAATTGTTACTCTTGTCTAAATGTATTACTCACCTTAAAAATAACTTCCCCTTTTTCGCACACATAAAAGACCTCGTTAAAACGATTTCTTTCCGGAATCGCAAGCATCCGCATTTCCGCATCTTTCGGCACTTTAAAAACAGAAGTTTCTTATTTAACACTTTTGTACCCCGTTTTGCATTCCGGCACAATGCACGGTTTCGGAATTTTTTTCTAAAATCGCCGGTATTCCTTGTGTTTACAAGTCAAGAATAACAGTGGCCAGAGAACACGGTCATATACGTGTCAGAGATCATTCTTCGACTACTGCTCCACCCTTTTGGTACTACGCGACAGTTGACGCTTAGCGGACTCACTTCTCACATAGGAAACAGCCCCTAGTTCCCAGACCTGTATGTACGACCGTGGTCGCACCCAATCTAATTGCTACAGGGATTGGTAGCAACCCCATTTCATATTTCACCGAGTTCTCAACAGAATTGCTTCAAATTTACGTGTAAGTGGTTTGATGGGTTGTTGATTACGAATCCAGTGGAAAAGATTTGAAAATTTGTAATGGCGGCCACAAAATACATTTTGCAGCGTAACTTTTAATTTTAGAGACAAATATCAAGGGTGAAATAATGTTTAGATTTCAATTTTGTAGGAGAATACTCTATCTTTATCACTCATATAATACCACTCATCAACTACCCCTTAGCCGACCCGTGACTTACCCCCCACGCTGCATATCTAATCGCCATTTGCAGCCAGGCTTTGAGAGTTTTAGAGAAAAATTTCAAGATATAAATAGTGTTCCAAATTGGGATTTTTCTAGGAAATGACTATTTTCAATGCCCATTACGACCCCCCTTGCACTTCACAAATTATGAAGTTAATACATGAAATACAAATTATCGTGTATTAACTTATTCCCCCTTAGAGGGGGAACATTCCTATAGTTCAAAGATTAATAAGCATGAAAATGGCGAGATGTTATATTAAACATAAGAAAAAAGTTTGTTGAAGAGAATATGCCTTCTCTTTGCACCCCATCAGATAGGGCTGCAAGGAGTGAAGTGACTTACAAAATCGGTATATAAGATGAATTTGAACAACTATCTAGTATGAATATACATAAGTATGTGCATGTTCAATTCACAAACGTACACCTTATCAGATAGATCTCCAAGGGGTGCGGATGAAGTCACATGCTGCATCGCTATATACAAGACGTAATAAAATGCCATTTTTTTTCATAATTCATCACGAAAAAATCATCATAAATTATAAAGTTCATTATACAGGGTGAGTCAGTTTTTTGTAGACAAATTTCAACAGGAGATAGAACAGATGTTTTCAAGGAGAAAAGTTCCTATGAACATATGTCGTAGAAGGCTTCGTTTTCGAGATACAGGGTATTGAAATTGAAAAAGAAAATTCGTTTTTTGCAAATATCTCCGGAACCGTTTATCGTACAGAAAACAGCTTTTGTACGCATTTTCTACTCATAGCAAGCTATGTTCTGTGCCGTAAACAATTTTTTTTTAGTCATAATTGGTGAAGATTTTGAATGGGTAATGGGTGTTTTTCTTCTACCTCACTGAAAATAGTACGGTTTTGAGACAACCATTTGAACTACCAATATTTTCTACACAAAAAGGGTACCATTCATTGGTCATAAGTTCTAAAGTTGACCGTTTTCGAGAAAAATCAACTTTTATGTTGATAAACATGGTCAATCCTTTGGTTTTGTTACTTGTTCTAACGTTTGAATAAATTTTGTTTAATTAGTAAGAATTGACCATGTTTTTTAACATAAATGTTAATTTTTCTCGAAAACGGTCAACTTTATATAACCAGAAGTACCTTTTTTGTGTAGAAAACATTGGCGGTTCAAATGGTTGTCTCAAAGCCGTACTTTTTTGGTGGTGTAGAAGTTGGGGAGAAAAACACCCACTACCCTTTCAAAATCTTCACCAATTAAGAGTAAAAAAATTTTTTTATCGCACAAAACATAGCTTACTATGGGTAGAAAATGCTCACAAAAGCTGTTTTTTGTACGATAAACGTTTCCGGAGATATTCGCAAAAAACGAAATTTTTTTTTCAATTTCAACCCTGTATCTCGGAAACGAAGCCTTCTACGACATATGTTTATGGGAACTTTTCTTCTTAAAAACACTTGTTCTATCTCTTGTTGCAGTTTGTCTACAAAAAACTGACTCACCCTGTATACATATAATACAAATTATTGTGTCTTGAGTTATTTGTACAATATAAATAAGTTAGTATAGTCACTTACATATTCCTTAACACACTAAGGGGGTGAACATCCCTCTGTAATAGTGGGATTTTTGCATAGGGTGGGGAGAAGGGTGTAAATATTTTATTTAAAATAAATACTATCAAGACACGAAAAGTGTTCAGAATTAAATTTTACACAATAAAAGTATAATCATATGGTTAATTTTCAACCTTTTTTCACCCTTAAAGGGTGAACATCCCTGCTCTGTAGGTTCATAAGCTGTTTATCTGCATGAAAATACCGAAATGTTATATAAAAACATATAACTTCACCCCCACCCCTTGGAGATATATCTGATAGGGTGCAGAATGGGGGGATATTCTTCAAATATAATTTTCACGTGTTTTTATATAACATTTCTCTATTTACATGGAAAAATCCGGCTCTTTTACGAAATAAGTAGGGATGTTCACCCTCTGAAGGTAAAAAGGGGTTGAAAGTGAACATATGAATATACTTTTATTACGTAAAATTGAATTCTAAACACTTTTTGTGTCTCGTCAATTTTGATTAAAACTGATAGAATGACCCGAAAATGCATTAAAAATATTAGGGGTGGTGGATAGTGGAAGGGGGTAGTGAATGACATTGCAAATTCCTACGAAAATCTAAATTAAGAACATTTTATGCATCATGAAATTTTCCTCTAAAATCAAAATCATGGCTGCAAATGGCAATTTTAGATTTGCAGCGTGGGGATAACTAAGAGGTCGGCTAAGGGGTGGTTAATGAGTGGTCATATATGAGTCATAAAAATAAGGTATTCTTATGCAAAATTGAATTCTAAACACTTTTGGACTCGTGGTATTTTTCATTAAAATCATCAGTTAGGCTACAAAATGGATTTTTATATTTTTACCCGCCATTCTGTAGCCGCCATTCTGAATTTTCAAATTTTCTCGTCGGGTTCGTTATTGCTGACCCATCAGAACCCCAGTATGTGAATTTGAAGGAATTCGGTTGAGAACTCGGCGAGATAGAAAATGGGGTTACTAACAACCGCTCTAGCAAAAAGAGGGGGTGCGACCGCCAAAATCTGAGGGTTAACAAAGTTTATTGGTTCAAAAATGAAGCGAATGCAAAAGGTTTCATTCAAATCCATTCCATTACAAAAAAATAAGAGATGAGTGTCTTTTTATGCATTCATTTCCTCTACTATCAATAGAAATTTTATACTCAATTATGAATGACAAGTGCTTCAATGATCGCATCTAATTTCATACATTAATTTATCGGAGACGTACCTTAACGTTACAACTTGTCATCAACTTCAACAGCAACGAGATATTGTTTAAATGCTAAAATGTATGAGTTTGATCTGTAAATGAGTTTTCTACAGTATTACACAAATATATCAAAGAACATTCTATTATCTAATTAGCACGTAAGGAGTAAGTTTAAAAAAAACGTATTCCAATGTTTACCCTATTCACGTCATAGAATTATCCTGCAAAAACGTAAATAACGATAGTAATAACAAAAGATGAATGATCAAAGTTCAAACCTATTTTTGAACGACTCATTCACATGATGCAATATATACAATACGTTCGTCATTAATCCAATTCATCAACTTTTCAGAACTAAAACATTCAATGTAAGCGTGTCGTAGTGAAGCAATTGCTGGTATAAGGCACATTCAACTTGCATCATAATTTCGGAGATGTGAATGCGGAGTAGATCGTAGTAATTAAAGCGTTATAATCAAATAGGAAAGAATGCTGTGGCTAGTGCTACTTGCTGAGGGCTATTAAGCCTTACTTTACGATGGTGTGGTACTCCAGGACGCTGCAAATTATAGATACTCCTGAAAATCGAATCCATAAAGGGAAAAATTAATAGGAATGTGTGCAGGTTGGATAAATAGTCGAATAACCCAGGTGTACGGCAAATTTGAGGAGAACAGCAAAAATGTATATTCCAAACATATACCTATTATCCTAAAGAGACAGAATATTACAAGTATGGCCGTATGGGATGTGCTGTTGCCGGATTAGTTCTTCTGTGTGCCGGATTGAGATGTGTATTGGTTATATTAGAAGCAATACTATTGAAATGTCGTTTTCTCTGAAAAATATTCCATAATTTATGGTAACCTGGAATATACAATCGAATTATAGAATATTTAAATACAGAACTATTCCATTCCATTCCATCATTTGTTCAGAAAGCGAAAACGCCGCGCACCTTTTATGAATGTGGACTTGGTTCTATACTACGCAATTTGAGAGCTTTCGTATTTCTCGTAGCTATTTCGAAGCGGTGTTGCCTTACAAGTGGTACCAAGTTTTCAATCATAGTTGCAGCGTTGCAAATAAGGAGTAATTATGACTCGGCGACAAAGAGGTCCGTTGGTTTTCTTTGTCATACTTCATGTAATCATTGCGACAAGTCAAATTGAGTTTTATGAATTAGATGTTTCGTCTCCTTAGGATAATAGGTCTATAATTCCAAATTACGGTTAGTTGTTGAGTCGTGATGATAAAATATTTTCTTCGACTCACTCGATCCTTCTACAGTGGTGAACGTATGGATTAAACCCAAATTAAGAGGCATGTAATAGAATTCACGATTTTTTCATAAATCATCGATTCCACTTTTTAGGATACTTCGAGTTAGTATGATGTCAGTGAAGAATTGCTTGCTCTCAGGATTCATTGCTCCCTTCACTACACGAAGTATAAAAGGAAAGTTTTGTAATCGGCCTAAAAAAAACTCCTGATTTTCGCGGAAATATTCTTTCTGAATGTATCTAGAATACTGCTGAAATGATGTCTGTGTGCATAACTTCGTATATGAGTATGTGCGAGCGTACGTGGAGACAATTGCGCAGTTCCTATTGGCCGTATAAATTTGAAAATATCACTGCAAAGTGGTAAAAATAGCAACAGGATTGTTTTCAAACAGAGAGTGGCCAGCCCCGTTTGATAGTGTCACCTTTGGCATCAATCTTCAGTTTTTCAAATGGAATCTATAGTACTTTCTTTTTATTCATAATGACTTTAATATTTTTCTGGTTAGTGATATATAACAAAATCATATATTTAGTCTGCAGAACTATCCGAAAAAAATATTTTAACATTTCTTAAATGACGTCATTGAACTAACGACGTCGCATTTTTGGGTTTGGCTTTAGGTAATGGGCCATAGTAACTCTATAATAAAGTTACATGAAATTAATTGCTCTGTGATATCATGAAAGTAAGATTGACAATACATAGTCCTTTAAGTCAATCATTTTGACAGTTCATTTATTATATATTATAATAATACATAGAAAGTTCTTGGCCTCCGAATCAATTCCGCGTTACAGTAGCACTATTTGATGTCTACGTTTCGCCAACCATCACAGGTGGTATCTTCAGGGAAGGCTTGAGGTTTGAACTGAAATTGATTCTACTGGTTTCTGTAGCGGTATTTATTGTGGGAAAAACAAAACTCTTCACGCTACACATTTCACTGTCCTTATTACGGTGCCTAAGTCTATTCTGGCACCTGAGCCTGCCGTTGGGTGATCATGTGCGAGGCGGAATTTTCGAGGATGGGTTTCCTAATGTTGAGAAGGTAATATCCTTAGTCACGATACAGATTTTCAAGATGCTTCAGGATTTCTATCACTTCAAGGATTTCAGTATTTTCGAAAAGGATTTGATGATTAGTATCAAACTTGTCTCCCGCAATTGAAGATCTACTGTTGTCACGAAGCGTTGTACAGCGATCATGTATCTTCACACACGAGTAGCTACTGTACGACCTGTTTAACCAATGTAGACTTCACCGCAAGAACAGGGAATGCTATAGCCACCTTCTGAATGAAGAGGAGGGAAAGGATCTTCGATAGGTTTGTAAAAATGAAATAGTTTTGGAAGTGTGAAAAACCGAGTAGAAATATTATGTTTTTGAAGATTTTGGAAATTTTATCTGTAATATTTTCAACACATGGAAGATAAGCAGTGGATAAAGCAGGTGAGGGCATTTGTGCCTAACTACTTTGGTCATTGATATTTCTCTGAAGGAACCAGGTGTTCTCACACATACACTCAAAAAAATAAGAGTGATTGTTTGAAGCAAAAGTTCAAAGTTCCCCATCCCTGGGAATCGCAAAACGATGTATTCAACTGAAGACAATTCCCTGAAACAATATTCTAAATCTAGGAGAAGCAAATAGCTAAACCTTGTTCCGCAACAGAGGGAGTGCGTTATATGCTCTATTGCAAGTCTACAAGTCGATTATGTCTCACCAATCATAGTAAGGTCCATGCATGAAAGATTTGATTGGGTTTCAGTTCCGAGAGAAGATTTCTGCGTCTCCACATGTTGTTGTTTAATGTGTCCTTCAATAACTGATTTTAGATGTTTATAGATAACAAATTATTATTATTATTAGTCCTTATGTTTATTTATCCTTTAATGTTATCTTCTTAATGTTTATCCAATAGGCGCCACTTATGTTTTTACGTAATTTTTTCAATCGTTATTCCTTGGATCACCAATTTTTTGACGCAATTGAACGTTCCAGCAAAACAGCCATGCACTGTTCTTGACCTTTTTAGATGAACTTGCTAGATTCCTTGCAAACCACATGTAATTGAAATCATAATTATATTCTTATAATCAATCATTCGTTTTCAAAATAAATATCAAACTTGCAACGTTGATACTCAATAGCTAACTTTAACACGGCTTAGATTGACGTTTGAAATAATTTTTATTGTGAAATAAACACATGGGGTGAGTTCTTTAATTCTTTTATGAAAACTGTTATGAAGTTTGAATGAATTTGGGAATAAACATATTTATATTAAGGTGACTATACTCCAATTGGAATTATATATGATTCATATTGTTTATAAACAATGATAAAATAATTTAATAAGCTCATTTCTAAAGAATGCAAAATTTGAACGTTTTTGATCGGATAAAGACCAAAACTCCGACTTTAGGATCCTTTTCGGATAATTTTGGTATCCTGAGTTCGATTTCATCGTCAATATCGTCAAATGTGTCCCCCAAATTTGCTAATTTGTTATAAACAAATTATATTCATTATTGAATATACGAATTTAACCAAAATTTCTAGTTTATAGTCGTCGGATATTTTTGGCTTCCTGAGTACGATTTTATTGCTATTATGGTTTTAAATGCATACGTAAAGTTTCGAATTGTTATAAACAATTATGTTCATCAATAAAAATACGAATTTGACCAAAATATCGAGCTCATAGTTGTTTTCGAATAATTTCTACCTCCTGAGTAAGATTTCATTGCTATTATGGTCTTTAAATGCACAAATAAATCTTTAAATTGTTATAAGCAAATAATTTATCAACAAATGAAGAAAAAAGAAATGTGACATTTTTATTCATTTTTATATAATATGCTCACTCAGAACTTGATTTTTTTGACAAAATTGATGGAATAGGTATATCAAGTCCTAATTATATATAAAAATTCTTGGGAAATAGGTCACAATAACACTCTGTTTTAAAAATTTTTGTCTTTACGTACGTTTCGGTCTCACGACCATCATCAGAAGACTTATTACTTCAATAACCTGATTATTTAGAAATAATTGCATTAACACAAAGCGTCCTTATCGCACAAATTTCGTTTGAACGTCAACGTCGCCGAAACGAACAGAAACATGAAATCGGAATTATAACACAGCAATTTTACTACAATGCGTAATATTAAAAATCCAGTATTTAGTAGAATTATCAACAAATACGACCACATTTCATAAATGTCTACAAGAGACTAACAGATGAGACCATCTCAAGTGTTCAAGTCTTAATATAATAAAAAAATGGCATTCCTAATTTTCAATAATTGTTTTTCCTTCCATAATAATTATCCCATACCTCCTTAAAAATCAATATGTTTAAATTTATATATATTTATTGATACTTTGTCATACTGAAACATCAACATTTTTATTATTTTTTTCTAATACGCTTTTGCATGAAATCTCAAGAAAAAAACTCGGCGATTTGAATGACGCGACGCCTTATCTACTTTGATGGTGAAATAAACACGTGGAAGATATTGTGACATAGTCTGTTCGTTGACTTAGTTTTTGTGGTTTTGCTCCAAAGAATACAATTTCTGACCCCAATTTGTTGAAAAATTAGCATTGTCAAGTTCACCAAAATTCTAAATAAATCAAATAAATTATATAATATATTCATTTAATTTTGAACACTATCATTCTGTGAAAATAATCACTTACGTTGGGGTATATACCGTCAAAATAATATAAATATATAATATAAGCTCGACATTTTGACCAAATTCCTATTTTTTTATCAAACATAATTATTTATAACAATTAAAAATTCATGTATGGATTTAAAAACAACAGCAATAAAATCGTACTCAGAAGGCCAAAATTATCTAATCTTTATATGATCAAAAACGGTCACAATTTGCATTTTTGAGGAATTCTTTTGTAATCTCAAAAATGAGCTAATTAATTGTTTATTTATTGTTTACAAACAATATAAACAATTTTGCGCAACTTCATTTGCAGTCAACTTTTTTTCTGAAAACATTCTGAAGAGAATGCTTTTTGTCCCATCAAAACCGTACATTTCCCAAGGATTTACGGATCCAAAACCCATTTGACTGCTCTAATATTCCATATCTCATAAGTCATAACCGATAAGGTGAGAAAATACCTCAAATTCTTACCTTACTTCATGCCGAGAGCTCGTCGACTAAACCAAAATATTGGCAAATTCTGGTCTGTATATCCGTTTGAGGATTCTATCTTAAAGAAGGAAGAAGGTAGTACTCAGGAATGTTGATGATGACAATGATGATAGCTGCAATATTATAAAGAGATTATTTGTGCAGGTCGTAAATATCCAAAGGAGGTAAAAATTAATAATATAATTATTCGCCTTAAAACATTATTCAGAGATTAAGTAGATGATTCATTCGAAAGAGGTTATCATTCAGATGTATATCCGGGCATCACAAAACTGCCAAAATGCAAAGATTACACAATAATAACATCAAAACATGTAAAATTATTCTTTCTATAATTATTTTCAATGTCCTTATTAATCACACATGTTCTTTTCACTTTGTCAATCGTTTTTAATGACTAAATCCAAAAAGTTGTTTATATTTTCGTCTAGATAACAAAGTTATTATTTAAATATTGTCATACTGTTGCATGATAATATTCAATATTTTGTTGTTATTCTTCCAGTCTCCCAATTATGCTAACCACTATATGTTGTTTAATGATAATTCAGAAGTGTGCTGAAGTTATCTATATAAATACATTATTGGCATTATATGCAATATTAATTACTGGTGACGTGTCCATAGAAGAAAGTTTGTATTTCCCGGTTTCTAGGAAATTCATTACCGGGAATGATTGTAATTTTCTACAAACACCAAGGAAAGAAAGATATAGTTAAAGCTTATTCACTACTTGAAGATGATAATCTGAAAAATGGATTACCCTCAGCTGGAGATGAATCGAAATTTAATAAATTGCTTTTCAGTTTATACATTCCCATCCCTTCTAAATTACCTAGATATTTGTATGTACTATGTCTTAAAAGTGATAAGCTTTCTTGAAAAATGGTGTGACCTGTATTCAAAATATGTTCGGCTACCACTGACTTTTCACCGTCATTTTTCTTTATACGGGCAAATTGTTCTTTATAACGTTCCTTCTAGAATTTATGAGCCAAACCATGGAATTTATTAATTACTGAAGAATGATAAATTAAACTTTTGAATTCTATTTTATACCTGAATGGTGTAGCTGAATCCGCTCAGGTATATCTATTTGTTTGGATGTGTTTTCTGCATATGTCGAAATCCAAGTGAAATAATTTTGCTCCATGCATAAAGATGTAAGGATCACGTATGCTGTGCAGTTTCTATCGGTGATATTAATATTCAAAAGCCATTTAAAGGCCGGATTTAGAGGTCTGGAGGCCTCGGGGCAATAAATGAGTGGAGGCCCCCTGGCCCCAAATTATTTGCCTGATTGGAGTGAACAAATATAGATCAATGATTTCCGTAAATATCTAAGAACAATATAATCATGTTTGTACAAAGGTAAAGGTAAAGGTAAAACAGCGAAACAAAAATTTCAAAGGAAAAGTTGTTTACTAGTGTTCACTAGTCGGAAGTTAACAGATTTTTTTTTCCGAAGTCTATTGTGCCCTCCTCTAAATCTGGCGTTGCACATTTCTTCAGAATGTCAGAATGCTTATCGACTCAGGGATTAGAGTATTTGTAAATAGTGAAACAACATCAAATAAAACGAGAGTATCACCAGGTTCATGTTTGAAATTTTTAAATTTTGCAATTAGTTCATTTGGAATGAGTGCTCTCATGGAATAACACGGCTTATGAATCTTAGGTGAGCAATACAGCTTAGGAAGATTAGGATTTGAAAGTCTACCTCCAGATGGAAAATTTGGAAGATTTATATATAGTATATAATTTATAATTTTGTTGCAAAAAACTCTCTCCAGGTGGAAAATCCCAAATTTCTCATCTGGAGGGAGTTTTCCGAGAAAACTAACAGCGGAATCGTGATCAGCAACTCAAAAAACATACCAGGGGTAATTTTCGGCTCTCAGTTCATTAATTTTCTAAACTTTTGGATTGTTTTTATAAGAATGCTCCTCTGAGGATTTGAAACCCCTTTTTGGGGGAGTAGAAAGGTCGACCCCCGCGGTATTGATAGTCATGAATGATCTATGGGGTATTAGGTAGGAACAAAATGCAAAAAAAAATTGAAATTTCAGCTTACTATATTTTTTTTTATTATGGCCTTTTTCCCGGCTTATTGACTGGACTATTAGTAAAGTATATAACGTTACAAGATATCTCGAATTTTCTAAAACAATCGTCTTTATAAAACTGTCCATGATAACCATACTACTCCTACTCAATAAAGTCAAAATTAAATTTCCCATCGGTTTTAAAAATGTAATAAGACTCGATAATGATTTTATCCATTTGTTTATCAACAAACTGTTCTGTTTCTTACTATATTTTTTTTATTATGGACTCTTTCCCGGCCTATTGGCTGGACTATCAGTAACGTATATAACGTTACAAGATATCTCGAATTTTATAAAACAATCGTCTTTATAAAACTGTCCATGATAACCATACTACTCCTACTCAATAAAATCAAAATTAAATTTCCCATCGGTTTTAAAAATGTAATAAGACTCGATAATGATTTTATCCATTTGTTTATCAACAAACTGTTCTGTTTCTTACTATATTTTTTTTTATTATGGCCTCTTTCCCGGCCTATTGACTGGACTATCAGTAACGTATATAACGTTACAAGATATCTCGAATTTTATAAAACAATCGTCTTTATAAAACTGTCCATGATAACCATTCTACTCCTACTCAATAAAGTCAATATTAAATTTTCATCGGTTTTAAAAATGTAATAAGACTCGATAATGATTTTATCCATTTGTTTATCAACAAACTGTTCTGTTTATACAATTACCTATTACAAAAATGGGCTGGAAATTCAAAATTTCTCCGTTAAATTCCATGCATGACCTCTTCACCGTCAGTTTGCGTTTGATTCCCCTGATATAAGGTCATATTTCAGGGCGAAATATTTTTTATTGAACTTAAAAATAAGTGCTAACAATCCCGCATCTATTTGTGATTTGATCTCATCCAAACTTAACGTTGAATGTTTCAGGTTTGTTGTATCTGTTAATACCATGGACAAAAACATATTTCTTGGAACATTCTTTTCAATTAAACCTATTACCGGTTTATGATAACCCTTTGGCAACCCTCGTGGTTTTTATACAAATAGTCTCAAGAAATTATTTTGCTCCTGAAATACGGCCTCATATTAAAGAAATGAAACGCAAACTAGCCAATTCGGTGAAGTGGTCAAACGAAGAAATATCAAAGTTTCAGCCTGGTATTCGATGTGACTCATATCGACATCTAAGCGAGATTGCTTTAGGAGTGAAAAATTACTTTCGTGATAATGGCGCAATAGTTATTTAGGATATAAGTGGGATATGAGCTTCATTACACATGCGAAATTAGCACGAGTTCATAGAACGAATTGGGAATTCTTGGCTTCCGATGGATTCCGAGTCACAATAGCACGACTTGATGCCGACGTTTCGCCAACCAATACAGGTGGCATCTTCAGGGCCGGCTTAAGGGTTGAACTGAAACTGATTCTTCTGATTTCAGTAGCGATATTTATTGTGAGGGAAAACTACACTCTAAATAGTTCACTGCCTTTATACCGGCGGTTAAGTCCATTCTGGCTCCTGACCCTAGTAGGAAGTGGAACTTTCGAGGATGGGTTTCAAAATGTTGAGCAGGTAAAATCCGGAGTCACGTTTTAGATTATTTTGATGTTTTAGGATTCCTTCAGCTTTTAGCTGATAGAAGTTTGGGAATCGGGCTACGATTTCAGTATTTTCGAGAAAAATTTGTAGGTTAGTGTTAAACTTGTGTTCAACTAATGCACATCCACTGGTGTCAGGAATCCTTGTACAGCGCTCATATTCTTTCACACCAGTAGCTACTGTACAACATGTTTCACCTATGTAGACTTCACCGCAGGAACAGGGAATGCTATAAACACCTCCTAAATGACGAGGAGGAAGGCAATCTTTGATAGGTTCGTGAAACTGAAATAGTTTTGGAAGGGTAGAATAACGAGTAGAAATATTATGCTTCTTAAGAATTTTGTAAATTCGATTTCTTATATTTTCAAATATATGGAATGTAGTCAGTGGATAAATGAGGTGGGGGTTTGTGGCTCAGGTTGATTAGATATTTTAGGTGGAGTGTATTTCTTTATGACTATTTGCATGTTATAGTATGAGAAACTATTTGATAATAAGACAGATAGAAGGTATATTATTTCTGATTTTGAGGATTGGGGTTAGGATAAGTTGATAGCTCTGTGAATCAAGGAGTTTATGACAGATTGCTTCTGTGCAGGGTAGTGGTGAGAAAGGCCATTGAGGTATCTATCGATGTTCGTGGGTTTTGGATGAACAGAATGTGCCAAGATACCGTCAATCTAACGACTAACTAATACATCCAAAAATGGGAGTGAACCTTTCGATTCAACTTCCATGGTGAAAAGGATATTGAGATGTAATGAATTTAAATAATTGAGGAAGAATACAAGATTTTCGCGACCATGTTGCCATATAACAAAAGTGTCGTCGACATATCCAAACCAACTTTTCGGCTTGAGAGCAGATGAGCCAATAACATCTCTCTCAAAAATTTCCATGAAGATTTAGCTATGACCGGAGGAGCTGCCATGGAAGATCCAGAGGCTTATATGTAAAGCTTGCCATCATACAAAAAATATGTGGAAGATAATAATTAATCAATCAATCAATTAACGTTAATAAGTCCATTCAGATGTTTTTTTTGGCAGGTAACAGTTGAGAAATTAAGGAAAGGGTGTCTAGAATGGGAACATTGGTAAAGAGTGATTCGACATCGAAGCTGACGAGCAATTTGCCTGTGTCAACTTTTAGCGTTTAGAGTTTTCCAACGAAATGAAAGGAATTTAGGATAAAACTACAAGAGGTTTGAGAATAGATGACAGATATCGAGAGAGTTTATAAGTAGGGCATCCGATATTGCTGACCATTGGTCTTAGGGGAACTGAGGGCTCATGAACTTTAGGCAAACCATATAATCGGGGCTTCTTAAACAATGAGGAATAAGAAATGTAGTCATTTTGAGATGTTGATAAAGGAAACTCCACTGTTATGAATTGTTCAAATTATGATATCCTACCCACCCCTTCATGGAAAGTTCAGTTTCAAAAATCATCCGTCATTCTTCCCTTTCTGATCCAGATGAAAAATTTCTTATTCGTCATTGTTCAAAAGACTCCCCTTTACATGGTTTCCCAAAATTCTTGAGAAGCATAATATTTTTACAGGTTTCTCCACACTTACAAGACTATCTAAGTTTTACAAAACTCTCAAAGATCTCCTTTCTCAGCTCCATTTATCCCTGTTTTTGTGGTAAAGTCTATATTGGTGAAACATGTCGTATAGTATCTACTCGTGAAGAAGAACATAAACGCTGCACAAGGCTTCGTGACACCTAGATCTGCACTTGTGGAACACAAGTTGGACATTAATCATCGAATCCTTTCCGAAAATACTAAAATCCTAGTCAAAGCCCCAAACTTCTATCACCGAAAACTCTTGAAGTGATCCAAATAACCTAAGCCGTGACTCTGGATATCACCTTCCCAACATTTGGAAACACATCCTCGAAAACTCCACTCCGCACATGATCACACAACGGCAGGGTCAGGTGCCAGAATGGAGTTAATCACCGAAATAAAGACGTTGAACTGTGTAGCGTGGAGGTTTTCATCCCACAATAAATACCGCTACAGAAACCAAAAGAATCAGTTTCAGTTTAAGCTTCAAGCCTGTCCTAAAGGTACCACCTGTAATGGTGGGCGAAACGACGGCATCCGGAAGCCAATAATTTTCAAGATTCGCTATCCGCGGAAGTCTACTATTCACGGAAAATGTTGCAATAAATGTCAGGTGAGTTGTTAGTTGAGAAGATTGTATAATGACTCCTTTGAGTATCTTGTATAGCGTGAACAACTGCCTCTACATTTTCGACTAAAAATGTTTGCCTACCAAAATTTCTACTAGGCGACGTATAATCCACTAGCTCTAGTGATCTACTACACTGACGTCATCCGTGCGCTTACAAAGAAATTAAAACACGGACTTCATGCGTGCATTAACACAAACATTGAAATGCGGACGTCATCCGTACATTAATCAAGAAGCGAATATAATTATATCAATAAGCAAAACCAGAAATCTGAAGTAAATATTATTGTAAGAAGATACTAACCTGGAATTAATTATTCAAATCATAGTCTACCAAGAAATTGTATCACAATCACAAGTTACCATACAGTATATACAGGTGGTCCAGTTTCGAAAGCGGAAACTTTACAGGCAGACAGATAACTACAATATAATATCAGTTTGTACTATAATCTATATTCGAAAAATGCTTCGTTACAAAGATACAGGATGTAACAATTTTTATAAAAAAATTCAGATTTAATAATATTTTCAAAACTACTTCAGATATTTGAATGAAATTTGGCACCTTTGAATAGATAATTCAAATACATCTTTTCACGTGGAAAATATTACTTTACTTCCACCATTGGCGTGCTTACGGACACATCTTCGGCTATTTTTGATAAAAAATATGGTACGCCATTCATTCTTTCAGAAGCAAAAATCATTTCTAGAATCCTTGTTCAATTCACTAGGAAAAAAAGTGCTTTAATTTTTTTCCGTTTGACACATCGTTTGCCAGTAAAAAATTAAAATTCTTTAAGCAACTGGATTTCAGACAAATTTCAATCTGTCGTAGTAGTCCATTAAAAACAACTACTGTAAGTGTTCTCTCATTTTATTATGACAGTTGATTGAATTGTGTCAGGTAACTTAATTTTGAGTTATTTTTAACATTGCTATTAGTGTTGCGCAAGTATTAATCTGAAAAATGCTTTTTTCTAACAACGAATACGCAGATATCCATTTTTGCTACGGATTTTGTGATGGAAATGCAGAAGCGGCAGTTCGTGAATATCGTAGACTCTATCCAAATAGAGAGTTCAAGATGCTCGCGTTTTCATCAGAACATATCAGAATTTTCGTGAACTTTTGCCTGAACTCTGGATATAATATTCAGAATAATCGTATACTTCGTATTTTTGATAACAATCCGAGGCTGAGCTCTCGGAAGGCAGCTGAGAACCTTCACATACCGAAGTCTACAATATTACGAACACTACACGATGACCACAGACATGCCTATCACCTACAGCCTGTTGAGGATTTGCATCCTGGTGATGCTGAAAAGAGAATAAGATTTTGCCAATGGCTTTTAAACTCAATGGAATAAAATCCTGACTTATTCCGTAAGATTCTTTGGACGCATGAATCCTCTTTTACCAGACGTGTGGTAACAAATTATCATAATACCCATATTTGAGCACACCAGACACCAGAATCCTCGATAAATTTGGCCAAGATCATTTCAAAATGAATTTTCCGTAAATCTTTGGTTGTGCGTTATTGATGTTAATGTTTGTGGTCCACATTTCCCACCCCCAAGGTTGAACTCGCAACTTTTTATGGAGTTTCTTAACAATAATCTGCAGGACTACCTAGAGGATTCACCCATTAATTTAAACTTGAAAGTTGGATACAACTGGATGGAGCTTCCCGCAATACCAATTATCCTCGACGATGGATCCGCCGGCTAGAGAGGAATGACATGAATAATGACATGGGTAATGATATTGGAACAGTGGCCTGTCTACCCAGGTCACCGGATCTTAATCCGCTAGACTATTACGTTTGGGGCACTAATAAAGATAAAGTCTACACTAATCCCGTATTAACAAGGGACTTTAAGAGTTCAGCAAGCCTGCAATGATATGCGGCAAAATCCGCATGAAGTATCTGCTGCAGTAAATGCGTTAGTGAGTAGATGTCGAAAATGTATTGAGGTGGGTGGACTACATTTCGAGCAATTTTTGTGATTTTACCTTTAATTTTCTTTCATTTTGTTATTGTTGTAAGCCACTAATTGAATTTCTTATTTTCGTTTTTGTTTAATTGTTTTCCGGAAGTCAGGTATTTTAATTTTTTACTGGCAAACGATATGTCAAACAGAAAAAGTAACGGGCCTTTTTGTGTTGTAAATTGAACGAGGTTTCTAGAAATAATTTTTGCTCCTAAAAAACTCAGTGGCGTACCATATTTTTTATGAAAAATAGCTGAAGATGTGTATGTAAGCACGCCACTGGTGGATGTTAAATAATATTTTTTACGTAAAAGCATGTATTTAAATTATCTTTTCTAATGTGCCAAGTTTCATTGAAATATCTAAAGTAGTTTTAAAAATATTATTAAATCTGAATTTTTTTTATAAAAATTTTGACACCCTGTATCTTTGTAACGAAGTATTTTTCGAATATAGTTTATGGCAAGAACTCCTTTTATTTTGTAATTATCTGTCTGTCGATAGAGTTTCCGCTTTCGAAACTGGACCAGTCTGTATAAACTCTCGGAAAATAGGTCACACTAACACATATGGTTATTACTTTCGTCTCTAGGCATTCCATACTAGGTTAGCAATGCTGGCTGAAATAGAAGATCCCATGCTGTTCCGAATATTTTCCCCAAATTATTGCTCACCGTAATGAAAATAGAAGCATTCTAAACAAAACTTTACTGCATTTATAAGTTCAGATTGATCTAGAGATTTGTGGTTTTTAATCTCTGCCTAACGTTTTTAATGCTTTTCAATGCGGAAACGATTGGTATATTTGTAAATAAGGAAACTACGTCCAAGGAAATTAATAGATGATCTACACGTACTGAATGATTTTTTTATATAAAACTCATTTTTTCTTATTATATTGTGGGTAGATTTTGATAAATTGTAGGTAAGCGCTCCAATATTACTTACACTTTTACGTAGCTTCGAAAGCCCATAGATATAAGGTGCAATTATCCGCGTTCAAAAGTAATATTTGAGGGTTAGCATCTAAGAATCTTCTGTTTTTTGTGTGATTTTTTGCTATGCCTATTTCTGTTTTCTGTTTATTCTTTTTATTTGTCAAGATGTTACAAATTTTATTTATAATTTCATTTTTTCCCTCAATATTTTTATTTCTAATTCCACATTCTACATTAGTAATTATGTTCTCGATAGGCAAGTTTTTTGTGTGATTTTTTGCTATGCCTATTTCTGTTTTTTTTTTCTTTTTATTTGTCAAGATGTTACAAATTTTATTTATAATTTCATTTTTTCCCTCAATATTTTTATTTCTTATTCCACATTCTACATTAGTAATTATGTTCTCGATAGGCAAGTTTTTAGTATCAGGCAATGCAAATTTCGGACCTAAGCCTAACTCATCCGGAATTTTTGTGTCTGTTAGATTTGTTAACCATTGTTTACTGACATTTTGTTTTTCATATGTGATTTCCATCCATATCGCGCCTGACGTCTGACTAGACCTTATGAATGTTGTATATCAGTCATGTTGTTGTGCGGTACGCATGAAATAATTATCTAAAGATGGTACTAAAAGTAAAATTGAAGTACGTACTGTACATTTAGTTTATTATCCACACAGATTTGAGAACAATGTTTAACCGTGAGTAATCGCGTTTTATCGATTTTTCAAAAAAGTCTGACAAAAATTTGATCAAGTCAAAAAACCAGAAAACGAAAAAGGTAGACAAGAATGTGATTATTTGACTGGAATAACTGAAATAAAATATCTAAATTGGTAGAGCAAATAATTTTTCAACATTCATGAAAACAAAACAGGTAAATGGGCCCTATCTTGAGCCCCCAGTGAGATAACTAACTCAAACGACAACGCATCAGAATATATAAAGGAATTAATTTTAAAAATGTTTAAAAATATTACAATTTATGCAATTTTGCACGAGTGAACTAGTAGGAGTTATTCTAAGTTAAATAAAAAAGTATCTCACCCCCGAAATAAATATAAATGTCAAAGTTCCAGCCTACTTTTGTAATAGGTAATTGTATAAATAGAACAGTTTGTTGCTAAACAAATAAATAATCATTATCGAGTTTTATTACATTTTTAAAAACTATAGAAACAATTTTTTTTACTTTATTGAGTGAAACTTTATGGCTGTCATGGATAGTTTGATAGAGACGATGTTTTTTGCCCATATCTTTTGTACAATTCGAAATATTTTTAAATCAGTGTTGCCAGATAATCGGAACGTTGAGAGATTTGTCGAACTTATGAGTAATATAATGTGAGACTACTTGAATGCACATGGGTTTGAGTTGGTGTCGCTATCTGGCGCACGCAAGTAGTCTCACATTCCCCGTATTTTTTGTGAAGTTTGAGAAATCTAACAGTCAATGTGGTACATTGCAGGATTTCTTAATGTGACATCTATTCATAGATGGCGTGAGATTTTTTTGTTCTTTTCCATCTTCAGTAACGTTGCAAACTTGGTTGTTCCATTGAAGAGCTTTATGAGAAGAGCGAAACAGCTGTCTGGGACGATAGGTTTGTGACGTTACTGATCCATTTGGACTACAAAGACCTTATCATTGTTATTTGGCAAAGACCAATTTATATTCCATATCATATAGGAGTTAAATTCCACGACTTTTCTCATCGTTTTTTCCGACGTCTTGCAGACATTATGCAGTTTTACGCTAGCTTATAAAATTCTTGCAGTGTACACTTTGTATCATCTCTGTGAATGTGTATTTATGAATCTATGTACTCATTTATCTCAGTTATTCAGTTGATGTGACGTTCCCAAACATCGGTGAAGACTACTTTTCCGAAGATTGTGCTTTAGGGAGTTACGGATTACTTTATGGACTTCTCGGTGAATTTATAATGATAGTTTCTTCTCTGATTCATCATTAAGAATGATTCTTTTTCTATTTTGGTTTCTATACATGTCAAAATATCGTCTTCAATCATTGTTGCGTGACTTATATCACGTTTCATGATTTAACTTCCACAATTTTAAGATAAAAACTTTCATGCTTATTGACATTGTAATCTTCGATAAACATTAAATCGAAAGAAACTCTAGGAAAATAACGTAGGGATAAATACAAATACTGATTGCTGATTATATTCAAAATGTTTGATATGTTTTGTCAATTAATTGATAACCAATTTAATTGTGAAAGGAATTTGCCTTCGCTCAATAGCGTTCAATTCTCCTGCAACTCCGACAGTTGTGTTTATATCTTCATTGTGCAATGGCTGAACTATCCTTTGTTGTTATTAATGAGATGAATTACTCTGGTATGAATATTTTGACATTTGATTATGATTATCCTAAGTTAATTTAAATTCAACAAGGCCCATATCTTTAAATATTCAATATAACAACTAAATACTTATTTCGTTTAGCAAACGAAGTTAATATCAAGAACTACAATAAATAACACTCTTATCCACTTCGGAGGAGACCCAATTTTATTTTGATTTTTTGAACATTCTGAAGCATATATTTCAATCTTTCCAGGAAAAATAAAAAGGTTCATGTGACATAGTCGCATCCAAATTACACATCAAAACATGGAATAAGTTTATTAATTCGAAATTTTGTAATTTTATTGTATCAAAATTTAAGCTACGGACAAATGACACTCTCAGAGGAAACAATGTTTTGTTTAATGAACTCATTTGTTCTCAAGATAAACATGGTTATTTACAGATGTTTCCCGGTTTTATTGTTCCTGATGTCTCAAAAATCGTTCGGTATAACTGGTTGAGATATTCATTTTCGTTTGATCAACGTGATATTTAGAACAGCTCTTATAGTGCAGGCAATAAGCCGGGAAAAAGGCCATAATAACAAAAAAATTTATACTGTAAGCTAGAATTTCATAATTTTTTTTTGCATTTTGTTCCCAATACCCCATAGATCCTTCATGACTATCAAGACCGCGGGGGTCGACCTTTCTACTCCCTCAAAACGGGGTTTCAACCCCTCAGAGGAGCATTCTCATAAAAACAGTCCAAAATTAATGAATTGAGAGCCAAAAATGACCCCCCGTATGTTTTTTGGGTCGTTGATCACGATTCTGCAGTAAGTTTCCTCGGAAAACTCCCTCCAGATGAGAAATTTGGAAAATTTATATACAATATATAATTTATAATTTTGTTGCAAAAATTACCTCAAGTACGTTTTTTGGGTCGCTGATCACGATTCCGCTGTAATTTTTCCCAAAAAAGTCTCTCCAGATGGAAAATTCGGGAAATTTGAGATTTTCCTGAGACGGTTACGAATAATAAAGTATAATTTTGTTGCAAAAATGACCTCTAGTCATGACCTCTAGTCATTTTTGCGACAAAATTATACTTTATTATTCATAACCGTCTCAGGAAAATATCAAGTTTCCCGAATTTTCTATCTGGAGAGTATCTTTGGGAAAAATAACAGCGGGATCATGATAAGCGACCCAAAAAACCTACTAGGGGTCATTTTTGCAACAAAATTATACTTTATTATTCATAACCGTCTCAGGAGAATCTCAAATTTCCCGAATTTTCCATCTGGAGAGAGTTTTTTGGGAAAAATAACAACGGAATCGTGATCAGCGACCCAAAAAACCTACTTGAGGTCATTTTGCAACAAAATTATACTTTATTATTCACAACCGTCTCAGGAAAATCTCAAGTTTCTACTGGAGAGACCCAAAAAACATACTAAACGTCATTTTTGCAAAATTATAATTATAAAGCATATATAATATATGAATTTTCCAAATTTCCCATCTGTAGGAAGTTTTCCGAGAGAACTGAATGCGGAATCGTGATCAGCGACTCAAAAAAAACATACTAGGGGTCATTTTCGGCACTCAATTCATTAATTTTGGATTGTTTTTACAAGAATGCTCCTCTGGGGGGTTGAAACCCCGTTTTGGGGGAGTATAAAAGTTGACCCCCGCGGTCTTGATAGTCATGAATGATCTATGGGATAGTGGGAACAAAATGCAAAAAAAAATTTGAAATTCTAGCTTACTATATTTTTTTTTCCGGTTCGTTGCCTGGATTATTACATTCTATATATTCCACATTATTTTGGTATCTTATCGGGGGTGTCTTATTAGAAATTACATTCTCCACTGGCTGCTCATCAAATATAGAAAAAAAGTTATTCGTTAAACTACAATGAGAACTTACGTATAATGTTAATTGCATTAATTGATCTATTTGATGAAGGAATTTCGAAGCGCTGTGGAATTTTTGAATCAAATTTTAATCGCTTTCCAAAAGTTTGGTATATATCGAGGTATACCAAAATGTTGACTATATTTTCGCGATTACAAGTAAATATTTTGACTTACTTGTCTTTTAGAACACGCTTAATAGCCAATTTGAGTCACTGAAATTCACTGTCGAAATAGAAACAACAGATAATTAGCTTCCTTTCCTTGATATTAACATTATGAAAGATGGTAATCACTTAGATTTCGGCATATACAGAAAACAGACTCAAACAAATAGGTATACCCTGGCAGATTCATCTACACCATTTAGATATGAAATAGCTCTATTTAATAGTATTCGTCATAGGTTATAAAACGTCCGTTTGAGTCAGCAATATTATAACAACGGAGTTGAGAAACTTCAGCAAATTACATTGAACAATGATTACGACAAATCTTTGATCGATAATTCAATTTCTAAACAAAAGAGGAAATTGGAACGCAGCCAACTAACCAAACTAGTGCCATTACCTTCGAACACTTCAATAAAATTCAGAAGTTTCACTTATCATTCTTCAGTACCTAATCAATAAGTTCCATAATTTGTTTTCTATATTTGTAGTACAACCGGTTGATAATTGTAAGAACAAGCTGAAAAAACGTTTAGGCGACACCTTTGATAAAGTTTTCGACTTCGACAAATCCAGGATTTAGAAAATCGATTGTGAGTCGTATTTGAAATGCTATGTGAGTCAAACTAGAAGGAACACTTCAACTTGATATAAGGAACATTTGGCCCCTATAAATAAAAATAATAGTAACAAATCAGCATTGGCGTAACATATTTTGAATACAGGTCACATCATTTCTTAATAAAGTTTATCACTTTTAGAACACAGTACAGACAATATGCAATTTAGAAGGGAAGGAAATGTATAAACAGAAAAGCAATCTAAAAATTTCTGATCTCCAGCTTGTTTACCTTATTATTTAAACAGGCACATTTTGATTTACAATTCAGTTCACTCTGATGATGGCTACCTGGTAACCGAAAGGTTCTCACTATAGACCAGTTGTAGGAGGAGAAAAAAAAAATCCCGCCATTTGAGATCTGAGGGTCGATTTATATACATATTGGGGAGCCAAAAAAGACCGATACACTTTGAGGGGGGACTGGGTTCCCTCCTCCCCCCCAGTTATGAAAAACTGTTTTGATAATCAGTTTTTCTGAACTAGGTTGTATAGATGACGTCGGATCGAAAAAAGTTTAGGATAAAGTTATAGGTATTATCAAAATTAATAACCCTATACCAATTGCGCATGCGCAAAGAGTGTTTTACGGACCCTAGGGCCAAAAACAAGTCTCAAATTTGACATTTTTTTTCTCACCCGCATTATGGGATAGAATAATGAAACTTATGAGAAAAGTTGCCCATCACTGAGCCTGATTCACAGTTTTTTTTTGGGTAAAACATATCAACCGTTCCCGCTAAAAGTGAGGTTAGGTGGCAACTACAAAACCTTGAATATCTCTGCAAGTACAAGGATTAGAGGGTCGTACTTGGGCTCAAATTATTTGTAATAGAAAGACGTACTTTCGGTTATATTGATTAGTCACTTGTAACTAGTTTATGACCAGTTTTTGGCCATTTTAATTTTTTTGATCATTTTATAACTTGATTTTCTCGGAAGCTATAGCAGTTATTGTAATGAATTTTTCTTCATAAGAATACGTTTTTCTCTACCTACAATTTGAGCCTAAGCACGTTGAAATCGGTTTGATAGATTTTGAGCTATGCGATATTTTTGTTTTCGCACATAACCTCAAAAATTCAGAGACAATCGACACAAACCCTGGTGCATTTTAAAGGAGACACTTTTTTGAGTCGAAGATTGAAATCTCGAATTATGAGACAGCATTTTAGATGGTTTTTTTCGACTTTAAAACTCAAATTTTACTCGCGCATGTTCGCGCATGTACTAAGAGATCATATATACAACGCGAGGTGTCAAATTTCTTTCTCGCCACGTTCGTTTCTATTACTTTATTATATGATAAATGTTGCATATAAGATAATAATGATGATAATAATAATAATAATAATAACAATAATAATTATTAATCATTAACATTAAAAAATTTTTATAATATTATATATATATACAGGGTGTCCCAATATTGCTGGGACACAGAGCTACCACGTATTCTAGAGGTCAAAATAAGTCGATTGAGCCCAATTTACCTGTATACCAAAATGTACCGTTTGTCCGTGAGAAGAGTTCAAAGTTTACTAAAAAAAATACATTTTTGTATGTTGTTCCGAAGTGCTTTATACAAATTTAATGAAATTTGGTAAATGTGTATTCTAGATGATTAGCTTACTTTTAGTAATCAAAAAAACCCAAAGAAAATTGTAGAGGGGTTGGAACCACCCTCACCCCTTGGCATTTTTTCCCCCATTTTTGTAGGGGTGGGAATACGGTTTTAAGACTTTTTTATCTGGAAGGCCTACTCATTATCTTCATTTTCTTACTCTTGTAAAAACTCCGTATTTTGCGTAGTTTTCAAGAAAAAAAATGTTTTCGCAAACACTGATAACCGATTTTCGGGTATAGGTTTAATAAAATTATTAGACACAAATTACACAATACATTTACACAAGACAAACAATAATTTTTATAACAAGTGTTCAATGTGACCTCCACCTTCATTAATACAGAGGTCAATTCGACGTAAAAAATTGAAATGCACTCTTCTTAAAACATCGTCATTTTCTCGTAGCGCATTTACAGCATTTTGAATTCTATTCCACAGTTGTTCGATGTTATTTATTTGAACCTCGTACACTTGTCTTTTTAATTCTCCCCAGATGAAGAAGTCACAAGGGTTTAAATCTGGAGACCGCGGAGGCCATTGAATGGGTGCTTCTTGTCCCCTACCTATCCACCTGCCACCAAATTGTTCACCAAGATATTCTCTTACTGCACGTGCAAAATGAGGTGGTGCACCATCATGCATGAAGAACGTATTTCTACGCAAGTTAAGAGGCAAGTCTTCTAATAATTCTGGCAAATTTTGTTGAAGGAAACGGAGGTAACTATCGCCATTCAGACGATCAGGTAATCGTAACGGTCCGACTATAAATTCGCCAATAATTCCGACCCAGACATTAATTTTTAATTCACGTTGATAATGTCTACTTTTAATGGCATGTGGATTTTCATCTGCATAAACATGATCGTTGTGTAGGTTTGTCATACCGCGACGTGTAAAACAAGACTCATCAGTAAACAAGATCTTAGTATGGAATCCGTTGTCGACTACTCTGCGCTCCCGAATAGTTTGTAAAAAACTTAAACGTAATTCGTAGTCAGGTGGCAACAATTCTTGCACTGGCTGGATGTGAAATGGCCGAATTAATTGATCTCTAATGATTCGACTTACAGTGCTTTTTGGAATTCCAGCTTCTCGTTGCAATCTTCTAGTACTGGTATTAGGATTGTTATCAATCATTTGAAGAACAGCTTCTTCCGCAATAGGTGTTCGAGCTTGTCGAGGTCTTCCAGCGTTAACTCTTACTGGGGTCAACCTCCCCGTTTCTCGAAGACGTCTTTCGATTCGGGCAAAAGTTTTATGGTTTGGAATTCTCCGGTTTGGATACCTCTCTTGATACACGCGAACACTTTCGCGGCAGTTACCTTGACAATATCCAAGAACTAATAACATGTCGGTCTGTTCATTAAAAGGAAAATTCATAATTGTGGGACGTCAAAGGAACAGCAACAACAGCAATAACAATTAAACAAAAACAGTGATGACAATAAGAAATAATAAAAAAACAAGCAAAAGAGAACAAATAACTGACACATTTACTGTTAACAATAAACTATGTTTCCTGTCAAAATCATAACATTTGGTTTTGTCTTTGTGTCCGCGGCCAACTAAATTTTGTATTACAATTTTATTAAACCTATACCCGAAAATCGGTTATCAGTGTTTGCGAAAACATTTTTTTTCTTGAAAACTACGCAAAATACGGAGTTTTTACAAGAGTAAGAAAATGAAGATAATGAGTAGGCCTTCCAGATAAAAAAGTCTTAAAACCGTATTCCCACCCCTACAAAAATGGGGGAAAAAATGCCAAGGGGTGAGGGTGGTTCCAACCCCTCTACAATTTTCTTTGGGTTTTTTTGATTACTAAAAGTAAGCTAATCATCTAGAATACACATTTACCAAATTTCATTAAATTTGTATAAAGCACTTCGGAACAACATACAAAAATGTATTTTTTTTAGTAAACTTTGAACTCTTCTCACGGACAAACGGTACATTTTGGTATACAGGTAAATTGGGCTCAATCGACTTATTTTGACCTCTAGAATACGTGGTAGCTCTGTGTCCCAGCAATATTGGGACACCCTGTATATATAGCATTGAATTTATTGCTTTCATACACGTTTTCAGCGGTTGTGATAGTACCTCTTTTGTTTCAGACATTAAAAAAAAAATTTAAAACCTTCATCAATACCGGATGAAGTCGCGAAATTTTATGAAAAATGTCCAAAAAATGAAGCAAAATTCAAAAAAGATCTAAAAAAAATTGGTACTGAGATAATTTAAAAAAATTATTCACCTAATTTAAAAACATCTATTAGTCTTGATTATTTGAGATATATAGATAGCATTTCGCAAGAGAACAGTCAAATCAGCGTGTAATCTAGCAGCTCTTCCTCAACCGACGATGCTGCTCAAAAGCATATTTTCCTAGTCCATTACCAGTAGCACATTTGGTTGAGTAATACTGAGAATGACCCATTAAAATGGGGGTGGAAACGCACACTCAATAGCTTATTTCCTATTTTAAATACCAAAGAGGTCATTCCACTGTCATTACCAAGAATAATTTCCTGTAAATGTAAAAAATCATGTAGTGGTAGATGCTCGTGTAAAAAATTAGGATTAAAATGCACTGTCTTATTTGGTATTTGTGCAGGAAAAACTTGTTCAAATGTAGAAGAGCCACAAGTAACTTTGTTAGATGAAACTGTTGATCTTGAGGAAGAAACAGATATAATTGTAACTAATATTGACTCAGAAATGGATGTTAATTACGACCATATAATTAAAAGAAATTAGAACACCGCGCGTTGTATATATGATCTCTTAGTACATGCGCGAACTTGCGCGAGTTAAATTTGAGTTTTAAAGCCGAAAAAACCATCTAAAATGGTGTCTCATAATTCGAGATTTTAATCTTCGACTCAAAAAAGTGTCTTCTTTAAAATGCACCAGGGTTTGTGTCGATTGGTTCTGAATTTTTGAGGTTATGTGCGAAAACAAAAATATCGCATAGCTCAGAATCTATCAAACCGATTTTAACGTGCTTGGTCTCAAATTGTAAGTGAAAAAGAATGTATTCCTATGAAGAAAGATTCATTTCAATAACTGTTACAGCTTCCGACAAAATCGAATTATGAAATGGCCAAAAAAATTTAAATGACCAAAAACTGGTCATAAGCTGGTTACAAGTGACTAATCGATACAACCGGAGGTAGGACTTTTTATAACAAACAATTTGATTCTAAGCACGATCTTCTAGGCCTTGTACTTGCAGAGATATTCGAGGTTATGTAGTTGCCACTTAACCCCACTTTTAGCAAAAACGGTCAATTTGTTTTTTCCAAAAAAAAAACATGAATCAATCCCAGTTATGGGCAACTTTTGTCATAGGTTTCATTATTATATCATATGATGCGGGTGAGAAAAAAATTTCAAAGTTGTGATTCGTTTTGGCCCTTAGGGCTTGTAGAACACTCTTTGCGCATGCGAAATTGGTGTGAGGCTATTCATTTTGATAATACCTATAACTTTTATCCCAAACTTTTTTCGATCCGACGTCATCTGTAAAACCTAGTTTCGAAAAACTGATTATCAAAACAGTTTTCCATAACTGAGGAAGAGGGGGGAACCCAGCCTCCCTCAAAATGTGTGGGTCTTTTTTGGCTCCCCAATATGTATATAAATCGACCCTCAGAACTTAAATGGCGGAAAAAAAATATTTTTCTCCTCCTACAACTACTAATTTAAGAGTATTTTTAATGGATAAGGATTGAATATTTTTCAGTGCTACGCATATATACTGGTAGAAAATTATTAGAAATGTTGTAAATATACTACCAAAACATCCCCCCCCCCTTGGATTAGTTGTTACAGTTCAGATTTATCGAAGTTTTATTTACGAAGAAATGAGAATTGCATTACAACCTAAAAAGATATTATATCGATTTTCGGGGTCAAAATATCGTCATTGTACTATCGTGATTAAGTTACCTAGTGATTTGGTAGCGACACAACTGATATAGATATTTTTTAATGAATGAACTGAACTCAAATATCGAATATCTAAAACCAATTCCCAAAAAATATCGAATATCTAAAAAAAAGGTAATTGCCCCACCCCCTTGGACATTTTCTGGGTCCACCATGATAACTACTAAATTAGTATTAGTTATTAAAATATGCCGATTACTAATAATAAATTTCTGAAATATGTCAATTATTCCTATCACTAGTGTACTTAAATAAAATAGATGTGGATTCTACCTAGTGACCCTGATGTTTATAAGCGGCATAAACATGTGTATCAAAATATTTACATCTAATTTAACGGAGCGTATCAATAATTCACCTTATCTACATTGAGAGAGAATCTGGTATTCTATAATGATTAATAAAAGTAAATAAATAAGCTAGCCAATACCCGTGTTTCCCAAGGTCTACTATAATTGGCAATTCTGTTATCCTGTCGTGTAAATGTTTTTTAAATGCATCTTTTCAGTACAATATATAAGAATGTACCATATAAGCATGAAAATATATTCTTTTTATAATCTTCTAGGTGTTCGATTTGCCATTAAAATCCCCAAAGGGGAAGTGCTAGGTATGCCTCAGGTATGCTGTTATCTTGCAACATACTATCATCATTATTTTTCTCATGAGCACCATATTGAATTATTGCAGTTTTGAATTGACCATTCTTATGACTTTTGCAATTATCTATCTCAAGTCTTCAAATATCCGAGATATCAGAAAAAATGTTTGTACCAAAGGGGGCTTAAAATAATATTTTAATATAATAATATTATGTTAATTATCAAATGTGGTGTTTTGTCTAGTAGGTTTTTGTGGTTACTAATTACGAATTCGGGGTCGAAAACACTGAAAATTGTGAATAAACGACCATTTTGAGCCTAATATGGAAGTTCGGAATTGACTCAAAGAGTAGTTATATTTTACTTTTGGGAGTTAGTACCCATAGATATTTCGTGGAAAATTGAATGGATTGAATAACATATCGTTGTTATAATATTATAAGTAATAGGTTTTCGAGATTACTAATGACGAAATCAATGTTGAAAAATTAATACTATTAATTTTCGAATACTTTTGTAATATTGTCAGCTTTTTGGGAATACTGCATTTGGCTTTAAAATTGTTAATCCACTGCTCTTTTTAATTTATATTAATGATATGCCAGCTGTCATTGCCGATACTGAGGAAGGAATGGTAAACTACGCCGACGATTCAAATTTATTAATTAAATTTAAAAATTTACTTCGTCTAAGTAGCGAACTATCCAGGATTGTGGCAGCGATTGAAAGTTGGTGTATACAAAAAAAACTTATTCTAAATAGAAAGAAGACTGACTGCATGTTATTTACCACAGTTAAATCAATAGTAGATATACCGGAATCGGTTTGTATAAATATGGAAAACACAAAAATAAGCGAAAACTGCAAATTTCTGGGGATTTACATAGATCACACCCTCAATTGGACCAAAGAAATTGAGTACATATCTAAACGCCTTTCTTCGGTAATATACAGTATAAGAGTAATGAAACAGCAGTTAAATACTGGAACACTTAGAATGATGTATTACGCCAATTTTCAGTCATTGTTACATTTTGGAATTATTTTTTGGGGTAACTCCACAAACACTAAAATCTTATTTACTAAACAAAAACTTATTTTGCGAGCCATTCTTGATCTGAAATTTCATCAGTCATGTAGGGGTGTTTTTAGGAAAAATCACATTCTTACCTTAACGGGTCTTTACATTCAAGAATGTCTACTATTTAATTTTAAAAATAAACATTATTTTGGAGAATTGGAGAAACAAAAAGTATATGACACTCGCACACTTGCATATAATTATCCCGTTCATAAATTGTCTCTAACAGAGAAGAATACCTTATATATGTCACTTAAACTTTATAATAGCTTGCCGAAAGTTTTACAGCTCTGTCAGGAAATAAAACAATTCAAAAAAGGAATTCATTTATTCCTTCTTGAGTTAGAACCGTACAGTACTCAGGAATCTCTAAATCGAGATTGCCAATAAAATAGTAATATTTCGTTTTTATCTAATTTATTTACCTGTGTGTTCCTTTAACTTCTGGTGTTATTTAATGTTTGTTTATCCAATTGTATTTATTATTGTGTAATTTTAAATTATTTATTTAATATTTACTTTAACTCACTTTTATCCTTAATATAGGTCAAATGCATACTTATTCTTATTCTTAATTAAACAATTAGGAAATTAACATATTTCGCAACTCTTGCAACCATCGGAGGGTGTTGAAAGAAACATTGAATAAGGACAACTCTTGTTTATTGAAATGTTTTTGCATGTAATCCTTGAACTAGTTTTCACCAGATCCCTATTAGCATTTATTTCAGTGGGCGTGACAAAATCATTGTTCAAGTTCTGCTTACATCGCTTTCTATATAAATGACATCTTCCAACATTAGTAAATGCATTAGATGGAAAGACCAGTACCTACTGGATCCAGTGACAATTGTAGATTCACATCGCTGCTTTTTCAATTTATATGAATGCTATGCTGATATATTTTTAAAAATCCACTGTTTATATTGGGGGGATTTTATAGTCTTATGTATTCGAAACACTACCGATTCGCATATATGATGAGCCAGTAGAATGCAAGCGTTGTGTCTCAATCTCAACTAGCGCTGCGTTTTTCGGCGAGTAATCTTAGCTATCTTGGCAAGCACTCCTCATCACGTGACCACGAGCGACTATGTCACAAAGCTGATGCACATCAAGGTTGCGTTCGAAAAGCTATTTTACTGGAACATTTCTCTACGAACCCTATAATTATTCACTCGACTAAATATTTATATTGACATGGTTTGATAAACTTAGTGACAGTCGACAAAGTAATTGTATTTTACCTTAGTATTTTCGATTCATAATTGAGTATATGGGAAAATTTGGATGAGCTAATATTTCTCCAGAATAATAAGGAGTATTGGAGCAAGGTTTTGAAAGTTCTCACCAAGATCATCAGGATAAATATATAATTCTATCCAATTTTGACTTTTCTCTCATTCTTGCGTTCAATATAACCCAGCAAGGAAAAATTTCATTTATTGTACTAAAGTTTTTCAGAGTATGCTGAGAATTTGGAGGAAGCCGATTTCGAGACAGCGATACATTTTGCTCGTAAGTGTTTTATAAATTGAAGTATTTTTATTTATAACTCGTATACCTAGTATCTGCAAAAGTAATATCATTATCGAACAGTTTCTACGTACCATCTTAAGCAAATCTGCAAATCAATGAACATTGAAAGATGTTGGATGTAGTATTCACCGAATTTCATATCTACATATTATCAACAATAAATATATTATTAACATAACTTTTAAATTCTGAATGAAAAAATTTTACCTTGAGTTCAAAACAACCATTATATTTTTGTGATGTTGCCATTACCTAGTACAATCTTCAGAAATATGTGCATATATACAGGGTTCAGTGAGAATATTCAGTCCAATCATACGAATAATAAATGGTGCCACTTCAAATCCTAATGTATTTGTACTCTGTAAGAGAGAATCAGAAACAATTCATGTTAACTTTTGCCAGATAACAATGATAAGGTCATTATAGTCCAGATCGATCAGTTTTTGTAGTATCTGTAGTGTCTTCAACACCGGAATCTCTATCGCAATCCAATCGCCTAACGCATGGAATATATCTTGAAAAGTTTTGTTTTATTCCTTTTGTCAAAAAAGAATATAAAAGTATGGAAACAGGGTAGCGTTTTGCACGCACAAACGAGTTCCCAATTTCTCACACAGCAAAATGCAGTTGATTAAGTCCTGCACACTTCCTTTGAATGCAGGAGTTGAAAGCCAAATCTTTGCGACATCCCATTTACCCAAATTCCCCAAAATTATAACTGGTATAATATAGTAAATTTTAGTAAAGAAGGATAAAATAGAACTTTATTCCCTAGAACATTAATAGTAACGGTTTCCGCCAAAAAGTCATAGTTGAATGAAGTGAATTTTTTTGAGCACAGAATTTTTTTGTGAAACTGGAACTTCGAAATAATTAAATCAAAATAATTATATTTCTGCTTATAAGTATGTCATTTGCAAAGCTTTTACAATTACTCAATTATTTGGTAATAATGTAAACTATTTAGAACCACCCACTCTCTCATTGTTGGCATAAATTACAGATAAATAAAATTACGTGTAATCGTACGTCGTAGCGTTGTAGCTCCAAATTCTGGGTAAATGCCAAAATTCGGGTTAGCTTATAAAAAATTATAAAATTATCATTACTCTCCAACAATATTATAATTACATTGCCTAGTATTGCAACATTTTGGAACTAAAGTAAATAACAAAATATTTTGTAATGTTTTACATGCTATAAGTAAGAGCAATTTCGTATATTACTACTTACATTCAATTTTTCAGTACAATATGTACTAAATACGTTTTATCAATGTCTCTTTTCAAATATTTTTGTATCATTTTTTATAGTTATTTGATATATTACAATAAAAAATATGTTAGAATACCATATACATTCGAACATAGCGAATAAATAGTAATAATGAATAGATCGAATAGCGCAATGTATTTTGAGTACTTCCGACATTACTAGAAGTTTGAAAATACGCGCAATCTTAATATTATTGAATGGTAGTACGGATTAAAACAAAAATTATCGATTTTCGAGCAAGGGTTCCCGAGATATTGTTGTTTTTTACGACCATGTACGACGATCGTAAAGTGTTTGATTTTAGTTCCTTCAATTTGTATCACAATTATCTACTCGTACTTAAAGCAATTTTTTCCTCCGAACTCAAAATTAAAAACCCCAGAGAGCTAAATCGATCACACCACGTAACTCAAAGGGGATTTAGAGTGGCACCATTCCGTATTCGTATTGGGGAGTACCTTCTATTGGATACTCCATTCAAGTGGTGAGGGGAATAGTTTATTTGAAAGAACACTTTAGATTGGTTTAATGATAAGAGACAGATATTTTGCAGTCGGATCTGGGACTAATTTTAGAAACAAATGTGAGAACGGTAGGTACTTACTAATTGATAAAATTTATCATTGAACAAATAAATTGTCATGTATTTTTCCGATGATATTGTAGCTCTTGATGTGATTCTAGGTCATGGAAAATTCCAGAAGATCCTTCTTGGTGTTTGTGGTGTTATATATGCATCATGTGCGATAAGTTCCACCACGTTATCGTTCGTTTTACCTTCAGCTCAATGCGACTTCCATTTGACTTCAACTGATAAGGGAAAACTATCGGCAATGCCTCTAATCGGTACGTATGTTTCTAAAATACATGAAGCTATTCCAACAAAAAATATCCCAATATTAGTATATCCGTGAGAAACACCAATCAGATGGATTTCTTAGAAAGCAGTGCAATATTATTATCAATAAAGTCTATTCTGTTTGAATCCAGGGATCTGAAAATATATACATATTCGAATTATCTATCTCACTAGTGATTTATTAGTAATAATAATATCATGATATGAAAATCATTTTGGAGTTGGCCGCTGGATGCTGCCCGATTCTCCAACTGGAGCAGGATGCAATAGCGCCTGCTGTCAGGTTCCAAACACCAGACGACCTCATAACTTAGAGGACTGTGAAGAATGAGTCAACCTTGGTCGGTTGGGTCAAGTCTATGCTCTGGCAGAGACTGATAACGGCGCACCATAATGGCAGCGTTCAATGTACACACGTCACCCGTAGGTGCCCTCAGGGAGGAGTACTGTCTCCGCTCCTGTGGTGCCTGGTGGTGGTATGTTTGTTAGTCGAGCTGAATGAGGCTTGGTTTACGCTCAAGCCTACGCAGACGACTTGGCAGCTGTGACCCTCGGAAGACACCCGGCTACCTTGTGCGAGCTGCAAAACACCGCACATGCTATCGTTGCTCGCTGGTGCCAGGTCAAGGGACTCAGGGTGAATCCTGAAAAGGAAGTGGTTCTTATCACGAGGAAACCAAATTTGGGACCTCTACCAGACATTTGTCTGTTTGGAAGGTCCCTGCACATGAAAGGCTCAGCGAAGAACCTTGGAGTTACCCTTATGCTAAACTGAGCTGGAAAATGCACCTGGAAAACCGGGTGAAGGAGGCCGTTGCTTTCTTATGGGCATGCAGCAGAGCCTTCGCGAACACATAGGGTCTATGGCCACAGGTTCTGCAGTGAATCTACACGGCCATGATCCGCCCAATCATAGCCTACGCAGCCGTTGTATGGTGGCCGGCGACAGAAACGGCTTTGTCCCTTCTGGCGCTGGACAAGGCTCAACGACTTGTCTGCGTGAGGATAACGGGAGCTATGAGGACCACGCTCATCAGGGCTCTAGAGGTTCTGGTGGGGATCGTTCCTCTGCAACTCAGTATCAAAACAGTGCCTGAACACTCTAAAACCCTACTCTCTATGAGCAGGAGGGGCTTAAAACTGGTGACAGGACTCCTCAACAGGACACTTCCATCTGAATAAACATCTACACACAATGGGTATTGTCGAAGACCCAGCTTGTAGTAGATGTGGAGAGGCGGATGAAACTGCTTCTCACATCCTAGCAGAATGTCCAGCATTAGCTTCTTTCAGGCTACAACACCTTGGCAATACACATATGCCGCTTGGAGCAATAAGATATATCAGTCCATGCAAAATCTTAAACTTTGGCACTGCCTTAGGCCTGCTGGACTGATTATTGTATCAAGGGGCGCACAATGGACCCAATCAAGCGGTCTAAGTGCTCCGGACTCATCCGCCCCCGTTTTGATTGATTGAAGAATGAGAAATTCGGACCACTTCTGTCAGGTTCACAGACGGGTCTATGGCTGGCGAGCTTAGCGGAACCGGAGTTTACTTGTGCACACTTAAGGTGGAATTTTCAGTTTCCGTAGATGCACACATAATCATTTTCCAGGTCAAGCTCTGGGCAATCCGGATCTGAGACTTAACTACCGAGGTAGGCGGATCTATATCTGCACCAACAGCTGGGCGGCCGTAAGCGCGCTTCGAAACGATCGGAATCTCATCGATCACCAAGCTCCACTTCCTCAGACATATATTGGTTCTTGGTACAGCACGATGCCCCTGGTATGAAGCAAGCGAAGCTTCACATTGCTTACTTCTCGACCAAACGCTCCAAATATTTTCTCTCGTGAGCAGAAGAGGCATAAAACTGGAGACATGATTTCTCACAGATCACTGTAACTTGAACATACATCTACACTTAATGTTGATGACCCAGGTTGTGGTAAATGAGGAGAGTCGGACGGAACTGCCTCCCATATCCAAGTAGAATATCTATCACTGGCGTCTCTTAGGATGCAACATTTCGGCAGCGCGACATTCCACCTGAGGTCATAAGGGACATTAGTCTAAGCAGTATTTAGACCTTCGGCGCTGTTTTTGACCTGCTGCACTGATCCTTGTTCCAAGGGGTGCACAATGGACCCAATCCAGAGGCAGTGCACTGATTAATTGATTGCTATCATTGAAATCAATGATGAAAATATACATATTTTTTTTTTCGGGTGGCACTTGATGCCTACTGAAACTGTGTTTTTGGCAGAACTAGGGGTTTATTTCACTACCTCATTGGTGCAGCTGTTAACTGCACTCACATTTCCTCTTTGAAAGCTTGTTACTACAACAGGCAACACACGAGCAAGCACTTGATGTATTTTAAATATGGATTTTCTAGGATACACGATAACATACAAGTTCATATCTTTAATGAACATCTGCAACTTCGGTTCAAAACCTAGAAGAAAGGTCATATTAGGATGTATCGATTCTATCTCGCCATATTTACTGACAAATTGGATATTAATAACATCGATATCAATTTGAGATTACACAAGTTGATGAATGTAATACGCATTCGACCGAAAACTGTTCTTATTTGAATTTAAAAGTATTCTAATAAATGAATGCGATTCCCTTGCTTTACATATTCCAATGATAATAATTGATTGATGTTATTCAAAATCTTTTGAATTCCCGTGGCGTATGAAGATCATTCCTGAATAATACCGGATGGAAATATTATTGGCGGAGCTTTAAGTAATGGAAAAGTGAGGATGCACTTCCTGGAGTAATCATTGAATTAACATGGGAATTAGACATGACCGACTTCGTACATCGGCAAACCAATTGTCGAAGTAGAAGAACCCTGGAATTAAAACTACTTTTTAAATCAAATAAGTTGATTGAGGGTTAAATTCTCCATTTTAATTTTCTCCTACCTCGTTGATAGCTGTATCTGAATGGACCGTTCTCTCCCCGATACATCATGACAGAAGGAATTCCTCGCCATTCGAGCGAAGCAAATGTGTCCTCTACTAAAGATAAAGATGAAATTATAGGATAATACACGACAAGTGAATTTCTCCAAAGAAATCAACTACATCCCTCCGAATGTGCCTACTAAGGAGTTGAATCCAATTGAACCCATCCATACCTATGTTCAAAATATTCATCGCGGATGACTAATCTGTGTGTGTTATGTTACAAAGAGTGCGTTTCGTAACACATTATGAGAACATAAAGGAAGATATGCTGAACTTCCGAAGTTCACATTTGGACGTTGATACTTAGTAACAAAAGTAATAGGAAATCATTCCAAATTTGCTAACCGTATGGCTTAGAATTGCGACCAGTAGCCGATCCAAAAAAAACGGTGGTGGTGAAAGCAAATTGTTCCATTCGGATCTTACTGACTGATTGATTGATTGATTCATCACGATATTTCATGATCAACGAACCCCCTGAGGAAGGATTTTTCGAACTTCCACCTCCTGGAGATAATAGGGGTTGTAATCCAATGATTTTATTGATTCACCTTATAGCAATATTTATGTACATACCAAGGGAGGAAAGTATTTCTTCTCCTCCCGCGAACCGGAAGGCATTAAAATCCGAGGGAGGAAATTTACTTAACTCCAGAGTTTAGAGGAATGTATATAATTTTTCTTACTATTACATACCCATTTTCGAAAATGATCTTTGTATTCTTTTTTCTCTTAAGATATAACATTTGAAATCAGCTGTTACAACATATAGTCCAGTAAATGAAGCCCAAAATCGAACTGACTGGGGAAAATTTTGGCTCATGGACCGATTTTGATCTGTGAAAGCTCATTCGATTCGTCTTGACACTTAGATCAAAGCTTACCACTTTTGGTCCTCATCAAATTGTCTATTTTGTTAATAAACAATAAATAGTGACAACAAAAGTTTTGAACGCTATTTTCCATTGATTTGAAGCATGTAACGTATATTTTTTTCATTTATTTGACCGATAAACAGTGTTTTGCTTATAAAAATTCGTTAATTAACAAATTAACAAAAGAAAAATAACAATATCCTAAATATTCAACATTAGAGTCATTTTCGGTTAATTGGGACATGCTAAACATGAGTTTGATGTCCATTATTCAATGTGTTGCTAATATAATTAGTTATAAGTGATTTTTTCTCGGTTAACCAATGAACAAAAAAATAAAAGATTCCTAAATATTTGACATTAGTGTCATTTTCGGATAATTAGGACCTGCTAAACATGGATTTGATGTTCATTTTCTAATATAATTAGTTGGTAACTAGTTTTTCAGTTAAGAAAAATATTCAAAATTACAGTTATTTTCGGATAATTTGAATTTGATGAACAAAATTTTCGACTAACCCATTTCCTCCACTTTTGGGTACGCGCCTGCCTGTTATGGTTCCTTTCTACAAATTCATTGCTCCGACCCTCGGACTTTCTAAACATCAGATCGTAACGGCATCATTTAAAAAAAATCCTAAGCATTCATATCCTACACGTGTTGTTTCCTATTGTTTATTTGTTCAGTTATTTGTTGATTAATAATATAAGCTTATAATATTTTTCAATCAACTGATGATGATAATAGTGAATAATGTATATATAATTATTTAAAATTTGGTCTTAATTTATTAAAACTAATTTTAATATAATTTAAAATGTTTTTTGTTCATTTATTTCAGAATATAACTTTTCCTCGATATTGAAAAAAAATTATCCAGGTCCTAAATATCCGAAAATGACTCGAATGTCGAATATTTAGAGAATTTTTATTTTTTTTTGTTAATTTGTTAATTAACAAGTTATTTATTTATTGACAAATCATCATGAACATTGAATATACACTGTTTATCGGTCAAATAAATAAAAAAATATACATTACCTGCTTAAAATTAATGGAAAATAGCGCTTAAAACTTTTCTTGGCACCATTTATTGTTTATTAACAAAATAAACAATTTGTAAACGACCAAAAGTGGTGAGCTTTGATCTAGGTGTCAAGACGAATCGAATGATCCCTCACAGATCTCAATCGGTTTATGAGCAAAAATTTTCGTAATCAAGTCCCCCCCCCCCCGTTTACTGGACTAATAGTGATTGACGTATTTCAATGGATTTTCTTTTTTTCAAACATAATCATTATCAATGAGAAAAGGAATATGAAGTTATATAGTTTTCTTCAATACATTTAGAATCTACCAAGTTGGTATCGCTAAGTCTTCTGCCAATTAAATCTCCTGAAAGATACGAGAAATGATTGGAGGAAAATCTGAGCTTAATAACCTCCCAAAAGGAGGTAAAGTTGACTTCACCTCCCTAGGGAGGAAAAGTGCTATTTTCTACCCTAATTCTAGGGGCCGTAAACCTTATTTTCTAAGGGGGTATAGTAGATGAGATATCATGGTAATACTTACAGTTGTGAAACATAATAATGTCAATCTGTAAGTCTTGATTAAAATAATCTTAAACCTCGGCTATAACTCCTGCAAAAATGTATGAACATTAGACCTTCTATTAAATAATGATTGTAATCCTTGCCAATATTTGGATTCCCTGATGCCTGTATATTTTCTTCTCTAATACCTAATTCCATTTCCAATTGTAGGAATGATTTTTGGTTGCGGCCTATGGGGTTGCATCGCTGATACTAAAGGAAGAAGACTAGCCCTAATGATTTCACTTTCGATTGATTTTATTGCTGCTGTGATATCTTCAATGGCACCAAATTTCCCGATGTTTCTATTTTGTAGATTCTTCAACGGTTTCGGGTAAGATTCATTCGGATTGTTATATACAGACTGACCATTGACAATTTAGCATTATAGGTGCCACTAGCCTTGTTCTACCATATCTTGGAGAATTCGTATCCAGAAAATACAGAGATGCTACATTGGGAAGGCTAGAATTATTTTGGAATATAGGAGCATTAATCATACCAGGTAAACTTATCATTAATGTGATCAACATGATAGATTTAGACTTAATATGTTCTAAGCAATTTCAAATATTTGATTCGATGATTCTCACAATCCATTTTCAGTTCTAATTTATTAATATGTTCTTTCTGTACAGAGTAGGTTGCCAGTCTGGCTTAAAGTAGGAAATGTTTTCGTTTGAAGATTCCATTTAGAACAGTCAGTCTGGTGCAGGCTCTACTCAATGCAGCGTAAAAACTGTCGTGTCAAATTAGTATTGTTAATCTTACAACACAATTCCTGATTTGTAGGACTGGCATGGGCTCTCTTGAATAAATCTGTGTTGCTCATGTTCACATATGGTCATATCTTTAGTCCATGGAGAATCTTCGTTCTCGTTAGCAGTTTACCAAGTTTTTCTTGTGTACTACTTCTTTACTTCATGCCTGAAACTCCGAAATTCCTGCTATCAAAAAGACGTTTCGAAGATGCAAAACACGTGTTCCGAAAAGTATATGCCATGAACACTGGGCAGCCACCAACTACTTTTCCTGTAAGTATAAATCAGGATGAGTGAGTTATTATTATTTTTTTGCATTTTGACTGATAATGTGCTATTTTACTAAATAAAAAATCGTTTAGTAAAGTGGCCCCACTTTCAAATCGTCAATATTGATAAAACACAGTTTGACTTATTTAAATATTGTAAACCTTGTTATATACATTAAAAGCACAACTATTCCTTTTTGAAAACTTAACAACAACCAATAATTCTATTTGTTTTTCCTGAAAACTATTATGATTCTCCATCTGCATTCCTGAATCATCGTGAGGTGAAACTAATTCTTGCTGATGAAATATACTTTTTGAACATTTCAGCTTATTGGCGATGCTTTTCTCGATATACCTTTCAGCCATAATAGTTGACTGCCCTCCTCCATGCCTTTTAAATGTTAGAATGTCAGCTCCACTGTCAGCTAGGAAGGTTGCAGACGTCGTCCTCAAGCAATAGTCAATGTAACTGGTGGCATCTGGGACTTTTAAGTATTCTGCAACTTTTTGGGGAATGTTTGCAAGAATGCTGACGCCAACTGGTTGTATTGTGCACTTAATGTGATTGTAGTAAATGAAAAATCTATTGCGTTCTACTTGTTTGAGTCTCAATCCTGAATACTTATGATAAATTTCATATCCGTAGCACTCTGATCCAGGTGAAGAGACGTTTCTTTTTGGTTTTGGTATCACGTAAAGTTATAACATCTATATATTTTACAGTTAAGCTGCATTCTGCAAGTCACATGTCCCATTTGAACCAATTTAGTACTACTTTCATTGATAAGTATTTATTGTCTGAAGCCTCTTTTGAAACTGATGAAAAGGCTGGCAGTGTCGCCCTATAATATCTTAATAAAGATTCCTTCTGGCTTGAATGGAACGCCATGTCTTTTCAGTTAACAGTTTCGATGCTGGGTTATGGTAGAAGTTTCATATGAAACGTATACATAGGGGCAGATGGTTGGAATCACAACACTGGATACGAAATGTGATGTATGGTTTCAATGTCCACTTCATGGTACTTCGTAATACTAACTTGGACTGACTAAGAACTAACTCTACTCTACTGAACCCACTGAACTCAATGCACGTAACGAACTTAAATCTTACTATCATCTAATGTACTTAATATATATTCTCAAGGAAGAAGCCTTGCTCCTCTCATAATAGTTCAGCGGAGGTTGACCTATGTACCGGCATTGTCACTCAAGTATTGCACTCACGGTCAGAACCTTGTTGACTCATTATTTGTAATGCCAGATAATACAATAACAAATATGTTTTATGTTCATATTCAATGAACATTATTATTACATAAGAAAATATAATATTGTAAATTATCTAATTTAGGATGAATCTCTTCGAGATTTCACAACAGTAACGTTTTCCATATTCAAAACTTTTGATTTCTTTGCTTTTTATTTTTAAAAAGACAAGTAGCTTTTTGTATTGTGATATATTCATATTTTCTGTTATTTGTATAGTACTTTTCAACATGGGATATGTAGACCATAAGCTGGATGCCCTAAGAGCTGTTGCCTAAACTAATAAGACATTGTATGAAAATACCAAAATATCTATAAAAAATAACTCAACTCCCCAAAAAAATACGTTCTTAGTACTTAGTTAGTACGTCCTTTTGTAATCCTCCAATTACAAAATATTTAATATACCTTCTCGTATTTTTTCTTCGATTTTATTAAAGGAAGTAAGCTCGAAGACGTTTACGCGGCATTTTGAATGTGTTCAGAGAAAAACAATTTTTTTGGGGGAAAACGGATAGCAATGTATTTACATTATTTACTGATTTCAGGTTCTTTCATTATATGGAGAGGCACATAATAATAACCATTGGATCAAACCTGAGTACATCACAATTTGGTGTCGCATACACCAAAATACACAAAAGCTGATGAATTTATTAAGAACTCTATGCTCTCAACCGAATTTGAAATACTTGTTCATTATAGCGTTTGCAGATTTTGGTCTGATGGCTAGGTAAGTTCTCATCATGTAGCTTCATAATATTTAACATCATTGAAAAATATAACTTCTATTGTCTTGATTATTCTCATCAATGCGGAAGCTACAATAGCAAATTAGATTTTCTTCTTCTCTCATAGAATATTGTATTTCTTCACTTATGATTATGAAAACATGACAACACCAGTTAAGAACATAATCTAATCAATAAGTTCCATGTTATAATGGACCACATTGATAAATCGGCGGCAAATATTCAATTCGCGTATTATTATACGGGAGTAGAAAATTAGTACATTATTCAATGGGCATATAATGATATTATTTGTGAGGATGAAAGTTTATCGCCACGAGCGAATGCGAAATCATCCAAGCAAATAACAGCAATTATTTGCGAATATACTACTATACTTTATCTGAAACTGAATGAAGCTGTCCGTTACTTCGTGATATTCCTTTTTTCCAGATAAAAACAAGAAATTTTACTGTTTAAATATCACGTTATTCAAAAGAACATTGACTGCAATTTCGAATTATCAAAACGTACAATGAGAAAATACTGAAACATCATAGTATTCATGTGAAATTTACAATGAAGCTAATCGATTCTTAGAACTAATGGTACACAAAGCTACTACTAAGGTTGATAATTGTGTTGAGATAGTAAGCGGAAAGGGATCATTTCTTTCCGTTTCGTTTCTCATAAAAGTGTACAACCTATTTACGGACCTAGTTCATAAGTTTAGCCTTGTCAATATCTCTCTCACTTTTCCCCAGGTGCTTACCTTCTTAAGAATTCCGTCATCCGTTTTATCAATTCGTCTACCTTACCCTTTGTTTCTAATCCTAACTTTCTAAATTTCCACTTACAATTCGTCCTTTCATTTGTTATACACTCAAGATACTTTACTATCTGTGAAGAGGTTTTGGTATTTGTGAATAAATACTCTCCCTCTTACTCTCCCTGTCCTTCTCCTTCTCGTCCTCCATCTCCTCTCCCCCCTCTCTCTGTCTCTCTCTCCCCCTTTCTATATCTCTATCTCTCTCCCTCTCTCCCTTTCAGGTTTGTTCGTTGCCAAACAAATAAAATAGAAGTTTCTTTTCTGATAATTAATTAATTTCCAGTAGAATCGTATCAACAGTTTTCCAAAGCACATATTTTGTGAGAAATTGCAAAATCATTGTGAAATAGTAACATAATATTAAAAGACAATTGCATACGTATAATTCACCAACAATTTAGTGAATAAACTTCCAGCCAAACCATTGTCTTTTCTCATCCCTTTTGTACCACATAAAGGTTGATTTGAAGAATTGAAAAACATAATTTTAGATTCAGCTGTAGTTGATAACTCCTAGTTTTGAAAATGTCACAGTGTAGTGAAGCAATATGTCAGCATTAATTCTAAATTATGTATTACAATTTTTATGTGAATTTGAGTTTAATTTTCCAACTTCCGAAAGTCATAGAAGGAAGTGGTATTGCTGAAAAAGGTTTCACAGGATACAGTAATAGGAAATTTTAGTCGGACAAAATTGGAGTTTTCAGTTTATTAATAATAATTTTATAACATTACCAATCATTCCGAAGACCATACTACCAACTGTTCTGGAAAATATTTCTCAAATCTGAAACCTTTGATACTTAAAAAGATAAACAAACCCACACAGATTGTTTAGTTTGCGATGGGACTTATACTGGAATCTCTAAACAATATTTACAAAAAAGAATATATGGCCATAAGTATAGCACAAGAAACAAAAACTTAGAAAATTCCACCGCCCTTGCTAAACACTGCTTTGATTATAACCATCAATTCGATTACAAAAATTTTGATATTTTAACCAAGGAAACCAATTATTATAAGAGATCTATTCTGGAGATGATTCACATAAAACGTACACATAAATATGTAAATCATAAGACAGATATTCAGACATTAAGTCAGATTTATACTAACTTAATTAATTAAGACTCTAGCAAAATCCTACATGCGTCTTTTTAATGTTAAAAGTATATTTTAGGTAGTATGTCAAAAGTAATGTTTCCAAAAGGTCTGACATCCTTTTCTATTACTTACCTCATAAATCTTAACATCTGGTTCGAAAGTAGATACTTCAACGTAATGTTCTTAGTTTCAGTAGCTCACAGACTTCTTTGGCATGTGTTCGTATAATATAAGAATATTACTAAACAGTGGATTCTTGATATATTTTATACTAATAACATTAATGTGTTACAATTTCGATTATTCGTATTTCTGTTCGTTTCGGCGACGTGGGCATTTTTAATTGAAACTGGTGAGATAAGTATGCTAATACAATTAGTTTTAAAAAATCCCGTTTTAGACATAATAAGTATTCTGATGATGGTTGTAAGACCGAAACGTACGTAAAGACAAAAATAATAAGCATATGTGTTAGGGTAACCTATTTCCCGGGAATTTATATATAATTATTAATACGTGAAAATTGAAGGCCTCTTCTATAAATGTAGACGGTTAAAGTAATAGTGGGAGCGTATTCTGAATGAATCAAAGACAATCTTTGCATAACTCCTCTCAACAAGTTTCCCATTTGGTGACTTGACAATCCAAAGTTTTCTTTGAATTGGCCCACAGAACATTTAGAACTATTTCTAAAAACTGTTAAGCTATGATAGTGTTCACACTTTGGATACACTATAACACTATAGGTAAGAAACAATCACCCTTATCCACTAAAAATACTGTTAAAGTACTGAGAACCTTTCTGCTACCAAGTAGTCATCATCAGAGTAAACTAATTTACATATCAATATGTGCCTGTTAGAATACTATTTGGGGATAATAATCCAAACAAGAAGTTACACTCAGCTGGAGATATCGGAAATTGATACATTTTCCAGAGTGAAGCTTCCTATTACGTTAATCTATGAACCATTTTCCATCAATACCACTTCCTTCTATGAAAAATCAGCGTTAGCCGGACGTATTTTAATACACGACACACCATTTCACTTTCAACAGTAAGGACAGATATCTACCTAATTTAGAAGGGATGGAAATGAATAAACGAACAAGCAATTTATTAATTTCTGATTTATCTCCAGCTGAGGGTAACCCCTTGTTTGCATTATCAACCCCAAATAGTATTTAAACTGGCACATTTTGCTTTCTAATTTAGTTTACTCTGATGATGGCTAATGGGTAGCTGAAAGGTCCTCAGTATATTAACAGTATAAGAGTAATGGTTTTTCATTTATAATCTACATCATTTTCATAAGAATACAATTTAAACTGCTAGTGAAATGATATAAAAAATAAACCGCTTCCAGATAACTTGGTTTAAGTTATGGCGCGATAATAATAATTACTCTTGTCATGAAATAATATTAATTGTATGTTTTGGTTTCTAGTTATTATACTTTGATAATGTGGTTTCCTGAATTGTTCGAGAGGTATAGCGCATTTGAAAGAATGTATCCTGGTGCAAAAGCTGGTGTTTGTTTTGTATCACAGCTTCCGAAACAGGAATCTGCCCAGTATTCATTTGAGGATTGTGATCCGTCAATCAACAACAGAGTGTTTATTGAAACTATTATTATAGGACTAGCATGCATTCCATCAGCTGTAACTCTAAGTTTCTTTATGCAGAAATTAGGAAAAAAATACATTTTAAGTAAGTTCACTATACAAATTTATATTTCAGGTATTCATCCATACTGAAGATATCTATGGTGAACTCTATACAGGGTCGCTATTATGTATGGAAACCGTCAAATATCTTGAAAACCGTTTGAGATAAAGCTAAACGAATATTTATCATTTTTCTTTCTTGTCGCATATTTCAAATTCAATATAAAAAAAGATCATAACGTTCGCAACTATTGCAACCATCAAATGGTGTTGAAAACAAACACAAAATAATGACGGTTTTGTTTTTTGAATCTTTTGTACCATTAAAGAAAGACATTTGCATGTAATCATTGTTTTTTTACCAGATTTAGTTCAGTGGGTATGGCACTTTCATTGTTCAAATTCTGCTTACCATGCTGTCTATTTGAACGACATTTTGGAGAATTAGTAAGTTCTTCGGTATTACATCAGCTCCTGTCATCATCGTTAACTGTATTCTAAATATTTTAGAAATTTCGCTGTATATATCAGATACATTCCAATAGTGGAAGCTATAGCGCGTATTCTTTGTGTATCCTCAACACGACCGGTTCGCATATATCTTGAGCCAATAGAGAAGCGTTGTGCGATCACGTGATTTCTGACGTCACGTAGTACCTGACGAAGACTGCTGCCTCTCGCTGCATTGACCGATAGTTGTCTTGGCAAGCCCCACTCCTCGTAACGTGACTGTGATCGGTCGGCGGTGTCTCCCGAGTCTATCGCAACCTTGATAAAATAGGATCTTGACAGTTTTCAACACTAAATTAAAGCTGTGAGCAATTCATCACTAACTTCACTCACTTTTGGTTAGCAGAATTTTCCGCTTTCAGGAACTTGTGCGGGTTGGATGTATGATTTTGGGCACAGAAATATTGGAAATGATTTAGAAACTGCTAATATAGTCCAGTAAATGAAGGTATTAATATTTAAATTTTTTTCTTATGAGTCGATTTTCATCTGTGAGGGCTCATTTGTGCGGGGGTGTATTTCTCTGACTAATTGTTTATATTGTTAATAAACAATAATTAGTGTTAAACAAATGCGTGTCTCAGAGCATTATAAGAAAAAATTAAAAAGTACAGGTTTTAAGCAAGTAATTGAATATTTTCAAGTGTTAAAGTTATAAACAAAGGTTCGCAAAGCATACTCAATGTTCATAAACAATTTGTTAATGAACCATTTGTTAATTGACAAATAAACGAAAAAATGAAATTAGGTCTGGTTATGCGATTTTGGACTCGATTTCGGATATTTTCAACTCGATGAATACGAATTTGTTGATATAATTGCAATTAATTGTTTATTTCATTTGTTAATAAACAATTTGTTAATTAACAAATAAACGAAAAAATTAAATTAGGTCTGGTTATGCGATTTTGGCCTCGATTTCGGATATTTTCAACTCGATGAACACGAATTTGTTGATATAATTGCAATAAATTGTTTATTTCATTTGTTAATAAACAATTTCTTACTTAAAAAATAAACGACAAAATGAAATTAGGTCTGGTTATGCGATTTTGGAATCGATTTCGGATATTTTCAACTCGATGAACACGAATATGTTGATATAATTGCAATAAATTGTTCATTTCATTTGTTAATAAACAATTTGTTAATTAACAAATAAACGAAAAAATTAAATTAGGTCTGGTTATGCGATTTTGGATATTTTCAACTCGATGAACACGAATTCGTTAATATAATTGCAATAAATTGTTTATTTCATTTGTTAATAAACAATTTGTTAATTAACAAATGAACGAAAAAATTAAATTAGGTCTGGTTATGCGGCGATGCCGATACATTGATAGTCAGTACAGCTTTAGAAAACATTCATTTTCCCACAAAGCGCAATGTTTGTTTATTAACAAATTAAATAAACAATTTATTGCAATTATATTACCGAATTCGTGTTCATCGAAATGAAAATATCCGAAATCGAATCCAAAATCGCATAACCAGACCTAATTTCATTTTTTCGTTTATTTGTTAATTAACAAATGGTTCATTAACAAATTGTTTATGAACATTGAGTAAGCTTTGTGAACCTTTGTTTATTACTTAAACACTTGAAAATATTCAATTACTTGCTTAAAACCTGTACTTTTAATTTTTTTCTTATAATGCTCTGAGACACGCATTTGTTTAACACTAATTATTGTTTATTAACAATATAAACAATTAGTCAGAAAAATAAACCCTCGCACTTTGTTCTAGACATCATTATGAAGAAGATGAGTCCTCACAGATCAAAATCGGCTCATAAGAAAAAAATTTAAATATTCAGGTCGATTTTGGACTTGATTTACTGGACTAATATCATTGTTTTTTGTAATGATAGAAATATTTTTTTAATATTTTTTGGATTTTGGATTAAAACTATACAACATTTACATCTTTGAGGTAGGCAGAAATGCTCATTTCAACGATGCCAAATTCGAACAATGTAGACATTGGAAAAATCAAATTTTCCTTGGATTTCAAGAAGACAAGAAGAAAAATTTAAATGTATCTCAAACCGTTCTCGAGATATAATATACATAATAGCGACCTATACACTCAGACTCCATTATTTTGTCTTAACAGATTTTGAATAGTGAGAATCTTAGTTTTGCTGGTAGTATTCTTCAATCGATACAATTTCCGTTTGTAAACTCTTTCCTCTCACCACCAGTCGTCTGTCCATAGATATCCTCCGGATTTATTTGCTTTCTGAATTGATATTTCTATTGATACTATGAGGAATACGTTGTTTTGTTATGTGTTCAGTATGAAGCTAGGCCCATTTTCTACTGGGCCTGAAATGTTTTCAATTTTTCCACGCATCCAAATATTTTCACCGTATCATGAAATGAACTTCTTCGTATTAAAACAACAACCAAGCGCTCTCTACGTAATATGTCTTTATTTTCCAGTTGGTAGCCTAATACTGTCTGGAATATCAACAATGGCTTTAAACTGGGTGTATAACACAACACAGACATTGATACTGTCCGCAATTTTTGAGGCACTTACCAGTGTCTTAGAGACTGTACTATTCTGTGTGGTAGTAGACATATTTCCTACAAATCTTAGGTGAGTTGAGAGAAATAATCCACTTTCTTGTGTTATATCTATAATATTGTAGGGCACCCGCAGTTACAATAACAGCCACTTTTGGAAGACTTGGAGCAATTCTTGGAAATGTGACGTTTGGATTTCTAATCGACATAAAATGCGAAATACCTGTATATCTTTTGGGATCACTTCTCATAGGTAATTCTCAGTAAGAGGTTATGATTCAGAAAACATATTAACACAGAGTATTCTCAAGTTTTGGTGTTAATTACGTATGAATTCGGGCAAAGGGAATAGCAAAATAACAACAAACAACAACAATGACGATTTTTTCACCACTGGGGGCATCCTGCAGATAATTATTACTTCTGAATACGTCACTATGTGGTGAAACAATTCGTTATATTCTGGTACCAATGTGTGAATTTGTGTTTTATACACAATTATGTTCTTCCTCGTGTGTAATTGTTCATGAGAAAATATCTAATGTGTGTCCGATTGTGGGTGATCATGAGTTTAATTAATCATCATAATGATTTGGTTTTACACATTCTGCTTTATCCACACAAAAAACAATAGAGGTTCACTATTAAGTTACCAAATAAGTTTAATTCAAAAAAGTGCTCTTTATTAAAAGGCTTGTAACATATAATGAAAAATTTTCGACAGTAGATGCAAAATCTCAGTCTCTTGCTGTGTTGTGGCCTGAATAAGAGTAGTGTCTTGTAAAAGCAAGGAAGAGGTCGCAAGCTGCTTGTACGCTTTGTTCTAAGCATATGGCAGCATGACAGTTATGATTTTTTAGATAATTCGCTAGCCAAAAAAAGAATTGTTGTCTTTTAACGCTTCTATGAGGCTCATTCAATCAACTAAAATAATTGCTAATGGTTATTTTCAATTATTTTGAACATGTACTCTCGGACATACTTTTGTATCACTAAGGAACAAGGAAAGATCTATGAGTTCGGCAATTTTGTAGATGTGATGGATAAGCACCAAAAAGAAGTTTAAACAGTATGAGCTACTTCTTTCTATTTGTAAAAGTCAAAATAGCTATTAGTTTAGAACCAGATAAAATCTAGTTTTTTTTAAATCGGTTTCTCCAAATAGAATTTTATATTCCATCGCGAGTTTTCCTATTGTGACTATATTTTGGACGGTATCCGAGAAGTGTGGTCTTTCGGAATATTTATTTAATTCAGCCTGTGATTTAAATTCTTTCCATTTGCAAATCACAGGCTGTATTAAATAAAGATCCCAACAGACCATGCATCTCGGATATCGTCCAAATCAGAGTCACACTAGGAAAATTCGCGTTAGAATATAAAACCATTTTTGGAGAAAACTAGATTTAATCTTAAAAAAAATTTGCGAAAAGTACTTGTCCCTTTGCAGCACCGGTTCTAAGCTTAAGTGAGCCTCAAAGTTTCCCAAAATCTAAGGCTCAGGCAACATTAAATAGCCTTGCGCGATTATCCTCGCCTTTTCTGGGAAAATCTTCTTGAGGAAGTTGTGGAATAATCTATAATAAAATATTTTAATATTTTGAAATTCTGAAAATGAGTTCCTTGATAAGATTCATTTTTATAACAAAAAACAAAAATTTGAATTGTATTTTCTAATAAGCTACTGACAATTAAGCATGCAGATACGGTCTACGGTACGGTGCAGTCCGTACCTATCTACGGACGTTCTTGAAAGGAAAAAGCCGCCGTACCTGAATTTGTGTACCGTTCCTCGAAAATATACAGTCTGTAATTATTTCTGTGTATTTAAATGACAGGAATAACCTCAAAATCGCCGTCGATCACTGAGCGATTTTCCATTATACGAATAAAATTAAGTATTCTTTTCGAAAAACTGAAGATGGCATAATACGCCGAAACTTGAGTAACGGAATCAACAAAACCAAGTGATATCAACATAGTAATGTTTATTTGTCCTATATGGATTTAATTTCATATAACATAGTGAAATGATAGGATTTTGTGATAAATCTAAAACATTACCATTAGATGAAATAGAAACATGAATGGTATGGGTACTCAGTTCATGATACACTCAGCCGTTTTGATTCCATTCAATAATCTTACACTTTCAAAATAATTAAATGTGTACAATGAACAATGGATATTCAGAAATCTTGAAATTTCACAGGTGGGCACGACGTAGGCATCAAATTTGAAGAATTTTTCGAAATTCGACCATTAAGGGCTTAAAAGGGTTTGTATTGATATGGTGTGACGGTTTTGAAAGCTCATAGAATCAAGTACAATTTACATGACAGACAGCTGATAGATTTATGGCTCATTACAGCTCAAACTATCCGTAACATACCATATATAACCCCTTAATAGGAAATCACCTAACATTTACTTGTCGAACAACTCATTCATTGAAAGCCCCCCCCCCTGACAGACCACAGATAAATCCATAACATTACGTCATAGCTCATGGAAGGATGAGCCTCAAATTCAAATAAATCGAAAGTGAATACTTAAATAATAATTATTGTTATGAGCAATATGTGATATATAGTTAAAAATCTATGTTTATTTCAGGTAGTGGTATTCTGTGTATTGCTATACCATCAAGAGAAAATTATACAGCCCTCCATTAAAATAGTTTATAATCATTCAAGATTTATGCTATGCATAATTGATAATCATTAAGATAGTTATATGTATTTATTGTTATTTATTAAAGTATGATAATTATATGTTGTTTCAATCATTCGTCCTAATGTAATGATTTGGACTATATTATTTTTCGAGAGTAACTACCTACAACGTTCTCTAGACAATTAATTATGTCTGCATTTTATACAGCAGATAGAACAGTCGAATCGGTGATATCACAACCTACTCGTTCTGCCGATGAGCCCGAGAGGGCAAAACACCTGTCCTGAACTACTGAATTGTATTGTCACTGGTCGATCTAGAGAAATCTGCGCACTAATTATATGATTAGCAAGCAAGAGATCTTTTTTATATTTACCTGTTCTCTGGAAGTGTTTATCTGACAATCAGGAAACTTCAACTAACAGTCCCCGTCACTTCATGGAAGTGTCAGCCAATGCTTTGAATTGAAGAGGTTCATTAGTTGGGCAGCTATCTATTTGTAGATAGATGGCGTTAGAACATTTAGCTTTCCTTAGAAGATTTTTGACTACGATATTTAATACCGACCGGCTTAAATACCGTTTCAGTGAATTCAGAGAAAAACATCTCTTACCAATTTGAAATATAGCGCTCCAAAGAATCGCTAATGTCAATTTTTATGAAACGAAAGTAGACCATTGTGGAAATGTCATCGCAAGTAATGTTTGCATTTTAATAATTGATATCATCATCACTATTTCCAAATTTGTTAAATTAGCAATTTTCCTTTGTTTTCTAAAACAGGAGGTGTATTACACCCAGTTATTGCGCGCAGAAATAAGATGTGGGTTCCAATTAGCAATGCCGGAAATTGGGATTAAACTGTCCTATAGTTCGTGGCCACTATCAACGTCCTCCTGATAGTAATAAAGACATAGATTCATCACATTTCCTGACATAATTTCTGAAAAATGAAAAATCCGATTCAATCCATCCTTCTGGCTCTTAAAATCAAATTATATTTTTTTTATACTTTGACCACACCTACAATGTTCCAGGAACATCGCGTGAGCCAGCGGTAGAATGTTGGGAGAGGAGATGAGCATTCGAATTTCTTCTTGAAGGTTTGGAGGTTATAAGCATAGAAAAAGACCTCACTAGGTAAAGAGTTCCACAACTTCACTGTTCGATAAAAAATTGAAGTCTGGTAAGAAGAAGTTCGGCAGGTTTCGATCTTGACAATGAAGGGGTATAGTTTGAGCTCGTATAGTTCGCCTATCTGGAATCTCTCGTAATGGAACAACAGACGAAATGTCTGATAAACATCGACCATAGAAATATCTATAGAAAGGGGAGAGATCTCCCACCTTCCTACGTGTTGTAGAGAGGTAAATGAACTCGTAAGTGTGACGTCATCAATCAGAGGAATAGCTCTCTTCTGGATATAATCCAAGAACTTCAACGTATGTTCAGGAGCCGAACTCCAAACATGTGAACAGTACTCCATTGATTATCTTCAATTCTACCACAACACAACAATATTATTCATCGTTGTTTGGAGTAAGACATCGTGAATAAGGTCTATTGGGGATACCATGTAATGGAAAATATATCGTATATATGGTAATCAGTGTGACACCAACGATTCTTTGAAGTGCTATATTTCAAATTGGTTAAATCGAAAACTTCACTGATACAGATGCCAGAACTGTTATCGCCTGCTTCAAGCCCTCATAACTGACATCTTGTTTGAAAGAGTATTGTATGGGTAATTATATCAAATTGATGGGCTTGAAATGCATTCAGTCTTGCTAACTAAATTCGTAAGATACTATTCTGTGATTTTACTTTGAATTCGCTATTGTATGATTTACATTTCATTAATATTACTAATAGTAGAGTATGTGAAACATTTTGATCGAAAATTTTTTATGATTTAACGCGACCCCACGGAAAATGTTCGTTTTGGTGTATAAAACAAAAGTATAAAATTTCTACCTCCTAAATTGACCGCAACCCCTTTTTTTCCGCCATTTTGTGGTATTTTGGACATTTTTAGGGGAAGTTTGTCAAAAAAAATTTATATCTCCAGTTGTATTGGGAATTAGAAAACCAAACTGGAACCCTTTTATTGTCAATGTTTAAGGAACTCCCTGTTCAAATTTCAAGTTGATCCGACCTCCCCCTTCCTCGCAATATATATATATATATATATATATATATATATATATATGTATATATATGTATATACATATATGCATGGGAACTTGCGTGACGGCTAACTCGGGCAGTTTTCAACCGATTCAACTGAAATTTGAACTATAGGTAGGTTTTATGCCCTCAAAACTGACTTCCGATTTTCAAGTCAAAATATCAAATTGTTTCTGAGAAATTCGAGCTTAAGTCAATTTTTTAGCTAATTTCCCAATTGAAATATCTCATGTCCTTTTCATCCGATTGATAACTCTATGGAATTTCATTTTGGAACTGTCACTGTCAGATAATACATATCTTTTGAGGTTGAATTAAGTAGAAGTAGATAATAGAAAGTGATAATTCAAAATATCTGAATTTCGTTATGTTTGAATCAGGTTATTATGAAGTCTTGAAAGATTATAATCTATTTTATCATTAACACAATTGTTTTTCTGGGTACAGGTCAATTGCGCCCCTCAAAGGTACCTGATAGTTTTATGGTAGCAATGTGCCCGATTAAGCAATAGGTCGATTGGGCCCCGAATTCAGTTTAGGTACCTGCTTATGAGTTCCCAACACCCACCCCTGTTTTGCCACCCTTTCATGATATTCAATAATTATTCATTTGTCGGCTGTTTGTGCTTACGAACGTTTTAAATTTATAGTTTTACTTACATTAAAATGGAGTTTTTAACAGTGAACGTGGAAAAAAATTACTTATCGTTGATAAGTATACTTTTCGAAAAAATAAGGAAATGGCGTTAGGAGTTACCTATAGGTGTACGAAAAATGGCTGTCCGTCTTCGATTTCTGTCGATAAGACAAGAAGTGCTTTTAAAGAGAAACGGGGAACATAATCATCCCATCAATGAAAAATCAGAAGTAAAGGTGAGTCAAGTTTTTTAATACATCTAGCTCTATGGAAAACATCGATATCGATTTGTGGGCCCGAGCTGATAGAGATTTCTTTTGGGTTTGCAGAAGCTTCAAAACTTACTTAAAAGAAAGGCAGTCGAAGATATTTCTCAACGCCCCTCAAAAATTATCAATAGTGGTATACGGTGTGCAGGAGATATAAATGTGACGGTGGCTGATATAAGCAATGTACGAAAAAGTATATACAGATCAAGAAGAAACATTTTGCCTTGTCTGCCTCGATCTTTAGAAGATGTTCACACTTCACACCTCACTTATATCATACAACTGTAAAACCAACAAAGGCGAGAACTTCTTACTGGTAAATTCTCTTAGCCAAAATATTATTATATTTTCTTGTGTATCAAACTTAAGTTACTTATGCTCGAGGCCGAAATTCTTTGTAGATGGGACGTTCGAGTATTGTCCAAAGTTTGTTAAGCAATTGTGCACCATTCATACCATAGAAAATGGACACTACATACCACTAGTATTTATTTTACTTCTTAATAAACTTACGGAAACTTATAATAAAGGTTTTCAGTTATTAATTAATTATTCAAAATCTGTAAATTTAGAGTTGAATCCCAAGAAATAGTGTGCCATTTTGAAAAAGCGATACACAGTAGTATCAGGCAAACTTGGCCTAATGTTACCATCATAGGCTGTAGGCTCCACTTAACCCAATCCTGGTTTAGGAAGATACAAAATCTAGAACTAGTTTCTGAATATCGGAGTTCAGAATCGCCAATAGGTAAATGGTTACGATGGACATTTGGGCTATTGTTTTTGGACCCCGCCGATGTAGGGAACGTGTTTGCCGAAGATTTGTATTCTATTATCCCTGAAAATGCCCGAGTTATCGAATATGCCGATTATCTTGTTGATAACTATATATCCGATGATTGTTCTTTTCAACCAGATATATGGGCATCTTGTGATAACTCCACCGAACTAACCACTAACGCTTGTGAGTCTTTTCATAGTCACTTAAATTCGAGCTTTTATTTTTCACATCCCGACATATTTAGGTTCATAACTGTTTTATTCGATATTCAGTTAAACTCCTATATCACAATAAATAGCGTACATTTACCAGCGCCTTCTGGAAACAGTAAATATAAGAAGCGACAAGAATATGTTACAAATTTAATTAGTTTATATAAAAATAATGAGCTAACTCTATTTGAGTTTGTAAAAAGTATTTCATACAAATTTGTAAAATAGTAGTTAGGTACCTATAAGTAAAAATAACCTATTTTAGCTTAAGTTCGTTTTAGTAATTTGATAAATATTTTGTTAAACACGGTTTTAAATTTTTTACTAATTTTATAAATATATGTATAACATTTATCATTATTTATTTATTTATTTATTTAGTTACACCACCCAACAGCCACAGGCCAATCAAGGATGGGAAAAGCTACAATTTGATTAAAATTCACAAATATAATATAACAAAAACAAAAATAATTCATTTCATATAAAACAAGAACATAAATACAAAATGAAAAACGAGAAAAAATTAGATAGACATCAATACTGATATCAACATTGATACAAGGCTGTTCTGCAAGCAGAGCACGCAGGATGTATTGAACAATGTTTTAAATTATTGCACTACATCAGCTATTTTCCCAGTAATATTATGTTCCATTCCCAATTTTAAGCAAGATTTTTAAGTTATAATATTTGAATGAAGTGCCGTAAAACAGGTGGTTGGGGCTCAATCGTCCTTTATTGTAGGAAGGACCTGGGGCGCAATTGTTCCATATTACTTTATTACATGCACAATTTTTTCTGACCGCGGGGCTCAATCGTCCATTGCCCGTTTTTCTTAATTTGGATACTTTCTAATATAAAACGATTATCATCATTCTTTTCAATATTCAAAATGTTTATATTGTCGTAGTTACTAAGTGCAGTGGATCTTATATTATTCATAGTCATAATAACATAATTGGCCATAATTCCGTGTAAGTACTTTAAGATATAGAATTAAATTTTCTGAATTATGAAGATAACTTAGATGATTCAACATAGGATTATAAAGATGAAAACTTGAAACATTGAACCATAGGCAGGATTCGAACCCACATTCCTGGATGTCTAGTCCAGCGTGTTTAGCAATTACACCAAATTTAAACCTCTGAAAGGATAGTAGATCATTGATGAACACAATGTCATTCGATGCTCCGCTATAGATCAACTATTCACGCACATTCATCTAAAGTCCAGTTGTTTTGAATTGAGGAGTGTAGGATAGAGTATTACTATGGTTGGCAATTACTCTGACAGTACTCATTCAATGACAGCATCTCGGTTCTTACATATTTCAATAGAACTGATTGAGAAATGTTCTGGGTAAGTATAAACAAGTTTGAGGTTTCTTTGCCTAATTGGCCACAATTTCGTGTAAGTACATTAAGAGATAAAGGATGTTCTCTGAATTATGAAGATAACTTGGATAATTTAACATAGGATTTTAAAGATGAATAAACGTAAAACATTGAACCATACATAGGCGGGATTCAAACCGATTCGATGCTCCACTATAAATCAACTACTCACGCGCATTCATCTGAAGTTCAATCGTTTTGAAATGAGGATTGTAGGTTAGAGTATTATAATGATTGGTTATTACTCTTGACAGTAGATGAGGCTAAATCTCTCAATTCTGCAAACAAGTATGGATTTTTTTAATTTGGAAGTTGCTCCAAGATTCAGTGAAGGAAAAACGAACATCGGGGATTGTTTAATAAACCGTTATAATAAACAAAAGTATTATTCTGGATGGAGTAAAATTTGGTTCCTAGGGAGTAACTGATTTCGAATAAAGGTTCAAAAAAAATTGGAATTCAAGATAACAGTTCCAAAATGCGCATGAAACAGAAGAGCAGAGCTGAATAAATGTTCAATAAAACGAAAAATAGATTTAAAATAGAATCAATGGATTAAAACCATAAGCATTAGAAGAGAGGCGTGCGGTACGGTTGAAGCGTAGGCAAGCTATCAGCTTGTCATTAAGGTGATATATCAAAAATCCCCACCAAGCCTACACGTATGTAGCACCCATAGTCAGAGTATACCAGGTCTGCCGGAGCCTCCCTTCCATCGTTTCTCAAGCTGGGTGACGTCACCCAGCTCCTCCAATCACAGCCTTGCTCTCATCAGCTCGTCGCCGGCACGTAACAACATCATATTATGTCGTCGTCTATGACATTAATGACATTAAATAAACGACCAATCAGATTGCACTAAAATTTTAAAAAGAGTAGAATGGAGGCTCCGGCAGACCTGGTATACTTTGACTATGTGTAGCACCCATAGTCAAAGTATACAGGTCTGCCGGAGCCGCCCTTCCATCGTTTCTCGCGCTAGGTGACGTCCTCCAATCACATCGCCGGCACGTAACAACATCATATTATATCGTCGTCAATAACATTAAATAAACGAAATAAACGACCAATCAGCTTGCACTCGAATTTTAAAAAGAGTAAAAGGGAGGCTCCGGCAGACCTGTATACTTTGACTATGTGTAGCACCAACTAATTACGTCAAAAACATCTTGATTGGAGCTGAATTGTGTCAGAAATATTATTTAATCTCATTATGTTGTCATATAATACCTTTATCGTTTAGAGCATTTTAAGGTTTTAAAGGTGATATAAATAGTTTCCTTCAACATAGACATGAAATTCAAGGTATTATTTGTTCTAAAGTTAATAATTAATGCCTTACTCCGTTTCAGTGCAGATTTGTATAAAGATTTACAAATTCATCTAATTTCCGCATCCTGAATAGAATTACATCTTGTACTATTTGTTTTGACCTTTGTCATAGTCAACATTGATGCTGCTTCGATCAATTTCTGACAGATCCGCATCAGTTACATAGCAAAACAACGTTGTAACCGACTGCCTAATATGACGTGGCACCTTCGTAAAACGTATCGTAAATTACGTTACAGCTTCCAAACGTCATTTCTCGCGTTTTTGTTGTATCACGATGATGATAGACAGCTTGTCTACGCTCCACCAGATCTCCTAGTATATTACTATAGTCCTCGTCTTGAACGTACAAAATTATACAGATATAACCTTTGACTTTGGGGTTATTGAATATCAGTGAATAAATTTTTATCTCTGAGATATTTATGTTTAAAAGGTTATCGTGAGATAAATCAACATAGTGTACTTTGTTGACGATGGATTTCTTTGTGAATCCAATTGTTTTCAAACATACAGAATTCACATTAACCTTGTCTTCAATTTATTCCAATTAAACATGATAAAAAAATACGTAAGACTAATACTTATAATCAATAAAAACAACTAGCTGATGCTGCAAGAATCGAGTTTTCTTAAGATAAATGTAGTATTTTAATTGAACAATGCTGCTGATTTTTACAAAAAAAAACCTATTCAGCGATGGAGCTCATTTTCATAAAAATGTCTTCGTGAATCGCCACAATTGTTGCATTTGTGGTTGTGAAATCTGTTGTAAAATGTAACCTTTTCTGATAACAGGCCTGAATACGAGGTCAAGCTTAAAAGTCCCTAAAAAATTACACAAGAAATGATTTATTTCGTTCATCCCTTGTGGATCCAAAGTGGAATTTGCCGCAAACGTTCTAGCAAAAAGGTTGGCCTTTTCTGATGATGTAGTAGCCAGTGTGCCATCCTCTTTGATTAGAGGAGGGAATGAACTGGAAGTGAGATTTCTACCATTTGCTTTGGCGAAAGTTCAAAACGTATTGGTGCTATTCGGCCATTCGATAAGCTTTGATCTTATTTTGGCATTATATGTCTCTATCGAACCATTTATTCTTCCATCGCACATATTTCTTGCTTCAACATATCCTGTTCTGGTATCATGGGTTGTCGCGCACACGACGGTATGCTGTTTGTTTTGAAGCGACGGCCCTAGAACACATTTTATTGAACGATCGTTCACCAGATGATGATGATTTGTTGATATGGGGTATTGAAAAATCTTGGCTTCCGGATGGATTCCGCGTCACAATAACTCGACTTGATGCCGACGTTTCACCAACCATTACGGGTGGCATCTTCAGGGCAGGCTTGAGGCTTGAACTGAAACTATCAAGATTTTTCAAGATTAGCTATCCGCGGAAGTCTACTATTCAAGATATGGGGTATGTAGGTTTCTATTCCTAGCCTGATAATGTCCGAGATCATCAGATTCAAGACATACGCTTCTCCAAGGAAACTCAAAGAAAAACATGCGAAGATCTATCCCAGTCGGCTGAGTTGTAATGCGTGGAGGTGTTGAATTGATTCATTGAGTGATTTAGGAACGGGTCGTAGTGATGAGTGAATGGTCTGAGTTTCCCAATGGTGCTGTAGTAGCATTTTGATCCCAGACACAAATTTAATTCTTATTGTATTGAAATTACAATCAATTTTTTGAATTCCAGATTTGTTGAAATCGTGAACTTTATCGTTTATCGTATTGCCTACATGATTTTTTTGCTTGTTCTTCCATCCATCTATAAACGGGTTTTATTGCAAATTTAGGAAACTAGTTATGGAATTTATTGGTTACTGAAGGATGATAAGTGAAACTTATGAATTTTCTATTGAATTATTTGAAAGTAATGGCTCCAATTTGGTTAAATTGATTTTCGTTACCTTTTCCGTTTTTGGTTAGAAATTATTTATTTAATATTCATAAACCGAGAATAATTCCATGAGACCAATAATTTCAAACATTAATTGTCACACGTATAACATAGCAAAATGGTTACTGATAGCTTACAACCCCACCAAGTTTATCGTTAAAAATTCTCTAAAACTAGCTGCAAAATTAAAAGTTCTCAAATCCCTAGTTTCATTCATTGTTTTTGTATTTGATTTTTTTTTGTTTTTGGTTTTGTTAAAAGACTCATTATGTGTAAATAGTTATTATATTTAGAAAGTGGTATTTTTATATTGATTATATTAATTCTTTGAATAAAGAAACACATACAAATGTACCTGATACATTTACGTGTTTATGTTTTATATTTGCTATTTGGTATGTATATTGTTTTTGATTTGTAATACTTATACTTGCAAATATATATTATTATTATTATCATTATTACTCCATGTTGTTTCACTGTTCATAAACACCCGAATCCCTGAGTCGATAACCATTCCAAAGAAATGGCTTTCAAATATCAATATTCCCAATACAAACTATTGAGAATCTTTGATCCTTACATCTTTATGTATGGAGCAAAATTATTCCACTTCCAACAAAACAAACAGGCGGATGTGCAATGAGCAATCCACTACCTCCTTTGCTGGCCTATATTGTTCTAAACGAAGATGAAACTTCCTTAATCAAAATTCCAAAAGTTTGGCACAGATATGTCGATATTATTTTCGCAATTATAAGAAGAGATTTTGATCTACATGGTGTATTGAACACGCTTAATATCCAATTTGAAGATTCTATTGAATCTACTGTAGAATTAGAAAGCAATAACCTTTTCTTAACATTCATATTGTCAAAGATGGTTACCATTTGGAATTCGACATATACAGAAAAGCAACTCAAACAGGTAGATATATTTCAGCGGACTCACGAACACCAATTGATTATAAAATAGCTCCATTCAATAGTCTTGTTCATAGATTAATAAACGTTCCTTTGAGTCAGAAACGAAGTTGAGAAACTTCAGCAAATACCGACGGACAATGGTTACGACAAATGTTTGATAAATAAGCTAATTTTATCCAAAAACGGAAAAATAGAACGCAATCAACTAACAAAATTAGAGCCATTACTTTCAAATAATTCAATGAAATCCAAAAGTTTCAATTATCATCCTTCGGTTATTAAAAAATTCCATAATTTATTTTCTGAGATTGTAGATGCAAGAACAAGCTACAAAACCGTTTAGACAACATCTTTGATAAAAATCCCGATTTCAACAGATCTGGAATCATAAAATCGAACATGCTCAAAATGCTATGTAGGTCAAACTGGAAAGAAAATTTTAAATAGGTATACAGAACGCTCTAGCCATAAAGGGTTCTTAGATATACTCTGTAGCTGTGGAATCAGGGGGAAGACGCACACTTTAATAAAAAACTATTTAGAAAATAGGTGTCAAATGGTTAAAATTAACGGTACTTTGACTGACCCTTTGACAGTTAATATAGGAGTTCCACAGGGTACAGTATTAGGCCCGATCCTTTTCCTAGTTTATATCAACACACTCTGAAATTGAAATATAAAAGGTAAAATAATATCTTATGCAGATGACACAATTTTGATTTTCTCTGGTCCATCATGGGATCTTGTGAAAGAAACGGCTTGTGAAGGACTCAAAACTATAAAGACCGTGCTGGATGCTCTTAGATTAACAATTAATCCAACAAAGACTAGCTACATTGCATTCTTATCAGCAACCATTCTCGGCCAGATTTGAATTACCTCCATTTAATACCACTGAATATATTTATAAAACTAATACAATTAAATATCTAGCTAGGTATCTATGTTGACAAGTATCTTAAATGGGACCATCATGTCATTTATCTGAGTAAAAAGATAAAACACCTCATACATAAATTTTACTTACTAAGGAATATACTACAAAAAGGTTTACTTGTAACAGTTTACAAATCTTTGGTGGAGTCATTAATCCGTTATGGTATAATCGCATGAAGCGGGTTGTATAATAATTCATTAGAAATTCTAAATATTAGCAACAACTACATTTCAAAAGTTATTAAGCACAAATCTAAATTATTTCCCACGGAACATTTATACTCGGAAGAAATTTTAAAAGTGAGAAACTTGTATAGGTACTCACAATGTATGTAAGAGTTTTCCCCAAAAAGAGAAATATAAAAGTCACACTTATCATACACATTTAAATAGGAATAGTGCAAAAAACAATAAACACTGCAAACTCTTTCCTGAAACTTCTAAACGATTCAGTTCGAAAAACCAAGAGAAATTATCATCTTTTTTTAATGACTGAGGGTAGAATGAAAGGATGAGGCAAAAACTGTTTCTGTTAATCGCTTTATTTTAATTTGATTTTAAATGTATTATGGATATATCACAATTGGAAATTCAATACTAATGTAATTTTAATTTTATTTTTAATTTATTTTCAATAATAATATTTATTTATTTACTTACACACACAAAAGTTACTTCGTTGTAACATTTAGGTGTAACTCATTATTCACATAGATATCATGATATTGTCAGTTTTTAAATTTGATATGATACTAATTTGAATAAATGAAATGAAATGAAAAAATGAAAATGAAATGACATATATAGGAGAATAATAGTGGAAAATCAGCAATAGCAGAACATATTTTAAATACTGTTCACACCATTTCTCATGAAAGTTAGTCACTTTTAAAACATAGTACGGGCAAATATCTAAGTAATTTCGAAAGGATGGAAATGTATAAGCGAAAAAGCAATTTATCGAATGCAGATTTATTTCGAGCTAAGGGTAACCGTTTTTTGCATTATTTACCCCAAATAGTATTTGAACAGTCACATTTTGTTTTAAGTTCATTAAGTTTACTCTGATGATGAATACTTAGTGACGGAAAGGTTCTTAGTACTTAAATACTATTTTTAGTGGATAATGGTGATTATTTCGTACTTATTAGTGTTAGAGTATATCCACGGTAGTGAACCCTTTGTGTATTAGATATAGACATAGATTAGTATAGATTTGATTATACCAATTCTCTTGTAATATCTCACAACGGAATCGGAAAGAGAACAAAATCTATCAAAACCTGTCTCATTCAACCAAACTGAGTCTCTCGTGGTGAACGTAACATAAAGGTGACTATCGACTATGGGACATATTATATAAGCACTTGATTTAATTTTCTGTAGCATTTGATGCCGGAATTGCTAAATAGTAAATTATGAAAACTGCATGGATGTGTAGAGTATATTTTGCTACAATGGAAATAAATTAATAAAATTTATTTCACTACCTATGTTATCTTCTGAAAGTATTGTCTACAGAGCTCATGCTGGGAATGTGTACAGAATATAATATGAAGCTGGTATAACAAGTTATTCTTGAAAATAAACAGCCCGAGATCGAAAACAGGCAATTTCCGATAAATAGTTCATCAGCTTTTATGGAATATAAAGTGCGATATTGCACGAAGCGAATTCCAATTAAAATGCATCTAATAATTGAGATGAATACACGATAAATTATCCAAGCAATAATAACATTTTGGCAGACATTTACTTACACGAGTTTATTAATACCACACATGTTTGATAGTTTACACTGCATACAAACTAAATGATAAGTTAAGTACTCGTTAAACATTTGAGTTACTCATTTTTTTTGTTAATCTAACAACAATTTGTTAGATATTATATTACAGTTTTCTCCCATGTTAGTGTGTGAAACATTATAAAATCTTCATTAGAAATGTCGAAAAACATACATTTAAATAATGTTTCTGTGATGGCCAGTGATAAAGTTGCAGAAAAAGATTCAACGTGTGAGTATTATATTGTCATGAAGATATATGAGATTCTTCGAATGTGATTAGAAACTTCGAGGTAATTTCTAACGTGATCTCGAAATTAGATCGATTCTGTTTGCAATCAACTCTCACTGTTTTCAATTAATTTTGTGTTATTAGTTATCGCGGTCCTCCAAAATCGAAACTCAAGACTAATCATTTCATGAACTCGCTAGAAGATGATTCATTTGGACTTTGACTCATAGGAGTTAAAAAAAATGTTTTATCTTGCTTTGGGAATCGGAAAACGCCTGACTACGTATAGTTTCATCATTTGATGATGAAGTTAGGTCAACCATTAATAATGGACAATAAAAATAAAATTTCAAAGATATACAAAACTGCCATGCAAATACATACTGTTTTCAACATATAATAAAAATGATAATATTTATTTTGGGATAAACCCAAATAAAAAAACTTGAGCAACTAAATTAAACTTAACTAACTCAAATTACTGGAGTAACTTGAACTATTTATCTAACATTTTATTATTTCATTATAAGTCTAGTCACAGACATGAGGTATTAAATTAACGTTCTTACACATAGTAGATAAATAGATAGAATTTATTGCAATTACCATATACATGATTTACAAAACAGCTTAAACACTAAACTAAAAATATAATATAAATAGAATAGTTATACCTAAAATATCACATAAAGTAGTGGACACATTGAGTATTTGTATGAAGGAACATACCTATGACAATACAAAAACACTACATAAGATAAGTTTAAGAAATTTTATGTATATAAAATTTATATAAATATGAAATTTAAACTAATTTCATAAGTGTCACAGGTTTTTATCACATTCGTATTCTTTCATAGAATAATATGCTTTAGTGGCTAATAATTTCAATTAAGCTTTCTCAAATAGTTTTTGATTCGCTAAATCTTTTGTGATTGGTGGTAATTTGTTGAATAGATGAACTGATTTATAAAAAGAACGATTGGCATATGTAGAATTATTAGCTATGAATATCATTATTTTTTAGTATATTTTTTTCATTATAAACCGGAAGCATCAACACATAGATTTACATTGACGGCACAGTTCAAATATTGCAGGTTTTGTAAACCTCTCTAAAAGAATCTCGCCATCCCAAGCCAGCAATTATTCGTTATGCTTTTCTTGCCATACAAAACATGAATGCGATGATGATGAGTTTCCCCAAAATTGAACGAAGTACCCTAGATTGCTGTCTACAAGACTATAAAATACAGAACGAAGTGCAGTCTTAGAGACAATTGATTTAATTGATCTGAGAACAAAACATGCAGAGCTCTATTTTTGGTTAATATTTTCAATATGCGAAACATATGATAATTTGCAATCTACAGTTAACCCAAAGAATATAAACGATTCAACTAGCTGCCTACATATTAACCTAGCTCTCTTCAATGATTGCATGAATATGTTTGGGTAAGTACTAAGTAAAGGACTTAGCTTGAAAACTTTATTTCTTGTCAAGGGCAGATCCAGAAAATTTCGAGAGGGGAATAAATACTTTTTCTCTCATATTGGTTTTGGATATTCAGATATTTAAATTCAGTTTATTCATTTATAAGCATCTGTATCACTTATGTCACTACCAAATCACTAGCCAATTAAATCGTGATAGTACGGCGACGTTTTTGACCCGCAAAAAAGTGGAATGACATGAATAAAACTCATGAAAAATAAAATGTATTAGAATATCGCGAATATCGGATACCAAGAAGTTAATTTCCTCTAAAAAGCTATGTGCAGACAACGCCGTTATGAATAAGGTTATATGAAAAAGATATTGAGGATATAGCCCGTCGGTTTTGAAATTACTGTATATTAAACCTAGAAAATAGTTAATTATGATCATAACTTCTAGGTGGGTAACGTTCATCTCTTTCGTACGCCTTCTATGATATGATGTTTATAAATTGAGTACCAAACTAGACTCGTATATTCCAATATTGACCTAACTAATGAGAAGTAATAGTGTTCATACATTTGATGTTTGTAAAGTTCTTACAATGTCAGTAAATAAATCCAAGTGTTTTATAACCGGAGGAGAGCATATATGATTTGTATGTGGTACTCAACGAACATTTGTAATAAATGTTACTTCTTTCGTTACTGAACTATATTATTAGTGGAGGGCAGCTATGATTTTTTGTGCAATATTCGCGCTCGTTAACGGGACCCAGCTCAAAATGTTCGTATTGATGGCCCAAACAAGATACTAAAAATATGAATTACCAAAATTGGTGCCACCCAGTTTGATTGGCCAAAAACTGTTTTTTTTTTCGCTTTTTGAGAGGTGCTTTTTTGTTTTATTTTTTTTGAAGGCCTTAGAGATTTGGTTCAGGTTTGAGATTGATACCCTTTCATTTTGGGTGTCAGAGGAACCCATTGGTTCAAGGTTTTTGAAAATCGGTTAATTCCACCTCTCACAATATAAATATAGATACATGTATTCTAGGAAAAAATAAAATCGATCTGCAAGAGCCAATAATCAATCAATTCAGCTGAAAATTCAAGTGAAGGTAACTATTTCCAAAAATAAAAAAATGGATTTAGGTTTGGTCGAAAATCTTTGACGGTTTTCCCTAAAACTCAATTTTAGTCCATTTTTTCCGAAAGATTCAAATTCAAATATCTTTTGTCATTTTGGGGTTATCGATATCTACTTAGTCTCAAATGAAAGCTATTTGTATGTTGTTTAACTTACGGGCATCATCCATTCATTTCCAAGAATTTGGACTAGTTTTTGGACATTTATTTTTATTATATATTTTGGATATGATTTATGATTTTTATGGCGCCATTACGCTTATATTTGCATATAAATACATATACATACTTACATTTATGCATATTAAATACAAATATATATTAATATTCATAGGTTATGTAGAGGTGTCCTATGGACCCATGTCTATCGGATCTGAACTACCCAATTTTTTACTAAAATGGACATGCAACTAATGAATTCCGAAGCAAAATGATATTTTGAACAACTTTTATTGCATATTTTTATTAATTATATACGGGTTTTGAAAGAAAAAAAAACTATCTTATTCATATAAGACAGATGTTTTACTTACTTTTAATTTTTTAACAACAAAACATTCCCTTCAATCACCTAAACTGTTATACATACATTTTAAGCACACACATTATCATCATGATACATATAATAACAATTTTTTTGAGTCAAACTCGAGCAAGAGTAAATCCCTTTCTGGGTCACTATAAAGATAATCCAACATTTATTTTCACCATTACTATTATTGTCATAACTATTATCATTATTATTATTGTTATTGTTATTGTTATTATTATCATCATTATCATTATCAATCCATCAGGATGTGATTTCTTAATAATAAAAAAAGAATAGTTTGATTGTATAATATACTAATAAATACACATATAATACACCTATTATCCAAACATGAATGTACTGTAGTAGAGGTAACAATAATATATAGATATGCATTTAAGTATTTTCATTCAAACTTGAACTTTTTACTTTTTTCTCAAAAAATATGCAATAAAAGTTGTTTAAAATATCATTTTGCTTCGGAATTCATTAGTCGCATGTCCATTTCAGTAAAAAATTGGGCAGTCCAGATCCGATAGACATGGGTCCATTGGACACCTATACATAACCTATGTATATTAATTTATACTTGTAGTTAATATGCATAAATATAAGTATGTATATGTATTTATATGCAAATGTAATGGCATTGTATGGCGTAATGGCGCCATAAAAATCATAAATCATATCCAAAATATATAATAACAATAATGTCCGAAAACTAGTTCAAATTTTGGAAATGAATGGATGACACCCATAAGTTAAACAACATACAAGTAGTGACCAAGTAGATCTCGATAACCCCAAAATGACAAAAGATATTTGAATTTGAATTTTTCGGAATAGTGGACTAAAATTGAATTTTAGGGAATACCATCGAAGATTTTTGACCAAACCTGGAACCATTTTTTTATTTTTGGAAAGAGTTACCTTCACCTAAATTTTCAGCTGAATTGATCAATTATTGGCTCTTGCAGATCAATTTGAATTTTTCCCTAAAATACATGTATAATGTATATATATATATTTATATTGTGAGAGGGGGCATGAACCGATTTTTCAAAACCTCAAACCAATGGTTTCCTCTGATACCTAGAATAAAAGGGTATTAATCTCAAACCTGAGCCAAATCTCTCAGGTCTACAAAAAAAAACAAGTACCTCTCAAAAAGCGCAAAAAAAACAGTTTTTGGCCAATTAAACTGGGTGGCACCCATTTTGGTAATTCAACTTTTTAGTATGTTGTTTGGGCCATCAATACGAACATTTTGAGCTGGGTCCCATTAACGAGCGCGAAAATTGCACAAAACATCATAACTGCCCTTCACTATAGGTATAGGAAAAATTATAGTTGAACTTCAAATTTTCTATTTTTCATGTAAATGTCATAACGTTGAATTTAGGAATGTCTAGATTTAGGATGCTAACATCTAACGAGTGATAGATCCTATGCATCCTTGAACTATCAGCCAGTCATCAGGTGAAGTAATGCTAATATAAAGTTTTATGTCATCTGCGAATATTAGGAAGATTAGGATTATATAAAATCAGCAATATCATTGATGTAGATAATAAATAAGAATGGACCAAGGTTAGATCCTTGAGCACACCAGATGTCGGGATGTCCTTATCATATTACACACTGCTTATAGTTAAATACGTACGTTCTAAGCAATAAAGTTCAGTTATTTGGTGATATATAAATTACATCAACTGGACTATTATCGTTCCATTCCTCTGGAACATATTTTGAGATGCATGTCAGATTTGTAACAGTTGGATTCTTTTCAACAAATTCGTTTTGATATCTGCATATTAGTCTTTTAGTGTCATGGTAAAGATATATATAAACATAGACTCGAAAAGTTTGTAAAAATTGTAAAGAATAGCCACGGGCCGATAGTTAGATGTAATTCCTTGATCTCCCTTTTAAAGAATTTGTGTAATGGCAAACTGTTTCGATATGTCTCGAATGATTTAACTTTTGAGGATACGATTGAAAATATAGTGTAAAGGTACAATCAATATTTACTTGAGCGAAATCTATAACAATGAAATTTAAACTATTGCCTAATCCAGCAATATTTTTATCTTAGAGTTCTTAATGCTGGACCAAATATCGTGTTCACTGATATGGTATAGAGCAGCGGTTCTCAAACTGGGGTACGCGTACCAGTGGTGGTACGCAGAGCTTACAAAGGTGGTGCGCAACTGGACAGACGTTAATTTGTACATTCGATTTTCACTCAAATATTTTCTTTCTTCATAATTTATATATTTTACAGTGTGACTGGCAACACTGTACACATCGGTTCGCCAGCCGGGGTTTCCCCTGGTCTCAGAATCACTGCAATTTAATTATTAGAGACCTAGACTGCTATGAGTATATGCCCGTTGGATTCAATAGTAACGAATGCGTTAATTTTGTGTTTTCCGTATTATTAGTAATTGTATAGTTACAGTTATTGTGAACAATATGGATAAGTGGCTTATAAACGACAAAGGACTGTTTGAAGATTCTGAACCATCGAGCTCTACTTCGGAATCAGAATGTGTATTGCGAGAAGAAAAATTCCTTCCAAAATACGAAAAGTTGTAAGAAAGTATGATTTTGAGTATACTAATTTTGGATTCACGTGCACAATAGTAAATGATGAGCCACGCCCTCAGTGTCCGATCTGTTTTGAAATTTACTGAAACCAATGCTTGAATCTTCCACTATTGAAACGTCACTTTAGTACAGAATATTCAACGTTAGAAACTAAACCAAGAGATTATTTAGTCCGAAAGTTATCTGAAATGAAAAACGTAAACAGAAGTACCGGCATATCAAAAATTATCTTGATCAAGGGTGGTTGTGGAAACTAAAACGTGTGTCTTACTTTACGTTTGAAATAATTATGTCACTGTCACACTGACATCATCAATAACCTACAAATTAAATTAACTAGAGTTTATACTTTACTTATACAGTTGTAATAAAGTATTTTCGGCTATAGGCCGCTAGCTTTCACCCGTTTCGGGTATATTTTAGTAGCTAGAAAATTCCCTTTGGTACGTCGCACGTCAGATGCTCGTAGCTGACAGCTGAGAGTACCTGTTCCTATTTGAACTGAAATTTCGTATTTAAACTACATTTTGGGGCCCGAGACTATGCTATTAAGTTGACCCGGTTCATAATCTAACGACATGGATCGAAAACCGCACTCCAAATGTCGCCTTAAAGTCGTAGGAGGGAACATTGCACATTTCTAACTCGCGAGCTACGCGCTCCTCACGTGAACGTCATTCGATTTACGGAAAATTAACCAATTTAAAGTAGTTTTCGACCCGGTTTGGGGTCGTTGCGACCTTGTAAAAGGTTCAAAGTTAACGTTTCGACCATTCTTGTTACTAAAACCGTTATTTCATAATTTGTAGTTCATTATTGTTTTACAACTGAAATAAATAGGTATGAAATTTGTAGGTTATTGATGATGTCAGTGTGACAGTGACATAATTATTTCGAACGTAAAGTAAGACACACGTTTTAGATTTCACAACCACCCTTGACCAAGATAATTTTTGATATCCCGGTATGACGTCTTTTACCGATATTAAGCAAAAAGCAGCGGTAGCATCTTCCTTAGTGAGTTTAAGTGATTGATCTTCAGTAAAAATGAGTATTACACGGATAAAAGCCCTGAGAACTGATAAGTTAAATTGCTTCCCCTAACCTATGATTTTTCATGACGACTAATTCGAGTTTAATAGACACTTTTAAAGTATAATGCATTTGGTGGTGGAATTCTTTCTTTCATTTCTTCCTCTGAACATATTCCCAAAATATCTAATGATGCACGTCCATATTTGAACATTTCAGCCCAAACGAACAGAACGAACCGTCCGCGGAGGGACAAGCGAATAGTCCGAACGCTTATTACGTTGACATTCGCGCGAATATCTATGTTTACACTTGCTCGAAGTGTTCGTAGAGCCAAGTTAGCTTATGGATTGTTCTTCTTCCATGTTAGTGTGTGAAACATCATGAAATCTTCATTAAAAATGTCGAAAAACCTTTATTTAAAGGAAATATCTGTGAGGGCCAGTGACGAAATTATAGAAAAAAATTCAATGTGTGAGTATTATATTGTCATGAAGATATATGAGATTCTTCGGATGTGATTAGAAATGTCGAGGTAATTTCTAACGTTATCTCGAAATTCGATTATGCTTGGAACCAACTTTCACTGTTTTCAATTAATGTTGTGTTATTAGTTATCGCTGTCCTCCGAAATCGAAGCTCAAGACTAATCATTTCATGAACCCGCTAGAAGCGTATTTATTTGGACTCATAGGAGTTAGAAAAAAATGTTTCCTCTTGCTTCGGGAATCAGAAAACGCCTGGGCCTGACTATATATAATTTCATCAATTCATGATGAAGTTAGGTTGAACATTAATAGAGAATAATGAAAAAAAAATTTCAAAGATGTACAAACTGCCATGCAAACACATACTGTTTTTAACCTATTACGATAATAATGATGATATTTATTTCACTGACGGGATAAACCCAAATATAAAGAAAGTTGAGCAACTAAATTAAACGTAACTAACTCAAATTGCTCAAGTGACTTGACCTATTTACCTAACATTTTATTATTTTATTATAAGTATAGTCACAGACATGAGATATTAAATTAACGTTCTTACACATAGTAGATAAGTAGATAGGAATTATTGCAATTACCATATACATGATTTAAAAACAACTTAAACACTAAACTAAAAATATAATATAAATAGAATAGGTGATACATATGAATAAAATATTACTTAAAGTAGAGGTGGGCACATTAAGAATTTGTATGAAGAAAATACATATCTATGTAAATACAAAAACACCACATAAGATAAGCTTAAGAAATTTTATGTATATGAAATTTAAACTAATTACATAATTGTCACAGGTTTTTATCACATTCGTATTCTTTTATAGAATAATATGCTTTGGTGGCTAATAATTTGATTTTAACTTTCTCAAATAATTTTTGATTCTCTAAATCTTTTATGATTGGTGGTAATTTATTGAATAGATAAATTGATTTATAAAATGAACTATTACCATATGTAGAATTATTAGCTATGAATATCATCGTTTTTTAGTATAAATTTTTTTCCATTATAAACCGAAAACATCAACACATAGATGTCCATTGACGGTTCAAATATTGTAGGTTTTGTAGGCCTCCCTAAGAGAATCTCCCGATCCCAAACCAGTAATTCTTCGTCATGCTTTTCTTGTCACACAAAACATGAATGCGATGATGATGGGTTTCCCCAAAATTAAACACAGTGCCGTAGATTGCTGTCTACAAGATACAGAATGAAGTGCAGTCTTGGAGACAATTGATTTCATTGATCTGAGAGCAAAACATGCAGAGCTCAATTTATGGTTAATATTTTCAATATGTAAAACATATGATAATTTGCAATCTAAGGTTAACCCAAAGAATATAAACGATTCAACTAGCTGCCTACATATTAACCTAGCTCTCTTCAATGATTGCATGAATATGAACAATTCAACGTGTTCAAAACATTCAACGTTAAAAAATAGACCTAGGGTTTATTTCGTCCGAAATTTAGCTGAAATGAAAAACGCAAAAAGAAATATGTCGTCTTTTACCCGTATGAAGCAAAACGTAGTGGAGGCATCTTCCTTAGTGAGTTTAAATGATTGATCTTTAGTAAAAATTAGTGTTACACGGATAAAAAAGTTTGAGAACTGATAGAGTTAAATTTCTTCCACCAACACAATTTTTCATGACGACTAATTTGAATTTAATAGACACTTTTAAAGTACGATGCAAAAGCATTTGGTTGAGTAAGCGTATTTTAATTATGGTTTATTGAGCCAGGTATTCTAGATTTTCCGTTCTTACGCTAAACATGTTCCCAAAATATTTTATGATGCGCGTCCATACTCGAACATTTCAGCCCAATCGAACAGAACGAATCGAGCGCGGAAGGATAGCAAATAGTTCGAACGCTTATTGCGTTGACTTTCGCGCGAATATCAATGTTTACACTTGCTCGAAGTGTTCCTAGTGCCATTTTAGCTTATCGATTATTCTTCTTCTTCCAGAACATCTCACACAAAATTATCACGCACTTCTATATGTTTTATTCAGATATGAAAAACACCATTATTAGTCAATTTCTGTGACCTTGGGTAACACTCATCAACTTCGCGTATCCCATTTCAATTAAAAATCGACGCAAATAAAACGCCTCTTTTGAAGCTTCCGTCAGAGAAACGTACTCTGCTTCGGTAGAAGGAAGGACTGGCGTCTGTTACTTCTACGATTCCCAAGAAATCGGATTTCCACCAAGGATGAAAACATACCCAGTATAAGACCTTCAAGCATTTGGACAGTTTGCTCAATCTACATCAACACTGAATGATACTTTAATCTTTTTATAACAAAGTCATATATCGTGTGTTCCGTTCAAGTATCTTAAAACAGGTTTTGTTGCTCCCCAATGAGTTTGATCGTAACAGGAGCTGTATTGACTTAAATAGCTCATCACATGAGCAATACCTGGCCTTGTGCAAACAGCCAACTACATAAGTAATCCAACAATTCCCTGTACGTTAAATTCTTCAACTTATTCGTTTTGGATTCATCATCACTCTTCTTCAATTCAAATCCTAATTCGATTTGAGTAGTGACTGAGTTGGCACTACTCATTCCAAAACGCTCAAGACTATCTTTGACATATCCATTTTGTGGACATTCTATTCCCAAACAATAGTTTACATTCCTCAAACTCTCAAGTGGGAGAGTCGTCTAGCTTGACGCAGATCATAAAGACTTTTTTTCATGAAGCATACTTTGTTTCCTTCTTGAAGAACTTCACGGAGCTTCGTGGTTTTCTTTTTGATGTCGCTGGTGTTTAGGGAAATACAATTATGGGGCTTATCGGGATTATTGAAGCGTAGTACATATCTTCGAATCCTTCTGTTTACTAACCTAATTTTTTCATTACAGATGAAGCTGATTTCGAAAAGGCCATAACAGCTACCGGATTTGGAAAATTCAATCTTTTATTAATGTTAATATCAATTCCCGCAGGATGGGCTTCTATCTTTGAGACAACGACAATGTCTTATGTGTTTCCTGTGGCACAATGTGATTTAAATCTAAGCCTTCATAATAAAGGTTTATTGAATGCAATAACTTACATAGGTAAATGGTTCGATAATTATCATTATAATGAAATAATATACACTCATCATGATAATATAGAGCTGGGTCAATCCCTTTACCGAGCACAATTTAGAGATAATTCAAATGCCATTAGATCCACCTTTTATTTAGAATCCACTACCATAATCTTCTGTTGATGTCCATATGAATTTTATTCAACACTGTGAGCGATATAACCATTTTCCTTGTATTTTCGATACTTTTGCAGTATTTCAAACTATAACTACAGCAACTACAAATTTTTTTCACTGCGGCTTCGAAAGTATCATTAAAAATTGGAAGTTTCTAAAATAAATTATTTTGGTGAATATAACACATTGTATGCTCTTAACTGATTCATCCTAAATACACTTCTCTTTCAATTTAGTACTAAATACACGGAATATTTATCCTTATAGTTACATAAAATACTCATGCAATATTCTTACATTCGATATTACCCATCTTCAAAAAATTCCGTTGCTAACTCAAAAGTAATACTTTATATCCATCCACATTGCCTCTCGAGTAATCACTTCCTGGATAAATTGTACAATTGACCGGGATATTCAGATCTAATAAGTGCGATAAAGATGAGGATAGGATATGCGTGATTTATTAATGCGCCTGTTGTCAGTAACTTATCTAGCGATAACTAGACAATGAATTCGTTTGGTTCATTCCGTTTAAAATCAATATAACTATTTTCTTGACCAAATCGAATGCAATGTCAGTGGATCCACATCAACTTGACGTTCTAAAATGATGTTACAATTGTTTTTTTGTAAACCTTGTCCTAAATTCCCTAACTTCACTTTAACGTCCGAAAAATTGGGGTTGAACCTCAATGGTATTGAAGATAGCGATCTGAAACTTCAGGAGGTGGTAGTTAATAGTAAAACCATAGAGATTCTATATGATCTCTATGAGTAAGACCCGAAATCGTTCACAAGTTAGACCCCATCACCCCGCGCGGCACAAGCAAATAAGAGTAGGAAAGTTATACCTGCAAATTAACTTTGCAGTACAGTAAAATAATACATCATTTTAATCAAAGAATATGTTTCGTTTTTTCATTTTGTTATTTCCCGTAGGTGGCACGCAAATTGCACTTTTGTGTTTTTATAAGCTTCTGGACTCTGTCAGGTTTATTCTAGATATTCTTTTTTGGTCTGTCTTTCGGAATGTCTTTGAAATGCATTTTTCATTATATTATAGTTTTTTTTGGAATCCTCGCCTTGAACTTTATCGGCTAGGTTCGAACTTTCAATCACATCCAGATGCTCTTACAAGCATTTTGATACATTTATGTTCCCTTTTAATCTAAGCCCAAGTAAACTTCGATCTGATAAGTACAACCGGTGATATTAACTTTGTGTTCCAAAATAGGCTACTTTTACAATTTTGACCAAACACTCAATTTGAATGGAGGAACGAACTTGTAAGGACTTGAGTTCTAAAAGTCGTATTCCTACATTTAAATTGTATGTTTTACAATGCAGTAATAACACGCTTTTTAAAATAGTTGCACGCGAAATTTGAAAGCCGAGATAAGAGTTTACATTTGTTTCTTTCGAAAAATGTTATGAATAGAAAGTCTTCAGACTATCTTTCTGAACTTGAATTTATATCTAAGGTTTCGATTTTAAAATAACTTTTCCGAAAATAATAATGGTATCACTTTATTAACGCGCTCTTCACGTGAACGTCATTCGATTTATCGAAAATTAACCAATTCAAAACAGTTTTCGACCCAGTTTGGGACTATCACGACCTTTTAAAAGGTTCAAAGTTAACATTTCGACAATTTTAAGCTATACTTAAACGGTGCAAATAGGCATTAGTAACACTGCTTGCGATTACGGAAAGAAATCGTTTTACCCCCTCGTGATCCAAGCGCCAGCTGGTGGCTGAGCGAGGGACTACAAGTTTCACGACGCGCAAGCGACTCAAGTCAACCATAGAGTTTCCAGACCTGTATGTACGACCGTGGTTTGAATGAACTTTCAATATCATGACATAGAGTATAATTTGACGTCTATGGTTGTTTCTAAATAATCGAAAGCGGAAAATTGTGTTAAAAAAGGTGGGTGATCTATAGGTGAAATAATATCAAGTATCTTCAAAAATGATGAAAGAATCTTTGAAAAAGAGATGAGCTGAGCACCCACCACTAGACAGTCAACGTTTAAATTTTTATTATTTATTCTAGGAATGGTTTCAAGTGCTTTTATTTGGGGATTTTTATGTGATACCCTAGGAAGGAAGAAATTAATGGTTATCGGTTTTTTCCTGGATGGTTGCTTTGTACTCATGAGTTCCCTATCGCAAAGTTTTGCATTACTGTTGTTGTCAAAGTTTCTGGGAGGTTTCATGTAAGTAGTTGGACAATACTGCACTTTGTGAAAAGCGAGAATTCACGACGTTCCAACCTCGGGATTGTTACAAAATATGTTGTTCTTCCAGAATCAATGGTCCATTTGCAGCATTAACTTCATACTTATCAGAATTCCATTGTACAAAACATAGAGCGAGGGTACAGATGGTATTGGGAATAATATTCAGTAGTGGAAACATATGTATGCCACTTTTAGCATGGGCAGTCTTATCATTAGATATAAATATAACATTATTGAATGGATCATTAAGTGAGAAAATAACATTGGGACACTTTGACGCGACTGGTCTTACGCAGACGTTTCGACGCCGGCCATTTTGACGCCGGGTCGTTATGCTGTCCAAATTGTAGTATCATTTCTACGAAAGGGAATGGAGGATCAAATTGTATTAACCTCATCCTGGCAAAAACAACATTTAAATACCACTTTATAGGGATTATACATTAAGAAATTATTCTCCGGTACCTGATTCTACTTACATTAACTCGTTAATTATCTCATTTTAGGTTCCGGAGAGGCATAAATACGATGTATTTTGTTTCATATATACACTTTAAAATCATTTCTATACTATTCTGTTTACATCTTGCTACAACATGGAACTTCCAAGCAAAAGGAAAAATTTTCAATTCTCAAATGTTGTTTTTCATAAAGCAAGTTCATTCAATTCAAAAAATTTTGGGAGTTGTGATTATACCATCGAACAGACAATAGCAATGCTGTTGGTGGTGATCCCGAGCATTATTGTGCGAGACTTCATTTGAATAGTTCTAATTCATCATCGTATTAGTATATTGTGGTATCGGCCTTCATGGAGAAGACGTAAGCTTGAGTTTTGATTAAACTCTACTAGATTATCAGATCCTCATTTCAAAATATTTGCCAGATCTCCAATAATTGCGTCAACCTGTCCCTGTCCCTGTCTCGCTCCTCTGGCTTCTATGGATGATATAGGGGCTCAAGATGAGAAGGCGGTTTGCAGTGTACCATCATCTGCAAAGCTGTGGACGGGATAGGTGGTCACTTCCAGCAGATTGTTGATATGGAGTAGAAACAAAGTTGGTGCCAAGACAGATTTCTGTAGAACACCAGCGCTGTTAGCCATTGTATCGGAAGATATTCTGTCAGCACCACATGGAGTGATTTATCTAAGAGAAAACTCGATGATGAGCCACAAAGTTGAGGCGGCAAACCATATGACGGAAGTTTCCCAAGAAGACTCGGTCAAATGCTTTGGAGATATTCAACGGCACAGCTAGATATTCCCCATGTTTTTCAATAGATTTCTGCCATAGATGTGCTACGTAGACACTCAGATCTCCTGTTGTTCTCTGCTGACGAAATCCATATTGCCGGTAATTTACTATTTTGGAGCTGGATGAGCTCGATGTTGATTGCTTTCTCTATTACTTTAGAGATTACAGATAGTAGTGCAAAGGTTCTATAACCATTAGGAAGGGTCTTCTTTGCCTTTTTTTATTTGGTTGGACTCATCTGTCTTCCAGCTGCAAGGAAACTAAGTTTGTATGAAAGGTAAACAAACTGAAAAATTCTGGTGTCAATTCTGGAGCCCACTTCTTGATTCTTACGTTATGAATGCATAACAATTGTGAACAGGCAAAACTACCATATTTTTTCTGTATTATTTCAAAACGGTCACCCTCCAGACTTCCTACCGTCCAAACGTAGTCGCGCCGACCAGCCGCGCCATAACGTCCTAGAGCAATTGTAGTCTCAAACTAATAATAATAATTTTGCAGGAATACATCCATGGAATATTTATTTATTTATCTGTGCACTGCCGGCTTTAATATCCGGAATAATATTCATATTTCTACCTGAAAGTCCAAAATTCTTGATGACTATGGGGGAAAATGAAAAAGCCTTAGAGGTTTTCCAAACCGTCTACAAATGTAATACCAACAAGCCTAAAGAAACATTTCCTGTGAGTTAAATTATGTCTACTGATGGCTAAGCTAAATATGACTGTCTCCTTAGGTAAAACGTTTAATAAATGAAACAGAAGCGAAAGAGAATGAAGTCAACGTTCATGGTGGACATGTAACAGCTAACAGAACGCAGGTTCAAGCTTTGATGGAAGGTTGGCAGCAAATAAAACCTCTATTTTTTCCTCCTATTCTACAAAAAATTATACTTGTTTGTCTTCTTCAAATGATGTTCATGTTAAGGTAGTACTATTTCTGTGCGAACTAAATAGTAGACACTAAAAACAGTAATGTTTCAGCTTGAACACTTTAAGATTATGGCTGCCACAGATTTTCCAAGCAATGCATGATTATCAACTTTATAATAATGGATCCACGTCTAGCTTATGCACAATGCTGGATGTTATAAGGCCTGTTGGAAGTTACGAGATAGAAGAGTGCATAGTAGTAAGTTCGAAATTTACTTCTATCTCGATGTTATAGGTATTGAGAACTTTTTGTTCATTGTATTTGCCGATGTTTTACAACTGAATTGTCTGGTTTGTATGAATTACGAAGTCAGCTTCTCCCTTCAAGATGATGATGGAAAAATCTAAAAAAAAGTTCCCCGGATAAATAGTCCTGTTAATTCAGGTTAAAACCCGAAGACTCTCATCGGTTGTTTCATTATTCATTTTCAACCTAAATAAAATTACTATCAAAAGTTTGATTTTTCACTAATTTAATATATTAAATCCGACTAGTTGTAACGGTGTGAACTCCATTGCAGGGTTTAATATCAGTATTGTTACAATTGGTAATTAATTTGATCAGGTCCTGACATCTATGTTATAATAGCAGCAGCTTTATACCTTATCGTTCTATATAAATTGACGGAATTGTCGTTCGAGCGGAATTGATTATTTTCAGACAGGGTGATCGATTTGGCATTGTGTGTAGGAACGTTGGAACAGGTATGTCCTATTTAACAATTTTCTGCCATTTTAGACATTCTCATGTATCGGCCAAAATCTGGTCAACGACAACTTTTCAATATTATTATAATGATGAATACACAGCTTCCACTATTATAACATAGATGTCAGGGCCTGATCAAATTAATTACCAATTCAAACAGTATTAAAATTATACCCTGCAACGGGGGGGTCACACGTTACATAATTTCGCTAACTGTATTTTGTAATACATATCTGTTTTTAAGAAGCTATGATGAAAATCAAACCTTTTAGCAATTTTATTCAAGTTTATAAAGGATTTTCATCACGTTATGGTTGATTCTATTCAATTATTTATTTTATTTGAAGCCTCCACAAGAATTCCAACGTATAGTCTGGTCTCAAAATTGAATCTTCCTTTTTCATAACTAGGTACTCATCACGTTCCAAATATTCGGCATTCGCTCTTAAAACTACATTTTTTAGAATACAAATAACGCAGAAGTATTTATCAATAACATGATAGTGGCTGCAGCAACATTGATTGGATATATCTTAGCAGGAACGCTTATAAATACTTTGGGGAAGAAAAAACTGCTATGTGAGTACTTTCCTTTTGTTCATGTAAAATAATCTCAAATGGTGGAGTGTTATTAATGCATAACAGCCATCTTGAACGATACAATTTTCAGAAAATATGTTGTATTACAATTTGTACATTATTCTTGAGCTGAGGAATTGTCAACGATAGAGACTTGGCAATTTCCTCGCGGGTACAAAACGGTCCAAAAAGAGCACATCCTAGAGTTTCCCGAGAAAAATTTGTTGTATTAACAAAAAGAGATGTACCTCACCTGGTTTCAGTAAAACATTCAACGATATCTCTAAAATTACAGAACGATTAACTTTAGGTAGTCGAGTGAAGTTTGAATATAATCTTTGAATCATACACGCAATTATTCATCATTTGTTTCTGTATACTTCATATTGCTCGATTGGTAGAACATAGCAGATTAAAATTCACCTACTGAAATAAAATAACAATTAACAGTTTGAGTTTCATTAATTTAACAAATAAATGTAACTATAGTTTCACTAACACCGAAGTTTTTTCAAACAAATATTACGAAAAGGTACTAACATACTACAAAACAACTAACCTCATATAATATAAATTTAATGATAATCTTAAGACAGATTGTTATTGAAATTTCATCTAATTGAGTTTAACCATGTACTCAGTGATTGGTCGATGCTTCCGGTGTCATCCTCATACCAATGTTCGTGTCTCCCTACCCAAACCGACATTTTATCCATTCCAGGTTTATTCTGATAATAATAATGATGAAGCCTCCTAGAGTAAAATATTCCGGAAGAAATATACCTATCCATTCGAATTTCCGGGCATTGAAAAATATAAACTGGAAGATAGACCTTTGTAACATCCGAGGTCTTAGCAAGAACATAAACGATGTTCATTAAAACCTGCAGACAGATAAACCAGACATACTGGCCTTAACTGAGAAGCAGGTCAATCCATCCACTCTCAAACAAAACGGATGACGCAGGGAGACAGGCCAAGGCCTTCGCCATTACCTATGGTCCCGAGCAGTTAATTAATGAACCTACACGGATCCCTGATAACAACTATCCTAATGCCAATACGCTTGACTCATTCCTCACTAACAATCCAGATCCCTATGAAGTGAAGGTTCATGCACCATTGGGAAACTCTAAATTATCTCAGTCATCACTACGACCCGTCCCTATACCACTCCACGAACCAATCCAACACCTCCACGCACAGTTTGGCATTACAACTCAGCCGACTGGGACGGTCTTCGCATGTTTCTCTCCGAGTTCCCTATGAGAAGCGTATGGTTTGAATCTGATGACCCAACGCAATGTGCCGCAGAGACCTCGTATATTATCAGACTAGGAATGAAAACATACATACCTCATACCAACAAGCCACTATCATCTGGTGAACGATGGTTCAATAAAATCTGTTCTAGGGCCGTCGTTTCAAAACAAACAGCATATCGTCGTTGGCGCAGAAACTCATGTCTGGAGACCAGAACAAAATATGTTGAAGCCAGAAATATGTGCAATGGAAAAATTAACATTTCGAGAGAGGCATATAATGCCAAAATAAGATCAAAGCTTATCGAATGCCCGAATAGCTCAAGTTCGTTTCCTCCCCTAACCAAAGCTGATGGCACACTGGCTACTAAACCACAAGAAAAAGCCAACCTTTTTATTGGAATGTTTGCAGCAAATTCAACTTTGGATTCACAAGGGAAGGACCCTTCTAATGTTGTGCCATCGATAGCCATATGCCTGAAATTGTCTTTCGTTAGCAGAGATCAACAGGAGACCTGCTTCCCTACGTAAAACATGTCAGGCAGAAATTTATTGAAAAAATGAGGAATCTCTAGCTGTACCATTGTATATCTCCAAAGCATTTGACCAATCCTGGCATCAAAGTCTTCTTGGGAAACTTCCGTCATATGGTTCGCTGCCTCAAGTTTGTTGCTTACTAACGTGTTTTCTCTCAGATAAATCACTCCATGTGGTGGTTGACGGAGTATCTTCCGATACAACGGCTATCAACACTCGTGTTCAACAGGGATCAGTCTTGGCACCAACTTTGTTTCTGCTACATATCAACGATCTGCTGAAAGTGACCACCTGTCCCTTCCAGACAGCAAATGATAGTACACTTCATACCGCTTTCTCATCTAGAGCTCCTATACCATCCATTGCATCCAGAGTAGCTAGACAGGGACAGACTGAAGCAATTAATGAAGATCTGGCAAATACTTTGAAATGAGAATCTGATAATCTAGTAGAGTTTAATGCAACCAAAACTCAAGCTTGCGTCTTCTCCAGGAAGGCGGATCCAGACTTCATTTTTTTATCTAACAGCGAAGTTGTGAAACTCTTTACCTAGTTAGGTCTTTCCCTATGCCTATAACCTCCAAACCTTCATGCCTACATTGCATTGCTGGCTAACGATGTTCTTCGAACGTTATAGATTTCCCTCTCGTATATTCAAAATATAAAAAAAAACATTGAGGGATAAAACATTTAAACTGGTAGCAAACGAAAAATCTAATTTTACAAATTCAACAAGGGAGAATCTTTGAGTATTTGTTGATCGTTCAATAAGATATCGAACATCTTAATAAATAATGAATATAACGTGGACTTAAGGATCTTCTTAAAAACAATGTAGGTTTAATGGGAATATTTTTCAAGGGATATCGCCTAGATATTATATTCCATGCTGCTCCACGTTTTGCGTCTGTCGCCTTTTAAAAATCGGCGAGTGAGAAACAGATGTTATTCATTATGCGAACCACGCATGTTTTGGCACTACCGTCTGATCTTAATTTTCATCAATGTGGATGTGTTTGCCTTTTCTCCCTATTCGGCGAATTGGAGAGGCCAAATCGCTTTTGGGAAGTTTCATTGCTAAAAGAATCAAGATTCATGTTAATAAAGTAGAAGATTTTTTATGAATGTAAATAGCTCAAGAATCGGTAATTTTTTTTGTTTTTCACATTTTGTAAAATCAGTAATTTGCTTGCTATATAAGCGAATATGTTTCAGATTGTACTGCAATAAATCTAATGGTATACCTATATACCCAAAAAGTTCATCCAGCTTCTATTTTATGTCGATCTTTGGGAAATCTTGAGTCTCGTACCATTTTGTTAGTACACTTTTTCTCTTGGCTCTCTTTAAAATGACAGGAAATGTAAGATCTTTATTATTTGATTTGAGTAATATTAGAACTAGTAATCTACCCTCCCCCCAGAGACCCCCAACTAACATGAAAATATTGTTTTGTACAATATTCAGTTAGAAAATTTTTGGGCAATACTGAATTTTGAAAATGCTCTTTCAATCTGGGGAATCGGTGTCCCCGGCACTTGATATTCCATTCTTAACATGAACTGAAAATTATGATAATATTTCATTCTAGTTATCCTCGGATGCTGTTCCAGTGTATGTGGAGCCAGTATTTATTTTGCTCAAAATATTCCAACAACACTAGCCTTGTCATCAGTTTATATTGCACTATCAAGTATATGTGTAAACGTGATGTTGACAGTAGTCGTTGATTTATTTCCAACTACACTAAGGTAAATAAGTATTCCAACTCATATCATCGACCACTAATGACAAAATTCTTTAGGACAATGACTATATCATTAACCATGATGATGGGGAGATTTGGAGCAATGTCAGGCAATTTAATATTTCCATTATTACTTCAAACTGGTTGTGCGCCTCCATTCTTTTCAGTTGCTGCTGTGATAATAAGTAAGTAGACATTGTCACCATTAAAACGCTCTTACTAGTGGGAAACAAATTTAATTCCGTCATCGTGTACGAATATTGCTCAAATACGAACAACAGGTTTAATCAACTTATTTGAAAGGGAGAAATCTTCAGTAATTGGAATTTGTTTCTTCAAACAGTAGCAAGGATCATGTGATCATTTGGAAGGTTCTTTCCTGAGTTTAAATTGCATTTTTTGTAGTTGCTTGAAAATTTTAAATTAAAGATGTTCCACCAATTCGGATAGGTTTAGCAGAAATGAAAATATAAATCACATCTATAACACTCAAGTCAAAAAAATTGAGGTGGGAGGTGGTCACCATTATAAAATATGTTGGCCCAATGTTGAGAAACGAAGATAAGATTCAGAATTATTCTCGAGGATCTTTCGAGAATTTCAAAAGTACTACGATCAACCTAGGAATTTTGTTTTCCAGATTTCAACTATTATTATTTATAAGTAGTGATCCATTAACACATAAGGCCACTATTTTCGTCTTTACGAACGTTACGGTCTCATGACCAGCATCAGAATTCATTTGAAAACTAATTCACGTCACTAAAGCGCGGGATTCCTTAAGCTAATTGCAATAAACACCAAGCGCCATTGTCGCATTAATTTCAATTAAAAATGTCTACGCCGCAACAACGAACGAAACACGAATAATTGAAAATGTAACACATCAATGTGTTAAATATATGAATATAGTTGAAAACGTGATATCTCGAGAAAGAAACAGAACTGTCAGAACACCTGACAACAAAAATCACTGCGCAAAATCGGTACAATGTTAAACTCATGTGTTTAAAATTTTATGACTACGATAGAAAAGATTCTTTCTGTACCGGTATTATTGATTTATCGTATCAGTTTTCTACATAAACACAGTTTCAAACGTTATAGAGAAATATGTAGAAATTTGTGTTTACTTGATTAAATTTGTATAAATTGGACTAAATGATTGACAGAAATAGCATCACTTTTATGTGAATCATCTCTAGAATAAATCTTTTATAACAATTGCTGAAGAAGACTAGATTAGAGAGGAAGGAGCCCAAAATCAAGTAGTGGTGCTGAAGAACAGAATAACAAAGAAATAAACAAATCAGAACATAATCTCGGGGATGCCGCCTTTGATGTTTTTCAGACGGCGCTGGCCATGATTTCCGTATACAAAATATTACCTGCAATATTACCAAAAACTGTACTGGGTAACGTAATATTACTTAAATTATCAGTAATATTACATTGGTAATATTATAACTTACATCATTATTTAGAAGTCTTAAGTCATCTGTCATCTTGATCTTGAACTGAAAATATAATTGACCTGTTCAAGTTCAAGCAGAGATATCCAGAAATGTTTTTAAAACCAAACTTTTGGTCAAGTCAATATAAGTTGATGATTTTCCCAAACCAAATGCGGTTTTTGTGAAGAGTGTATTCTTATGCAAATCGACATTTTAAAACCCATGCCGGTATTATTTTTCTGCATAACTCCCTTACCTCATTTTTGTGTTCGAAAAATCAAAATAAGGGGTGAAAATCAACGGTATAATATATCTCCTGAAATTTGAGACCACTATCTTCAATGCCCCTAATTTATAACAAAAGCGTACATAATTAGCCGCAAAAATAGGTAAATTAATTAATGTTGGAAATATTGGATAATCATCTACTAATCTGGAAACTTACGATATGTATTTATTTTTTAGGTTCTGCATTCCTCTCACTCCTACTACCAAATACTGATATGAAAGCTTTGGAATAAAGTGGATATGAGCTTTACGAAGGTTTGCATGACAAAATAAAATGTACTGTGGTACATTAATCTGTATAATTTATTAATCAAAAATGCTCAATATTATGGAATATATTTGTTGAGTTTTTTTTAGTTTCCTTTGAGTGGTGCGATTCTCTATGGAAAATTCACGTCTAAATAGAATAGGTATCCTTGAAAGGATGACAAAACAATATATTAAAGTAAATCAAATCATTCTATGTTTTGGCGCTTGCGTTCAAATTGAATAGTGGTAGTATTTATCAAGTTGCTTCATACAATGGTATCCTTAAAATAATTTATATTTAACTGCATACAACAGAAACGTAGTTCTAATTATTATCTATTTCACTAATAAGTAAGAAGTTATCACCCTTTATTCATTATAAAGTTACTGAAGACCTTTCTCAGCTACCAACTAACTATTATCGTAAAATAAATTAGAAAACAAAATGTTCCTATTTTAATACTATTGGGAGTTATCAATGCAAATAAGGGATTAACCTCATTTGATGATAAATCCTAGTTCGCTTTTTAACTTATACATTTCACTCCCTTCTAAATTACTAATGTATCTGTCAGCACTGTAAAAGTGATGAAATTTGTTGAGAAATTGTTTGACCTGTTTTTAAAATATTTTCGGCCAATGCTGATTTTTCACTATTAATTTTCCATACATGGGCAAAATATTCTCTATCCCGACTCATAATAATTCTTCTAGTTTCACCCACTTAGCATTTGTGAATTCCAGATTGTCGAAGTCGGAAACTATCTAATATACAAACGGGTTTTTAGAAGGTTGGACCTACTGATGTTCTTATACTTCCCTTGTATAAGATTAGACAGAATGAAGTATCATTTTCAATGTTGATTCAATGCATGATATAATGGGATCTAAGTTCAAATCAATTCAAGGTAAATGTGATTTTAAGACAGTTATCTCGTTTGCGAGAAGTGTCAGTTTAGTTGGTCAAATATTCAACGTTCTTTTGTGGTTGAAAGCGAAACACGCCCATCCTATCCCCATCTTCATGAATCTTCACTACAGAAATATTCGGTACACCTTGAAAATCACAATTAACTATTCGAACAAATTGAATTTGATAAAAAAATCAGAAAATTTCCTTTCACATTCGAAAGAATGCGGAGAAATTGCATTTTAAAATCGATCTGTTGGAAGTGTCTCTTCCACAGCTTTCTAGATGATGGTACACTCATTTGTTTTCTTGATAACTTCCAGGGCCGTGATTTTTCTACTAATTATGGTTAGGATATGTTTGGAAAATAAAAATATATATACAAAAAAAATACGGCTGATGGTTATATATTTATTGAAATAATAATTACAAATGAGACATATGTTTCGATTTCTTTCTACGTAATAACATTAGATCAGATATCTCCGATTCCGGCAAACTGATCTGTAGCTATAATAATATAAGGGGTTCAAATAAGACGTTTCATTTTGAATTTCCCGCCATTTATGCCTGTCTTACAGAATTCGCTCTTTGACGTTTCTATAGTCTAAACAATGGGGTTGACGGAAATAGATCGATATATTCTTGCACCACGGATTAATATTGTAAAAATTCGCTACAAAAGTGTTCATTTGACCGATATCATGATCCATCAATAACTTCATATCTGTACTTTCGATTTGAAAACAAAACATGTATTTCTCAAGCGAAGCATATCAACGGAGGTCTCTGGACTGGGTAGTCAGCATAGAGAAGCCGACCGAGACGGAAGTGTGATCAAACCACGGTCGTACATACAGGTCTGGGGACTCGTATGTTTGACATGGGTCTCTTACGCGTCGCCAAACTCGTAGTCCCTCGCTCAGCCACTAGCTGGCGCTTGGATCTCGAATTATGGCACAATCATATTATTAAGTAAAATAATTTTTCTCGTAACGCAATATTTACTTATGAGAGAGGAATAAAACTGTTACTCTTGTCAAAATGTATCACTCACCTTAAAAATAACTTCCCCTTTTTCGTTATACATGCTCGCACAAATAAAAGACCTCGTTAAAACGATTTCTATCCGGAATCGCAAGCATCCACTTTTTTCGCATTTCCGCGTCTTTCGGCACTTTAAAAACAGAAGTTTCTTGCTTTACACTTTTGTACCACGTTTTGCATTTCGGCACAATGCACAGTTTTGTAATTTGTTTCTAAAAACGCAGGTATTTCTTTTATTTACAACTTAAGAATGACAGTTGTCAGAGAATACTCTCACGTGACGTCTTTTGGTACTACGCGACAGTCGACGCTTAGCGGTCCCACTTCTCACATAGGAAACAGCCTCGAGTTTCCAGACCTGTATGTACGACCGTGGATCAAACCAATGATATATTAAAGTTATTAGACATATTCGAACAACAAGACTGTTGCTTCATCGTTGCTTCTCGCGTTAGAACAATATATATTTCGTAGTATTTTATACGCCTAGTATGGAACAATTTATTGGTATCCCAGTATTAATAATTTTTCAATACAATTAACGCAAAACGAAGTAGATGAGCACTGATTTCCATGAGGTTCATTTTTCAATCCACATACATGATAAAATGAGCCTTACAGAATTTAAGGTTATCTGTCATTGATTGAGAGTATATCTCGCAAATGAATGACTATAAGGTTATCTGTCATTTATTGAGAGTATATCTCGCAAATGAATGACTATTTTGTATATCAAAATACAATTAGAAGTAAACTTAAGTTCTTTTAATCCGGAACAACTGGAGGAACAACAGAACAGAAAACAGGAAAGTGTCTTAAAACCCAACACAATGCAAAAAGAATTCGGTTTTGTATCTCAAATTTTAAATGTTATGTACATTTTTGACTGGACCATCCGTCGTGTGTCCACGTACCGACACACCTGTTTCTTTTTTGCAAAGAACCTCGTTTTCTAATGATTTAAAATGAAAGAGCTTATTTGAACAACATTTATATCTTATGTTTACCACCTTCTGTGTAGAAGGAATCATGTATAAAGAATTCAAATAGCAAAAAATTTTTATCTCTTATATAACATAAGTTGGTGTAACATTCTTTTAATACTATTTATACAGATATGTAATACAATCCATATCGTGATATTTACAATGGAATGCGACTAAATAATACTCAGATCTGTACATATGACATCTTCATTTAAATAATTTTTCAGTATTACCTAAAATATATATAACACCACACACACAGCATATTGTTCCGATGCGGTCATGGAAAACGGCCGGCTCTAAAAGGATCAATAACTTATTACATTTCATTTCATTCTTATTCTCTAAATTACTTATATGTAAACTGGTAATAAATGATGGACCGAGAGAATAATTTCTCATCGTTTTGTTACATATTACACACCCACTGGATTTTACAAGTTATTTTGAGTGAACCACAAACGAGAAGAATTTATAGTTATTAAAGATGTAGATATGGAATAAGTTACTGTTTCTACCTCGAATGAAAAAAAAAATTACCCCACATACTACTTCCAGAAGGAACATGTTCTAACGTAGGTATTATGATTAAGGAAACTTTCGTATTTCAGAAAAAAAAACACCAACAGAAATACTGCCACCAAACATTCATAAAAATGGTTTTTTAAATTGCCAGATTGTATTCACAACGAATTTCGGAGCTTTATTCAGGATCTTGCTGCGTCGAGTAAGATTGAATATGATTGTGAATTCATAAAAATGGTTTTTTATATTGCCCGATTGTATTCACAACGAATTTCGGATCTTTATTCAGGATCTTGCTGCGTCGAGTAAGATTAAATATGATTGTGAAGAAATCAGTAGAAAAGAATATTCGTCAAAAAATCAGTGTTATTCATGAAAAACTTTTCTACATTCTTTAACTTTTGTAGTAAATTTTCATGCTTAAATTTCTTTGGTAATTTGGTGATGTGTTTCAAATGCAACCTTCATTTGAAATATGAAACAAATTATAACCTGACTTTCATTTGAATGGTGGAGCCAGAAAGGACAGAACTATAAGAGCTTAATCTTTGGTCACCCCTATTGTTCAAAAGTTTCCACAAAATGTCGTGTTTCTCGCGATTGTAGCTGTGGAATTTAGTGAATTCTGCATCACAAGAATATGATTATACGCCAATCATGGCAGGTAGCATCTTCAAGAAGGAATATCTGCCGGAAATAGATCAAAACATTTTGAATTCTGTAGAAAATAAGGCGATACAAATTGGCCCAAGATAATTCAGATATGTCTTAGTTTTACTGATTACTTCCTGTTCATTTCAAAACGTATCAATACACGTTCTCGTTCACAAACAGGGGGTCAAAATCAGAAAATTATCTGACCTAGAGCCTGGATACCTGACACAATAACATTTGCCCATGTATGATAATCAGTCACTACTTCACTGAATTGACAATTAAAGTGAAGAAATAAGGAAAGTTTTATGTTTTCCGAGTCACCCAATATGACAAAGTTATGTAAACTGAATTTGAAGCTAATATTCGAAAAACGCGGGATTTTATACTTAAAGGGTCAAATTTGGGAAAGAGTAATGTAACAATCCGTTAGTTGATAAATAATTACTTATAACTACTTGTAACTAGAGTTGACCTGAAACAAAAACTATGTATATATATATTATATTTATTATATGAGAATCTAAATTAAAACACTTAGTGTTACTAAAAGAAAGTTTCTACCAGGTTCAGAGCATTTTTTTCATGTTCGTACTAATAACATTAATAAGTCCGCCGTAGCAAACCACGTTTCACAAACCGATCATAGAATCCCTACATCTGTATTTTCTTTCTTAAAATTCAGCGCCCAACATTACTTAGGGACATTGAAATCTATAGAAATGTATAAATATACAGTTTCGGAAACAATTCTTCTGGGGTATAGACAGAAATCTACACGAGCAACAAGGAATGCAACGATATGTAAATACCACATAAACAAGAGAGACGCACTGCTGTGCGCCCCTCCTCTACCCTATCCGACGCGTACACAGCGACTCGCACATTCTCCCGACTGGTGCTGGTATGATACTGACGTCCTACGTCCTGAGCTGCCCGCCCTGAAATTGTAATGCTCTCTCAACATATAAGAAGCTATTCTGTACGGTCTCATGAAACCACCATACCCAAGATAAATACTTTCCGATACTGTAGATACCATTTAATGAATTATAATTTATCTCCGATTGAAATTATCTATTATTGCAAATGCAATAAATCTTCCCGTCAACTCTAGGAACACGTATTTTAAGTAATTATGTGTCAACTAACTAGGATTAATGACTATCTGGAATACTTCATGTTTACCTGTAACACTTGAATGCATTAGAAACAGAATGATAGCTGTTTTATCACTGGTTGTGATTTTACCATTTCCTAAATTTGACCGTATAATTATATCCCGTTTTTCGAATCTTAACTTTAAATTCAGTCTACATACGTCATTATCAAACTGCATCGCAGCCAAAAAGTGGTTGAAGGATAATAGTGTCAAGTAAATTATATTATTATATTACATTCCACACTCATACGTCATATATAATATTACTTGTAGTAAGATTAAAACACAAAAGGAATCCATTATTGTATCGTAGTTCCACGTTCTGAGTACAAGATAAGTAGGTGAAAAGCTGAATACCAGATTTGACCCAAAAATCATTTAATCATCTGGAATTATCTGAAATTCTCGTCCAGACGCCAATATGCAAATATTCACACTTACGTTGCCAGCTACAGCGTGATCGAATTCAATCAACCTGGATAGATATCACATATACGCCAATGATCTACTTAAACAGTTTAACATGAATTAACTGTCATGACAAAAATATGAAATAAATTTTAATTTGGAGAATGTGTATAGTATACAAACATCTGCTTTTACTTCTCTCTTAAGAGTAAAATAAATAATGAAATAAAACAGTATTTATTCCTTAAATTCTTTTCATTTGAATCTTTACATGCAAAAGAGTTGTCAAGATATGTAATATGAAATAAATCAACAAAAATACATAATTAAAATATACTTTGGAAAACTAAATTCTGAAAGTACTATTCACTTGCATTTTTTTGGTTCAACCTAAAATGAAAAAGCTAATTAATGTGAGATAGGAGAACCTAGTGAACATCTTCATAAATAGTCGCCATCTCATATGAATTTGTGGATACTAAACAGATGTTAAGATCTAGCGAATATGCATCAAGAGTTGTAATCTGGTATATCCCAGAATTTTAATCGTGTTCTAGAATTAAGGAAAACCATTCTGCTCACCCATGGAGATATTTGCAACACTACAGTCAATTGTTTTGAAAATTGCTAATGTTTTTATTTGATTGCGCAATCCAATCCAGAATTTCAGCTAGTTTGTAATTAAATGAAAGAACTACTTTGTTTTTATACCACTTACAATATTAACATGAAAACGTTACTATAGTTTCAACACCGAAGTGTCGTTATCAAACATACAAAACGTTTGATAATGGCACTCCGGTGATATAAAAACAAAGTAAGTATTCCTTCATTTAATCATTATGATAAATTACCATAAAGTAACGGCTTCTGCCATCGATTTTTCAGTGGACCGACAGAATTTAGCAGTATATCAGAACGAATGGGGAGATGTTGTTCCAACCGGACAAAGGTACATGCCATACATCGAGTGAAACGAGGGATATATTGAGGGATTCGTTGGGAAAGTTATTTTGCAAAATGGACATGTCAATTGGCCACCACGATCCTGTGACTCAATGCTTCTGGATTATTTTCTGTTTCGTCTGAAGTCCTTGTTGTAAATGAAACAACGTACACTTTGGAGGGTGTGTATTATTGGCGAAATCTAGCGACCAAATCTTGAATGTGTTTCAAAATTGGAACTCTAGGATGCGCAATATTAGAGCCAGCCGCGAAGGTGCCCGAAATAATATTTAAAGAATAAATGACATAAGATTTCTTTTTAAATAAAGCAGATTTTTTTTTCATTGTTGCTAGAACTAACAATTTGTTCACTCCGTGCTTTGCGCGAGGGAAATGAACAAGCGGACCCGTCTGTAGGATAGGCGAGCACACTATACAGGAAATCTTCAGAACAGAAGAAACAGAACTAAGTACAAAGTACTCAAAGTACTGGAGTTCTCTTCCGGGACATAGATAGTCCAAAACCCACCTAGATAAATTTAGAAAAGAGGTTGATTTGGAAAGTACAAGGTTAAACAGGAACAATCTGAGAATCATAACAGGATTCATGACGGGACAATGTGAACTCAACGGCCATATGAATGAGCAAAAATGGAGTAGTGAATGACGGGATGTGTAACAGAAGAAACACTGATGATGAATCGACTACGAAGCTACCCTGCTCCGCAAGAGCAGGCATTACGCAGCCGTCGAGGGAATGTAGTCACTGGAGCCAGGAAAAACTTCCCTAAGAGAACTTAAACTCACCGGTGTACTCAATCAGCACTATATGAAGGATACAATAGTACTTTAAGGGTGCAGTATACATGACTAATGATTTGTACAATAGATTGCTTGGATCACCTGGGCCATTGGAAATGAGATACCAGAGGATCAAGGTTCACAGCACTTCCGTTCACGATTCAAACCTTCAATGGGGAGAACACTGGGGCAATCCTCATATGATAAAAGGGGATTCCTTATGGTTTACCGAAGGCACCATGACCGAAAAAAGTACAGTTGCTGAAATAGTCCAGACAAAGGACGAAGGAGAAATAATTTCTTTGAACCCAGGGACACTCGCGACAGAATTTTAAGCAAAAATAATACCAATTACAACATGTGCTCGAATTATGAGGGAGAGAGCCCTTGAGAATATACAAATCACAATCACAGCGAGCAACAGTGTTTAAGGCACTAGAGTCATACACAATCACCTCATAATGTGTACTCGATTGTGTAAAGGAACTAATGGCAGTAGTAAAGAACCCCAATAGAGTGACACTCGTATGAGAGTCTGAGAGAACCAGACGCGAAGGGACTGAAACTGCCGCCGCACTCGTTAAGCGGGGGCGGAACAACCCCTGATTGGGCCAGAGCCAACCTGTAGCATTTCTCATGCCACAGCGAAATCTGTAATCAAACAATGGCTCTAGGCAGACCACTGTGCGAATTCGAGGGAACTGACCCGTATGTCGCATTCCAAGCTACTGATGGGAGATCTCCAGCAGCAACGAGTGAAAAATCTACCGACGTTCAGCAGACAAAAAATACAGAATCTTGTTGCGGGGATGTGTTTTAGTCGGTAAGAATCCGGCACTCCGGAGGGCACAGGCCCCCGAGGCGTCTATGCAAGATTTACCCTCCACTACGCAAAATAGAAGTGCTCTTACTGCACACTCAAAGTATAATAAATTAAAATAATTAAAATATATTGAAAGTTTGAACCTGAAAATAAAAGTGACGTGGCGGCGATCGCTCAAACTCTACCATCCCAGGATGGTAGTGTAGTTTACATGAATGTATGTTCAATAACTCAAACTAAATACAGGATTCGCCTTTGGAATAAAAGGATCATTAGAAAACTGAACAAGCTAAATAATCACTAATCTTATAAGGGCAACAATTTGTTTTATGAGAAATTTCATACAGATTAAATCCGTGCTCAATATCTGTTCTGGCTATGAGAATTTAGCGTCTATTTATGAGGTCCTTCACACTGTACCATATATGTGAGTGGCAACAAATGGAAACTTCAATCACTATATTATCAAGTTCCACTATACATACTTCTGTTATCATGTTAGAAAGTTTCTATTCATTCATTATAATTGGAATAAAAAATCTCCTGTACAGGGAGAATAATAGTGCATATAATTCAGAAGCTACTAAAATTTTGTTTGTTCCTTATATTGAATTTTGGTTCATTATCCACAATAAAATTTTTCTTTTATCTAGAATTTGAAAAGGATCAAATGAAAATCTATCCATTCTTCAAATTTTATAACAACACCTTTTAATTCTACTTTTTGCAAAATTTGAGTCATATTAGATAAAAATATCTCTGCATCAAAAATGAAACAGAAATACATAGGAAATAATAGAATTTTTGTGATCTAGAACGGAGTTCCTAAAGAATCAACACAAAATCAAAATTAGCACAGTCGTTACATTTGTAATATTGTTGTTGTACTTTCAGCAACTGTAGACTGAATCAAGTTTGTCTCACTACTCATTCTCTTATATTGTTCTTCTATAGCTAACCTGTTGAAGAATATTTTTCCATATTCGAATGAAGATATCATGATGGCACAAGATGGTGCAACTTTGATGAGTCTTGGTAATAGGCCTGCAAATAAACCTCTAAATCCATGTTTTGAATTGATATCTCGAAAAGTTTCAATTGAAGAGGAGATCATTGTCTTTGGTTTACCTAGAAAATTTAAAATGAATTATTCAACTATGTATCAAATTAAATTTGAATAAAGGAAAAAGAGGAAAATAATACGAGGTTTAGCACCTTCAACACTTATCAAATTGAGTTTTTTGAGTACAGCTCATTCAATATTTCAATATCAATATTTACCTATTCACTATACCACCAGCAGTGAAGTCTGTTGAAGATTTGCTATAATTAAACCAGACATTCTAGAAAAACTCACGTCGGAGTGGTCTAAATTCGGAATAATTTTGAAAAGTCTTGTTCAATTCTTTATGATTCAATCAATTTAATCAATCAAAACGGAGGCGGACGAGTCCGGAGCACTTAGACCGCTTGATTGAGTCCATTGTGCGCCGCTTGATACAAGAATCAGTCCAGCAGGCCTAAGGCAGTGCCAAAGGCTAAGATTTTGCATAGACTGATATCTCTTATGACTTCAAGCGGCATATGTGTACTGACAAGGTGTTGTATCCTGAGAGAAGCCAGTGCTGGACATTCTGCTAGGATATGAGAAGCAGTATCATCCGCCCCTCCACATCTACTACAAGCTGGGTCTTCAACAATGCCCATTGTGTGAAGATGTTTATTCAACTGACAGTGTTCTGTCAACAGTTTTAGGCCTCTCCTGCTCATAGAGAGTGGGGTTTTAGAGAGTTTAGGCGAGAACTTCCTGATGTGGAGCTTGGTCTGCCTCATGTCGGGGGAACCACGCCAGACCGAGAGCCACCGTCTATCCAGTAGCTACTTGAGGGCGTGGAATCCGGTGGTCGATGAAATTCCGATCGTAGAATCGAGGCCAGGGGCGCTCAAGGAGCCCCGTTTGGCCAATTCATCTGCCACGCCAGAATGGGCAGGTACCCACACTAGCTGGAGTTTGTTCCCTCTGGTTAATTCAACCAGAGTTACCCTGCACTCCAAGAGAAGCCTAGAAGTCATTCTGTGGCCGCTCGGCTGTCAGTGCAGATGTAAATCCGCTCACCTCGGTAGTTTAATCTCAGCTTTTCCAGAGCACAGGTCCGTATTGCACAGACCTTAGCCTGGAAAACGGTTGCGTGGGTACCTAGGGGAACTGAAATCTCCCGTCTGGGTGTACCCGAGTAGACTCCGGCTCCGCTAGACTCGCCAGTTTTAGACCCGTCCGTGAACCACACGAGTATCCCTGGCGGAAGTGGCCCAGAGTCCTTGTTCTCCCAGTCCGTCCTCTGGGTTATGAGGACGTCTGGTTGCTTATGATTAAAACATTGTTTATTGATTCACGTTATTCAATTTATTTATGATAATAAATGAATTGGAAGATTCTATATGAATTGCCAAATTGTACATGAACTCAAATAATTAGACGAAAAAAGTGATGTTAACTAAGGTTAACTAAGTTAAAGCATAAATTGAATTTTCTATCTCAAACATTTATATGTGTATGTATCAATATTAGCACTTTGAACAAATGCAAATGTAAATACTTATGTATTAATTCTAATAAATTTATTTTTCTGCGTTATTTTGTTTCGCTGTTAGTATCTATATATAACTTCTCTAATTAATGGTACAACACTTGCACTTATGTCTGTGAAATGTTTCTTGCTCTAACATTTGATTTTACTTGCATTGTACTTAATAGAATTAAAAATATATTAATAGCAAGGAAGGCGTAAAACCTATGCCCCATAACGCCAGCAATGGTATGACATACATATTTTTTCTCAATATTAAATGTTCTTATGCTAATTTTCGTTAAATTTGGACCATGACTATGTAAAAGTTTTATGTAACTTTTGCCAAAATTTCAACCACTTGCTCTTATCCCAGACGTTTGTTACGATAAGTCATACATTCTATCCCACCAAAAACATTCTGTAAAAAACTAGCCAAGTCTCGATGGAGCTGCTTGTTTATCTCTAAAAAGTAATCAAATCTAGACAAAGTCGTGCCAAGTCTAAGGTTCCTTACTGCGATTTCTTTATTATTATAGTTAATGTTGTGTGACTTGGCCGTTGAACATTCTCTATACGTTAGTGGGTACAAGTCAATTTTGTTTACACGTAATGTTATCTGTTGTAACTACCTATGTTTGTTAAGCGAGATAATAGCCCATACTGGGATTGGTAATCGGACGCTGGTGTCTCATTTTAGGCTGTTGTTGATTGTGCAACACATACATTCAGCATTGACAATGCTGACTTCTGCTCTCTTCTTTTTAGAGCGTCAAATCGACCACCGATCTAACATAAAATAGACGTACAGACAGACTTCTATCAATGATTAGAAGTCCGTCTGTACTGGAAATAATTTTTTATACTGTTTGTTTCAGGCTCGCCTACACATAAGTATTATTGAAATACGCAGCTTTATCAAGCCTACAATTGACTGGTTATTGAATCAACGTTTTCCAAGTGGCAATTTTCCATCGTCAATGGGTAGCGGTTCTGGAGACAGATTGGTGCAATAGTGTCATGGAGCACCTGGTTTTGTACCCTTGTGTACCCTTCAACGGCCAAGTCAGACAACATTAACTATAATAATAAAGAAATCGCAGTAAGGAACCTTAGACTTGGCACGACTTTGTCTAGATTTCATTACTTTTTAGAGATAAACAAGCAGCTCCATCGAGACTTGGCTAGTTTTTTACAGGATGTTTTTGGTGGGATTTCACTTCTTTTTGTAGAAACGTGGGCATATTGATTTATTTCATTAGATTTTCTTATTTGACACATTTTTTTCTTTTTAGGAGTAGTTTTTTTATTATCACAAATCTTTCTTTTCTTTTTTTCCGGTTCTGATTCTTGTACAGTAGCAACAGTTTTTGGTATTGCCCATTCGCGTTCATTATTTATTCTTTTAGACGGTTTAGATGGTTTTTAATTTCTGAAAGATCGGCGCGGTATTTACGCCTAAGCCGGTTGTATTCGGTGATCGCTCAAGCTTGAGCTTTTATACTCTTGAAGTCAACATTTATGAGGTGCACCCCATGAAGATTGGTTACTCGTGAAAGCGCCACGTAGGCTTGGCCACAAGAGAATATGGAGGTGTCAATGTCCATGAGGGCATTTTTTAAACTTAGACCTTGGCTCTTGTGAATTGTTAGGGCATACGCCACACAGATTGAGAATTGTTCTCTGTACACGTATGCCCGGGGTATGATCTCAAATTTTGACTTAATTGGCAATAATTCGTGAATCAAATTCACGGCATTCTTTTATGTACCAATAGTAGAAGGGGGCATTACCATATCTCTAATACAGCTGAGACAAGCTGAGGGTTCTTCATCAGATACATCAGACCTTCGATTTTTGACATCAAATGAAGAGGCAAACAAAGTTGAATATTTTTTGTAAAGGCGGTATGTCGATCTTTAATAGTTTGGTTGGGCTCTTGTGTTTTCAAATAAGGGTCACCAGGTACTCCAGATCTTCGATTATTCTAGTTTACATAGTTTTCCCTTTATGTGGCCTTCAAACCCTAACTCTGTATCAAATTTCAGCTCTCTGAGTTTATGGGAAGTACTAGTTCTATTCTGATGAACGGCAGTGTTTGCTTCGCGCTCGACTTGGCGGGGGCACGGCAGTGCCGATAATAGAATCGTTTCATGTTTCATACATAGCGGGAAGAAAATTAGATTAAAATTTTTATATATTTTAGAATTTTTTCTTGCGGTTAATTACTAAGAAAAGCGGGTGTAAAGCGGCGAATGCTGTGCAGCGTTGCCAGGACTTTTTTACTACAAAAATTCTTATTTACTGTCTCGCACGAGACAGAAAATACCTTAACACTTCTACAAATTACAATTTCTATATGTATTCTCAAAATAAATAAATTGTCCTGAATTTCTAATGTAGTGTTATTTAAATTAGGAACTTTATTATTTGAGGGCTATTACTAGCATTGTTCATTAGAGTAACACTGTTCTTAGGCACATTGGGAAAATGTGATTTTAAATCAATCAAATTTTGCTGTGGCGTCGTCACGGTAGTCCAAAGATGAATCTTTGATATTTTCAGAGGATAATTTACAGTTCAACTATCTTTGGAACCAGTATGCAAAATGTTAATTATTTTACCCTTCTTCGATTGGGCTTTGCTTTGGCATATTTCTGATAGATCAACCCAACCTTTTGCTGGGGTGTTATGTGTAGCAAAACATGTTTCATCAAGGAAGATAATGCCACGATTTCATAGTCTGTACTTTCTTACAGATTTCAAATAATGAAAGCGACTCGTAAACGTTGTGATTCCATTTATTTGTATTTCATTAATGGTCCGTTATGTGAAACCCATTTCAGATAATACTCTCCAGATGCTTGTCCTGCTGCAAGACATGTTAGTTTCACCTTTCTTTAGTCGCTGCTTTAATCAAACCAAGGCAAGGAGAATTTGCTCCTCGTACCAAAAATGTTTCCGCGAATTCAGTCTTTGTCGCTTTCGTTAAAATTCTTGCTTTTATCAGCAGCACTTTATATTTTCTTATCTTAGTTAAATTAGTACTACAGAAGGCAATAGGATCATCGTCTTCCCAAGGACGCCACATGTGGAAGCACGTTTGGAAAAGCAAAAAATTCCATCGAAACTATAAAATAACAACTGCACTGCACAATTCTTGCAACACTACCGGGTTTTATTACAACTGCTCCCGATAAGAGTTTATTGCAGTGAATAGGCCAACGGTAGATCTTGGAACGAATTTTTCACCAGAGTTTACAGTGAGTGAAAATTTTGCATAATCTGAGTACAGGTTTTAGATTAAACACCCTAGAATCAGTAGCAATTTTCAAAGGTAAACAAAATAACGAAAGCAAAATTTTAAACGATTAATTAGACTACAGCATTCTTCGCGATGTCTTGATAACATAAAATTCTTCATAATCCACTTATTTGTACCTTCCTACTACGTCTCTCCATTAACTCTACCCTATTATCCTATTGTAATTATTCAATCACGGCATGTATTCAAACTGAAACCCTACTTTTTAATTGTATCTTATTTTAACTATAAATATCTAAAGATCTTTCATGTTTATTCATACATTCGTATCTTTTGGAAAATGACACGTAAGTTGTCGAGACTGTCACGATAGTGTTTCTATGATACCGGGATATCAAAAATCATCTTGGTCAAGGGTGGTTGTGGAATCTAAGACGTGTGTCTTACTTTACGTTTGGAATAATTATGTCACTGTCATACTGACATCATCAATAACATACAAATTTCATACCTATTTATTTCAGTTGTAAAACAATACAATAATAAACTACAAATTAAAAATTATCTTGGTCAAGGGTGGTTGTGGAATGTAAAACGAAATGTTAACTTTGAACCTTTTACAAGGTCGCAATAGCCACTAACGGGGTCGAAAACTGTTTTGAATTGGTAATAAATCGAATGACGTTCACGTGAGGAGCGCGTAGCTCGCAAGTTATAAAAGTGCAAATCTTCGGAACATAGAACGTCTTTAAGAGGACTTTTGCATGTGGTTTTCGCTCCATGTCGTTATTTTATGAACGGGGCCAACTAAATAGCATAGTCTAGGGCCCCAAAATGTCGATTAAATAGGAAAATTTAGTTCAAATAGAAACAGGTACTCTCAGGTCTTAGACGCGCTAACGTGCGACGTACCAAAGGGAATTTTCTAGCTACTGAAATATACCCAAAAGCGGTTAAAAGCTAGCGGCCTATAGCCGAAAACACTTTATTACAGCTGGTGCCGGCCGCACGGGGCATAAAACCGCCCCGAATTAACAAGATCGAGGTAAAAAGTATAAACTCTAACTGACGCGTAGCGAGCTCCTCGAGGCATATGTCAAAATGATTACGTTCGTAGCTAATTACATAGGACGTCTGGCGTTCATGCAATTGTGTTTTTATACAATTCGAACCTTCTAATTTCGAAGTCACGTGAAAATACCGGAGTCTAAAGCGCTAGAGACTTCTGAGTGTTATAACATTCGTATGAAATTGCGAAATTTCTCACTTTTAAAAACTTCAAATTAATTAATTTGACACAAGTTTTGATAACGTAAAGTAAGACACACGTTTTAGATGCTACAACCACCCTTGACCAAGATAATTTTTGATATCCCGGTATAAGTGATAAAAACAAAGTATTAAGCGTTTTATTATAATTTTTTTTTTGTATAAGGGAAATAACAACTTAATAAATTTAGATTTATCTCAAGCTGACAGTAATCCATTATTTGCATTATTAGCTTTTTTCGTATTTAGTTAGATATGTACTTAGTACTTTAATAGCATTTTCAATGTACAACGGTGATTATTTCGTACTTGTTACTGTTATAGTGTATGATAAGAAGAAGTTATAACTCTAGACCTTTGAATTAGAATGCAGATTTCTAACCACATGGAATAAGTAACAAAAATTATACCATCAAGTTAGTGACCTATTACAATCTCTCACTCTGTATACAAAATCTCAATCAAATAAAATTCAAACACAAACTCTATCATTATAGAATGGCAATAAAAAATACTTACTTCCATATATAGCTTTCTCTCCAAGCCGTATCTGTTGATGAGTTTTCACAACATCAAATGGGGTAGTAATCGTAGCGGCTATCTAAAGAGTTAAAAGTTAAAAAGAACGTCTTAAAGAAAATTGATTCAAATTACCATTCCAGCAAGGCCGCCCGATATAAAACTTTTGCTGAAAGATGGCTGATTTGAACTCCAAAATAATTTCTTGAATGCCTCATAATTGGTCCAATAAATTGCTGAAAAGGGTACATCCCTCAAAAGCGTTGGTATAACACCCATCCATAATGAAGGTACACCATCTTGTCGAATAAGATTTTTCAATGCTGTTCCAATTTCTATTAAAAAATAATATTGTATGTGGCAATTAAAATTTTTGTTACATATTTAATTAGGTTGCGTTTAACTTGAAATTGTAATGTTTCTAGGTTCATATAATTATTTTGAAAATTTAATAAATTTATTACAGATTCTTCTAGGCATTCTATCATTAGGTTAGTAATAGTAGCTGAAATAGGAGATCCCATTGCTGTGCCGAATATTTGTCCAAAATATTGCTCACCGTATTGAAAAGAAGTGCATTCTAGCATTCTAAACAAAACTGTACTGCATTTATAAATTCAGATTGATCTAGAGATGTGTGCCAAACGTTTTTTTATGCTACTCAACACCAAAACGACTGGTATATTTGTAAATAAATAAAGAAACAATGTTCAAGGAAATTAATTGATGATCTATGGTTACGGATTAATTTATTATAAAGTCATCAATGCATGTTCCCAATGATAAAATTCAGTACGTAATTAAAAATTTTTACAATTTCCACTGTAAACTTCAATTTACTTGTGAAAGACGAAAATAATAACCAAGAATTTATATAAATAAGTAATGAATACTCGAGAAAATAGCATTATGCTTTCCCTCAGTAGAATTATCTAATAACAATTTGCGAATAGATGGCCCCGTCGCGCTTTCGCTCTTATATTATATTTTTAATTATTCTCTGACTGAAGATGCAACATTCTTCAAGCTCTGGACCCATGTGCTAATTCATTGTACATCATTTGTAGATAGTATAATTTAGAATAACCAGATTTTCGAAGGAGCAATAATCTGAATAAAACTGATCTCCTAGAATTTGAAAATTTATCCTGATTGGTCTTTGGAAAAGTCAGAAGAAATACAGTAGCTCCAAGACTATAACTAGGTATAAAACTGAAAATAGACTTGATGAACACAACAATTATTTTTTTATTTTATGAATAAAAATTAACAAATTCCTTGAAGATGACATAGATAAGCACCTCCCGGAATACCCAGAAATACACCCAGAAAATTTGCACAACATTGTGAGTATCATAATCGTGATCGGCGACAACAAAAACCCCCGAGAGCCAGAATTTGTTACATTTTATGAAGAAAAACTAACAAATTCCTAGAAGATGGCGTAGATAAACAGGGCTCCAGAGACCTAGAATGTAATTTGCAGAACATTGTAAGTATCATAATCGTGATCGGCTACAATAAAAACCCCCAAGGGCTAGAATTTGTTCATCGTTGAGACAAAGGGCTCCAAGGACCCGGGAACACGTCGAGGTAATTTGCAGAACATTGTGAGTGTCACAGTCGTAATCTGCGACTTTGAAAACCCCCGAAAGCCAGAATTTGTTACCTTTTATAAAGAAAAATTAACAAATTCCTAGAAGATGACGTCGATACAGAGGGCTCCAGGGACCCGGAAACACCCCCAGGTAATTTGCGGAACATTGCGAGTGTCATAGTCGTGATCGGCTACTGTGAAAACCCCCGAGAGCTAGAATTACATTTAATTAAGGAAAATTAACGAATTCCTAGAAGATGACCTGTTTTCAGGGTACACCAGGTATTGCAGAAGAGTTTTTTCACGTCGTAATCATCACTGGCAACCCTTTATATCACCTCTTGAACAGTTAACAAACATTAAAAATTAATAATTGTCTAATTTCAGCTATTTTTTCATAGAAATAATTAGTGGGACTCGCTCAAACTTGTACAGAATATTATTGTAATAATGTTATTCCCTTAAAAAAAAAAGCATTTCTATTTGGCCGTTTTTTTTTAAATTTGAAGATATAACCATGTCCCCATAAGCTTTCATGTTAAAATGTTGTTTTTTTGACTCGATATATTTAAAAGAGAATGTAGTGAAACCCTCCAAAAAATTAGACGTATTCTTATATTGTTATTTTCAACGGTCTGTAACAATTTCAACAAATTTTATCATAAAAAAACTATCTCTACCGAACCTCCTTGAAGGCAACAGATTTTTGACAACCCTATACCTAAACTCAGTTGCTTTGGATCCAGGATCCAGACAAGGGATTTGCATGCTCTATTTGATTTTGCTTATAAGATATGTTCTTGTAAGATATCAGGCACAAAATATGGTCTATTATTAAATGACAGTTGTAGATTTTTACAACAGCTAGCACATATCAAATAGTTATTTTTGTATTAAGTGCGTAAAATGAGTGTTTTAATAATGGCACATGAGAGTGTTAATTTTTGGCTGAGACCGCAAGTCGAGGCCAAAAATTCTCTTGAATGTGCAATGAAAACATGAATTTTATACACGAAATACAAACAACAGTTTTTGTACAACTGTGAATGTGAATTTACATTGTCTGAAATATATTAAAAATAAATACTTCCAACATAATTTCACAGCATCCAGTGGTTTTTCTGTGTCGTTACTACAGAAACGGTTTGTAGGCACGCCGCGTGTTCGACTGTTTGACTGTGTTTGCTCGTAGTTGCTTTAATTTCAACATGGAACATCTTCGGGAATTTATGTTGGAAGTAATTGTTCAAACTTTACTATCAATTATTATTCCAATAAATGAAATTGTTTTATGATAAATAATCAATTAATAATTGACTCTGTTGAAAATAAAACCTTCAAAAAGTAATATTTCATGTTTATTTTGTGAATTATTTTGGCAGTGAAAAAGTCCTTTTTTCACGGTGAAAAAAGTAAACATTTACGCATCAATAGAGATGCAGATATGTCAAGTTTTTTTGACAGTTGTACAAAGATGTTGATAAAACTTAAATACATATGGGGAAGCTTCAGAAAAAAAAATATTCCATTTTACAGTTGACATGCCATGCCAGATAATCTGAAGGCAGCTCATGTCATTAGATAGAGCATTTTGACAAATATTTTTATAGAAATGTCTAGAATTCGATTCAAATTTCACTATATAACAGATGATTTGTGCCACATTCTGTATAAACAAATAGGATGCCAAATTTTAACTTTCTTTAACACAAATTATTCAATGACTTAATTATCACTGAGCTAGTTCAACTAATTATTTTGAGGAGCAAACTGAAGAGTCTTCCATATTGGGAAATAACATCTTTTCCTTCAATATGATATATTATCTTTTCGGAATTACTATATCATGTGGACAAGATATCTATCTAATAATGTAATTACATTGACAAGAAAATGCAAAAATGCTTTGAATCTACAGTGGAATGCTCATCTCTCTATTGTACGACAATATTTCATACATTTTCAGGTTTAAATAGAGCATTGCTTTAAAAACAAGCAATTCCATGTTGAGAAAGTTAAAATTGAGACACCTACATACTTTTAACAAAAAATCAGCTATTTTTTGCATGAAGAACTTATATCAAAGTACCTCTGATTGTTTAATTGTACTGTAGTTTTACCTAAGTAACTAAGCTTCTGGGATTGCATTTTAGTTCGAATTAATTCTAAAGGACTGACCAGTGTCACAGACAATATTCTGGCTGATCCTCCAGACAATAGTGGTATCCAAAATGGCTGCTCCATTCTGTTACCTAGTTCTTTTGTCATATTATAATGATGTTTCAATTTCAATCTAAACTGTTCATAACATACAAAATATACTATTGTAGCAGGTATTGCAAGAACTAGTGTGGGGCTTAAACCACTCCATAGTGATGTTACTCCTTCTGATTTTGCAATTTTATAAAAGGCATCCTGAAAAAAAAACTAGAATGAGGATTGTCATTGATTATCACCACAAGAATGTATGATAATTGAATATTTCAGAATGTCTCCAAATTGCCTGTTACATATCATACAAAATACATGTAATTTCACAAATGAGGGGTTTATCAAAACCTACCAAGACTTTTCATTTTAAGTTGGAATCTAGTAGGAATAAAAAAGGACGAGTATTCCATGAGAACATCAGAAAATTATCATTTCAAAATCTTGTCATTCAAATAAATTGTCTTATTTGCTAGATTACTTTATATAGATACAATTAATTTTTTTTTGACAAGACAACGTTACAGGTTTAAATATTTACCACTGTTCCACTAAAATGTCCTGGCCTAGAATACCACTGTCTTTGTAAATCTTGAGGTCGACATCCACATATATGATCCATAAGACCATTGCAATATAAAAAACACTTTGGAGCATTTTGTTGCGATTGTAATCTAATTTTGACAACATCTAATGGAGTAACTGAAACAGATATAACGTTTATTTTATACCAACAAACGTTTCAAAAATGTACCCAAAAGTGAGGTTACAACAGCTCCAGTACATGATGCTGCTGCTTGTTGCACCGGTGTTATTGTGAATTCCACGTCCTCTGGAATAGGAGGTTTTGATGTCATGACTAACTAATTTAGAAAATAAATCCACATTTCATATTTCAGAGTAGACATGATCACGTAAGGGCTTTCTAAAACAGCACAGTTCGATTTTAATTTAATTTTTGAAAACTCATCCAATAACAGTATAACGAAACTGACGTTTAACATCGAACAAAGGGCAGTTTGAGTCTAGCCCATAGACAGAGTATTTTGACTATGGTCTAGTTTATTGGTATATTTATCCTCATAGATGAATATAAGACCTCTATGGTGGTACTGGTATTTTTGACATAATCAAGTGACTAGTATTCCAAATTTTCGAATTTCTAGAAGGAAGTGGTTCTCACCACGGTCGTATACACAGGTCTAGAAACTCGAGGCTGTTTCCTATGTGAGAAGTGAGTCCGCTAAGCGTCAACTGTCGCGTAGTACCAACGGATGGCGTATGAGTCGAAGGATGTTCTCTGGCAATCTTTGTATCAAAGAGTTCTATATATAGAGAAGACAAATAAGCCTTTCACTGGTATGTTGACGGACATTCTGTCCTTTTCGCACATGTACTGCGCTCTCACTCGCACGATGGGCGCGCGTTATATTTATTCTTGTTTTGATACTCTTTGTGATAAAAGGGGAGACCGTGCGAGTGAGAGAGCACTAACATGTGCGAGAAGAACAGAATGTCCGTTGGCCTGTGTATACGACCGTAGTTCTCACTGCTCTTAACCGATTTGAAATGTGAATGACAGTTGAATAACAAAATTGTCCCTATTAGAAGTGTGAGATTACTAAGGCACTTCAATAGCCCAATAGAACTACATCAATACTGAAGTCTATGGTACATGAGGGACCACAACTTCTATATTGATTGTATTTTCCTATTCATTTATTTATAATATATAGTATGATATAATATAACAACTGATAAATTAACGACGTATTTTATCAATAAAAATAAATTGTAATTACCAAGAACCGTTTCGTTAACTAAGAACAAGAAATCTCCATGTTTAAAGTGGATTATGTAACGGTTCAACAAGTCGCCACATTGGCATTGCTTACTGTTAAGGGTTACAGTGACTCTATAATAGAGTAACTGTATTAGTAATTAAAGTCTCCAGGGACTTCATTAAGGACCTCTGATCGTCTCTGCCTGAGATAGCTGACTATTTTAAGGTTATTGTCAACAAAAACATTGTCTTGCTTCGAAAGATCCTAGTAGAATGGAAAAACTCATTCATGTTCGAGAGTTCCATTTTGAACTCAACGAATGTTTTGAACTCCGTATAGAATCAATAAAAGTCTTCTCAAAATAGTGAAGATTCAGAAATATGTAATAATCTTTGATTTTCTCAAGGCCATTCAATCACTTCTACAAATGCGCTCATCTATCGAAATCGTCATCACGCAATTTGTATATCGGATTCAATTATTGAAACTTGAAATTACGATATTCCAGTTGATGCAAAAATTTTCCTACCAACCAATGCATCCTTCAAAATTAAAATCGACCGGCTCGAGCGTTTTCTTGAAAAAATCTTTTTGAAGGATTATTTCATCCAGATTATTCCGTTTCAGCAAACAGAAACAACTGGTAGTATGTTACTATAATTAATTAATAATGACTCTTGACCCAGGTATGAATTATATAGAAATTCTAGGGAAATAGATCACACTACCACATATACTTATTATTTTCGTCTTTACGTACGTTTCGGTCTCAAGACCATCATCAGAAGACGTATTATGTCTAAAACGAGATTTCTTCAAACTAATTGTATCAGCACAAAGCGTCCTTATCGCACCCATTTCAATTAAAAATGCTCTCGTTGCCGAAACGAACATAAACACGAATAATCGAAATAGTAACACATCAATGTCTGAAGTATATGAATGAAGAATCCATTGCTTAGCAATTTTCTTATAATAAACGAAGTCATGTCAAACAAAGTCTGTATACGACTGAAACCAAAAAATATAACGCTCAAGAATAAGAAGAAATATTTATTTGAAACAGGTTTCCCTAATATACAATAATACTAATATATAAAACTATATCAATTTTGAATTAAACCTTGAATTAGTAATATAGTAGGAATTCAAATAATCTTACAGAATAAGAAAAACATTATAACAGAATAAAAGTAAATCTAATTTAGCTCTTTAATATGGGTCAACAGTTCTGTCATTCCTTTCAAAAACAAAGAATTTCTTGTATTTGATAATTTTACCCTTGGTACATGGATGTTGTTCCTATTTCGGGTGAAATGATGGTGAATCTCATGACGAAAATCAACATATTAAAGAAAATAAGGAGGTGCTTCGTTGTGTAATATTTTATAAATGAATATCATTGTTAGCAAGCAAAGTCGTTTTGTAACTGAAAGTATTCAACATCCTTGATATAGGAGTATAGTGATTACAGCTTAAAATGATCCTCATGCCTCTATTTTGTAATTTTTGTAGCTGTGTCATTTTATTTGAATTGAATCGGTATAATAAAGTTACGCCAAAGTCAAAATGAGGTAGTAAGATCGGCCGGTATACTGTGATTCTTGAATTAATAGATAATTGCTTAGCAATTCTTGAGAAAAAGTATAGTTTTTTTCGGAATTTTGTTAGTAACATACATGAAGTGTGCGTCCAAAGAAAGTAAATTATCAAACTGAAACCCAAGATACTTTTGAGTTATTACGATTTCAATTTGCTCGTTATCAATTGAAATATCTATATCATTCACATTTATTTGTCTATATTTGTATTTAGTTGACATAATCATTGCCTTGGTTTTGGGGACCAGTGTTCAGGCATACATCCCTACATGCTAATAATGTGTCGTCAGCAAATGAATTTATGAATTCACAGTTTATGAAAAGATCAATATCATTTAGATATAATATGTAGAGGAGAGGGCCTAAGACACTTTCCTGTGGCACCCCAGAATCATTGCAAATTTCACGTGATGTTCAATTCCTAACTCTACTGACTCTCTTCTTTCTCCCCTGCAAGTATCTTTCGAACCATTTGAGTGCTTTGCCTCGAATTCCATATTGATATAATTTAGTTAATAGTATATTTCGGTCGATGGTCTCAAAGGCTTTTTCAAGATCCAAGGAAACCGCCAAAACATATTTGCCATTATCTATGTCATTTTTGAACTTAGTTATAGAAAGTTGCTATGCTGCTTCACAAGAACACTTTTTTCGAAAACCGGATTGGTTACTAATCAGAATATCATTATCATCGATGTGCTCTAATAATTGATTATAAACTACAATTTCAAAAAACTTTTCTATAGATGGTAATATATTGAGAGGTCTAAATTCACTTGCAAGAACTGTGTTAGTAATCTTGGCAATTGGAACAGTAGTGCTAACTATTAAAAAATCTGGAATTTTCGATTTGTCAAGTGACGTATTAATGAGATTTAAGATGACATGACCAATAGATTCAAATATGCTCTGAAAATTCAGGATATATGTTCAAACTACTATTACACCATGATCGGTCATGATCAAGATCTATAATTTTGGCAATACTTTTAGCGAAATATTCATTACAATCATTAGCAATTTCTAAATCATCGTGACCAACTACCATTTCATCCTCATTTTGGAATTTAATATATTTAGGAAACTCTCGAAACTTCGTATCAACTAGTTTTTTAAGTGTTTTCCACATTTGCTGCCCATTGCTCTTAAACCTCTGTCTATTTTTTTGTAGTAACATTCTGTTTTTTTATTTTTTAATAACTGAACCACTTTATTTCTTCGTTTTTTAAATAGTTTCCATTTGTTTTCTCTATCAATACCAACACTACTTATAAGTTCCCTATAACACTTGTCTCTCTCTCCTTTATCTCATCAAAAACAGACCTGTCAAACCTTTGTAAGTTATTCGTATATCTATCAACTTGAATCTGAAATATCTTGTTAATTATATTTTCCCAAGTTTCCGTAATTTCTTTATATATTCGGTCCACATCAAGTATCCACTTTCGAACCAGATTTATGAGGTAATATTATACAGACTTTGTTTGACATGACTTCGTATATTATAAGAAAATTGCTAAGCAGTGGATTCTTGATACATATTCATATACTTAAAACATTATGTGTTACAATTTCGATTATTCGTGTTTTTGTTCGTTTCGACGTGGGCATTTTTAATTGAAATTGGTGCGACACGGACGCTTTGTGCTGATACAATTAGTTTTAAGAATCCCGTTTTAGACATAATACGTCTTCTGATGATGGTCGTGAGACCGAAACGTACTTAAAGACGAAAATAATAAGCATATGTGTTAGTGTGACCTATTTCCCGAGAATTTATATTAAACTATAATTAATGAGAATTTATCGACACATAAATAAAGCATCGTTACTCAACTAATTATTTCTTTACTAAAGTGGTATTTCCATTATCCTATATTTTCTTCATTCTTTTTCTAATAATGAATGTGGCAATGCCTTTATTTTATAAATGTTGAAAGTGTCGATCGGAAAAAAGATATCGTAAGTAAGTTTCATCTATCATATAAATGGAAAAGTACGTAGATAGAAAATGGACATGCTACTCCATATCCCACCTGTTGATTCTGAATATTAAAACAGCTGTTCTGCGAGTATCCCCTGACGCGTCATTTCCGCCGCTTTAATCATCCTTGCTCCTTGTCAAATTCGACCAGAACTCTTGAGTTGTTCCAGTGATACCTGCTGAGTATAAAGTGCAGTGCGTAATTGATTCCCAAAGAGCATAATATGTATGGAATGCTCTTAGAGAGTGTACAACATTTTGTACAGGTTCGTACAGTTTAACAAAATATTATTTTATGAATTAGAATTAAACCCTATATTCTTGAAAGAAATTTAATTTTAATGATGAACTAATTTAAAAATATTTTCAACGTAATAAGCATCCTGACCCAATTATAGACTACCTATTTCTGAACATTTAAGAAACGATTCACTTATGTTATTGTTGCGGGAAATACTTCTTTCAATCACCGTTTCGTTACATAAGTCTCTATCAAATCAACTTGTGATTATAAACAAGTAAACTGTACAAAGAAATGCCGTTTGAAAAACTAATAAGATATTTATATTATTTACATATTGAACAATAACATCACACAGTGGTATCCTCAAAATGAATTATTATATTTACACAAATACAATGTAAGTTCTTTAATACTATGGAAGAATAGGTATGCAATTAGTGAGAAGGGTCAGGCAGACACTGAGTTTGGGATTTACCCCAAAAACATGACGAACTACTACATAATTATATTTTATATTTAAACTTTCTGAAGTTGGAGAATGATCTACACAAAAACTTTGAACTTCCATTTTTAAATAATTAATGCTGACAAATTGTTTGGCATTCTCAAATTTTGGAGTTATCAACTTTGAGAATGCATTAATTATTTGAAATTGAATGTTACAAGTTTTGTGTAAATTTGAGTTTTATTCTCCAACTTCAGAAAGTTCAAAAATGTTTTTTGTACAACTGTCAAAAAAGTTGATATTCTTCATCTCCGTGAAATTATTCTTGTTTCACCGTGAAAAATGTATTTTTTACTGCAACTTCTATAGTAAGTAGCAACAGAACAAGTTATCTTTAACGCTATTAGTCTTTATTTAAAGCACATCTTGAATAGTGGATATCCGAGGATAGCTAATCTTGAGAATATCACTCGTGCACATTTCAACGGTAATTTACCGTGACAACTGATCGAATCAATAAGTGAAAGTTTATGTCAAAATATATGCCAAATCATGTTTGTTGCGTTTCGCCAAATCATGTTGCTCTTATAACATGACATCAAATTAGATACATTACATAGACAATGAAAATACTCCCAATCAATATAAAAACTTATATTAATTGCGTTTTGGATAAAAAGGCTAAATTAATGTATTCTTAATTTGTTTAGTAAGTCACTTAGTTTGTTAGTTGTATTATATTATGGTGTAAATAAAATAATCCAGATTAGTTTAAAATTCAATTTCTACTCGTGGTATTCTCCATCAAAATATCACTCGTGCAACTGAGAAAATTTGTTTACAAATAATTTTTAAAATAGCCTTAGCGGGCTCGTGATTTTTTCAGTTGATATGCGCTCATGCTTTCATAAAAAATTGGTTGTGAAAAAAAGTTTCAAAAATTTTTTTATGCACTTGATATTTTTTCTGAAAATTCTTACCACAACTTGTGCTGACGTTACATTACATTACAGGTGGCATCTTCAGGGCAAACTTGTGGCTTGAATTGAAACTGATTGTTTTCTGTAGCGGTATTCATTATGAGAAAAAATTTCACGATGTGTTCACGCACCTAACCCTGTCGTTGTGTGATCATGTGCCAGGCGGAATTTTCAAAGATGGGTTTCCAAATGATGGGAAAGTAATATTCGATTTAGATTACTTGGAAGTCCTAGGATTTCTATCGCTTCACAAAATTTTCGCTAATAGAGAAGTTTGGGACTCTGGCTAGGATTTTACTATTTTTGAAAAGGATTTGATGATTAGTGTCAAACTTATATTTCGCAAGTGCAGATGTACTGTTACCACGAGGCTATGTATAGCACTCATTTTCTTTCACACGGGGGTAGCTACTGTACGCCTAGTTTCACCAATGTAGCCTTTGCCGAAGGAAAGGGATCTTTGATAACTGAAATAGTTTTGGAACTGTTGAATAACTAGCAGAAATATTATGCTTCTTGAGGATTTTGACAATTCAATCTGTTATATTTTCAATATAGGGAAGATAGGTGCATAAAAAAGGTGAATATTTTGTGGTTCAGGTTGATTTAAAATTACTGTCAAAGTGGTTAGCCACAGAGGAACTTATAACACCAATGAAAGAAGTGAATCGCTACTATAATTCATGTTAGCAAACAATTAGAATACAATGAATGTGGTAAACAAACCAACCTTTCATACAAAAAATATTAAGGAGGTACTTGATGTAACAATAGCCTATACCTATACCAGTAACTTTGTTACGTGGCATGTGTCCGATGAAGAGAGCTGCTCAAACCACATACACATAAAATTTAAGATAAAAGCGAAATCTATACCGAAACTTATCGGAACAAAAGGAGGGCAGACTGGGAAGCCTACAAAGCAGGCCTAGAATTTAACGCCCTGGAACAACGACACGATCATCTCTGATGAGTTCAACAAAAATTGTCCTCTTATCACAAGAAAATTTACCAGGAACGTGCACTGGTGTCATGGCGAACTTGCGGGAATTAGAAGACAAGCCAGAAACAAATTCAACAAGGTCAACAGAACTGGAAGGTGGGATGACTACAAGAACACCTTAACCATTTGAAAAAATACACGGAAAAAAGATCAGAGAGACTTATGGAGGAAGTACTGTGAGGAGATCGAAAGTACTCAAGAAGGTGCTAGACTTCCAAGAATACAGCAACCAATAAACACCCTTAAAAATGAACAAAGGGAGTACACGAGTACAGGGGAGGAGAGATAAAGGAACTCTTTAGGGTTCACTTTCCTGGATCTCAAATAGTCCAGACATCTGCTATTCAGAAAACTAATGGATACAGAATCCTTGGTTGTGCCGACGACATAGTTGCCTTGACACAAGGAAAATTCAATACCACTTGGTATTGAATTGGTAATAACATGGACGAACTCGGAGGAATTGAACATCAGTTCCCAAAAAACCACCATAATAGCATTCACTCGAAAACGCAAATAAGAAGACCTGGGACCTCTGAAACTTCGAGGAAAACCCTACAAATGAAGGGGCAGGTGATAAAAGTGGAGACCTCACTATTTTTGGTAAGACGCTCCTTCGGGAAAAATGGGCCTAAGACCAGACATGCTGTATTGGTTGTACAAAATGGTAGTAAAGCTTGCAATAACATATACCTCTTTGATATGATGGCCTAAGACACAACAAAGAAGGACTTTGACAAGACCAATCAAGGTCCAAAAACTAGGGCTAAGAAAACCACGCCCACTGCAGCCACTGCACTACTGGGATTGCCCTCCACTTGCAAGAACTGGGTCGGAAAATGATCCAGATCCAGAACAGACTACAAGGGTAACAAAACGTACAGCAAGAAGATCCGTAGAAGGCTGGATCCTGGAAAACCATAAAGAATACGGGTAAAAAGTCCTAGGAAACGAACATGAGAAAAAGTACATCAAAGGACCGTGTTACAAAAGAACGACATACCTGTTAACATTAAACAGGAAAAAATTAAAGTCGTAACAGGGCTCATGACTGGCCATGCGTCAGTAAAGGAGTATTTCAACAAGATGGGACTGTACAATGGCGATCTGACATCCATCTTTGCATTAAGGATCTAGAAACAGTGACACATGTACTGTGTAAATGCGACGCACTGGACCTCAATAGATACTCAATTTTTGGTGAACCAAAATCATACAGCTCTCGCCCAGTAAAGGACAAAGCACAAAAGTACTGGATTGGGTATACAGTCACCAAACAATACAGAGGTAAGATACAATGGGCCAGCAGGCCTTAGTGTCACCGGAGACAAAAGCCAGACGAGCTTACACAGAGGTTAAAGTTTTTAGTGAGTATGCCTGGAAGGTGACTCTCACAGATTCAAGGCTCTTAACCTCCCCATAAAGGGTTTTCTCCACCTCAGTAACAAAAAAAAATATCAAATCCAAAATCCTTGAAAGATGTATCATGAGATCAACTTTTTTTTTGGTGTTGACGAATTCGTAATGAAAATTTTTTTATTTTCAAACAGAAATACCAACGCCCCCCATGTAGGTTGAATTATGACGACACCAATATTAATTTTGCTTCCGGGGAAGTTTGACAAAATTTAGAAGGAAAAACAAACATATATGCTTTTTTGTTCCTGAATCCTGGCAACAAGTTACATGAAGTTTCATCATTATTATCCTGATTCTTCCAACTAATTCCCATACTTCTGTGGTTTCAACTTTCATTCGTTTTCTTGTAGGTGACATTTCCTTGACTAAAGAGTATCATGGCCTAAAATATGACCTTTATGTTAGTTTCGCAATAGATTCAGAATCCACACATCCTCAATGTCAACATAAGACGATTTTCAGAAATGTTTTTAGATCTTCAATTAACTCTCCATTTACGCGTAGGTGGTTATCCGAATGATGGAAAAACTTAAATTCTAGTAATTATGGTTTGATCTGTTTATTGTTGTCAAGTTTACATTACCTTCTGCATAAACTCTACAACTCAGTCCTGATTTTATTCAATACACGATTTGATTATTAATCCAACTTAAAACTATTCCATTAGTATTCTAAGAATTGCGTGCCAAGTCGTATTTATGAATTGTCCTTACCTTAAAATGAGTAACCATATAGAATTAACGATTTCATAATAACACTTATCAGATTGAAATTAAAGTATCCAAAGATGGATTGGAAGGCGTCATTCAATCTGAACGTGAACCAAAGCGAGTGCTTATGGGACGACTGATATGTCCAGATCCGTTTATGCAAAAGCAGCAGAACAAGTGTCACAAGGATAAGGGGTCGTATATAGGTCCCTCAAGTGACTCAATACGTGCATGTATCCAGTGAATCTGAACCATTCCAGCTTCTTGCACTATTCAAGAATATCGTTTGTAATGAATAAATTTACATTTCAAATGTTATCACGCAAATTTTCTCGGAATTGGTTTCAGCCACTATAAAATTATCAAATTTGAACCATATTCGTTCAAGTGAGTGCCTTCTAGGCTCAAGAGGAATCTCATGAACTGTTATTAAAAAGGTTCAGTTCATCTTCGATCATCTAGGGATTATAGATTAGTCGAATTTTATAAAAGGAAGAAGACATTCAAATGTCATTCTGAATGTTCCTTCTAAAATCCGATGCGAAAGCTATGAAGCCGGTGTTGGTTTATTGTTTGTTAATTTTATACGAAGAGATGGAATTGGAGAAATTGAGTGAATTCATCTTATTCCTCCAGAAATCTCCGAAAGAAGCTCAGGAACCACCTCTCCGTTTATTACCGAACAAGTCTGAAACACTTTACGAAAAACAATTTGCTGAAAACAACTGAAAAGAAAATGGCATGTGAGGGTAATCAATTAGGAAGTCATGCTTTTATAGTTTTTGAATATAAAGAAAAAGAACGCGGCTTCATCAATGTGAAGCAAGTATTCTATGTTGAAGACTACTATGAAAATTCACAAGAAGATAAATCTGAAAAATACGGCAGACTAGAGGTTTTCCTGAAAAGTGTTTCTGAAGGATACAAAGAAAGCAAGTGTGTTGGAAAGGGAACATATCGGAGCATTCCTATCAAGATGAACAGTATTTGATGCTCAAGGTAAATTTTTATTCTTTAGACAATATTAGACATAAAATTTGAATTATTTTAGGTTGCATCGATAATGGGACAGGCAGGTGCATGTAGATGTTGTGGATTGACAAAATTGAAGATCGATGAAGTACTATTGGTTTCAATACCTTATACCGAGACTAATAAATCTCGTAGGTTTATCGAGCAAGGCTTTTCTATCAATGCTGTGAATCTCTGAAGAAGGTACAAGATACGTCCAAAGGAGTTGCCACACCTCAGATTTTCAGATTCTTTTTACTATAAATAATGTACCGCGTAGGCTGTTGGCATTGAAACATTAGCAAAAGTACCTTCAAATGTTGTTTCGTCTTTGAAGCTTCCTAACGCCGAAATCTACACAAGCCACTGCATGAGACGTACTCGAACAACTTTGTTGGCGAATAACGATCAATCGGCATGGTGGGTGTGCGGTCTTCAGCAATAACATAAAGTGGAATTGAACACTCCATATCAAATAAACTGATTATAGCAAGGATAATTGAAAAGTGATCTTCTAGCTCCAGACAAGAGGATAAGTATGTCAGACATTACGATTTCCAAAAATGGCAACAACAAGATGCGTATCAATGAAAACGAAGTCAAAGCCCAAACCGGGATCAGCGTCTTACTTTAAATATAAATGTTAAAGTCAATAAGTAATTATTCAATAAATTTAAATGATTTCTATCGATTATTATTCCATTCTTGTAACAGTGGAATAAAGTTAGTTTATTCTACGCGTAGATAAAATGTCATTTTATAGGGATTAAATAAGGATGATAATGTCCGTTTATGGAACTGACTCACATGTTGGCACCATAGTGATCAAGAATAGAGTACTCGAAGCCCATAAGAGCAATGTTATTAATTTGACTAGGCATAAGCGAGCGGCGGTGGTCTTATCCTTTTCTAATACTCTCTCTTCCGATAAATTAGAAAGAGATAGAAATAGCGTAGACTTCTTAGAGCTAGTCACGAAAACAAGTACTCCATTCTTGATCTCTATGGTAGGCACACTGGGATAATTCGAAGCCACTGAAATATATGTATACAACTGGAACGACGGCTCAATGTAAACAAAACGAGCAGAGTTGTTAGAACGGGCACGCTGGAAATCGTGGTTTCCCGTCGTTGTTGCACCCATTGCTTTTAATAGATATAATGTGCTTTTGCGATGAAAAATTGGAATTTTTAATGTGTGCAATTATACCTAATCGCTGTTTTTAGGTTTTAAGATAGAGAAATGATAAATAATTATTTATGTATCATAATTTTGTCCAAGAAATTCCATAATAATTTTTAAGCAATGAGTAAAATTTCATTATGCAAGATTCTTACCTACTTTTCTTGTAATGTGAATAAGATGTGTTTCTAATTTCATTTGATATTACTATTATTGAGGAAAGAACTAGGAATGAAAATAAAACTCAACCATTAATGATAAAAGGTTTTTATTTTTTTACCAATATCTAAACAAAAGAAAAAAATTATACATGACAAATTCTACAACAAAAAAAAAGTTTTTAATAGCATTCATAGGCACTCGTGGCATTACATGTATAAACTTGTATCAGAGCCCAACACCCCTCGGTCTATACTTAGGGGATTTGCTGGTGGCATAATTATGACGTAACATTGAACCAGCACACTGATCAATGATTAGGAATCTTGTTTGGATGAAAAACACTACATGCAATATTAAAAGCAATCATTAGGTATTTTGAATTCTATTATCAAATTTACCTCCATCCGAGCCTCCACCACAGCTTCATGAGCTCGCTCTAATTTTCTTTATCTTCGTTATGTTCTTGATAATACCATGGGAAATCAAATACTGATGGCACTACATTAGGTTTCAACCTTTTTTTGGTTAGTGTTGATTCTGAATAATCTTCTTTTTTGAAATGTTGACTACATATCAGGGTATGAGGTGTAGGGATGAAATTTTCCAATCGCGTAGCTTTTACCCATTGCTCTAAAAGGACTGGTTTCTTCAATCTAAAAAACGTACTTATTTATAATAAAGATTCTTGACCCACGTATGAATTAATACAAAATTCTCGGGAAATAGGTCACATTAACACATATATTTTTATTTTTACCCTCGTCTTTACGTACGTTTCGGTCTCACGACCATCATCAGAAGACTTATTAATACAATAACCTGATTACTTAGAAATACTGTAATAACACAAAGCGTCCTTATCGCACAAATTTCGTTTAAATGCCAACGTCGCGAAACGAACGGAAACATGAAAACGGAACTATAACACAGTAATGTTGCAGCGTAAAAATTAAAAATCCACTATTAAGTAGAATCATCAATAAATACGAACACATTTCATAAATGTCTGCGAGAGACTAACAGACAAAGAGTTCTATCCTCTTTGCTAACAGACGAGACCATCTCAAGTGTTCATTTAAGCGCCAGATGTCATAATTTATTAGGTGATAAAAGAAGGTCTCTGGCCTCTGAGAAATACTTTAGACAATTCTACCTAAAGTAAACTTTTACATTATAAGGACGTAAGTAGGAATTTGCAAGAATATTAATTAATTAAATTAGTATAAATATGACTTAGTGTTTGAACGTCACTCCTATGATTAACAGACTTGGAGTCACGTTTTATATGAATCATCTCCAGAATAGATCTTTTATAATAATTGGTTTCCTTAGTTAAAATATTAACATTCTTGTAATCAAATTGATGGTTATAATCAAAGCAATGTTTAGCAAGCGCGGTGGAATTTTCTAAGTTTTTGTTTCTTGTGCTATACTTATGGCCATACATTCTTTTTTGTAAATATTGTTTAGAGATACCAGTATAGGTCCCATCACAATCTAAACAATTTAATTTGTATACTGTGTGGGTTTGTTTATCTTTAGGAATTACAGGTTTTAGATTTGAGAAATATTTCCCAACACAGTTAGTAGGTTTATGCGCTACGTTTATATCATACTTTTTCAAACATTTCTTAATTTTCTCTGAGGTCTCCGGAATGTATGGTAAAGTTATATAATTGTCTGAATTACCTTTTACGTTATTTTTATATGACGATCCATTATAAATTTTGTTTATTCTCTCTTTAATAATAGGATTGAAAAAAGTTTTTGGGTAGCCATTCAATTCCAGTGTATTACGAACAATTTTTAGATTTTTGGGACGGTCCTCTGGGTGGGACAATTTAACCGCGCGGTCTGTAAAACTGTTTATGACGCTTTTTTTTATAACAAATTGGTGCAACGGAATTGAAGTGAAGATAGCGTTGAGACCAAACTTCTTTAGTAAACCACGAAGTTTTTATTTCTCCATCTGCATCATGCCTAATGTTCATATCTAAGAAATTTATGTTTTTGTTAACTTCTATTTCACAGGTAAATTGAAGTTTACAGTGGAAATTGTTAAATTTATTAATCACGTACTGAATTTTGTCATTGGGAACACACATAAGGCAATCATCTACATACCGTTTAAAAAATACGGGCCGAAAATCTAATGAACTTATAACAGATTCCTCCAGGCATTCCATAACGAGGTTAGCAATGGTAGCAGAAATAGGAGATCCCATTGCTGTGCCGAATATTTGTCCAAAATATTGTTCACCGTACTGAAAATAAGTGCATTCTAAACAAAACTTCACAGCATTTATAAATTCCGATTGATCTAGAGGTGTGTGGTTTTTAATCTCTGCCCAACGTTTTTTGATGCTATTCAATGCCAAATCGACTGGTATATTTGTAAATAAAGAAACAACGTCTAAGGAAATTAGTTGATGGTTTACGGGTACGGATTGATTTTTTATAAATTCATTAAAATGCCATGAGTCTTTCACATAAAATTCATTATTTCCTATTATATTATTTCCTATTATAAATTGTAAGTAGGCGCTCCTATATTACTAATAATGGGTCTTAGAGGTATATCAATTTTATGTAGTTTTGGAAGCCCATAGATATAAGGTGCTAGCCCATTATGGCAAATTAATTTATTTTTCAATTCAATAGGGATTATCTTATTTTTGTGCCAATTATTTATCAATTTATTCATGTTATTCTGTATTGATAAAGTAGGATCAGATTTTAATTTTTTATAAGTTGTTTCATCATTTAAAAGGTTTTCTATTTTCTTTTCATAGTCATTTCTATGCATTATGACGGTTTTATTACATTTATCCGCGTTCAAAACTAAAATTTCAGGGTTAGCATTTAAGAACTCTTTTGTTATTTTTGTATGATAGTTAAGACGATTCTTTGCAGTACCTACTTCTGCTTTCTGTTTGTTCTTCTTGTTTGTCAAGATGTTACAAATTTTGTTTCTAATTTCATTCTTTTCTTCTAAATTTTTATTCCTGATTCCACATTCTAAATTTGCAATTATATTGTCGATAGGCAGTTTTTTGTTATCAGGCAATGCAAATTTCGGACCTAAGCTTAACGTATGCTGCACCTCATCCGGAATTTTTGTTTCGGTTAGATTTTTCAACCATTGTTCATTGATATTTTGTTTTTCATAAGCTATGCCTTTCATTAAATTATTTATCTTTTTAGATTGTATGGCTTTTATTTTGTTGAAATTTTTTTCGAAATTATTTTGTTGATTTTGAAAAAATTGCGAGATAAAGTTGCTATCAAAGTTTAAATAACAGGATTGTTTAATGCGTTTAATTTTGTTTTCAACCTCTGTTACATTCGCGCATGCTTCTTTAATGCATAAATTTAAACAGCTTTTATGAAGCGAATTTAATAATTTTGTGTAAGCCTTCTTATTTTGCAACCTGCTAAACATATTCTCCTTTGATTAAGATATAATAAAATTTGGGAAAACTTGCAAACTCCTACATCTTACCAGAAATATTCTGCGATTCTTCTCTTTTGCTAATATCTTCATTAATTTTCCGTATTCCTTCAAATCTCCAGGATAGGTGGTTGTTCCTTCCATATTAAGGCTTATATCCCAGCCAAAATTATAATAAAGATTCTTGACCCACGTATGAATTAATACAAAATTCTCGGGAAATAGGTCACATTAACACATATATTTTTATTTTTACCCTCGTCTTTACGTACGTTTCGGTCTCACGACCATCATCTAAACAATATTTACAAAAAAGAATGTATGGCCATAAGTATAGCACAAGAAACAAAAACTTAGAAAATTCCACCGCGCTTGCTAAACATTGCTTTGATTATAACCATCAATTTGATTACAAGAATGTTAATATTTTAACTAAGGAAACCAATTATTATAAAAGATCTATTCTGGAGATGATTCATATAAAACGTGACTCCAAGTCTGTTAATCATAGGAGTGACGTTCAAACACTAAGTCATATTTATACTAATTTAATTAATTAATATTCTTGCAAATTCCTACTTACGTCCTTATAATGTAAAAGTTTACTTTAGGTAGAATTGTCTAAAGTATTTCTCAGAGGCCAGAGACCTTCTTTTATCACCTAATAAATTATGACATCTGGCGCTTAAATGAACACTTGAGATGGTCTCGTCTGTTAGCAAAGAGGATAGAACTCTTTGTCTGTTAGTCTCTCGCAGACATTTATGAAATGTGTTCGTATTTATTGATGATTCTACTTAATAGTGGATTTTTAATTTTTACGCTGCAACATTACTGTGTTATAGTTCCGTTTTCATGTTTCCGTTCGTTTCGCGACGTTGGCATTTAAACGAAATTTGTGCGATAAGGACGCTTTGTGTTATTACAGTATTTCTAAGTAATCAGGTTATTGTATTAATAAGTCTTCTGATGATGGTCGTGAGACCGAAACGTACGTAAAGACGAGGGTAAAAATAAAAATATATGTGTTAATGTGACCTATTTCCCGAGAATTTTGTATTAGTACTTATTTATAGAAATGCACTACCAAAAGTACCAAATTATGCTCAAGATTGAATCTTAATCAAACACTAAAAAAGTACTTTCACTTTCAGTGTGAGGTTATGATTACTACGCTCCACACTTCTTAATCATAATTTACAAAAAATGACTTACCTGTGGTATTGGATACCTTGATTTGGCCTCCACACATTAGTGCAGTTATAAGCACAACAACTTTTCACCATTTTCTTTCGAAAATGTTTTCAAAAACAGGTTTAAATTAAAATCGATTGACAGTGGACGTAAAACGCTCATAACACAAACGTGATAGACAGAGAAATCAATACACGATTTGCAGCCGTACTACTCTAACACGAAGGCTCGTTTTAAAGACGCTGATGGCGCTTGAGCGATCGTTCCAGTTGTTTACGTATAATTCAGTGTTCAAAGCTCAGTATCTATGTACAGAAACGTCTATGGTTATAATCAAAGTCATTTGTCTCAAACGTCAACTAATAATAATTAATTAATAATGAATGACAGTATAATGTATCAGTGTTGGATAATCTAAAATATTTGATGCAGTTCGCTTAGTTTTCATGAAAATCAATAATATCATGGAGGAAAGGTTTTCAAACAAATTGAAAACAAGATTACAATAATTATTATTCACTTAACATGTTTCCATGCACAGCATTGTCAGAAGTATTGCTGTTAAATAATTGTGGGTAATTTCGTTTTTATTTAATTCAAACACCTTTCCTCTGTGATAAAATAAAATGTTGAAATATCACATTGATGGTGTTTTCGAAATTTATAAGCAGTCAGTAGGGGTGAAAAGTGAAAATTGATAATCAAATACCGACTCGACTGAAACAACTAGTATTATTGGAAACGTTCAAATACATGTGAATGTAATTCTGGGGTCAAGGTTGGCACCGCGAAAATTAATCTAATTTGCTAAAAGTAATTTAATGGCGAGGGATCGAGTATCCTGTTGTATATATCAAGGATCATGTAATGCCTTGAATGACTAAAATTAGCGGTGTTTCTCTTCTCTTAATTACTTGGTATTGATTACATAATAAACATCAAATTCGGCTCATATCTCTGAAAGTTCATAATTGATGTTCTTCTATGTCGACTTTTATTTCCGAATTATAGCTTGAGTTGAATCAATTAACATTTATTATACAATTCTTTACCTAACATTAACTAACGACCATCATTGAAAATATGGCGTTTCCACATGGCAGAAGTGATAGAATGCTTAACAATACCTAATATATTTGAAAAATTGAATTGAACATGCTGAGTTTCTTGCAGCACAAAATTATAAATCAAGTATTGAAGAATGAATAATTAGATTACGAAGAACTTACCATAATAGATAGTCGATAAACCACTTATTAGCACGTTAGTATTAAGTATGGAAGTATTTGGGTCGAATAAAGTAAATAAATACTAGAGAAAAAATTCATTCATTATAATTTTGCCTTCTGGATAATAAATATTTCAGTTACAAGTGCACGGTTAGCCAACGTTTCATCAACCATCGCGGATGGCATCCACAGGGCAATCTGCAACTGGACCTGAGAATGAGAGTCTGTAATATTTGGCGAAAAATCTTAAATTAAGATTAATCAAGAACAGCGTTTCCAAAAAACGAATCAATTATTCCTCTCCCATATATAATTCACCTTTTGCAAATAGTTGTCCGTGACAATATGAAAAAACTACGCTGAGTATGCCTATGAATATTTGTTGTACTTATTATATCTTTAGTGATTAAATAAAATATTATTTTCAATTGATCATTATATTCCTTTAGTGTAAAATACCTTTTCAATTCAAAATAAAATAAATCGATATGTAGTTATATTTAAGAGCTAACCCCTGAACCCATTTCTTGCGGTTTGAAGATGTTGGGACCAACACAATGGGGTTGGTTCATTTTAGTAAAGGCAAACGGTGTAATATGAACTATACTATACTCTACTACCACGGGTCTCCAAAATACGACCCGCCGGCCAAATTCGGCCCGCCAGTGTCATCATCCGGCCCGCGATAAGTAATGGCTTCTTGTTGTTATTGTTGTTGTGATAAATTGGATAACAAGACGCAGAATCATAATAACTGTTTCATTTACTTGCTAGGTAAAGCTTAATGACAAGTAATACGCATATAAGCAAATAATTGAAATGAATCCCACTAACATTATTAACATTATAACATATAAATACATAAACATATAACACATAAACATTATAACAAATAAAATACTAATGAGATTTATGTAATTTGATTAATGTGATTTTCCACTCACAATAGTTTGTAGTTGTAGACCAATTTTACTTGTACCAATTCTTTGTGTACTTCATTTTGGAGAATGTATTCTCACAGAAGTAAGTAGTACCAAAAACAGAAAACAGCCCACGAGCAATTTTATCAAATTGTACCAATGGAAGACTCTTATAAAATTCCAACAAAGATGAGTTTTGATATCTGTTCTCAATTATCACTGCATTGTATATCAATAATTTCCATTTGAAGTTCCGAGGCTATGGTTTCAATGTCAGTATCAAAAAGATTTTGAAAAATCTTAATTTCATTTGCAATGGAAAGTCTGAGAAACGAGTATCAAAATTTCTTTTCAAAGCACTCAAAGCTTGGATTGCAAAATCATCGGGAAACTCAGTCTCAGTAGTTGGCTGAATATTTCACATGTTGTAAAATGTGTGAAACATTTTTTACGTAATTGTAATTGCAACAGCATTATTTTCTGCGGAAACGATTTGATACTAGTGTATAAATCAGGGAGAAGCTGGTTTCTTCCTTACAATTTCAAATTCAGTTTGTTCATATGTTCTGTCAAATCGACATAGAATGCTGACTTCAACATTCACTCGCTGTTCTGTAATTCGGTAAGAGGGCGATGCTTTTCATACAAAAAAATTACGATCAACGCTCGAAGTTCAAAAAAGAGCCGAAGGACTTTTCCGCAACTAAGCCAGCGCACGGCAGTATGATATGGCAAGCCATTTCCTCCAATCTCTTCAATAAACTCGCGGAATAGTCGGTGATATAGGCCAGTGGATCTGATGAAATTAACAACTGATATGACATTTCCCGCACAAGGGCTGTTGATGAATTATACAATGTAAGACTAATGGTTTTAAATCACCATAATTTTCTACAGCCTTTGACACAAGAGCAGTCACTCCTTTATTTTTACTATACATGTTTTTGCCTCCATCAATAGTAATAGATTTCAAGTTCTTCCATCGAAGGTTCTTTTTATTAATGTCATTTTCAACTCCCTTAAAAATATCTTCCCCAGTAGTCGTGCCCTGAATATCAACAATATCAACAAGTTCTTCATACACCTCATACCTTTCATCTACTTCTCGAATAAAAATCAACACCTGAGCAGTATCTGACACATCCGTTGACTCAGGCCAGAGAAGACCACTCAAGATGTCCATTTTTGTCAGACAGTTGAGATGATATATTTTCTGCGAGCTCTTCGAGCCACGGTGTTTGCTGACAAATGTCTTAAATAAATGTACCTTTTGAGGCACATTTCTTCGGCTACTGCAATTACGCATTTTTTGATCATTTCTCCATCGGTGAATAGTTTTCCACATTTCGCAATTTCAAGAGCCACACGAAAGTTGGCACGAGTTGCAGACTCCTGTTCAGTATAGAATTTCGTAAACAAATATTGCTGCGATTTCAATCCGCGCTTCAAAGCTTCAAATTTCTCTGTTCGCAAACTTCCTGTTTATTTTTAGTAATTTTGAAAATGTTCCATTTCATAATGACGTTCAATGTTATATTCTTTGTGAACGACTATGGTTTCATTGCAAATCATGCATAGTGCCTTCTTACTGGACTCAATTACGAAATATTGAAGTGCCATTGATCTTTCTCTGCATTCACTGTCTACTTTTTGCTTCTTTTCCATACTAGTAAATCACACACAAAATCAAAATAATGTTACGAAGATGTCTTTTAGTCACACACAAATAGGTTCTGAGGAGTTACGCACTACTTTATTCCACAACAGACAGTTTCACTTTCTTTGCCTTCCTTGGGCGAACTGACTCGGGATCGCGCCGCTAGCCTATTCATACTCCAATTACTGCCATCCAGAAGTGGGTGGAATGCACCAGAACATTCTTGAAACAACGAGTTTATTCGCTAATGTTTAATTGTTACTGCGCTTTCGAAAGTACTACTCGCGTTACATGTTAGCGATAAAAGGTACTACCTCTATCTATTTCCGCGTCTGACCACCAGGTGTCGTCAAATTTCACGGTCGAAGTAATAAAGTACAGTTAGTACACAATAGTCTAGAAATTATAGATAATGACAGCAAAATTACAACGGTTTTGGGCCCTTGGAATTTCCCGGAGTAAACAGTATGACCAGAAGGCCCTTTATTGTACTCTCTTTCTCACCAGCTCTGCTACTGATTGTGATTGACGCTCTCGTTGACAGGTAGAACTATATTAAGCTTCCATGTTGTGATAGGTCGAAGGCGTCTAAGGAATGACAAACAGTATATATCCTTGATGTCAAGCGAGAACAAAAGTAACGAAAACTGGTAACTTCTCGCTCTCTTCGTAATTAATTTCAAGTAATTTAAGTACATAATCATATGAGTGCCTGTAAAGATGAATTGGTAATATTTTCCGACTTCAATTTCTTGACTATCTAATTAGTAATTTTATGAAATGTGAACAACCAATGTTTTATTTCATTTCCAGGTTGAATATGGAGAAGATGTTTGGCAGCAAATTAAGGCATTAGCAGACTGTAAATATAGTGTGTTCAACACACATCAAGTTTATCCAGATCATATTATAGGAGATTTGGCGAGAGCCCTAGTATCAATAACATCCGATTCGTATGACCATATTATGAAATTCTTCGGCAAATGCTTCGTACGTTTCTTCAGTAATTATGGGTAAGTATTTAATTCTGAAGTTTCGGCATTCACCCCATGAAAATTCATCCAAAGTATGGTGCAAAAGTTGTTAATAATACACTTATTAAACTGTTTATTCATGAATTATTCATATTTTACTATTGATATGTTATTTTCATTTGGACCATCATGAAATAATTGTTATTAATTATTTGAGCTCAATTATGAATCCTATCAAACAATTCTACGAATCAATTTTATCACATTGTTTTTCTGAAGTGGAAACGAGGTAACACATAATATGAATCACATGTTGGTTGTACTTCTATAGTGAATTTTTGCAAGGGTTCTTCAATCATATTATGTTTATGTCAAAAAGATGGAAAAAACCTGCTAGATGCCTTCTCTAGTTTGTTTGTTGTTTCGTCGTCGTGCAAGCACACCCTGAAGTTATGGGCGTCTTTGAGTATTCTTCCTCGTATAGTGGGCCTCATATGGCCATGTTTTTTCAGAAGTTTGACTGCCGATCTGCCTTATGGTTTGCATTGAACCAGTTACCCAAATATTAGGCATACTTCTTGAGACTTTTGTTATTTCCTGGCTAACTTGAACTTCGTGTATAACCTGAGGATTCTATTTTCGAATGTCGGTTCGTTTCTCCATTGCTTACTTTCTTTCTGGGCAGCCACTGGAGGAGCCTTCATTCTCGCCTTTTAGAAATTTTAGCAATTTATTGCATGTTCGATTCTGGAGACTTCTGCAGAAATTATCTTCGAAATGCGAATGAATGTTCTAGAGGAGTGATAGATGCGCCTTGTCTAATGTGTCATCACAGATCCTCTAAAATCTTCAGCAAGTATGGAAGATGACTAATTGGTTTGAAGTATAAGTTACGTTCCACTTTTCGTTTGAAAGTCACTTTAACATACCTTGATTAATCTCTCCTTCAGAAAAGATTGGAGTCCGTCCATAAACTACTGTAAAGATTGTTCTTGGTAAGACCGTTAGTCCTCATACTTCATTATTGAGAGAAGATTCTCATGATAGCACGGGGTAATATCTCGCGTTTCATGTCTACTCAACATCAAAGATAGTTTTCACGTATCTTTCTGAATCGATTCTGTCGATGAGTCCTATTTCCTCGAGTCGTTAGATGAATCTAACTTTTTGTTCTTACTGATTTGATATCTCATTATGTAATTATGATGTTTGGAAATATGAACGTTTTGTAGAGGCAAGCACCAATAAGTCCAAGATGATCGTAAGACAGGATATTCCTATTATTTGTTATCAAAGTGGTGATGTTTTATAGCTGGAACTAAGCACTTTGAGATATGGAGATAACTTCAAGTGATACACAGCTTATATGAATAATTTTGTATCCGAGAATAGTTTTTCTTACATTTATTGTCAAGGTGAAGGGTTATTTCATTTCGCCTTTCTTGTACATGTGAAGCCTACATTATAGTCAAAACAATAAACTCAATTATTCAACTTTCTTTTTTTATGTTATTTGTTTCTTATTGAGTTAAATGCCTGCCATTGAATTATTCATGCCAAACGGAGTACAAATAGAATACAAAATCTCATCTGGATGAGATTCAGTTGAAGCAATGACATAAGTATCGATTTAATAACACATCTTATTATAGTGAAATATTCAGTTTTCAAGGTTTCATAAAATACATAAATTTAGTTATGTCCCAGTTACGGAAAATTTATATTGAATTGAAGATTTATCATTTCATTAGGTCTAATTTAATAAACAAAATTACAATTGAAGTATTTGCACACGTTCATATTATTAACCCAATGATTCACATATGTGCACACGAACACTAAAAACTAATAAATTCGGATCCAAAGATCACTAACTTTCCTTACTCGTTGAACTTGAAAATATATTGAAAATGATTAGAAGCAGATGAAGTTGTGGAAAGACATCAAATTATACTATATGTAATATGCGGATATTTATGTTTGAGATTGTGATATATATTTACTAGACATGTAAACGTTCGAAGACGTAGTTGAAAGATTTTTTCTTAAACATTTTCAGAAACTATCTATTCCATGATTAAAAATTAAATTGTAACATGTGTCATTCTGACATAGTGTGTCGGAATGTACATTCTAGCGCTGCTTCGAACCAATTGGAAACGGTTTAGCTTTCTTAAAATAATTAATCATCTTGGTCCACGCCTTTTTAGATAACAGCGTTTATTTGGAGACCTTTGTTCCGGCTATGTTTACATATTGATTTTCACCCGCCTCGTGGTTAATTCATTAATTTCAAGTATCTCTGCTATAGAGAATGATTCATTGAGCAAAGATTTAACAGTATTTTGTAAAGTTTGCACTGTTTACTTACTTATCCTTTGAAATACCTCATACTATTTTTATCGAATTGTATAAGAAAATATGGAGGTAATCTCAAAACAGTACGTCGGTCGGCAGCTAATTCATCGATTTTCACTCTATGGTGGTTTATTTGTAGTAACATGTGAATATGAATAAACATTACTAAATGTTGTTACTGACTTGCGCAAGTTTAATCCTATGCTGTTTCAACCATTCCTGTATTTTTTCTTATTCCTTTTTTAAAGGTATTTGGCGACTCTTCTACCATTTTGCTATGATACGAAACATCATTCGTTATGATAAAGAATGGTCTCCTTAAATTGCTCTTGATACCATTCGTGAAAGTTCTTTGTGTTCATTTCGCCATGATAATCAGGATGGGAAGATTTTGAAACAAATACATTCCGCCTCGTCAGCGTTTAATACTATATACTTTTCATAAACTTATTATTACTCTATCATCACAAAATTGAAAGGCTTTCAATGAGACTTATCTCTTCCGATCGAGTTTTGTATTCTTGACGCTGGTCTTATCCAAGTAATGCCACGAGCGGCCAATAGTCTCTTTCTGGAATTACTAATTTGCAATACAAAACGACCATCAATATAATATTTAATTATTGTACAATACTATTTTTTCCCAGAGGTAATGCCAAATTTATTTTGAACTTGGCATGATCAGCAGTTTAAAAAACAAATTTGGGCTCCACATTCGTTTATTGCACAACCAAAATGTGATAATTAGATCTATATTGAATTTGGAAAAATCTCTTAACTGTGAACTTGACATCACCTGTAGTTTCAAAAAATGTTTGCAAACGAAAATCGACAGCTGATACAATATTCAATTTCAAATGACAATTTTGAAAAACGGCAACAAAAACGCTAAAATTATCGGAATAGTTGAAATTTTGGAAACAGTAAATAGTAGTGCTAACTTCACAGACGTAAAGACCCATTCGAGGAGGACATGAAGCTCTTCTCAAGAATAGATCTAGCATTACCTACGTATGAGCGTAATAAACGCTGTTCATATTAAGAAAGAAATGACACTATGGTTCAAGGTCAGCCATTGATTTCAGGTTGAGCAGGTTTTTTATGGTTTTGAATGAAACTAACCATTTGATTCAATTAACTGTGTTACAAAGAAAGTTAGGAGTTCTTTATTTATTATATCACATAATATACATTATTTGTAATTTTAAATGTAATTCACAAACTGTTGTACTAAATGTGTAATGGAGAATAAAGTAGGTACCGACTTACTGGTTCTGCTTGCATCGAACCCCAAAAAATATATATTTTGATATTAAATGGCGGAAATATTGTGAATGGTAAAAAGTCGTATTTCTTAGAAGGCTCATCTCTATTACATAATGTTTTTTGAGAGTTTACTTGATCTATTATCAAAATAAAACTAAACCTTCACCTTAAAGAATTAGATAAGTATATGGAAATTGAATTGAAATTAACTTTCAGCTTCAAGTCAATATTATTAATCGATATTGTGACCTTAAAGTAAGGATTATTATTTATGGTAACAAACACTCGAAATACACGATTCACAAATCTACCTTCCATAGTCTCAGTAACCCTATTTTGATAGGATGAATATATTATCACAACAAATATTCAAGTATAATCCATTTTTGACACCATACAAGTTGGAAGATTATCTTTCATATTAATTATCTTTGATCATGTGGGCATGTATTTCATTTTCTGTTGCATACTTATGTATAGATGATATTCATATGGGTACATTTTGTTCAACATACTATGAAATAAAGAGCTTACTTACTTTTGTAGTACCATACATTACTTGTAGTATTGAATCCACTCGTTAGTTGAACGTAAACCAAGGATTCTTTTCCGTTGTAACTTGCAAATATTTTACAAGAGGTTCATAAACGTTATACAAAGTAAAACTGATAACAAAGTTTCAAATACAGGTATGTATTAGACTTCAGAAGAGAAAGACTATAGGTTTTAATTGATATCATTTTTTTAATTAAATTTGAAGCTGTGAGTATGGAAAATCGAAGTAATAAATATTACTGCACTGCCTCAAATACAATAGTTCCTTTAAACATCACACATTAACAATAACAGAATTATTCACTTCATGAGTATATCCAGTAGTGTAGCGTGTAGCCATTATTTCTGGTGTTGGTTTTCTAAGCCTCTTTCCCCATAGCCACCGATTCTTCCTCCGAACTACCATCTGTGCCAACGTGATTTCTGCAGTAGTTTTCCATTATCATTATACTTCAGATCTGTTTAATGGAGTTAAAAATGTAATAGTACGGAAGGGTTTAGACGAAGCACTTCGTTGGCCATATTTTTAAGCCAACATATCTGCTACGTATTCTGGTTGTGGCTTATTCATTTTTATCTAGATCGACAACAGTGGTTTCAAGGTGTTATCATAATGTGTGTATACTATTCTTACTTAACCATTTTTGTATACCACTTTCCTTGGGAGTGCTTGTTGGCAGCTTATTCATTATTCTTCTAAATTCACTTGAAGTTGAAATTGAAACCAATTTAGGAAGTTGTTTTGATACTGTTCACCATGCTAATCGTGATCCTTTGTGTTTAAGAAATTATTAGTTCTGCACTAGGAATAATACCTGCTGTACAACCAGCATGAAGTACCAACAATATACACTTTACCTGCGGCACCAACTTTCATCGTTAACACATAGTTTTAGTGCTAGAATCTTTCCAGGAATCACCGATAGTAGTATCTTCGAAGATCTATGTCCCGTCGAGATGAGCAAATAGACTTACTTAAACCTTTATTTTTCAGTTAAATATACTGTTTTAAAAAAATTACACGTTTCGTAATTTACGCAGCCCACGACGTGAACGTACGTATAATTTCAGTTCAGGGAAGAATTGTTTCTGTACTTTTGAAGTTTAATTCTATCAAAATTTAGATTCACTACAAAGTATGAACTGTCAAGCCAATTTATAATTTAATAAATCTACAGTTTATATCGGCAACTCTGTAATATATTACCTACTGTAAAAATGAAACATAACTGGTTTTACGAAGATAGCGCTGCACTTACTTTGGGAAATTGTTGAAGAGAATAGATTGTAACCAAGTAAGACGTAATTCCTTTTTTAAAGTGAACAGCGTTTAGTTAAATTTGGAATATATTACATTTATATGAAATACGTTTTCTTTTGTTTAAGATACGATGCGACGATAAAAGCAACAGGAAGGAATTTCACAGATTTCTTGAACAGCGTTGACAATATTCATACAAGATTCAGACTTTCATACCCAAAAATGAAAAGCCCCTCGATGTATTTAACAGAAGTTGATGAAAATGGATGTGTTCTGGTTTACAGAAGTGCTCGTCAGGGATTCACACATTATTTGATGGGTAAGTAATTATCCATCCAGAAATATGGATTCGAATACCTACTATGGTTCAATGTTTTACGTTTATTCATCTTTATAATCCTATATTGTATTATCTTAAGTTATCTTCATAATTCTGAAAATTTAATCATGTATCTCTTAATGTGCTTACACGAAATTGTGGCGAATTAGATGAAGAAACTTTAAGCTTGTTTAATTTGAATTTATGTTTGCAATTTGTTTTCTCAATTACGCTTTAAGGAATCTACATCAATTCTCTTCAGTTTATTAATCAAGTAGAATTATTTGATAACATTGAACCTGTTTCTACATTGTATAGATAGATGTATACAGGGTGGGTCACTAATATGGGAAAGCTCGATAGCACCTACGCCGTTAATGATATCGAAATGAACCAAATGGAATAGAAAACAGAAGGCCAAAGTGCAATTTGTAAAATTATTTACCCTCATGCAGGTGTACCATTTCTTGCAGAGCAACCTTTAACATATTTTTTTAATGGTGCACCCTATGCATTTTAACATAATTTGTACTTCGACGTTGGTATGTCAGAATTAATTGATTTCCATGGCACGTTTAGTTTATATCGACGAGATCTATTTGCATTTTTCAGAAGAACAGAATTATCCCTCAAACTATCAACTTCTTGAAAAAACTTTATGGGGTGAAATAGATGTGAAATGGGACGCTAAATATGACTAAGTAATAAAATACAGGAGGTGCTTTTTAAAAAATATCAACTTATGGTCCTTCAAAGTTTACCACAATTAATGTGTCACAGCAAGGCAATTGAAATCAGCGATATTGCCTCCAAAAAGTAGTACGCCTACTGTTGTTTACACACCGGGGAAGTCCCAATTTGATATCCCAAGAATCAAGTGCCCTGCGATTAATAAAGACCTGCGTACAAATTGATTTTTGGAAAAAATTAAGTAACTTTTGAACGCTTGAAGTGAATTTCAAAAACTATACGGATTTATAAAGCCTGAAAAAGTGCAAATTTAAGTATGTTAATATATACAGAGACATCATTGAAAAAAATGTTAAAGGATGCTCTGCAAAAACGGTACACTGTATATGGATAAATAATTTTACAAATTGCATTTTGGCTTCCTGTTTTCAGTTCCATTTCGTTCATTTCGATATCATTAACGGCGTAGGTGCAATCGAGCTTTCCCATTCAATGAGTCATCCTGTATATAGACGTCAAGAATGCTTATAATTATTACTTACTGCGAAGCTGTGACTGGAAAAATATTTCCCTCCAAGAATTCCAATTAACATTTCGCAATGGTATAACGCAATGGTATAACGTTCTTTTCCACTAACTGAATACTGAAATGGTAATACTTAATCTCTTTCCATTTCTAGGTCAACTGGAAGAAATCGCAGAGGACCTCTTCAATCTTAAATTAGAATCGAGTGTAATAGAAATAGGAGAGGCGACAGTGCATGCAAAAACTATTTACGTCGCTACATTACGCCTAAATTTTGATAACAGTCAATACGTAAGTGAATTATAATATTTTGATACTCGTATATACTGATTGGAGCTAAAACGATTTATTGCTTTGGCGATCTGTACTCATAGTGGAACAAAAATCAGAGGTTGACAGGTTGACTTTCGCAATTCACACTATATGTACATAGATATCAAGAGTAGAGTACCCGAAGCCAATAAGAGCAATGTTATTAATTTGACTACGTTTGAGCGAGCGGCGGTGGTTTTATCCTTTCCTAATAGTCTGTTCACTCTTCCAACAAATTAGAAAGAGATAGAAACACCGTAATTTTCTTAGAGCTAGTCACGAAATCCGTCTAACACAGAACCGAGAAGTCTAGAACTTGTTGCACAGAATAAAGACATAAACTAGATCGTGACGTCACATCGATGACATGTTAAATATATACGTATCATGTATATTTATAGTCAGAAAAACACTGTTGTCCTTATGGTTGCAGAAAGTACCATAAGTCCATTTGAAAAAATGAAGATGTCAGAAATACCAGGGGCTACCGCTCCCAAAAACAATACAGTTCCTACTTTCACCACATTAAAGCGTTTTGCAGTGTTTCAAATCCATTCGAAGAAAAGGAACAGCACAATCGTCTCTACAGTCGGTTACGCAAATACGCTCGCACGCACACAGACATGATGTCAAAAATAGTCTAGTTCGATTCTCAAATGTTCAAAACGAATATATCTTACACTATTTACTACGTATAATGAAGGAGAACATCAAGAAAGATAATTTACATTTTATTTAATTTTAGAAACGATATAGTTTACGTGGTTTTAAAAGATAACCAACTACTTTATTCGTGCAACCTGTTTCATTGTGGCTCCTCCTGTACTTAAGATAAAATTATCTCAAGTTTGGGAGGAGCCACAATAAAATGAGTAAAAAACACATTTCATGGTATAACGTCCATTAACCCAGCAGCCGTTAGTTAGGTAAGTGAAACGATAATTTACATTCCTGCTTTAAAACGGTTTGAGAGTTAAGGGGACAATAGAACAACTGTTTTTGAAACTAAATAATTATGTATTTTCTTTTGTAACCAATTAAGAAAAATTGGATTGATGTCTGAAGGAAGCAAAACAAAACAAAACTAAATTTAATAGTTCTCTAGATTAATAACCAAAAGTGTTCCGTTTATTATATAAAAGTTGGAAAGTCAGGAACATAATTACCTAATAAACATTAAATCTCAAATGTTTTATTCAAAAAGCCCCAGAAATTTCTATTTTATGTACTGGTGTTTGAATGAACAACTGCTTATGAAACTAAATAATTATGTATTTTCTTTTGTAACCAATATAGAAAAATTGAATTGATGTCTAAAGGAAGTATTAGTTCATAGTTAACAAAAATTAATTCAAAAGTTTTCTAGATTAATAATCAAAAGTGTTTTGTTTATTATATAAAAGTTGGAAAGGGACCATACCCGAGAAAGTCGGGAAAATAATTACCTAATAAAAATTAAATCTCAAATGTTTTATTCAAAAAGCCCCAGAAATTTTCATTTCAAGTACTGGTATTTGAATGAATTAACAACAATATATCCGCTTTTTTCGTAATTATTGTACTGTCCACAATTTTCTATTCTCACCTCATCAAATCAAGCTAAATGCCATGAAATCAAGTTTTTGTATCAACTCAATATTAACATTTTATTAAATAAAATTAGTTCGCTTGAAACCACAATGTAAAAATTAAGATTTATTCACTCAAAGTATAGGTATAACAATATTACCTCTGTCATTTGAATTCGATTTGTACTAGTTACGTTCAGCAACATTATCTATCTTATTTGACCGGTGTAAATATTTTATTGTAATAGCACGAAATAAATATTATTATTATTATGTTTCGAAGATGGCTATGAAAGCCGAAAATGCAGCACATCTTGAAACAAGTCCGTTGTCAACATTCCCGTGTGATTTGCTTCTACGATTATTCCCTTTCGGTGTGCTATTTAATCCTGCTATGATGATCATTGGATGTGGAGAAAAGATAATTGAATTGGCTGGAGCCGGTGGCAAAGAAAAACTACTATTGAAGCCGATTACTAAATATTTCCGTTTACGAAGACCGAAAGGCATCACCTTCACATGGAATAATGTGAGTTTTCAGTCTTTGTAATTTTGAACGAATATTCAAACTCTTATGAAAATGGAGAACTAATAAAATCATATTATAAAGATTGGAAGAGAAATAGAAATACTTTTTTCTTATCTCTTATTTTTTTGTAGACATTCTACTTGAAATCTGTGATGTTCGAGGTAGAAATATTACGAGCTGAGCTCATGAAAAATACTGGAGAAACTAATAAACTTGAAGTAACTAAAAGTACATCAGAAGATAGTGGAGAAATTGAATTCGATGGTAAAAGCATTTCTCCATATGCTCTCCGTCGTGATAGTTTACCAGGTATGAAAAACATCCTCCTGAAAGGTGAAATGCGTTTTCTTCATGATATCAATGGAATTATTTTCTTATGTAGTCCAATGTGAGTATTCTTTTCATAATAGTTTGAATTTGTATTATCTTACTTACAGAAGTGTAAGATTCAAGAAATTATATTAAAGAGGTAGACGTACGAAGTACCTACTTCTTGTGGGAATAAAGTGGATACGCAGAGAGGAGAGTAGGTCTCTCTCTCTTTCTCTTTCTCTCCCTGCGGTAGTTGGTTCTTGGTTCTAATTAAACATATCAATAGTAAATGTGGCATGACTACACATATCCCAGAACAATGGCGCTCTATAAATGTTGATGATCGTCTGATGATCATCAGGCGCGGATCCAGACTTATGTTTTGGGGGGGGGGGTCACTCTCAGACATGTATACATTAAAATTGACAAAAGCTTGTCTTAATCACATACGATATTGTTTAAATTAAAATCCTTGTTATAATCAAAATAAATTGGCTCACTGATGTAGTGCTGACTTTACAATTTTTTGTCGTTTACCATATCAGTTTATTCTCCTGAAAAAATTTTTTTTTGTTCATCATTGGGGGGGGGTCATGACCACCGTGACTCCCCCTGGATCCGCCTCTGATGATCATCACCCTAAAGGGTTTTGAGAAAGCAGTAACTCCAAAACGAATAATTATTCGTAAAAAATTCAGGTCAAATGGCTTTTGCAATCAAGTTGACGTAGTCTGTACAGGGTGTTAAAATGCGAGCCACATCATTGGGATCTCTGAAACCATGAGATATGAGGATGGTTAAATTAAGGCAAAGTTGCTCATTTTGATGCTCAATAATATGCCGCATGAAAATTTCAAAAATTCGAAGTACTTCAGAAGATATTCAAAAATAACTGAAATTTACCAATACTTTTCTATTTTTTTCCTGACTTTATTTGAAAAGATATCGAAAAATAAATAACTTTTTCCCCTCTACAAGGTGACGTTGACAAATATAAATTCCGACGTTTCGTTTTTTGTAAATCATCAACTTTATTTTTTTGAATACGGACCTGAAATTGTTATTGTTTATTCATTAAGAAAGAGTTTGCAAAATTTTTCAAAGGATACCGCACACTTTAGTAGGGAAAGTGGCCCCCTGTCGAATTGGCTGAATTTTTGATATGTTATAGTCCAAGTCATTCCGAACAAAAAGTTCAATGGGCACAACTTTTTCTATAGGCTGGTTTTGGCGCTAGAGGCCAATGAAAACTTTCATTTGTTCTTCATTGTTAAACAACACGAAACGTTATCCTGGATAATAATCACTTTTCTGAATAATCAAGATCTAAACAGTCATTAATATGAGATACTATTAGAAGTATTGTTCATTGATGTCACTATAGGTGATCAATTATACAGTGTGTTCCAGCTATCATGGTCAAAATAATACTTCAAGTTGATGATGAAACTCAAGAATATAACAAAAATTGGTCTATCATTTTGATAGGGTTGTGTCGAATGAGTACGTAAATACTTCCGATAATTGTACTGATGCTCAAGGAGTGTGGCGAAGAAACTCCTTTTAGCGGGTCAACAAAGCCTCCATTCGCACATTCAGCATAAATATAATAGGAAGGAAATAATGGGCTATAACTCAATAAATATATTATATGCAACATTTAACTTACCCATTGAACCTGGTATCGTTGACCCAAATGAAAAACTCTCGACTGAACCCTAATCATTCATTTAATGATTTACAGGGTGTTCCATCTGAGAACATATCAATATGAACAAAGAAACAAGGAGAATATGCCATAAACAGTCTAAACAATCATAGGTTCTCTCTGCAGCATCAGATACGGTATGAAGTATTTCGGTCGAAGGATACTTAACATTGGCAGCATGACGGGCATATCCAAGGTACCAAAGTACGCTAGCTACATGCGAACATGTACCCAATGTACGACTTCCTGATTTGCACGTACAGTAGTACCCCTGAATTGGCACACCTTCCAAACTGACATTGTACTTGATCCACAGTTGGTATTTCATACTATTTCGATGACGAGATTTTATTCTCATCCTCAATAGACCTGGAATTTCAATACGGTCGTCGAATTCAAATGAAACGTTTCCCAAATCCTGTCTATTATCTTGTACATAAGATGGAGCTATTTTTATCTGGAAAATGCCGAATGTTAGTTCTCGTAGGTACTCCAAACTGAGAACTGGATCGAACAATATTTTTCAGTAGGTACGGAACTTTTCGAATATAACTTTCGATTTCTTTTAAAAGGAACACTCCTTATATTTTTCGACTATGTGATGTAGAATACGGTGTAGAATAGGATTCATAAACATTTTTTCATTGTAGATCCCTAAGACGATTTGTAACCATTTTCGAATTATAAGTAGCTGGAACACACTGTATAATTGACCAAATGTAACAACACCAAAGAAAAATACTTTCAACAGTATGTCATAGTAATGACTGTTTAGATCTTGATTATTCAGAAAAGTGATTATTATTCAGGATAACGTTTCATGTTGTTTAACAATGAAGAACAAATGAAAGTTTTCATTGGCCTCTAGCGCCAAAACCAGCCTATAGAAAAAGTTGTGCCCATTGAACTTTTTGTTCGGAATGACTTGGACTATAACATATCAAAAATTCAGCCAATTTGACAGGGGGCCACTTTCCCTACTAAAGTGTGCGGTATCCTTTCCATTCATTTTGTTAACCTTCAAAATGAGCAACTTTGATCCAATTTAACCATCTTCGTATCTCTCATAGTTTCTGAGATCCCAATGATGTGGCTCGAATTTGAAGCAACCTGTACATCTGATATTTCGTAGATACCGATACCAAACTTGGAATAAATCTCGATATCCGAATGATGGATGTCCTTTTATAGTAAAACTTCGAACAGCCAATTCGTACATTCCAGATATTAAAAACAATATCTAGTCTATTTCAAATAATGATGTACAGCTTTGGCTATAGATTTTACATCTACATGAAGAATCTTACATAGCAAAACATAAAGCGATTTGGTTATTTTGGAAATTAAGAAATGCTCGCACGTTTGTATAATTGTATTATTTATTTGTTATAACGTTTGTCACATAACTCAACAGCATTACATCAATTCATTTATTTTTCATTGAAGCTGTAATGGTTAAGTTACTTCTTCAAGAATTTCGTTTCTCCATTTATAAGTTTGGAATAAAACGAAACACGATAACAGTTCTCAACCCAATCATACATTGGAATTAAATAGAAAAGCTTTTACGCTATTGTATGTAAGTTCATAAAACTTTTGACATATTTAACGACGTCTTTGTAAGTTCGAGTTGTTAATTGAGTTTCCAAAACAATTGAGACTTCCTAAAACTTCTATACTTGTAACCGGGGTTGGGTGAGAAGATAGAGAATTTTACGGTGCTCCGACCGGTATCTTAATGATAGAAAATTGTGTTACTATAAAAATATTTTCAGAGGATTGGTATTATTTATTATTTATTTTTTAATAATTTTGTACATAACATGTAAAATGCCCAAATAGTATATGGACCATATAAGTTATATAAGGGTAACAAAAATAATAAAAAAAAGAGAGAAATTACACCATAAAACAAAATTATAAAGAACGAAGCAAAAAGTTCAGCCACCCACTATGGTTCTACGAAAATCAGCTAAGTCTGCCCTAAATACATCTAAACTTGACTTCCGCAACGCACAACCTATCTACCAAAGAGTTTCTCCCATAATTAGTTCCATGAAACCCGTTATGGAAAAGTTCATTCACTCTAAACCAAGCGATTGGGAACATTCAAAGCAAACAATCTAAGAGCTCAGAAACATTAACGAACTCCGTTAACAACCTAACAAGGAGAGCGATAGATCATTATTCTTCAGACTCTGCTCAAAATTGATGATACCTAAAAATATATAGGATATGGTTATCGAAATAACGCAGAACATCGAATGAGTATTCAAACAATACGGGAAATACAAAATTTCTTTTGTATGCACCTCAAGTATATGATGTGGCAATAGGGCGGATTCCAGATACCACAAGAATTCTCATTTAACCAAGGCGTAATAGATCATAATCAAACATCTGAAATCAGTTAAATCGCTCTATAATTTGTAACGTGGAAATTTCACCTAACGGCTTAGAAATGGCCGCTGTACTACAATCGGTTAACTCTTGGTTGCCGACAGCTATAGTGAAGACGGTCGTGAGTTATACTTCAGTCCCCAGGTTAAATTACTCTGAAAGTATACAAGAAATAAAAGACCTGTACCCAGAATGATTGAAATTTACTTGTAATTGAAATACCATTGTTGATACAATTTGTAACAGAACTTAATATTAATGAGTTATGAAGTGAATGAATTGAAATATGGATGAAGTTAAATTGCTTAAATCAAAGTGAACAGTTAAATTGACACATATACAAGTACTCGAATGATTAATTCAAATGTTACATAACCCAAAAGTTGGCTTGACCTGGTGACTGCTGGGTAAGATGTTATATTTGCTCGATTATGGATTAGTACTTCCTACTTGATGTATGGATTCCTGCCACAATTCTAATACAGTTTCCACGTTGGTACATCACAAGTAAATCAGCAACTTCTAATTTCCACAGCAGATTCAAGCCAACCTCAGAACTCGTACACTTGTTGAATTTTTTCCACAACATATAAAAAACCCTGAAATCACGAAATGTTCAAACCTCTTATTGCTCTATTGTCCTCAGAAGACAGACATGAACAGAATACATAACGATTGTTGAACAAAATTAGGACTAACCTATGTCCTGTCAGATATCACCTGGGAAGGCAAATTAATTCTTGAAGTTAGCTAAGAAATCAATGGAATCACAAAGATATTCACCTCTATCACGATAGGGTTTTTCCTTTCAACGAAACAAAATTCACTTCCGTCCAAAACCAGTCACGTTGAAACTAAATTTTAATCCCCTAAGGTGCTTCTATTACCCAAATAATACCAATTACTTCAATACAAAAAGGGTAATTGATGCCTTTGCTTCCAACGGAAGAATATTCCCAGAACTTGGTTCCAAATATAAGTTTGGTATCACCTCCCTGTTAAAATAACCTAGAAACACGACCTTCCACTTGGATGATTTGACATAAAGTGCCATTTTCTCTGCCTTTCCGGCGCTTCTATGTCTCACAGAACAACCTCGAAATAGAAGCGGTAACTACAGAATTTGACACTGAATATCCAAGACTCGGAGAATATACGGTCTAGCATAGCTGACGTCACAGGAGTTAACCGATTGTAGTAAAGCGGCCATTTCTAACCCGTTAAGTGAATTTACACGTTACAGAATTCACTGACAAAAAAACCAAAACCGACTCTATCGCAGATGAAGAATGTGGAATTGATCATGACGAAGAGATTTTGTGTTCATCAGTGCAAAATATGAGTGAAGTTTGCGAAAAACTGAAGGACATGAAAAATATAATTGACCAAAACAATACCGATTTGGCCAGTGATATCTCTCGAATCATAATGAAATCTGAGAATGAAGTAACAAAAACCAAAAGGATTAATTTGAAACAGACCTCCATTGAACAGTTTTTTCATGAACAGTAATGTTCAATTATTTAAAAGTGGTTTTGTATCCCAGTTACATCACATTATGTTGACAAAAATATGAATATGTAAGTACAGGGTGTCCCATTTTAGGTACTTTTGCTGGTTATCTCCTTTATTTTTAAAGATAGAGAGTTGCGGTTTTCGCGACACTGTGCTACTTTTTCGTAAAACTCAAGATGCCGTCAACAGAATTTTCATAGCCCTTTTAGTTTTTAAGATACAGGGCATTTCTGAAAATGTTGCATTTTGTGACCCCCCTCGTATCTCCGTTATCCTTCAACTTATCGAGAAGGTAAAATAACATTCTAATAGTTTTTTTTCCGTAGAATGCAGTGGTGTAGATAACTTTTGTTACATATTTACTGTTTTTGAGTTATAAAGCAAACTTATGTTTTTTTAAATGGAACACCCTGTATATTTATAGACTATAAAATTTGTCTTTTTTTTACCTTTTCAAAAATATATGATAGTATAAACTTTTTTTCAGAAACACGCAAATATTTGACAATTTTCAGAAATTAAATACATATTTTAATAGTAGGCCATTGATATTGTTTATGACAAGAAACAGAAATAAACGTCAAATCTCTATCGCATTTAAGCTGTTTATTTTCGATCTTTTGGTATCATTATTCAATAGATATTTATCAATTTTTCCGAATAATGGCAGTTTACGAAAATTATGAGAAATATGATATGATGGTATGTTTTAAACAGAGTAATGAAAATTCTGAAGAAGCTTCGGAATTATACTTCCTAAGGTGAGTAAGCTATTATGGCTATGAAAATCTCTATTATCATTTAAATTTTTGCTTGTTAGATATCCAGAAAGAAGGCAACCGTTTTTTGGGATATTTGCCCGTTTAAAAGCAAATTTAGTTGAGCACGGATCATTAGTTCACCCGCGCCCTAAAACATACAACAAAGAGAACAGGGAAAGAAAAGAGATAGATACTTTAGGATATATAGAAGCAACACCTTCGTCCTCATGTAGAAAAATTGAGAAGGAAATTGGTGTGCCAAAAACTAACGCTCAGAGGATCTTGAAGAAATATAAGTATCATCCATACAAATTTAATATACTACAACATTTGCATCCTGGCAATGCCGAGCGCCGGGTACTGTTTTGCCAGTGGTATTTGCAACAAATCGATGCTAACGATTCATTTGGCAGACTTGTTATCTGGTCAGACGAATGCTTTATTTCAAGTGCTGGCATTTTCAATCGTCACAATACCAGGAACTGGCGTAGTGAAAATCTGCATTTAATGTTTGAAAGGGCACAACAAGGACGCTTTGGAGTTGGGGTTTCATGTTTTATTTTGGGTAGACATATAGTTTATAGGATTTTTGAAGGAGGTCTTACAGCACGTAAATACCTAGAAATTCTTGAGGAAGTTATTCCAGAACTGCTCGAAAACATTCCATTAGCCCAGTATAATGATGTTTACCTACAGCAAGATGGTGCCCCAAGTCATAACTCTAGGCTCTTAAGGGCCTTTCTAAATAATAACTTCCCTCAAAAATGGATAGGTACCAACGGACCTGTTAGATGGCCTCCACGATCACCAGATCTCTCAATTTTAGATTTTTTTTTATGGGGCTATATACAAAATGAGGTATATAAAACTCGATATGACGGCATTGCAGAACTTCGAGAGGCAATTCATTTAGCTTTTCGAAATCTGCGAATGAGAACAATGGTTCTTTTGAACGCTATTCAAAGAATCTCGAAGATGTGCCAATTTTGCATTAGAGAAAATGGTGCTCAATTCGAACATCACATTTAATTTTTTTTAATAATGTTATTTTTTTGTGTTTTTGTTATATTGTCACTTTACGCCACAAAACTGTTGTTACAAACTTACTGTTAGAAAAAAGATCAATGGGAATTTTTTTAATAGATACCTATATACAAGGTATCCAATTATTTGTTAGTAATATGTAAGTTGCACTTGTTTATTATTGTTATCCATAGCCTACTATTAAAATATGTATTTAATTTCTGAAAATTGTCAATTATTTGCGTGTTTCTGAAAAAAAGTTTATACTATCATATATTTTTGAAAAGGAAAAAAAAAGACAAATTTTATAGTCTATAAATATACAGGGTATTCCATTTAAAAAAACATAAGTTTACTCTATAACTCAAAAACAGTGAATATGTAACAAAAGTTATCTACACCACTACATTCTACGGAAAAAAATCTATTAGAATGTTATTTTACCTTTTCGATAAGTTGAAGGATAACGGAGATACGAGGGGGGTCACAAAATGCAACATTTTCAGAAATGCCCTGTATCTTAAAAACTAAAAGGGCTATGAAAATTCTGTTGACGGCATCTTGAGTTTTACGAAAAAGTAGCACAGTGTCGCGAAAACCGCAACTTTCTATCTTTAAAAATAAAGGAGATACTCCGCAAAAGTACCCAAAATGGGACACCCTGTACATACATAGAACATATATAACTTGTTTAAACGGCCAAAATTTTATGATATTCTTAGTGACCGCGATTAAGAAGTTTTACTGTCCATAACTTTATAGATCCATCCAAAATTATATATAATTAAATATTCTATATTATCTTGTGTTTTGGCTTACTACTATCCATACTTTTGTATTATATACCCATCAAATAGCTCAACACTGTCTATTCCATAAACAGATTATATAATTTCCCTCGAAAAAACAGATGGTTATCGCTTTAAAATTTGCCTCGTTTCCATATTCGGAATAAAAGAATGGTTAAGTTAAGGTCAACCATATATCGCCGCCGACATTGAACCACCCGACACTATGTAATCATTGGTTCTCCAGCTTGAACAATGACAACACAACTATCAGCTCCAGGCAGCTGTTTCGTTTCTCATGAGTTACCATCTCCGGCAGAGGCAGGGTCGGATTAAGAGGTCTGGAGGCCTCGGGGCAACAAAGAAATGGAGGCCTCGGGGCAACAAAGAAGTGGAGGCCCCCTGGCCCCAAATTATTTTCCAAATAAAATGAACAATTTTTTCAGTCGATTTTTTCAATAAATAATTTATTGTGAAATCAAGTAAATTCTTTTGGTATTTAACAAACATATATAAATATAATCGGAAACAAGAATTAGCGAAACAAAAATATCAAAGGAAAAGTTGTTTACTAGTGTTTACTAGTAGGAATTTAAAAGATTTTTTTTCCGAAGTCTATTGTGGGGTCCCTCTTTTGTGGAGGCCCCGGGACTGTAGCCTCTAAGTCCGGCAGTGGGCAGAGGTATAACTATCACTTTCGAAAATGTTTGGAGAACCTAAATGTTCCAACTCCATCTGGCGGTAAGCAAATGTCCCACTGCATATGTTATTCACAATGCCACCAATTGATAATGCAGATCTATCGATTCAAAGAATCGACATGGAAACAGTTGAAAATATAGATCGCGAGAACTGTAATATCAATGCGTGGCATTCTGCATAACGTTCGAAGTGGGACATCTGCTTTCCAGCAGATAGTGTTAGAGCATCCAGGCTCTCCAAACATTATTATTATTATTATTATTACCATTATCATTTTCGAAAGTGGTAGTTATATCTTTGCCGGAGATGGGTGATTAGTGACTTCATTATCTGATCCGTTACACTGATGAACTATGAGAAGATCGAAACAGCGGTATGGAAGCAGGAGAACTAAAACTTGTTTGTCTTACTCTTTACATCCTTTTCAATTGTTGCTAGTTGAAAGTATTACAATATTTTTATTCATGTTGTTGACAAAGGTTTTTCTCAATTAACGGCACTATCTTCGTGCTCCGTATATTTTCTTAGGCAATAAGCTACAATTTGCAAATACCCATATTTTCTTTCCCTCTAACGAATGCACATCTTTTGAAAATGTGTGATAATAATAGTTCTTAAAATATCTATGAAGCTTTAAAAAATTGGTTCGTTTATGACTCTCACAAAAACAAAACGTTTCTTGATCTTTTTCAAGAAATTTCAACATAATATTCTGGAATAATATTTCAGAATCAACGACATCAACGAGCTTCCCGATCAAGGGTTATACTTGAATGACTTGAATCCACACGGATTAAGCAAAGAAATGGTTTTGGCAGGATGGCAACATAATTCACGGTAAAAAACACATTTATCAACATAATTGTACAACTGATTTACGCTCATCAATAAATTACAGGCTAGAGTTAGTATTTGATAGAGCTGAACAAAGGGCAACCGAACTTGAAAATAATCATAGTTTACTAGACCAATGGAAAAGACGTGGAGACGATCTTCTTTACTCTATGATTCCAAAAACGGTGGCAGACAGTTTAAGAAGTGGGAGTTCTCCTCTGAACACTTGTCAAGTATGAGCATGTTGATAATTCAGGCTTACTCAAGGAGAATAGAGACATGGGGCCAAACATCCTACTAAGGGCTGTGTGCGGAATGAGATGCCTAATCCCATCTACTATGCATGGATCATGTGACTGTGAAATCGCAATAGCGCCATAATCTGTGCAGTATCATTTGTTTGCGCAAAGACGCATTCCCTGCGTCTATTATTTTACTAATCCCTTCCACGGAAGTTTGGTCTCTTGTCTTTACCGCTTACCCTATTTCAGTTGATCTTATGACGTTTCGTGTCAAATGTTGATATATTCTAGGACTACATTTAGCTTGTGATTCAAAAAATGAAGGAAATTATGTATGCATCCAAACTTTTCTTGAAATTTACATCGGAAAATATATCAGATTAAGATAACAGAATTGAATAAGTCTGTTTGCTATCTAGTGAAGTTCATTGAAGAAGTCACTGTAAGAGATTGAATCAATCCTTCTAGTAGACATGCATGTTTTTGAATCCTATCAACATATTATCTGATAACAATTATATCCCTGAATTTATGCAACTATCCCCTTACGATTTCAGATGATTGATGTCGTAACTATAATGTTCTGTGAATTGGTTGGGTTCAATTCATCAACAGTAGAAGACGCGATGGAATTAGTTTCCACGATGAACGCAGTTTTCACCTGCTTTGATTCCTTGATGGACACATTCGATGTTTATAAGGTAATGAGTTTGAGATTTGTACCAAAATGATTATTTTACTATCTTTGTTTTTCTCTAGTTTGAAATGAAATCAAGAGTATATAGGTATCTACTATTCACAGGTATCTAAAAGGTCTTCTTTTAATATCAGATAATTAAAATGAATATTTTGTAAACCATGATTAAGGATAAGCTAATACAACAACTCAGCTGACAGCTATTTTGGCTTCGTGGATTTCAGAAATACAGAATATTTTTCACGACAGAAATAAAATATGAACAAAATAATTAACCTAGTACCTACATTGGATAATAAAATAAGGGTGAAGGAGTTGTGCTGAAGCAATTGTCAATATATTGTTATTAATGTATACATTCGTGGATAATTGACATTTTACTATCCATTTTGAATCTCCTAAAGAATTTAATGTTTTTTTTACATCTGTTGCTCCTTATATAGTTAATTCGCTTTCAGAAGGTAATTTGACACTATCAAGTATGGCAACTCATGTAGTGTTTCTCTATAGCGGAATACCACAACTCTATTTATATTCTGTGTATTCCTATTATTCCTATAATTTATTTATACTATATATTTGATATTTACATGAGTATTAATAAAAAAATCCCAAACAGTAATAATAACAACTCTTGAATTAAACAAATAAATCATAATCAACGAAAACCATTTATGTGAATAAAATTCAATTAACCATTGGATTTATTACTGTAGTGATAAATAACCACTACATATTCTTATACATTATTTGTTTCTCTTTCTTGTGATACTAATCTATTGGAATAAACCCACACATCAGAGAACCAACAGAACCCAAATCAGAATTGCATCCTTATCCCTGATATTGTTTTTAATGAACGAAATCGATCAAAAAAATATGTGCAATATCATAACCTGGAGACATGTATAATGATTGGTTTCTTCTTTTCAGGTTGAAACTGTGGGGCAAATATACATGGCTGTTAGTGGAGCTCCAGAAGTTTCTCCTGTTCATGCCGAAAATATCTCAAATGTTGCATTGTGTATGGTGAAACATGTTAAGCAGCTTCAAATCCCATCAGGAACAAAAGTTGAAGTCAGAATAGGTGTGTATATCAAAACAGCTTTGATACTTAATCATTTTATTCAATTTTCATTCAGTTAAATCATCTACTCTAAGACTCCAATACTAATTGCTTCATTATAGGCGTTCATTCCGGACCAGTAGTAGCCGGAGTAGTAGGAATCAAAGTTCCAAGATACTGCTTTTTTGGAGACACAGTGAACACAGCGTCAAGGATGCAGTCCAGTAGTTCCGTATGATGAATATATTGTTTCTATGATGATTTGATCTTATATTGATTTTCTTTCAGCCTGGTATGATACATATTTCAGCGACTACGAAACAACTGCTGCCGGATAACCTGTACCGTTTGGAAGATCGAGGCACTGTACTGTTGAAAGTGAGTAGATACAATTAATCCAGTTTCTTTTAATGCTTTGACCACACAAGAGGCAAGTCCATAATGTTCGAAGAACATCGTGTGTGCCAGCGGTGGAATGTTGGGAGAGGAGAGGCATTAGAATTTGTCTTGAAAGTTTGGATGTTAAAGGCATAGTGAAAAACCTCACCTCACCTCACAATGACGGGGTGACTAGATTGAACACGTCTAGTCCGCCTATTTGGAATCTCTCGCGGTGGAACAACACATAAAATTTCTAATGAATTCGTTATAGGTATAAGGAAAGACCTCACTAGGCAAAAAGTTCCACAACTTCGCCGTTCGTTAGAAAAATTAAGTCTGGTTGGAAGAAGTTCGCCAGGTTTCGCGCTTGACCTCGTCTAGTTCGTAGTTCTACGTTGTTTCGGAGAGGTCAACTCATGAGTGCGACATCATCAATCAACCGAATAGCTCTCTTCTAAATAGAAAATAATAAGAGCTTCAGTGTATGTTTGGGAGCCGAACTCCAAACATGTGAACACTACTCCCCGACAGGTCGAATCTGTGCTTAGAAAATTATGAGCAGCTGCTGGGATGTAAAATAGCTCTTGGCACGGAATAGAAAAACAAGTTTTTTTGAAGCGGTTTTCGCAATGGATCTAACCTGATCAACTCATGAGAGGGTGCTGTTGGTGGTAATCCCGAGCATGCATGTAGAAGACATTATGGGTATAGTTGTAGCTGACATGCTCATATTAGAGATAGTGGGATCCTTCTTCCTAGAGAAGACGTAAGCTTGAGTTTTGGTTGCATTAAACTCTACAAGATTATCAGATCCCCATTAGTTGTCATACATGTGTAACGTAGACAAGCATGTCTCCTGTTCATCTCTGCTGACGGAAGCCATATTGCCGGTCATTCACGATTTTGGTGCTTATATGCAGCCGATGTTGATTGCTTTCTCCATCACTATAGAGATCAACGATAATAATGCAATGAGTCTCTAATTATTAGGAAAGGTCTTTTTTTTTGGAATTGCTTGGACTCTAGCTGTCTTGTTCCAGCTGGAAGGAAAGACACCAAGTTTGTATGAAAGGGTAAACAACCTGCAGAAAACTGATGTTAATTCAGGCGCACATTCCTTGAGAACGACATGTGGAATTCCGTCTGGCCCCATAGCCCTTTGGTATAGAGATCAACTTAAAAGCGCCTGCTTGTATGCTGTCGAAACACACTCTCAGGCATATGACTCTCGATGACAGCAATTAGGTGGGTTCTTCCCTTGTAGATCCAAAGTTAAATTTGCTGCAAATATTCCAGCAAAACGGTTGGCTTTTTCTTGTGGTGTAGTAGCCAGTGTGTCATCATCTGTTAGGGGAACGTATGAGCTGATGAAGTAAAATGTTCACCAATTGCTTTTGCGAAAGTCTAAAACAAACGGAGCGACTCGGGTATTCGATCTTATTTTAGCATCATATACCTCTTTCGAATCGTTTATTGCTTCATTGCACATATTTCTGACTCCAACATATGTTTCTATTTCCTAAGGATAATTACACCCCATCATCATAACTTGAAATCTAAAACAAGTGTGTTCAAGAATATCCCAAAACATGCGTTATTTTCAAAACAAATTACGGTAGAGAATTGAGTTGATTAAATGGGATCACTTCTTTTCCCGTGAGGACAACAATTTCCTATCTATCTTTAATCTGACACATCCATTCCCGTAAGCCCATAAGCACAATTTCCGTACCGCATGGCAAGTGTGATGGCTCCTACCGAATTTAATGTTTAACCTGTATCGGCGGTTGACGTCCGCAATGTATTTTGTTCCCCGGTATCGAAACTCCAAGCGTAAAGGTTAGTTTTTTGAATGTTTATAAATTTTTCGTAATACTAGGTTAGTAGGTAGTTTGGTGTAATTTGTTGATGTTATATACTATTAGAGATAGCCGATGTATATTCGATCCAAATAATCACACTTGCAATACGCGCCCTTTGATATCGACGTCGCGAGGGCATCTCTAGATTTTTGTTATTTTCTGTTCCTACAATCATTCATATCTGACCCATAGGAGCGTCCGATATCTATTTTGCTAATAAAAGTTGGGGAAATCACGTGATCAATTTATGACAGCTCTCTATAATATTTGTTGGATTCGGTATCTTTCTCTAGGCGCAGGACGGAGATTAACCATCTTAATATTTCATTTAGAATTTTCAAACGATATTCTGATTCATGAGATATTCTTCGACTTGTTTGATTCTCTGTTTTAGAGTTTTTGATTCTTCAAGTATGTAAAAGTATGGAACCATTTACAAACTCAACCAACCCTATACTGTTTGAGATCCATGAATTTGAATTGCTGACTTACAAATATTCTTCTTTCTGTTGTTGCAGGGGAAAGGTGAAGTACAGACGTTCTGGCTGTTCGACAAAGAATAATATGTACATTTTGAATATTCTATAATTTTTACGTAATTAAGGGTTATTTTTATAAATATTTTTAGAAACTTTTTGACTACCTGAAATATCCTATCTAGCGATAAACCGTTCTTAGGTACATTAGAAGCTATAGAAATGTATAAACATAGATATTATTCATAGAATTTTCATTTATCTCCTATCGTAAACCTCAGCTCAAGCTATTTATGAGTAGCTATTTGTTTGCTAATAGCATTATTGACTACCTGGAATATTTGATGTTCATTTCAGCCAAAAGTACATGTGACATTTTTATTCATTAGAATTAGCATAATTGCCGCTTTATTACGAGCTGTCATTACCCCTTTCAAATTTCGCTTTATTTATAATCTTAGCTTAGATTCAGTTTTCATAAGTCTGATAAAGGCTGCATCGCATTTGAAAAGCAATTTAAATGACTTATAATTTAAAGTGGAAAAAAGTGATTGTATAAACTAAATTATCTTATATTACATTCCATAGTGGGACCATATATTATTATCAAATAAGGATTCAAAAATTGTCGCTTTTGAAAATTTGGCTCGAAATAAAAATATTTAAATAATTCATTTATTTTCTTAATAATAATCCAATAAAATTAATGATTCTTCAATACTTTCGAGAATGAATATCATAGCATATATTTTTCAACGATAATACATTTCAATCTTTATACGTGTTGTATTTGGAAAAAATGATCTTAGCATATTTAAGTATCGATTAGGTGGTACTGATGAAAATTTGAGGTATTACATACAACTGTTGTTATATATTTTTCCTACAAGCGTGCGTGATTCACCCTCTACCCGCACGCAATTCAGTTTGGAAAGTGTCATTTTCCCACAGTTGAGCGGGAAAAGTTTTCCCACACTAGTGCGGGAAAAACATTTATATGATATCCTCGTAAAATATAAGTGGTGGGTGACAAAATATGAAAGTTCAAGCTTTTTTGTTGCAATACTAAGTGAGTTTGTTCAAAATCATCCATCATTTTGCACTATTTATTGAAAAAATTAACAAATATTGATAAATAAAAATGTATTGTTATGAAAATCACCCTATATATAGGCTTTGATTGATCTGATAACGAGTAGGTAACAATTGATTTTGTCATGCCGATCAATACACAAATTTGTTTGTAATTGTCAGAGTGACAGACAAAGCGTTACTTATATTAAATTTTCGATTCAGTGAAATTGCCACAATGGATTATTCATCTGATGAAGAACTTCCACAAGAAATCGTGCAAGCAGCTACAGATGCGAACTTAGAGTTATTGCCAACGAAATCTAAACAAAGGTATGAGAAGCAATACACGAGTTTTATTGAATGGTGCAACAATAAAAAAGTGAAAACACCAAATAAAGAAGAAGTATTCTTGGCTTATTTTCTAGAAATGTCTAAAACATGGAAGCCGAACACTTTATGGGCAAAATATTCAATGTTGAAGAGTGTATTTAAAGTAAAGCAAAATTTGGATATTAGCAAATTTTACAAAATAACTGCATTCATTAAAAAACAGAATGTCGGTTTTCGACCGAAAAAGGCCAAAATCTTCACTCAAGAAGACGTTTCTAAATTTATGACTGAAGCACCCGATGACATATACCTCATGATTAAGTTAGTAGCAATTTTTGGATTAGCTGGTGCTTGCAGACGAGAAGAGCTGACAAAACTCACCATTGACGACATAGACGACAAAGAAAACCTGATAATTGTTAATATCAAGGATTCCAAAAATCATTCCTCTAGATCCTTCGTGATATCTGAAGAAGCAAATGATGGTTATTTTTTGAACGTATACAGAAATTATGTACATTTACGTCGTTTATTCTTGTATTACAAAAGTGGAAAATGTACTGTGCAATGTGTAGGAATCAATACCATAGGAAAGATACCCTCCGAAATAGCAGTATATCTGCGCCTTCAAAATCCAGAGCTTTACACTGGTCACAGCTTCAGGCGTTCCTCAGCCACTTTACTTGCTGACTGTGGTATGGGTATAACTAATATCAAACGCCTAGGAGGATGGAAATCGACTTCAGTTGCAGAGGGGTATTTAGAAGACTCCACCAATCGAAAAAAAGAAATGTCCAACAAAATTCTCAATTTGAACACTACATCATCTTCCGGGTGCATTTTAGAACCATCCACGTCTATATCGATCGGCGACGATTTGATGCCTGTGCCTGCACATTCGATTTCTTTCGATAATGTATTGCCCGAGTTACCTTCTTCTTCAGGAAATCAGCCATCTTCAAAAAATATGCTGGCTTCCGCTATAAATTTACATAATGCATCAAATTGTACATTTACAATAAATATTACGAATAATTAGTGGATAGAAAATGTTACTCTTGTTAGTTGTTTCCATTTGCATGAATAAATAAATGAAAAAATGAATTTGTTTCCTACGCTTGTAGAAAAATTATTGTTCCTAACTCATGCGGAAAGCATCACTTTCCGCACTTGTTAGGAAAATTACTATTATACTCTAATTCCGTAATGCGTTTAATTTGACTATGCGAATGTATGTCCAAAGATTCACAGCTATAAACTATTATTATTATTATGTTCTCTTAATAATTGTGATATTTTTGAAGAAGAAGGAGCGGTAGGAGGATTCTTTAGCCTCCATAGCAACATTTATTGGTATACTCCATTCCAAAATATATTGCATCACAAAATGGACATATTTTATCCCTTTTCCCTACAAATGATCAATCTCTGTGTACAGTTGGATTATTGTGAAGGCGGTGTCTTTTTAAAATATGTCTGTTTCTTCGATTGGATACTCTTATATCTTTTTTTAGAAGATTAATTTTGTCGGACTGTCTCTTCCTTTATTTCCTTATAATCACCCCTCAATCTTATTCAAGCTTCTGTTTCAAAAATGTTGTCTCATTTTGGCTTATCCGATGAAGTTGTACCCAAATCTATAATATCATTGAGGAAAGGTTTTTAAAAATTTAAAAACGAGAATAATTATTGATTTTTGATAGATGCCCTTGACAAGTTTGGTTCCACATCAACATCATCAAGAGTGTTACTTCTTACAACAAAAGTGTAGCCGGTCCAGGCAACCACTCATTGATACGTGATGGGAAATTTTATTAACAAATATCTTGAAAGATATAATATATTTGCATATTAACCATTTCAGGTGATCTGTGATATTAACTTAGGTACTACCTTGGGTTTAATTTCTTAATATGGAATTGTGTACGTACAAATTGAATTTTAATAAAACCTGCTACGTGAGTAACATTTTTTCTTGATCTCCCATCCAGATGTATGTCAACCAATAGTTTCACGAAGTTATAAGGAATTAAGTATGATGAAATACTTAAAAGAGATAATTGGCTTCAATTTGAAGTGAATGTGAAAATCCCTCTTATTTAAGAAATGACTTTGCTATCGGAACCTAATTTTCATTTGACTGATTCCGAATAAATCACCATCCCATAATGTCATATATAAAAAAAATAAACAGAATCAAATCAACATTCCCTTATTCTGTATTATGGGCTTTATTTCCATTTGATATAATGATCAACAGCAATATGACTATCATTGGATGAGGTAAAAGGATGTTTGAAATTTGGTCAAAGAATGAAGGTTTTCTCAATCATCAAGTCGATGAGTTTTTCTACTTGAGGATACTCAAAGGCATTGTATTTTCGTGAGAACATGGAAGTTCCATTTCTATAAGACAATACTATTGCAATCGACGTTCGCCACTGTCTGATTTTCCAAATGTGTGGATAATAATAGTGTAGTTTTGAAAAATTTAAAAATGTTTTTTAGAAAAGAACCTAAATGCAAAAAAAATTGTTTGTTCAATACACTGTGTATTATTATCATAATTTACAACGTTAAGTGTAGATGCGGGATCTTTGAGTTGAAATGATATCATTATAGTCTCTTAAGAGTTATGCAAGGAAAAAATGCAGAAATATAATCAGAAAGCGTCCTACGCATTTAAACCCAGCTACTTAACCTTGAAAATTTCAATATTAATAATGACACAGTGTATTGAATAAATAACTATCTATAGCTTTTTACTGCGCTTCCAATAAAAGCGTGTTTATTAATTTCATCAAACTAATATCATTTTATTCTTTTTAATCTTTCTTAATTACATTTGATGCTCTTCATTCCATATGTGATGTAAAGGATGACTTACAATCATCTCATGTATCACCGTTACCAAGATCACGTGCATAAGTATTTCCGGAAAAAGAATAGAGGGTTTGCGATTGGGATAGAAGTGGTTCAAAAACTCTCAAGCGTTAACAAATATGAAGCTAATAGGCGTGTTGATCAATTCATTGTTCCGCATTACCATCTGCGCCACAAAACCCGTTCCCTCAAGTTTGAAGTGTATAATAATAAACTATAAACTTCCATTGATGACGCCACTTGAATCTTAAAATGAGAATTTCAGATACTTCTGCAGATTAAATATATGCGTGTGATATATATTTATAACCAGAAAACATTGCTGACATCATGGTTCAATAAAATAACATAATTCAATTTGAACAACTGAAGATATCAAAAATATCATTCAAAACGGATCTACCGCGCCAAAAACAATACAGTTCCTATTTTCACCACTTTTACAGAATTTCACATCCGTACGACCAATAGAAACGACACAGTTTTTACACACTCACATACGCGCGCACACACCGACATCATCTCGACAATAGTCTAGATCGATTAAGAAATGGTCGAAAAGGATAAATCCGCGTAAATCAGTAAAAAAAATATTGGCCCCGATTTCAATACTTTCCTTACCTATCTATAGTGAGGGAAGTAAAACAGCAATATGCATTATAACAAAATAATCATCTTAATGTTCATAAATAATACTCTTATTAGTAATCAATTATATATATATATATATATATATATATATATATATATATATATATATATATATATATATATATAAAGTAAGTTGTGGGTTCTCTTAGGTTTTTCAGCAATTTTAAATGAATTATCTCAATGAAACAATCTTTTCATTCGACGCGTTTCGGCTTTCGCCTTCTTCAGGAATTTATTCATTGTTTACATTATGAACTGAAATTTAACAAAATATTTTTATATTAATTAGCTGTATGCACAATCTGTATTTATGACAAAGTTTTTCAGTTTGTTATGAGCATTGACTTTAGTTTCATATTTAAAATTTATGTGTACAATAACATAATAACTAACTTAGTTCGGTGATTATGTACAAAATAAATTAATTTTTCATGAATTATTTGAATTTTGAATATACTTATTACGTGATAGAATACCAACAGATTTCGTTTGCGTATGTTGGGGTTTGAGATCTTTCTGATATTGGTGACTAGTATGTTTAATTTACTTACGTGAGTTGATTTTACCGAAGCACACACTCATCATGGCTTTGAAATTCAGACTGAACACAGTTTGCAGAATGGGTTTTTGTTCTGAATGTAAGGGTAAGATACCCTGCTGGTTGACCGTTTGTTACACTTGTTAGATATCACTGCCTGTTTGCATTAAAATTTAATTGCTAACATGTGGCTCTTGTATCATATGTCTGTTTGACTGGACTATTTCAATTTAGTTACTTTAAAGAATTATATTATATATTTGCGAAAGATTATTCATATCGGTCTTATCGTTTACGCAGTTTTGATTTTTTTTGATGTGTACCATTTCTAAAAATATTCGACTCTTCTCATTTTGTTCTTTTTCTATTATGTCGAAATGCTCAAAATTGAATTTATGTTTAGTATTTGTCTCGTGTTTTTTTAACGCTGTTGAGTTTTTTTGATATTTATGACCTTTGATTCGTTCTTCTATGTTTTGTTTTGTTTGTCCGATGTATATTTTGTCACAGTCTGTACACGGAATTTTATAAATACAATGTGAAATTTTATTTTTGGGAATTTTGCTTTTAAGTTTAGAATATAAATGTTTTAGATTATTATCATTTTTATGTGCTATTGTAAAATTGTATTCTTTTAGAATAATATTGAGTTTTTCTGAGAGATGTTGAACGTATGGGAGTCTTATATATTTTTTAGTTTCTGTGTCTTCGTGGTTTATGGTTTTATTGTTTTCGTTGTAGTATTTGTGAATTCGGTTTTTAAAAATTTTGTTTATGAATTTTTGTGGATAATTATTGTCTGTAAGAATAGCTTTTGCTTTAGTTATTGCAGAATTGCGATATTCGGGATCGCTTAAAATGATTGCTCGATCAGCTAAACCTGTAACAACATTTCTTTTATGATTGTTCGGGACTATTGCTTCATAATTCAAATATCGGCCCGACCAGGTCGGTTTTGTATACCATGATGTGGAAATTTTGTTGTTATTATTTATTAGAGTGAGGTCAAGGAAGTTAATTTGTTTGTTGTTTTCTGTTTCTATAGTAAATTGTAATTTCGAATGGTAGTTATTGAACGCGTTAAGTAAATTCTTGAACTGTGTTTGTGGTATAGCTGTGAGGCACAGCTATACCACAAACACAGTTCAAGAATTTACTTAACGCGTTCAATAACTACCATTCGAAATTACAATTTACTATAGAAACAGAAAACAACAAACAAATTAACTTCCTTGACCTCACTCTAATAAATAATAACAACAAAATTTCCACATCATGGTATACAAAACCGACCTGGTCGGGCCGATATTTGAATTATGAAGCAATAGTCCCGAACAATCATAAAAGAAATGTTGTTACAGGTTTAGCTGATCGAGCAATCATTTTAAGCGATCCCGAATATCGCAATTCTGCAATAACTAAAGCAAAAGCTATTCTTACAGACAATAATTATCCACAAAAATTCATAAACAAAATTTTTAAAAACCGAATTCACAAATACTACAACGAAAACAATAAAACCATAAACCACGAAGACACAGAAACTAAAAAATATATAAGACTCCCATACGTTCAACATCTCTCAGAAAAACTCAATATTATTCTAAAAGAATACAATTTTACAATAGCACATAAAAATGATAATAATCTAAAACATTTATATTCTAAACTTAAAAGCAAAATTCCCAAAAATAAAATTTCACATTGTATTTATAAAATTCCGTGTACAGACTGTGACAAAATATACATCGGACAAACAAAACAAAACATAGAAGAACGAATCAAAGGTCATAAATATCAAAAAAACTCAACAGCGTTAAAAAAACACGAGACAAATACTAAACATAAATTCAATTTTGAGCATTTCGACATAATAGAAAAAGAACAAAATGAGAAGAGTCGAATATTTTTAGAAATGGTACACATCAAAAAAAATCAAAACTGCGTAAACGATAAGACCGATATGAATAATCTTTCGCAAATATATAATATAATTCTTTAAAGTAACTAAATTGAAATAGTCCAGTCAAACAGACATATGATACAAGAGCCACATGTTAGCAATTAAATTTTAATGCAAACAGGCAGTGATATCTAACAAGTGTAACAAACGGTCAACCAGCAGGGTATCTTACCCTTACATTCAGAACAAAAACCCATTCTGCAAACTGTGTTCAGTCTGAATTTCAAAGCCATGATGAGTGTGTGCTTCCGTAAAATCAACTCACGTAAGTAAATTAAACATACTAGTCACCAATATCAGAAAGATCTCAAACCCCAACATACGCAAACGAAATCTGTTGGTATTCTATCACGTAATAAGTATATTCAAAATTCAAATAATTCATGAAAAATTAATTTATTTTGTACATAATCACCGAACTAAGTTAGTTATTATGTTATTGTACACATAAATTTTAAATATGAAACTAAAGTCAATGCTCATAACAAACTGAAAAACTTTGTCATAAATACAGATTGTGCATACAGCTAATTAATATAAAAATATTTTGTTAAATTTCAGTTCATAATGTAAACAATGAATAAATTCCTGAAGAAGGCGAAAGCCGAAACGCGTCGAATGAAAAGATTGTTTCATTGAGATAATTCATTTAAAATTGCTGAAAAACCTAAGAGAACCCACAACTTACTTTAGATAAACCAGCAAAAGAAAACCACAGCGAATATATATATATATATATATATATATATATATATATATATATATATATATATATATATATATATATATATATATATATAGATGACATTTCTATTATCATATCACACAAAAATCCACAGGTGATAGCTCAAAAAGTTAATAAAATCATGAATGAATTCAAGTGATGGTGTGAGAAAAACAATTCAATGATCAATTTCAGTAAAACTCAGATAATCACTTTCCTGAATGAAAATCAGATAAATACTACTGATAACCTCCTACCTTGGTTCTTGTTATAAATGCATTTGTAAAGCCCAATTTAAAGTATTGAATCTGTACGATCTATCCTTTGAATGCCTTTCCGTCATCTCTCTTAATGTTGTATAATATCCATAAAATTATGTATACTTTGTTGAAAGTATACCTGGTGGTGGTAAATTCATTGTTTTACACTTTTATAATCATTTCCATGCATGTGAGCATTCATATAAAGGGCATTGACAAATGTTAGTGAAATTCTCCTAGCAACTGACAGATGTTAACATTATACATGATGAATTGTACATGGAATGCTCTTATATCCAATGAAATACTTCTGTATACTTCTTTTTCGTACTTTATTTCATATCATTTAATCATAAGTATCTTGAAATTGTTGTAAGATGCTATCACATAACCTTGTATCTACGTTGAACATATGAAATGACAATTTATATTCCTAAAACACAATACATCATACACATTTACATACATATCTTTTTACTGTAATTAAAATAACATTATTCGATTACTTTGAAAGACTTGTACTACAATTTTGTTGTAATTCTGAATGAATCCAATGTACGTGCTGCCACGTAACTCTGGAAAATGCTACGTTTATATTAGAATATGACAAATATCTTGTTATCTACATTTCTGCGACTTACGTTAGACAAACACTTAACCTGGGAATCTCAAATTGGAACAATAAGTACTAAATTAAACTTTGCAATCAACACCCTAAAAAATTCACTAGGACCGAAATCTTTAATAACTGTGTATTATGCTTACGTGTTCTCCATTCTCAACTTTAATATCATGATATGGGGCCAACTATCTACCTGTGATAGACTTTTTAAAACTCAAAAAAGGATCATAAGACTCAATTCTGATATACCTTATAGAGCTACTTCCCGTAATATTTTTATAGATCAGCAAATACTTACTGCATCTATCTCCCAAAAATTGTAACTTATATTCACAATAATATACAATCATATAAGAACAAAAGCACAACTAATAGTTATAACAAGCGAGGTAGGTACAAAATATTGGTCCTGAAATTTTTCACAAAAATCACCTTACACTGACTTTTATACAACTTGCCTAGAAATATAAAAACATATAACCCCAAAAAGTTCAAAAATAAGGTGAAAAACATATTTCAACTTCAAACGTTCTATTCTTTGCAAGAACATATTAACTTTTCCCCAATGAGGTTGCTGCTACACTTTATATTATGTAAGTATTTAATATGTTCATGTTTTATATAACTTTAACGAAAAATAAATTTTATTTAACTGTTTTTGATTATTTTATTATGTAATGTCTTATATGTTAGTTCGTCTTGACCCATAAAATATAATATGTAACCTGTATTTTAACTTATTAACTCTCAATTAATGTTTTCTTACTTGTTCTATATATTCTTTGATTAGCCTACAGGATTAATAAAGATATTATTATTATCATTATTGTGCCATTCTCTAGATTATGAGTTGGACACAATTGTGATCTATATTAATGTATAACATTTTTTAATCGATTTATAAATTTGTTTGGTGATTCAAATAACTTCAGCAATTTAAAAAAAGTCCGTATAGATATTCAGTAATCAACTATCAAGGATTTCACACTGCGTATTAGTCGAGGAAATAAAGCAATCCACATTCCGAACCCGGCGTAGTTGGATGAAATGAGATGCGGTTTTCTGCATTCGATTCAGAAAGGATTTAGAAAATTTTTGCGGTATTTTTTCTTGTGGAAAAAATTTAATGCATTATTTTTACAGCCAAAAAATGCATTTTTCTGAGTGCACTTTTTGAAGTGAATAAAAAAACGAACTCGAATTGGTTTCTCGGGGTTTTTTGGGGTCGCTCAACTCGAATATGCTATCAATAAAATTCTCTGTTGTTAACTGTTCAAGAGGTTCTGGCTCTCGGTGGTTTTCAAAGTCACCGATCACGACTATGACACTCACAATTTTCTGCAAATTACCTGGTGGTGTTTCCGGGTCTCTGTGTATCTACGTCATATTCTAGGCATGAGTATCATAATCGTGATCGGCGACTTCGAAAACTTCCGACAGCCAGAATTTGTTACACTTTATGAAGAAACATTAACAAATTCCTAGAAGATGTCGTGGTTACCCAGTCTCAGGGTACCACCAGGTATTGCAGAAGAGTTTTTTCACGGCGTAATCATCACTAGCAACCTTTATATCACCTTTTGAACAGTTAACAAACATTAGAATTAATTTTTTAATTAATTTCATCGATATCTAGGGCGTCAGGACGCCCGGATACCCCGGGGGAGGTCCAAAAGGACCTCAGAGAATTTTCTTGATAGCATATTCGTGTTCAGCGACCCCAAAAACCCCCAAGAAACCAATTCGGGTTCGTTTTTTTTATTCACCTCAAAAAGTGCACTCAGAAAAATGCATTTTTTGGCTGAAGAAATGCAATAAATTTTTTTCGGACAAATTTTCTAAATCACTTCCTGAATCGAATGTAGAGACCCGCATCTCAATCCATCGAACTGCGCCAAGTTTTGGAAGGTTTGGTCTATTTTAGTGCTTTATTTCCTCGACTATATACACATTATAAAATTAAGCAATCACCGTTATCACTAAAAAATAAGTAAGAAAGACACAAATCAAATGGTGAGACATGAACCTTTTCTCTTTCATCCGAACAGAAACACAACAATCTCAGCAAAATAACAAAAAAAGTAGAATATTGGCATGAATTGAGCTAAATTCGATTATCATGATACTGTGTAATACCCCAACTCTATTTCTTCTTTATTCCAAAATAAAGTTTACATCATAAATAACTAAATGAATAGGAAAACAGAATAAAGTAGAAATAGTTGTGGTCTACCTCAATACTATGGCTGCATTTTAGTATCATATTCGATTATAAAATTTCAAGTGCACACTGGTTAATAGCTCATCTTGAATTTTGGAACATTTGGCTTCATGGGATAGATTTGATCTTCTCCAGCGAATAGAACGAATGGCTATTTCAAGAACTATTTTGTATTCTTCATGTGTAATCAGGCTGTTCAGATGGATATCGAATTGAGATATTATGAGACTCAATTCTTGCATTTCGTAGTTATGATTGTTCATGTATGAAAATTAATTTTGTCTTATTACGAAATATTTATCACTGAAGCTTTTTAGGCCATTCATTACCTATGCATTAGACATCTAAGAGATGAACATGCCTCAGCATGGTGAAACATTGATGGCTGCTTGTCAATGAGGCAGACCTAAGGGAAAGCTAGACACTTTCTCTGAGTAGGTTAAAGCATCAGGATAATCTCCGAGATCTTTACAGGTCACGTAAGTGTGATGAAATTTGAACACACAGTAGGGAAAAGTGACACTCATGACGACCGATGAGATAAAGAATCTAAGCATAAAACAGGTCTTAAGATTCTGTTGAGCAGCGGGATATCCAAATTCCTCTGAAAACGTAACACGGGATAGTGAACTTTTTATTAAGCCCGCTACCATCTTAACCAATACCAAATACCTTCGGATTGGAATGTAGCAAAGGTACTTCTGAATCATTTCCAATATTTTTTCTTCTACAATTATTTATATTTGACTCGCAGGAGTGTCCGAAAGTTATTTTGCTAACAAATTATATTCTCATAATCACCATGATCGTCAAATTAAAAACAGTTCCTAGGACAGATTAGAATGGCGTAATTTTGAAAATACTCTCTTTCTACTATCAGCAAACCACCAGACTCGAAGAAAATTTTATTTTTACATTCTTAATAGAATACTTCATTAGGTACAGTAACATCCATCCCTGCTATTGCTTTTTATCCAAGTAACAAATCTATTCACTCGTGTATAGACACCAGGGTAATGTCCTTGCGCGCATCCTTCTCCCCAAGAAACAATACCTGTAAATAAAAATGAATAAAACTATTTTAAGTTCACATACAATATTTACTACTTATTATCACAGGATGTACAAGGTTAAGGTGAAAAGTCCCTGAAAAATGGAGAAAAAAACTGATTTATTTGGTCAAAACTCATTTTATTCCTCGACAATCTCCTTGTAGCCCGACACACTTCGTCCAAAGTTTTGCTAATTATCCGATTAAGGCGTTTGTTTCAGCGATGACTTCATCGTTGAGGCCAAATCACTTTTCGCCGAGCCATTTCTTCAAAAATTGCAGGGGGCTAAATCTGGAGAATATGGTGGATGACGAACCAATTCGTAGCGCGATTCATGCAATTTTGCTTTGCGACTGTGCACCTGTGCGTTGTTCTGGTGGAGGAACACTTTCAATTTGTCAAATGCTTTCGCTTTCACTTCAAATCAGCCTCGAATTGATTCAACACCTCTGCATAATGTATGCCGGTGATCGTTTTGCCCTTTTCAAGCTAATCGATATGAACAATACCGTGTACTGTCGCCATGACTTTGTTGGCCGATAAATCCACTTTGGACTTTTTCGGCTTCAATTCGCCAGGACAAATCCACTATTTCGACTGTTCTTTGGTCTCTGGTGTGTTGTCATGGATCCAAGTGTCGTCCACGGAACGAAACGGCGCAAAAAATCCTCCTTATCGCGCTTGAACATCGCCAAGCACTCTATTGAAGGAAAAGAGTTTTTATGAACATAAATACATGAACTCTGAGGAGGTTTTGTAACTTTATACCAGAGGCATGCAGATCGAGCGAAAGGGTTAATTATAATATTCCAATAGATGATTTATTATTACAAAACCTTTTCATTACGGTAAGAAGACCAATTTTTACACCCATTTCGCGTAATAATGCTTCTTTTTGATGAGGGTTGAAGCGGATGGTGGTGAGTCTAGCTTTCTGGCGTCATAATCAACATGTTCTAAACATCGAAAACTTTTCATAGGTGTAGTTTTGAACTTTAATATGAAAATGTGAAAATTTCAAATTTTTATTTGAATTACATAAAACTGACAGGCGCTACCTTTTTAGCCCTTCTTTGTTTGAAAATTTCTTATACATTTTATGATGCCAGATTATGATGTCATAACGCCAGAAGGTTACCATACCATTCAATTTTTACTCATGCAAATCACGATATAGCTGGAGAACGTGCAGCTGAACGGAAAAAAACTTTGTTTAAATCCTCGTCAAAGAGCACTATGCATACTACTCAGATAGTTACCAAATCCATACACTGGCTGTTGGACTATATATAATATACGACTGAAGTCAAACATCGATTCCTATCAAGGGATAAATGCATTAAACATGTCTGGATTTACCTGCTTGGGCGTATTTAGTTGCATTAACGATATGTAGAGGACCTCCGCTGTCACCCTGAAATAAAATTGACGAGTTTAGTATTCCAAATAGGAAATTTGAGCAAACGATTGAATTACATACTTAAAGTAATGACTACATAGCATAATGAAAGAATACTGTATTTATCACATAGGTGTACGTACTATGTCTTTATCTTGCTAATAAATCGTTGAATTGAGAATTATATTTCAATTGTCCCATGTATCAAATTAACAAAGGATAGGCACAATGCTAAGGACTCGCAGTTGTTTTGAACTGCATCTCTGAAGCAAAGTTGCACCCAATTGTCATCCTCAAAGTTATCTGTAAATATACCTTTAACACTGCTATTACTGTTTATATCTCTGTACATGAGTTATACGATTCCCCATTCGTTTTATGTAGTATGTTACAAAGAATAAACAAATAATTACATTCCATTAGATATAATAATGTAATATTATAACAATCCAGGTTGAAGTCTATTTTTGTTCTAACAAAGGACTGTGAATAGTTTGAGTACCAAGTATGAAGTGATTTGAAATACACTATCTAAAATCAAATTCAAACAGCTTGAAAGCATTACAAGTTCAGTGTAAACTGCATCTCAATTGCTCAGGCAGTATTTAAATAACTAAAAGCACTCAAAAGTACTTCCATTATCTAAGAAATTGCTTAAAGTACTATAATTTAATAATGTAAATACAATAAATTTAGTTGACTAGTTGTTTTGTTTAGGGAGATGCCATAGTCGACATCTGCAATATGTTATATGTAAAAGAATGGCAAAAGTGATCGCGATGATTTCCTTAAATATATTATCCGTGTAATTTTATATCTTTCGTCCATACCACTAAAATATTTAAACCATATGTTACAATTGTACATGCTGTATATACTGACGCTAATATAGTAGGATTAGCAGATAACTGGAACATTTGATATTAAAATTATATAACTATAATAAATGTTTGAATAATCTGTACACTTTCGGAATTTATCGATTTTAGATTTGTTGTTTTTAATTAATGTATTAGTTACTCTAATGGAATTTATTCAGCTTTTTAAAATATTGTTTTCTTTATTAGTGCAGTCTAGCTTCTTCGATAATAAGCTATTTTTCAATTCTGTTCCACATTATAATTGAACAACATATGATATGAAGATTATAGAAAACATATTACCAAAATTGCGCTAAGAAAAACGTAACCCATCATTCAAAAAAGGAACCTATTTTAAGTTGTAGTAACTTTGTTATTAATAAACACATTTTCATGAAATTTCGGTCACAGTTATTTGGAGGCACTCTGAAGCACAGATTCATAAATTATTCAAAACAAATAGAGATAAATTTAAGAAATTTGGAGTTTATAAGTTATGTTGTGATTACTGTAATGCTTTGTTTATTGTTCAAATAGCTCGCAAGCTTTTACCAGAGATTATGGGGGCCACATATTAAAAAAGACCGATTCGACGTGTGCTTATCATCTAATCAAACATAACCATAATTCAACTCACAACTCCGAAATCTTACATATCGAACGGAAGGGCTTGAAATTGAATATATTGGAATCATTGGAAATTGTCCAACATGTTGAAGATAAAAATAATGTAGTTTTAAATGATCAATTGAACATTTATCATTCACCAATTATTATTCATTTCCTTAGTAGTTCTCTTCCAATGTTCTGTAAGTAATGGTATGCCCCTGTTAAGTATAGTGATTATATTATAAAGGCATTCTCTCTCAATGTTACTTTATAGCTTAGCTCAGATGATGACAGTGTGTGTGTTGAAACAAATATAAGCAATAGTGGATAATTAAAACATTCATTGTATATTTAGTGTAAATTAGTGGTTTTATTTCCATAACTTCATAAGTTGAAATATGATTTCCACATTCTTAATGCCGAAACTATTGTTGAAAATTTTTGTTTCGCCAGAATAACTCCAATAATGCTCTTGTTTTAATAATTTTACCTGACAAGCATCTTTTCCTCCAGTTTTATATCCAGCGCACAACATGTTATCCGTTATTCTAGCACCATAGCCTGATTTCCTGCAATCTTTATTTGACATAATGGGCACCTCTACTTCTCGAAGAGAAGGTGATATCGCTCCATATTCTGCTATTGCTCCCCATCCCGTTACAATAGCTATAAAATAAATAGAAATTAGTTCAAGCATTTGGAAATCATTCATACTCATGTAATTGTTACAGATAATTATTCAACAATGAGGATATTGAAGGAAATACCTTTGAATCCGGTGAAACTCTTTCCGGTTGTGGGCAGGCAAACTGGCCTGACTATATCTGTAAATTTTACTTCTTGGTCCATTTGTAATAAGGCTATATCATTATTGTAAGCATGTCCTGATCCGTATGATTTGTGTTTCAGTATTTTGGTTATTCTTCTGGAAAAGGTTTGAGTCTCATACATATCATTCCGATCGTGTTCCAAGAAGAGAGCACTGAGCTTCTCTTTGGCAAATCTAAAAATTACCATAACCGCTACAAAATCACATCCAATGAATCACGTTTTCACCTTACCCACTAACACAATGAGCTGCCGTCAGAAGGTATCTGCTATTGATCAAAGAAGCGGCACAGTAGAATTTCGTATTGTACATCAACAGCACCATCCACGGATAGCGATTGACATGAGTCACAATTCCTCCTACTATTCTTTGATGTTTATAAATTTGTCCACAATCTAACATACCCAACACACATCAATTTTTAATGTCAAATCTATCATGCATGTTAGACAGATTTGTAGATGAAAAGGGTTATTGAGAGTGGAACAATAACATGAAATTGAATTTTGAAAATTATTGGGTTCCGGAAAGATTCCGCGTCACAATAACACGACTTGATGGCGACGTTTTGCCAACCAGTACAGGTGGTATCTTCCAGGGCAGGCTTGGCTGAAACTGATTCTTTTGATTTCTGTAGAGGTATTTATTGTGGGAAAAAAACCTTCACGCTACACAGTTCACTTCAAGCCTCAAGCCCTGAAGATGCAACCTTTAATGGTTGCCAAAACGTCGGTATCAAGTCGTGCTATTGTGACGCGGAATCCATATGGAAACCAAGAATTTTCAGGATTAGCTTTCCGCGGAAGTCTACTTACTATTCAAGATGAAATTGAATATATCTATATCTATGGTTTCGACGTTTACGTAGTGTAATTTCATAATACTTCGGAAATTGGAGAGTAAACTCAAATTAAAAAAAAAACTTTTAACATTTAATTTAATGCTGACAAATTGTTTCACCACATTGTGGCATTTTCAAAGCAAGGAGTTATCAACTAAAGCTAAATGTGAAAGTATGTCCTTAAATATCAAGGATCAGAATGTGGTACAAATTGAGGGAGGGGGGTGGATAATGGTGGGAGTGTGTTTACAAAATTGTTAGCAAGCGGTGAATTATATGTATCGATTTGATCATTTAGTATTACATTATTATTGTTTTTTGAGTGATTCAATATTTCTATGGATTCTAGTATATTAAGTTTATGTCCTTTTTCCTGAATATGTAGAATATCGGAATCAAGGATAAAATTGTGGTTATGTTCTAACAGGTGATTTGCGTAATTAGAGTCCTATTTTTTGCGCCTGTAACTTCTCAAATGTTCGTTGTACATATGTACAAAGCACTACAGTCATCACATCTCAGTTTGTAAACTTCAGATTTCTTTAATTTGTCTTTTTTAGTTGATGACGTATTCGCTTGCTTTACAGGCAGTAACCGTCAGATAAATTCTTTTCTCACCTATATTAACAACTTACACCAAAATATAGGTTTCACATTAGAGATGGAAAACAACAAGTCCTTAAACTTTTTAGATCTGACCATTTCATATACAAATAATTACTTTTCTTTCGCTATTTATCACAAACCCACCCACACAGATACCACAATACATAACACTCCTCTACATCCACAATCACACAAGCTAGCAGCATATAATTGTATGATACATAGATTAATTAATGTCCCATTAAGTAAACATAATTTCCATTTGGAATTAAACAGAATCATAGATATTGCCAAAAACAACGGTTATAATGTCAAGATAATTAATAAAATACTCCAAAATAAACTCAATAAAAAAGCCTTAAACGTAATTTATCCGCAGATCAATAATAATACAAAATCAAATTTCACGTGTCTAACATATTTAGGTAAACATTCACTAAAAATATCTCAATTCCTTGAGAAACAGAATAAAAACGTCGCCTTTAAATCAACAAATAACCTATGCTCATATATTAATAACTCGAAACCTAAAAAAGACAAATTAAAGAATTCTGGAGCTTACAGACTGAGATGTGATGACTGTAGTGCTTTGTACATAGGACAAACTGGACGCTGTTTGAGCGTAAGGTTCAAGGAACATAACCACAATTTCACCCTTAATTCCGATATTCTACATATTCAGGAAAAATGACATAAACTTAATATACTAGAATCCAAAGAAATATTGAAACACTCAAAAAACAATAATAATGTAATATTAAATGATCAAATCGATACACATGATTCACCGCTTGTTAACAATTTTGTTAATACACTCCCACCATTATCCACCCCCATCCCTCAATTTGTACCACATTCTGATCCCTGATATTTAAGGAAATACTTTTAGTTCCAGATTTAGCTTTAGTTGATAACTCTTTGCTTTGAAAATGCCACAGTGTGGTGAAACAATTTGTCAGCATTTTTAAAATAAATGTTGAAAGTCTTGTGTAAAATTTGAATTTTATTCTCCAACTTCCGAAGTGAAATTGAATATACCGAAAGCCTAGAACAAACATCTGAACATTACTTCCGGTAATTAACCCTTCTGTAGGTGTCTGAAGACGAAACAAAAGTGACTAGGTCCATCGATTATTGTCTTTGCTCTTTGATCCTCCTAAATACAATATGAGGATGATCTACACAACTATGTGTCAATTCTGGTCTAGTATAATGTTTCCAAAGTATTATCGTGGTTTGATCATTCCGATTTCATATACATAGAACAACGCTTCAGAATTTTTTCCCTCACATCAGTTGAAAGGCACTGTCTAAAGTCTGGAGACTTCCAAAAATTGGCATTATCAGTTCAGCTTGGCATGAGGAATGGAAGTACACATTGCTGAAGAACCATTAAAATACGCTCCTTTCCATCCATTACGATCTGTGTGTTTTTAGAACCAATGGGATATTTTACTATTTACATCCTACATCTGATCGTATAGAAGTAAACTGATGCAGCATTATTGGACTAAATACTGAATTTGAACATAGTTTATTATGCCCTCACAGATTAGTAAATCTAAGATTCATTAATGACAAGTATAACTTCGCTGTATATTATAGAGGTGAAGAACAAAATGATGATTGCAAGACTGTAATTATTATTAAGGATATTTTGTTTCAGTACTGTTATAGAACAATTTTTCTGAATGGGCATAATAATTGAAGTACACATTTTGTGAATACCTCTATATCTTACTTACCACATGATGGGCAATTTTTGGGATAACTTGGAGCTGGAGTACCAGATCCGCCTTCAGGTGGTCGCACGCCTGGGTTTCCTAAAATCCAATCCCAAAACCCTTTGCTCGGTTTTATGAGAATTTCTTGAATACTTGGAATAGAATTCAGATCTGATGGAGAAGTTCCGTTAATGATATTTGTTTCATTATCGTGTGCTATATATCTGGTTTCATTTGATGAGATCGTAAGATCCTAGAAGGAAATAAAATAATTATTATTTCTGTGATTATTGGTTTATTTCAATCGATCATAGAAAATTTCTCTTTACGTGAAATAATTGTAATAGTTATTAATCAAACTGGACTGCAAACTAGATAACAATTACTTCCTTGATAATTCATTCCAATTACGAAGAAAATTTCAAACCAACGTTTTTTTCAACCAATAAAATATGTATTCTTTCTAGCTTCACCATGGCAACCAAGGTATTTTTCGGAATATTTTTACTCTGAAGCGATTTATTGCCGAAATTTACTGACATAATTATAAAATAATTTCCTACCAATTATAGTAACTCAAATTTAACGTAATATACAGCTTGAGTCAGATCGACCGAGGAATTGAAAGTTAATAAGTGCGATAAAGAATCGACGCAGATGAGAATAGTGTGTATCCCCAACCTGAAACAAAATGGGCCTGATTTATAGGACGCATGTCAGTATCTCTTAACTAATCACACAGAGTATTTTTACTAGAAATGGGCAAAACTGTTATTTTTAAATTGAAATACCGTAATCATAATACCAAGTGCTATTACTGTTTTTCTATCTCAAATCTCAAAATGACTGTTTCAAATAAAAGGTATAAAATAGCAGTTGCTATTTGATATTAGACAAAATATGCTAAGTCAAGGAGTTGCTTTTATGAAGAAACAGTTGGTAAATAACAGTAGATCGCTGAATAGAAACCCCTCTCTAATTCTTACTAACAAATAATTCAACCTGTGCGATGCACACTCCTCTTTCCCCATCGCATCTGCGTATGTCTCTCTCATAGCCTCACATTAATCTTATACACCACTCGATCTGATTCAATCTCTATATAATAATGTACTATGTTAGGTCTCATAATGATATTTCTGTGTACCTACATTTTATTGAATGAAACAACTGAAGAGCAAACCGAATCTGTACATGTAACAAAATTCTTCAATGTTATTTTTCTACCAATTGTAATAAATTGAACATATTGTGATATAATAAGCTATGTTAAATCTTAGAATAGTATTTCTATGCAACTACATTTGAAATAGAGAATTAAAAGCTCGTCATTTTAACAACTTGTTACTATATAGGTACAACATTAATTGAAAAAATATAATTTTTTTGTCGGTTGTAGTAACTCGCACCTGATGCAATATAGAAGATTATACTGTTTAAATCTTCTGTGCAGCTACAGTTTATACTGTCAAAATGAAGAATATAAATTTTGGAATGATTTATTTAAATACAGTATGGTGTGAAATTTTCTAACCGAATAATACCCGTGCTTGAATTATTCCTGGAATTTTTTTCTTGATAACGAATATTTGAAGAAAATTATCCCGAGCCGCAGGCGGAAAAAAGTCCGAAAATAAATTCAGCGGTGCACAGTGGTATTACATGAAATGTGACAATACAATAATCTAAACTTGAAATATAATTATTATAACACATCCCAACAAGATATATTTCACCACATCAAAGACATGTCATCGTCTCTGCTACTTATTGATTCTGTTTTAGTCAGTTAAAACTTGATTTTTTTTAAACTCAAAATAAACGAAGGATTATTCTGAAATGTTTAGAGTTCATAAACATATTTTATTGCACAGCCATCTCTAACAAAAATATGTTACTGGTACCGTGAAACGCAAACAGGAAAGTATCAGAAGTATAGTGTTATTTACTAAGTCAGTAATCATATCCAGGTAATGAGTACATAAACAATGATATTGTAGGTGACATTAAATTAATCTTGGATACTATATTATTTATTTATTATATAACTTTATTCTTAAATAATATGCCCTCTAACAAATCTAATAACAAGATTTATACAAATTGAATAGAATCAAGCATGAAATAAAATGAAAAAATTAAAAGTTCGATTTTCACTACTTTAATAAATAAAAGTGACTATAGTTTCACTAACGCAGTAGCTTCTCCAAACAAATATCACAAGTACGAACTCACTACAACAGAGTTACATCATATATAAATTTAATGTTAATGTTAGGATAGATGGCTATGAGAGTTTTACCTAATTAGATTTATCGCACTGAGGGATTAAACGATTGCAAATGTAAAATCTAATTATACAAATATAACAAGAGCGAATTATTAGATATTTGTTAATCGTTCAATGGGATAGCAAATTCTAATATTTATTAATTTCAAGGGATTCCAGCAAATTTAAATTCTTACTTTTATTCTGAATGTGTAAAATCTTGAAATTATCATTAAAGTTATGGTTTTCTACAATTAAATTTTCCGCAAAGGTTGAATTCGATTAATTATTAATGAAACTACGCCTAGGTTCTTTGATCCGTTTTTTGAAGGTCCTTCCTGTCTCACCAAGGTCACATGTGGGTCTAGCGTATGGTCATTGGTCAGTTTTTCTCACTTTCTTAATTTTGATAGCAACAAGTCTTGATAACAACAAGTCTATTACCTCCAACCGTCATTTATTTCGGTTATTCAAATATGTTATGTTTGTTTGGTCATATGTCATTCATAAACAAGTTATGAAAGACTAGCCTTACAGATGAACATAATATAAAACATAAAACGTGACTCTAAGTCTGTAAATCATGGAACAGACGTCCAATCATTTAGTCAAATTAATACTAATTTAATCAATTAAAACTCTTGCGAAATCCTACATACGTCTTCATGATGTTAAAATCATATTTTAGGTGGAATGTTGAAATAGCAATATTCCTAGTAAGGCCGGGCAACCTTTTCCTAATACCTCATAAACCTTTAACATCTGGTTCAAAAGGGGATACTTGAGTATATACTTCGATTATTAGGAATTGATTGCTTCTTGATACATATTCATATACTTAGAACATTAATGTGTTACAATTTCGATTACTCGTGTTTCTGTTCGTTTCAGCATCTTTAATTGAAATTAATGCAATAATGGCGCTTTGTGCTTGATACAATTAGTTTTGAGAAACCTCGTTTACACATTGACACGTCTTGTGATGATTGTTTTGCGACCTAAACGTGCGTAAAGACTAAAATAATAAGCATATATGTTAATGTGACCTATTCCTCGAGAATTTATAAACAATTTGATTTTATTTGAGACAATGTTAAAAATCAAAAGTATCTTTAAACTGTGATATCCTGAAACATGTTATTTTGAGATAAGCCTCTTCATCTTTCTACCGACGCATTATGCCTAACCATATCATGATGCTGTGAGCGGATGGAAAATGGACATGGTCCAACCGTCTAGATACTTTGTGATACTTCACTTGCTCAACTTGTGAAACAAGACAATGCTATCTGGCTCGCTACAAATCACAAGAGTCTCGTATTCAGCTCGAGTCAGGTCGAGCGGTGTATAGTAATTCCATGAGAGCGAGCTAGATTCGATAAAGATGAGTAGATAAATGGGCTTTCTCGAATAATTTACTTCTTCTCAAACTGTTGTATGGAAGGCATAAAATAAGTATCTATGGATGGTGCTAGAACTACAATTGAATTTAAGTAGGTACTATAAATTTATTTCATTATTCATAGAACAGAATTACGTGATATTAAGTCAGTGAGACTGACTCTCTCTAACTCAAAAGACTCTCCTATATACCGCTCTATCTGACTCAATCTGTATAGGGATTCATATAACTCAAACTGTATACCAATTCGCAAAACTCAATCTGTATATAACCTGTGATTTAATGATCTACCGGTATTTGCAGTAATCCCAGTAGTTGATTCAACTTTCGATCAACGTCCCGGTAGAATCGTTTCATAAATGTGTCAATTCAGGGGTATTGATACAAATCCCGGTAGATCCTTCAGATCGTAGGATTTCATTTATTAGTTTTGTTTATCTTACTCCCGGTGACCCGGTGAATAAGAATATATAACAGATTCAAACAAGAAGTTTGAAGTTTAATTGCCAAGTTTAAATAAAAAAATGAATATTGGTATTCTTCGTTGATTAGATTAGATTAGTGCGGCAATGAAGCAATAAGAAGCTAAAGTGGTACATGGCGTCAATAAGAAAATTTAAAGTTGATTATGGTTTCAGAAAACCGAAACGTCATGTTTAAAATCTGACCAGACAGACTTATTTCAAAGAAAAGTTGCTTCAAAATTGCTTTTACGAATCCGAAAGTTTTTCAAAAATAAAGGGATTATAAGGGGTTTTCCAAAATGCAACATTTATGTTTTATCAAAATAACTCAAAAATCAAATTAGATAGAAGCGATCTGCAAGCACCATCAAACAACTAAATAAATTGTCTTCACTTTCTTCATTCAATTGTTTTTCGATGTATTACGGTTTCCTAAATTCCGATACTGTCATCACCAATTACGAACGCACTGCCATATCATTATTTTATCAAGAAAATATCACTTATAATATGTCAAAATATAGACCACATTAGTTTGGCGTTAGTAGAATGGAGAGATTAAAAATGTACATACATCGTGAATGATATTGAATCTCAAGTTTGATATTCAGAATTTATTTACACAAAATGGGAAAGGATATTTCAATATTGTACTCACTTTATTCTAACCAATTAGGAGTAAATAATGGAAAGGATTTCATAGAGCCGGTAAGAAGAAACAGTTAGCACTTACACGTTAATTTCATGTTTGAACTCTTACCTTACTAATTTCAGTTGAAGATATAACATATACACTACACATCGATAAAATAACACATTTTTGCAACTTAAAACCCATGGCACCACCTACAGAATATGATTTTCTCAATATTAGCAAAGAAGAACTGTGGAATATATGCCCATGATTCGCAAAAAGATTTCTGAAACAGTTATGATTGAAATCAAATAAATCGAGTTTGGATACAGTTATAATTAATACATATATGCAGATGACACGTTAAGTAGGTAACTAGGTGTCGCCGTGGAGGTAAACTTGGTCATTCAGCCGGAAGAGTCTTCTATTACAGCTGTTTGTTAGTCACAAGCGCTACCTTTACGATTCGCAATGTCGAGCTTAGAATATTTACTAAGTGATGATGCAAAAATGAGTATCCGAGCAAATTGAAATTGGAAATATTATTCTACTTCAGAAATAATAACCATTATTGGTAAATACCCTGTAGAAAATGAAGTTCAGTTTCTTGCAAAATATTGTTAACTAAAGAAAAGAGATCACATAACTCATGTGGATTAGCGTGAAAATACAAAGTGCTTTCTATGAACAACTTCGAAAGTTCATACCCGCAATCATGCAATCTTCTGGTATTTTTTCGACGAATCGCTGTCGTCAAAAAGAGTCAATCTTCCATATCCATGCTAGGGAACACCAATAGCACCCTCTCATGCAATGATTCATTGCTTGCGAAAAACGCTTCACAAAAACTTTGTTGCCTATTCCGTGCCAAAAGTTACTTTACATCCCAGCAGCTCTTCATAATCTACACACTTCCGAAGAGTGGGAAATGCAAAAAAATTGAAAATCAACATTATATGCATTATTCCCTCCTTTAAATGTCTACATAAATTGCAATTTTAACAACTACACTGTTGTCGTGGATGGCGGTTTCCTCCTACATAGATTAAAATAGGGATCAGACACAACATTTAAGCAGTTTACACTGCTTACGTCAATTATGTCAGCAATAATTCCACAGTTGTGTTTGATGGTTATTTCAGAGGTAACAACATCGAATTTGGGGAACAGCATCCATGTTCACAACTGTATCATGAAAGAACTTCTTGTCGAATTCCCGCAACAATACTAGACTGATGAAGATGATCTAAATTCAATTCGAAAAAGGTGGAGTAGAATTTTTCCAAAGTGATGATGATGATAAGACTGTAATTGTTAACACAGGTTCATAAAAATCATCACCTCATGACAACTTCGTAATCATATGTGAAGACATCAATCTTCTTGTGTTGCGAATACTCTTGACTCCACAACCTAAAAACGTACTTTTAGGGAAACCAGACGTTGTCAAAGTTGAGCTTCGGAAAATAATACATATAGTGTAGCTGCGAGTACAAAATTGGTTTCATGGCGAGGAGGAGAATCCTGTGAGAAAACTGGGGGTGGGAAAAAATAATTTCTCAATTCCTATAGTAACTATCCAACCACCCGGTCCACCAGAAGTTATAAGAATGATTTTTTTCAGATGTGAAACGATTTGTGGATATTCATGGAAGAGCGAACATCCGATGTAACATATGGAATAGAACAAGAAGATATAATAGAAAATGAAAATAACACAGAAGATGAAGATTCGACTAACAATAACATAATAGATTTTATCAGATCAATAATATAAAATATAATAATAATAATATAATGTTAACTAAAATAAATAAATACAACATTTTAACATATAAGACTATTTAAAGAATAATTCATTTATCACTATACTCCTTCATTCTCACTTCCTTGAAATTTTATATATATTAATATAATATAATTCATTTTTACATATTATAGATTTTTCATAAAAATTCAAAATTTAGTTTTGTCACTTCATTATTCTAGATTAATTATGAATAATATTATATTTGTATTTTACAAGTTGAATAACTTTTAGAATACATTTTGATACAAGCAGCGTGACCTTTTTTTCATTGTCATATTCATTGTTAGCACTCACAAAAAAGCCATGGTTGAGAGTTGGATCTAATTTGAACAAATGTGGTAATAATTACCTAGTGCTTCAGGGATTCCTGACTTCGAGGTACATGAAGGGCAGTTTTAAACATTTTCGTGATCAAGGACCCCCGAGTAACCATTTACTCCAGGAAGTTCTGACCTCCAGATAAACGTGGGTAATTTTCAAATGTCAATTAGTGATCAGATAAATGTTCCAGGGGTGATGCTGTACTTCAAGAAGTCACATAGCTAATTTTAAATGTCATATTCGTGATCAGCGACCTCGAAAACCCCCAAGTAATCATTTTTGATGCATTTCGCATGTAATTGGAGCAATCTTCCTGAGTTGTCGTAGGGCACCAGTACATTGGAGACTTTTTAAACATCATATGTGTACTTAGCGACTCCAAAAACTCCCGAGTAACGGACTAATTTTGGAGTATATTCGTCAATTAATAAAACATCTAAGCTTACGCTCAAAAAATGTTTCAACAAAATCCATTTTTTTGATGCATAAATGCAATTTAGAATGAGCGCCAAAATGAAAGGGCGCCATTTTTTCTACTTGTCTTCTAGAATCGAATGCCGGAAACCGCATCGCAATCCATCTTGCGCGAAATAAAATCAAGGTTTTGACAAATTTTGCTATATATTGCCTCGACTACTACCACAAATTAGAAACTGATTTTCAAATAATCTTCGCAAAATATGAAGAAACAATCTACTTTCCTTATTCTTCAAGTTTGAAAGTTCTCAATACCCATCGATTTATGCATGATAAAATATTCACCTGCACTGAGTATTACGTTTCCGAACCAATATTATCTATCTAGTTCAGAGATTGACTTCCGAGTACATTTCAAACTGGATTTAACTGGTACGAACGAATGAATTTAATTTTATCTGGGTAAAATGTTAATCCGTCATTTATTTATTTTAAGTTCGTTAATTCTTGTCAACCTAGAGTTGATACACAAATTTTATTGGGCAATGTGTTCGAAAAAAATAATTTTAATATGCGGAAGGTTGTAGAAATTGCAATATTTCAGTGATATGTTAATGCATCACCGTGAATAAATTATGAAAATAAGTACTATTCGATGCACTACGAACGAATCGTCGCTGTATAAGTCATAATAATGCTCTCACCGCATAATGTTACTAGGTCAAGTTATTTGAATACAGACAATAATATTTATTTATGTAAATTAGCCTGAATCCGAAAAAAAGAAACGCAATCATTCATAATTGATTTTGACATTGGCAATTGATAGCAAGCATTTATTGTTCAACGTACATTCTGACCTAAAAACAGAGTAAAGTAAATTTCCATAGATGTTCTTATCTGAGATGTCTCGTGAATTCCGCCTATGGAAACTTCAACTAGAATACTCGTATTTGATTATTGGTATTGGTTGAGATGGTACCGGACTAGTATATTGTATAACTAGCACGGAATGATAGTCATTTCCCACGAGTATGAAGTTTGCAGCATGAGCCGTAGGCGAATGCTGCAAATCATACGAGTGGGAAATGAGCATTCCGTGCAAGTTATACACTATACTTTTTCTACGGCTATAACATAATATATTAGCGAAATGATTTTACAACAGAATTTTGAACTTTGAACTAATTAATTAGGTATATTGAAAATGTCAAAATACAATTTAATTATTAACAATATTCACAGTTATATTGTTACAGTGATTAAATGTTATATTTGAAGCATCTGGGCACGGCAATGACATGTTTGTATTTTCCTTGTGCTCCAAAATATAGGATCTTGAATTTTGACATTCCATGGGAGACGTGATAAATTGTAAAATAAAAACACAATGAAACACAATGACTTCATTGTGTTATCAGGTGAGGAAATGAAATTGAAGGCATACAATGTACCTCATTGTTTAATCAAAAACAGTTAGGAAAGAGCAGTATTGTGTCATGGCCGTAGAAAAATAATATAGTTCAGTTTAGTCAAAGACCCTTGTACACTATCCCCTGCTACGTTTTTCGGGGGTATTTGGATACCCCGCTGCTCGACAGAATCCTAAGATCTGTTTCACGCTTAGATCCATCTCGGCTTGGAAGACTGTGTTGAGATCCTCCATTTGCTCTGAGTACCTACCCATCAATGAATCTATGACCGCAAAATTTTCTCCAACGCTTGTGTTCGCTCTAGACCCTGAAATGTTGCTCCGTGAACGACATGGCTTTGTTCCTTAGGGAGCCATTGCAGCTAGGCCTATAGACTGCCATCATTGCAAGATTCCTCATCACCTTGGCAGGCCCAGCAGGGCACTATATGCTGGAGGCCCAAAGCCCCACTTTATGCCAATTGCTCTCTTACACTGTCAAAAGATTATCGTAGCATTTTGGCACCTTGTCTCCAGTGGCTTCTGCCAGTGTAGTTTTATAGCCAGCGTGACTCCCAGTTATTTCACTGTCTCGGAAAAGTCAACTGACTTGCCCCCGATTACCATGCTCTTCGGAGGCTCGATTTTGTGCCGCCTGCTGAAGACGATGATGGTAGTTTGCTCCAGCTGAATGGACAGTTTGCTATCTCTACACCAAACTTCTGTAATTATCAAGGCTTGTTGAACAAACTCTTGCATGGTATCCTCGTAGGTTTCTCTGGAGAGTATGGCAATGTCATCCGCATAACCTACCACCTCAATACTAGCACGGTTTGACCTTACTAGTGGCTCATCCACGACCCAACTTCATAAAAGGGGAAATAGTACTACCACTCCCTGTGAACACCTTTCTGATACAGAGCTCCCAGAGTATAACCTTGCCATGTCGTGGAAAGGTGTCTACCTTCAAGGGTGTTCATGATCACATAATTCACCCTATTAGCTCTCGCGGGATACCATGTCTCTCCGCCGCAGGTTTGATAGATCTCGTAGAGCTCTCTATGTTCAATAAAGCACCAATGAGGACTCTCTTCCACCTCGGCTATTGCTCTATAAAGCCAACAGCCTAGTAGAGAGCCGTCACGACAGATCTGGCCATCTGATGAGTATGATGTTCCTCGTGAAGGAGGTAATGCTTCTGAAGTCCTTTCTCAAGATACTAGTATACAAGCCTCTCTAACTTCTTCAACAAAAACGACGTAAGCCGTAGAGGCCGGTAATCCTTGACGTTCTCATAGCTCTTCTTGTCTGCTTTAGGAATGAAGGTTACATGAGTTCTTTTTCACTCTTTGGGCGTGTATCCTACCGCAATACAATCCCTTGGCGGAACCTGGATTGAGCCCAAACCTATCTTCGGAATCACTGGAAACAATCCATCAGGGTCTGGTGACTTCAAAATAGTAGACAGCTCTCCTTACGTTTTGAACGTTTACCACCCCCAGGCTTCCCGGTGGAATGGGTGTCACTCTCACTCTCCCGAAGGCAAATATTTGGGAAACTGGCCTTCAATGAACAGCTCGTAATTGGTGAGCAAAAAGATGAAATTTGTCTGGAAAATCTACAAAGACGAAGATTTAGTTTCGGAATTAATCATATTTCTGACGCATTATTATGAATGTCACACCATACTTAGTGATGTGAACAACCCCTTACTTGTGATTTGAATGTATAAGCCGGTAAGTTTAGCTGAAAATGGAATAAAATACACAATTAAGATTGATATATCTAGAATCTGTTATGCAATTTTGAATGTGATAAATATTCAATTTGTTTTCTTCACTGATCCCTAATTAAAAACCTCTCGCATTGCAATATTATTTGACACATTCCTTAGTTTGTACTTGGTATGAACTGGGAGCTCCTCAAAGTTATCCTTTCCCCTGGAATGACCATTTAGGTCGAAATAGCCAAAAAAAATTAATTACAAGAACCAGTAGAGGAGGTTCCTCTAAACATCAGAATGCAAATGTATTATCAGCATAATGGAGCTCCTCGTCAGATCAGGCAACACTTGGACGGAAGGTTCCAGGGCCTTACATTGGCCACGGTAGTCGTATTAGTTGAACTGCAATATTTTCAGGCCTCGCATCATTGCACTATTGTTTATAAGGCTTGTTCAAAAATTTGTTATACAAAGTAAAAGTCGACACCCCGGCGGCTCTATTTCGATACAACGAGGACAGCAAGGTACAAACCACTATATTCACATGTGTCTAAAAAACGAAAAATCAAACTCTTGTTTATAACTAGGAAAGGAAAGACAACAGCAAATTTTTGTTACCACCAGTAAATTTTTCTCATAAAAATAGATCGCTAATATGAGTTCAATTTTTGGTATGTCTTATAGTTACCGAATTACCTTATACAAACATCGAACTTTGCCCACCCAGTACAATAATGAGAATTTGAAATGTTTCTTATCGTACTCCAATGGGTTGAGTTATCCATAACTGAAAACAAATAAGTGAGAAGAGTCTTCTAATCACCAGTAACGACATTTTTGCCATCAAGCAATGACATTTATTCTCATAATTTTTGAAAAATGTCTTCCGGATGGATTCCGCGTCACAATAGCTCGACTTGATGCCGACGTTTCGCCAACCATTACAGGTGGCATGTTCAGGGCAGGCTTGAGGCTTGAACTGAAGTTCAGTTCAGTTTCAGTTCAAGCCTCAAGTCTGCCCTGAAGATGCCACCTGTAATGGTTGGCGAAACGTCGGCATCAAGTCGAGCGATTGTGACGCGGAATCCATCCGGAAGACAAGATTTTTCAAGATTAGCTGTCCGCGGAAGTCTAGTACTCATAATTTTTGTTCAGCTGTAATGATTCAAATGCATTTATAATATTCATTTGTTTCTATGCGAGGTTCAAAGGAATACAGGCTATAACGCGCTGTGCCCAAACTGTACTCAAAGAAGAAACGTAAAATCACATGAGTATATGCAGAGTAGCTCTTGTTGCGCTAGATACCACGAAAATAACATCAAAGCACGTGTGTGAGTGCATTAGCACGCTAAACAACCTTAGCGGACTCAAATATTCTGTCTCCATTAGCCACTTTGGAATAAGAGGAAACGAAACAGCCGATGAACTTGCAAAACTGGGGCACAAAGAACCCCTGATATGTCCCGAACCAGCGATGGGCATCTTGAAGAGTAACATCAAAGAGAACAATCCATTGCTGGGTCAGATCCCAATACTCGAAAGAGTGGCAACAAGTGAACGGTTGCAGGCACATTAGAGAAGACGGGTAACAGCAACTGAGGAAGATGGTTAAAACCTATTTCAAACTGCTAACACACATACTAATGGGACCGTTTTATCACTACCTTCACCAAATGAATCTAAGTGATTTACCCTGGTGCAGTGGTGCATTTCGTACTGATGCATAATATTGATTGCACCGAGACGCAGATCACTTCACGTATCTTAATGATGATAATAATGTTCTGATTCTATGAATTCAGTTTAGATACAATTTCTCTATGAATAACAATTTCAATTGTCACGTACATGCTCGTCAATATACCATTTGTAAGGGATTAGCAATTATCTAGTTGTGAGTTGAGCTATTCAAAGATGTCTTATACCATTGTTTGTAGAACTTTAGAAACGGGGACAAAATCTAATCAGTCTCTACTAGAACTATTGCACCATACTAATCTCAACCATTTGCTTTAATAGAACCAGGCAAGGGCGAGCAGTACCACCGAATACTTGAAATATAGGTCAATACTATACTATTAACGAATTGGTTCACGGCCAAGAGTTACTGATTCAACGGTTATAATATATACCGCATTTCTGAATATTATATCATTCATTTCAGTTTCCATTCTGTGTTAATTATCACGGATAATATGCGCGTTAACTGAATGAAAGATAAATAGTCTAGACCCCAGCAGGTGTTCTAGTTGGAAAAGATTTCGATGCTATTATTGAGCTGGAGATAAGTAATATTTTGAGTGAATACATTTTCTATTATCATATTACGAACTTGACCTACTTCCTAGATACGTAGTGTTAAATAATAATGAATCAGATAATGAGTTCTGAACTATGATGTTTAAATTATTATTACTTATATGAGATTTAATAAACGTAAGATGCCCAAACTGAATTGAATATCTTATACAAAGCTTCACTAGATAGAATTCATATCGATATAATATTCGAACACATTCTGTATGTACGTTCACAAATAACGTGATTCACAGATTGCCTGTCATTCAAATTATAAAAAACTAACTTATAGATGGGCTACTGAGAACCCTCCAGGAAAAAAGATGCAGAACCCTTGGATATGCCGACGACATAGTTGCCATGGTACAAGGAAAATACAACTCCACCGTCAGAGATCAAATGCAAAAGGCTCTGAACCTGGTAACAATATGGACTGATTCAGAGGGACTGAATATCAGTCCTCACAAAGCCACCGTAGTGGCATTCACTCGTAAACGCAAATTATAGGACCTGGGACCTCTGAAGATTTAAGGAGAAACTGTACCAATAAAAGTTGAAGACAAATATCTGGGGGTGACACTAGACTCGGAACTGACTTGGAACCAACATCTGGGAAAATTAATACAAAAACCGAGACCTCATTATTTGTGGCCAAACGCTCTTTCGATAAAAAATGGGGGCTGCAACCGAACATGCTCTACTGGTTGTACAACATGGTGGTTAAACCCGCAATAACATACGCCTCATTGGTATGGTGGCCTAAAACACAACAAAGAGGGACCACGACAAGACAAAGCAAGGTCCAGAGACTTGCATGTCTTGGGATCACGGTGCCATGAAATCTACGCTCACCGCAGCAATGGAGACACTACTGGGATTACCTCCCCTCTACTTGGTAATCCAAGGAAAGGCAAAGCTTGATGCCTTCAGAATACAAAATACACTGGAGAATGATCACATTGGGCCAGGACACATGAGTATAGTAAAATTCGTAACCAGGGACGTGTCAGGCATGAGAACAGATCACATTCCAAAACGATACCCTTTTAACAATACATTCAGGGTATCAATACCAGAGAGGACTAAATGGGAACATACAAACGTGGGCGATGTGCTATAGGGAAAGATCTGGTATACAGACGGGTCTAAGACTGAAAAAGGTGCAGGTGCAGGAGTATACTCAAGAAACTCAAAGACTGGCTTGAGCTATTCATTAGGTAAACACACCTCTGTCTCCCAAGCAGAGGAATATGTAATCCTCCAATGTGTGAAGGAAAGCAATCGGAGAGCCATCGAAGAGAGAGGGAGAGAGAGAGAGGGAGAGAGAGAGAGAGAGAGAGAGAGAAAGAGAGAGGGAGAGAGAGAGCAGATCCACATATTGACAGACAGTCAGGCTGCACTTGAGGCAATGAGAATTCAGGAAGTGACATCACGTCTGGTATGGACATTCAGAGAAAAACTTGAAATACTCGCAGACCGAAACTGCGTTAAACTGATCTGGGACATTAGGAAACGACAGGCAATGAAAAAGCCGACGAACTTGCAAGAAGAGGGTCGAAAAACGCTCTAGATCTAGAACACACCACAGGGGTACCAAAACGTACAGCACTAAGGTCTGTTGAAGACTGGATCATGAAAAACCATAAAGAGTACAGGGAACAATCCCAGGAAACGAACATGGGAAGGAATACATCAAGGCCCTGTGTTACAAAAGAACGACAGACCTATCAGTAATAAAGGGGAAAAAGTGAAAGTCGTAAGAGGGCTCATGACTGGCCATGCGCCAGTAAACGAGAACGTAAATAAAATGGGACTGTACAATGGTGACCTGACATGCAGACTTTGCGGTAAGGATACAGAAACAGTGACATACCCACTGTGTAAGTGCGAGGCACTGGATCGCAAAAGACAGTGAATTTTTAGAAAGCCTAACGGCGAACCAGAATCATTCAGTTCCCACCCAGTAAAGGACTTGTACAAACTAGTAATAGCTACAAAAATACTCGAGTGGATACCATAAAGAAACGAAACGTAAACGGGATACAATGGGCCAGCAGGCCTAAGTGTCACAGGAGGCAATAGCCAGACAAGCCGACAAAGGAGGTGAATTTTTTACGTAGATAATCTCGCTGACTAGACAAAGCATCAGGATAACCCCGAGATCTTCACAGGTCACGGAAATCTGTTGAAATTTGAACATACAGTGAGGATAAGCGACACTGTATTAGATTCGAGAGAAACAAAGTGGAGTCGTCAACCCACTATCTTTTTGAATGTCCTTCTCTCATCCGAGCCAGGTTGGATTGGCCTAAGCGTAAAAAAGATCTCAGGATTCTGTCGAGCCGCAGGGTATTCATATATCCCCTGAAAAATTTAGCACGGGATAGTCTACAAGGGCATTTGGCTAAGTGCACTGAACTTCATATTAAGCCCGCTACCATCTCAGCCAACCAACCAACTAGTTCATTATCGCATCCACAATATAAATATTAGGAAAAATGCTTGAATTTCAATTTAAGTTCAATAAAATTTCCTTCCCATCATTACCATTAATTAGTTAGTATAGGAAATCTGCCAGAAAAATGTGGGATTTGTGGAAAAAAATGATCGAAACTATTTATCTAAATCTTATAAAAAAAGATTTAAATCTCACCCTTAGGCATTCAAGGGAATATCGAAATGCTTTTAAATTAGATTTTCCGCGAGGGCGGTAGATCATAGATAAAAATTTTGTGAACATAAATTATAGAGAAAAAGATTACAATTTATCTCGTAATCTTTGCGCTAAAACTAAGAGTACAAAAATTAAAGACAAAGTTGCCAAAAATAACTTCATCATCCTTTCCGACGAAAAAGAAAATTTTTGCTCTACAGTGGAAACAGGAAAGTTGTAGAGCCGAAGAAAAACTACCTTTATTTCCTAAGAGGCACGGAGATATAGCACTTTCATTTTCTAATTTGTACTATTTTGGAAATACCTCTTCGGCCCCTTATTTCTAAGGCAAATCAAAACTCGTAGCACTACTCGCAAATCATGTGCATCTGCAAAATATTGCAGAAATTTTCATGAAGCCCCATCAGCAGACCGTCGAATCTGCAGGACAAATCATCTTTGCTGCATTGTACGATGGTGATGTACTTGCACATACAAGCTGCCTCAACTCCGTTTCAACAAATTCACTCAATCTGCGACTAAAAGTGAAGTTAATCCGTCTTCACTACCACCTTCACCTAATACGGCGAATCTCTATGATAGACAAATAGTCTATTTTCGTGGATTGGGATTGGAAAAAGACGGTGCAATGAGCCAGAGATAAGTACAAGGGAACAAGCTCCTGAAAACGACCTAATTACCTACGGAAGTAAAGCCAATAATTGTAGTGTAGCTTGTGGATGCAGAAAATCCGGTATCGTGTGCTCAATCGCTTTCAAGTACGGTGAAGAGGAAAACTACAATAACGTCTCTTCATTCGACATAGAAGAAACTGTGATTGATGACGCTGCCTAAGGAGTTTTCCAATGGCCTGGCTATAGCAAACAGCAAACCCTAATTTTAACAATATTGCTTGTGTTTATTATAATTATTAGCTATCAATTAGTACACAAATCCTGACAATTGACATAATGTGCTTCTTATTTATACTGTATTGAAGATAAACTAAATTTGTAAGCAAAATATACTTGATTCCAACATTAAGGGGTAAACTGGCAAGTAATATTACTTGACTGCAAAATGATTTTCCATTATCTGGGTATTGTATTTGTATGAGGCTAGGAGCCTCACCACCGCGACATTTGCAGATCTATTTGTGTATGCCCTCTTGTTATGTTAAGGTTCGCTGTTTAGATCCGTCTTTATTAATAGACTCCATGGGGCAGACCTCAGGTTCTCCATATAATGACAGGGTTGTGGTTTTTCCTTTCCTGTCGTTGAGAACCTCAGCCTTGTTAAACCTTCGCACAGTATGTGTACTGGAGTATCCTCGTTTTTATGGCAGAATCTGCAAGTCCGATGTTGTTTTTGTGTTGGTTGAGTCTACAATGCCCTGTCAGAAGCCCAACCATGATTCTAGTTGATCTTCAATTCTGACTAAGTAGTGTAGGTACTCTGTGAATTTTGACGATGGTTCTTCAATGAACTCTTTGGTCTGTCACATTCTCGGCGCCTTGTTCTACCATTCTCGCGAATGATTTTCCAGTTACTGTACTGTTATATGATTTGCGCAGAGCTTTTGCTATACCACAGAAGGGTTCTGGACCAAAGAGAGCCCTACGTCCTCCTTCTCGGGTGAGTGAATCAACATCTCCGTTGCTTTTGTAGCCTGTATGGTCTGGTACCTAGGCTAAAGACAGCTGTTTTGACTGCCCAACTCTTGTACGGTTTCTAAGCAGTCCCAGACAATTTTGGAAATGAGTTGTATAGAGAACTGAATGCTTTTATAGCCGCTCGGCTCTCTTACCTTGATAGCTCTTTGGCACAGTGACGTATTGCAGCAACTTCTGCCTGAAATATTGTCACGTATTTGTCCAAACTCAGTGAGATTCCTGCTCCTGCACCTTCCTCGGTTTTTGAGCCCTCTGTATAACAGGCCACTTCTGCATTTATTAGATGTCTTTCCTTCCATGCCTGTCTGCCTGTTACGACTATTTGTTCTTCTCGAAACTATACTTGGAAAGCATCTCATCCGATGGCTTCCCCATTATGGGGTTGGTTTACAACTCATTGTATAACTCGGTGTATATCTTACCGTGCAATTTGCTTATGTGCGCTTGCCCACTGGGCAGTTCACTCGCCTTGTATGTGAATGTGAAGTGGCGGTATGTTCAGCAATGAGAAGCTGTTGGGGTTGTTCTCATAGCTCCTGGGGCAGCTGGGGAAGCTTGCCTTTGAATGTTCCTCAGCCTTAGCTATCTGGGTAATGAGCCTTTCAGTTTCTGATATTCTGAAGGAATTGTAAAAGGTTCTAACAGATTAGTACTGCATGAATGAGTTCAAACTAGTTTGGATCCAATAAATTTGTATCTACATATTTTCAAATGGTCATATTCATTTTAGGAATAATCTCTACGTTTTCTCCATTGTTGAATATTCAAAGGCATTCAATGTCCAATATGTAATTCCGACATTTCATGCTTTGTATTTTTCCGTGTTCGGGGAATAGGAAACATAACTTTAATTTATTTTAGCACGACTTGTAAAGATAAATGATAACGATTTTCTCTAATCTGCAATTTCGTAATTATGTCAAGAATGCATTTGTATCGACCCTGAAATATATTTGATCCCTAGACATTGAAACTAAAGCGAGTGTGAGAATTGGACACTGAAAATGATCAAGGTAATACATCCCTACTCGTAACATTGAAACAAAAATCACGTTTATATAAAAACATGCTATACCAATATAGATATAATTAGTTCACACTTCATTTTTATTACAGTACCAAATAATTAGAATAAAATGTGTAATTTGTCAAAAGTAGGACTTACTTTAGTGATAATAGTTTACACGTTTGTTATTAGTTATGCGGCTCCTATGGAGGTATGTGTTACATATTGTTTATAGTTAATGTGTGTTATTAAATTATTGTTCCTTAGGAGATACGAAAAAAAGTCAAAAGTGTGGATCCTAACTGCAATTGTGGTAAGAAATTTATGACATTTTCAAATCTCTAGTGATACTTAGTTTTAGAATATCAATTCTCTTTTAAGTAACGCATAATACCGCTACTAGCTAATTTCATCCAATAGGGAATATGAATGTTAATCCTTTCATAGATATTCGGGAATCATTTTCAGGCTAAGGTACCTGTTACAAATACTGTTTTCAAAATTGAGATGAAATACTGATTTTGATGAATACTGTATGAACATATCGATGAAATGTACAATAAAGAAGCGCAGATTGATATGAGATAACTAATAGTAATAACAGAAAAATAAATAGTTGCAGAAACAAATTCAACAATAGTTAAGAACACTCCATTTTTAATGAATACCCTTCATGATCATGATATAATATTAAAATTATTATTGTAAAAATAATGGTGGAAGCCGTTACTTTGTGATAATTCATCATATTCATATAATAAAGCACTACTTACTTTGTTTTTCATCACATATATTATGAAACATTGAATAAAATCATCCATTTGGTGATGGAAATCCATTCTAAACTTATATAAAATAACTATTAAAAGTTTAATTTTCACTAATTTGTAAAAGTATAAAAGAAAAATGGAACTATATGGCTTAGGTCTGTTGAAGATTATCAGTCAATGCTCATCATCTATGATCTTTAAGATTCTGTAAAGTTTTAAAAAGTACATTTAGACATTTCAATTAGTGGATAAATATTTAAGTTTGAACATCAATATGAACTCGCACGTGAGTAATACCAATTCAGATAATATCGCTAGTTTAGCAGAGATGAGGAACTGACTACCAAGAAAATGTACAAATATTTCTTCAAATATCAATGTTTAGATTTAAATTAACAGAAAAAAAATAGATTTCGAGAATTAAACCATATTCATACTTAAATATCAATATCAACTCACACTTGGGTGATACCAATTATTAGTGGAAAAATGTTTCAATGCATCTAGGAAAAGATGATACACCAACGAACGCTATGGGTTCACTATCTGTTATTTGAGAGGAATCATTCGATTATCACCAATAGAGAATATTGTTGTCCATTGCAAACTTAATAATTCGGTACATTTCAACAAATCTAATTTTGATAATCAATCTACCCCATGTAATCAATGTGTCCTAGAAGGAGAACGAACTTGATTTACTTAACATGGGTTATGCATTTATGTTAACTACGAACTTTGAAAATATGATAAACCTTTGTAACATCATTAATTCATCGAAAAGTGACAAGCTACATTGAAGTGATGGTACTCTTCATACCGCTTTCTTATCTTGAGTCCCTATACCATCCAATGAAGCCAGAGGACTGAGACAGAGACAGGTTGACGCAATTAATGGAGGTCTGGAGAAGATTTTGAAATGGGGATCTGATAATCTAGTAGAGTTCAATGCAACTAAAACTTAAGCTTGCGTCTACTCCAGGAATGTGGATCCCACAATCCCAAATATGATGATGTCAGGTACAGCTATTCCTATTAAGTCTTCCATATCCATGCTCTGGATCACCACCAACAGCACCCTCTCATGAGGCGATCATCTGAGCTTCATTGCGAAAGCTGTGCCAAGAGCAGTTCCTCATAATCTACAAAGCACAGCTCTTGGATTCTTTCCAGAAGAGAGCCATTCGTCTGATTGATGATGTCACATTTACAAGTTCATTGACCTCTGTGGAACATAGTAGAAAGGTGGGAAATCTCTTTCTTTTCTATGGATATTTCTATGGTCGATGCTCATCAGAAATCTCGTCTGTTGTTCTGCCATGAGAGATTCCAGATAAGTGAACTAGACGAGCTCAAACTAGTCGAACTCCTTCCTACCAGACTTAATTTTTCTTCTGGGCAGCGAAAATGTGGAGCTCTTTACCTAGCGAGGTCTTTCCCTAAGTCTGTAACATCCAAACTTTCAAGTAAAATTCGAATACCTATTTCCTCTCCCGACATTCCACCGCTGGCTCTCATGATGTTCCTCGAACATTATGGGTTTCCCTTTCGTGTAGTTAAAGTATGAAAAAAAAACAATTATGCATAATTCTCCTGTTTCCAATATGAATTTTTACTTTTATTGAATGTTTGTACAAGGGTGAACTCATCACATCACCAAAAATATGGATATATAAGGCATAATATGGAGCAGTAACAATTGCACAAACAATTGTATCCATTTACAATGCAAGAATTAAATCTGAGGTTTCGTTTTCATCATAAAATGAACTTTTACGTTTCTATGCGAGATTAAACCATCAATTTCTCAAATTTCAGAATGCGGATTGAGTAATAGGCAAATGCGAGTTGTGGGAGGTAATATCACGAAGGCTCATGAATTTCCTTGGATTGCCGGAATTGCCAAGGGTGGTGAATATCACTGTGGGGCAACTTTAATATCCAGACGGCATATCTTGACCGCTGCTCATTGTGTTAATGGGTAAGTATTTGGAATGAGGTCGAAGGTGAGAAGATTAAGTATCGAGTGAATAAATGCAATTCAAACATTCTTTGGTGAATTTAGGCCTTTAACAGTTTTTTCCTTCTTAAAAAATTGAACGTTAGATCATATGGCTATAGTTGATAATTCAGTAAAATATATTTAGAATATTTTATCACCGATTGACAGAAACATACTACTACACTATAAATAAGAAATAGTCACCATTATCCACAAAATACTGTTACAGTACTGAGGACCTTTCGGCTACCAAGTAGCTATCATCAAAATAAACTAAATTGTAGATCAAAGGGCCTGTTTAAATACAATTTGGGGATTATAATGTAGACAAAGAGTTACTCTAAGCTGAAGATAAAATCAGAAATCAATAAATTGCTTTTTTGTTTATATTCCATCCGTTACCTAGATATTTGTCTGTACTGTGTTTTAAAAAAGATAAACTTTCTTGAGAAATGGTGTAGCCTGTATTCAAAATACGTTCGGCTAACGCTGATTATGGTAAGATAAATGGGACCATCTCCTCGAGAATTGTTAGGGATACCAAGGAGATCCTTAACAGGCTAGCCGGTGGAAACAAGCTCAACCTGACTTGAATCCCGGGTCACTCAGGCTGGAAAGAGAATGAGAGAGTGGATGAACTGACCAGAGAAGGGACTAGATTGAACGGTCTTCAAGACCCCCTTGCTGGTATCTCCTATAACAGGGTATGCAGAACTTGCGGAACCATCTAAGAAATGAGCATGCCTCAGCATGGAGAAACATTGACGGCTGCCGAACTGCTTGGCAATGAGGTAGGCATAAGGGCAAGCGAAACACTGTCGCTGAGTAGGCAAAGCATCAGGATAATCTCAATAGGGAAAAGTGAAACTCCCTTCTGTATGTGATGCGAGGGAAACAAAGTGGAGTCGTCAACCTATTTTCTTTGTGAATGTGCTGAGCTCATTTGAACCAGGTTTTACTAACTAGGTCCGGGGATCATCACGGGCGATGACAAAGGATCTGAACGTAGAACTCATCTTAGGATTGTACGAGCAGCGGGGTATCCAAATACCCCTGTAACATGGTACTCTATTGATGAATCTCTATAAAACTTTACTTGAGGAATTTATATTATTCCTAATTCTCAATCTATTCATTTATGAACAGTGTGGCCATTTCATTTAGAGAACCATGACACGTTGGAGTTTGATCCAATCATTGATTAGCCAGAACAAACGTGAAAAATATCATTGGCACTTACCCTTTTCTTTCACAAGACACTTAAGATTTCAACACCCTGGAAGGTAAGTGGAAGAGGTGAACGTTAATATTAACCAGATAAACTCGTACTCAACAACAACAACAAAGTTTAATAATAAAAATAACAATTGAATGATAATAATAATATGAATGTCTATGATGATTAAAGATAATAAAAGTTAATATTAAACTTTATTTAGAGAATCTAAATTATCTAAAAGAGAAGTAAAACTAAAATTATTAAATTCATACCCAACCAGTTTGAGATTAGGGGATCGAAATTACCTGAACTGATTTGAAAGTATTATTGGACTTAAACTTGAATAAAACTGAGAACAATAAACTTTGATTAATTGAAAATCTAAAACAACTCTGATTTAGCTAAATCCACCCTTCTTCCCAAAAACACTCTGAAGAAACTATTAAGTTAAATTAATTGAAATTAAGTGTCACGTGATTTCTCAAGATACCAATTCAAGCTAGAAAATTTAACTGAGGGTTTTAGGCATTATCCCTAGTGTTTGTAATGCGTTCTTTTTCACAAAAACCAATCTACAATTCGAAAAAGGATCCCTGAATTGTTTGACCAATAAGCAATAAGATTCCTCTCTTGAGGTCTCTAGTTCAGAATGTTTTCGGTGGGAATTCCCAAATCTATCTGTCCTTTTCTAAATAACACTAGGTAACTGATTTGAATGTACATATTATTTCAACTATAATCAAGACTATATTTAATTACAATTTTGATGATTAGGTACTACGTTACGTCTTGATTTACGTGTGATACATTTTTATTGATCATGTAACTTATGAAAGAAAGACGTGTGAAACTTCCATATTGATCGACAATAGGCCTGAAATACCTACTACCCAAAAATCTCCTGATGGATCACATTAGGATTTATCATGTATCTACCCATTAGTTTCTCGTTCTATATTGCTCATTGATCTTGACAGGATTATGATTTCCTTTACAACCAAAATTTTGTGAACTTATTGCAACCCTCTTAACCATATCAGCTATGGTATCATATCACCCTGCTCGAAGCGAGTGTGAATTGTCTTATATTTATTTTGGAAATTCCTTTACTTTTCTCAAGCTACATTTGTTATTGAAAACATCCCATAGATGTTCTTAATTTTAGTCCTTATTACACCCTCTGGAAAATGTAGCAAGGTATAGTGTACAAGGGTCTTTGACTGAGTGCACTGAACATTTTATCAAGCCCGCTATTATTTCAACCAACACCAATACCAAACGCTGATTTTTTCCCATTATTTTTCTTTATGTGGGTAAAACCGAGCTAAAATACTCCTTCTAGTTTGACCCACATAGCATTTTAAACGTGTTTTTTTGTTCTTACATCTATAAACTGGTGGTATTGAAAATTTAGAAAAGAAATTATGGAATTCATTGATTACTGAAGGATGATATGTAAAACTAGTACTCAACAGTACTTTTAGTGGATAATGGTGATTATTTCTTATTTATAGTGTGTTATAGTGAACTCTTTTAGTTTAATACCAAAATACTAATTTTGCAGGCAAATTTCAATCAGCAAAGTATCACTTTTCCTTCCTAGGCAGCAAAATGATTGGTCTCCATGGCATATTTAAACAGCGTGCAAAAAAAGTATATGTTCAACTCTGCAGCAAGGTAGATTAACTGCTTTGACTGAATTAATATTCTCGCTATGTTCGGATATGAACCATCCTACTTGTTCCCGGCCTAGTTCAGCAAATATTTATTTTGCCGGAAGTGAAATATGAAAATAGATAAAAAAATCCTGAATAGATTACCAGGAATGATTTCTGAATGAATATCTGTATGTTTTTTTTTCTGGTAGATTTGATATGCGAGAAATGTCGGTGACTCTTGCGGATCACAATCGCCAATCTTCAGATCGATTATCAAAAATAATTGTTCGAGGTTTGATAAGTATAAAGGAACATGAACATTTTGATATGGCCAGCTTCAATAATGATATAGCAATTTTGGAAATGGATTCACCTGTAGATTTTACCCCCTCGGTCCAACCTGCTTGTCTGCCCACGTCAGGTAAGAAGAACACCTATTTCTTAAAATCAGGAACGTGTAGTAAAATTAAGTCAGCCGCTATCAATAGAAAAATGAGACATACATAACATACATAAATTTTCAACCACAAAAGTTAAGTTCCTCCTGCTTGGTTATATGAAGGTATTGAATCTATTTGAGAATGTATGTAGTGTATTCAAAATTTACTTGAACTGTTTAATCAATACAATTTTCCTACACAGAATCTGCCAATTATGCTGGTAAGATAGCAGTTGTAGCAGGATGGGGCAAAACGAAGGAGGGTGGGATGACATCTGGTATTTTACGAAAAGTATCTCTACCTGTTTGGACACAAGACGAATGTAAGAATTCAGACTATGGACAACGAAAAATCACCGAGAATATGTTCTGCGCTGGATTTGCTGCAGGGAAACAGGATGCTTGTCATGTAATTATCACAATTCATTAACAATAATATTTTTTTCCTCAACGTCAATGGCCATTCTATTGTTGCTAGTATCGTGATGATGCTGGTTGAGTAGGACTGTTAAAAATTCCACGTTCATGCTAACGCAGCATGGTCCTAATGTGAAAGAGTCTTTAAAATAATATCACTAATGACTAGAATGCGAAATATACTCGACCGCCATCTTAGCCTCAGTCACTGGAGTCACAGCGACGCGTTTGTTAACGTTTGCAACTTATTTTTTTACCAAATTTTGTCGAAGTTAAAATTTCACTTCGCACATGATCAAACAACGGTAGGGTCAAGTGCTGAACGGAATATAGGCAGTGAACTATGTAGCCGGATGTTTTTCAATCAGTTTCAGTTCAAGCCTCAAGCCTGCCCTAAAGATGCCACCTGTCATGGTTGGCGATAAGTCGATATCAAGTGGTGCTATTATGACGCGGAATCCATCCGGAAGCCGAAAAGTTTCAAGATTAACTATCCCTGGAAGTCTACTATTCAAGATACAAGTTTAGATGTTTCTAAACGTATACTTTAATGGTGTTTTACGGCCATACTGTTTTACTAAAATAACGAATAGTGACACTTACACATTCTCTCTGTTCGGGTGACGTGAACAGCGTAGAAATTCGATTTAAAAGCATCAAACAGTATGAAAACTTATTCCAAGCAAATCCATAAGGAATCTTGAAAATGAGTGAGATTTCTTGTAAAAGAAAGTGTTGTCAGGTAACACTTTCGGGCCGCAAATTTATTATGTAAACTTGAATTTTACAGACAGTGTGGGATAAAACCACAAACGATACAGCTTTAACAGGTTTTAGGTAATGGGCTATCTTCTTCCGCAGCTTCTTTGTTTGCGTCGTCCAGAACAGTTTTTAATTGTATCCAACTTCTTGATAAGGTTTTGAACGGTGCTTGTATAGTTTCCTCAGTTTTCATCGTCGAAACGATAGGAAAACTGTTCAACAAACATTTTCAATAGATCTTGAGGCTTGAGGGAAATATGTAATATTTTTGAGCAAACCACGCGAGATCCTTGAATAACTCTTCATGCACAAAGCTATCTTCTAAGCTGCCATGTTATTAGCCACTCTCGTTTTATTCTTGCATTTTCATTATTTTGGTTTATTGTTTACTTTCAATACGTTGGAAAGGGATTGGAAATTAATTTTTCAGTGATGTGAACAGGATGAAATTTCGAAACACTATGAAAGTCGTCTTCTGAGATGTTCATTGTCTTCGTTTGCACAATCGTTTGGAATGAAGATCATCCGCATCTGCCTCAATGAAAACTCGTTGATCTGTGATTTTCATACTAGAAATTAAATTAAATTGCGAACATTTGGAAGTATTAGTAATCTACTCTATAGCATTTGAGGTATCGTCTCCCTGAACATCATCATCATTTGAATGCTCACTGCCACTGACAAACATCTAGGAAATTTAGAAGTGAAAAACAAATTAATGGATTCAGATGTATCTTCTCTCCATCTGCTATACCCCATTAATGCGAAATAGTATTTGAACAGACACATTTTGAGTTCTTATTTGGTTCACCTGATGATAGCTACTTAGTAGTTGAAAGGTCCTCAGCAGTTTAACAGTATTTTTAGTAGATAAGAGTGATTGTTTCTTATTATGCTTTTCGCAGACGAAGATCGAAGAGTATATTGCATTTATTCAAGATATTTCCTAAATCGTTGAAAAAAGTCAAGCAAGATAGTATTTTTCATCGAATTTAAAGCATCTTTGAAAAAATCCATCTGTCTGGTTGTCCGTCACGAATTTCTTGTCTAGACGATAACTCAAAAGCGAAAGGTCCTATTATATTCGAATTTGGACAAAAAATCGTTTGCTTTTCGGTGACAAACCCTATTCTTTGTCAGGAAAAATCGTGGGATAAACACGCCCTTTTCTGAAGGATAGGAAATTAAAAAAAAATCATAACTCCCAAAGCGTACGTTGAATCGATTCAAATCATTCACAGCAATTTTATTATTTAGCTCAAAACTACCATCCAAATGTCAACAAAATCTTTCAAAGACAACAAAAACGTAAAATCAAATTTATACGGTACTTTAACTGTTTATAACAAACGGCGATGAAGGTATGATCTAGAGGCTAAGGTGATCGGCTACCACTCAGTCGGTTCGAGTTCGATTACCAAAAACTAGACATTTGTTTTTGGGATAACATTTTCTTAAATACATTATTAGTTTGAATATTGTGAATGCTTAGATAAGAATTGGATTGATAGTTAAATTTGAATTATTAGAGTGTGGAATTGTTGATAAATGAATATTTCAATTAATATACCCAGAAGTTCAATTGACGTTAATTTTGTTGCTAATTTTCAGTTGGGCATATGAGAATCGAGTCGAAATGCTCACCAGGAGAACGGTAAATCTGAGTGAAACCGCGTAATGTTCGCCTAAATCTCTCTGTGACTCCATTATACCAATCTAAAAAAGTAAATATCGTATGGAGTAGTCGGGCTTCGATTATTGAACGTCCGGTGCACGTTTCGATTTGCAATCTGAGTGTTCAATTTTAGTAAAGTATATCCAATTCTATTTCAGTAAAGGGGTATTCAAATTCTGAAGGGATATCCAAATCTTGTAGAGGTATCCAATTCTAGTTGAGCTTACAGAAATTAGCAAGGGTATCCAATTCCAGTCAGGAGTCACTAATATGTTAGATATGCAGGGGTGTTCAAATTGTTGGTCGGGGTCACCCAATATATTAGACAGGAACTTCCATCGATATCTATCATTGATTTCATTAAAAGGTTATGAAACATAAATCATTCAAGATGATAGGAGATACATGTATTCGTATATAAGGATTGATAATTATCCTAAAATTGTTATTTGAACAAGCTCTTAGGTAAACAATTCAATAAAACTTGGCTAGACTTAGAATTATACTTAAAACAATCCCTGATCAGTGATATAAATAAAATAATCACAGATTCAGTATCAAAGATAACACAAGTTCTGTGAAACCTCCGCATATATCTACAGGGGGAACTCTTTTATAGATCACTAATTATTTTGAGAATAATTAGCCTCACCAAACGATGTTTTATCGTCAATTATGAAATTTCCTGACGTGTTCCCGCAATAAGAGAAAAATTGTTAGTAAATCATTTTGAAATGGAGTGATATCTTTATTTCGAACATTAAAATGAGTATAAATATGAGTTTTTAATATGTACCAGCATAAACCAACACTAAAGATTACATCAATACGCAACATAACATATCACATCATTTATTGATAGTTGCCTACTTTCCTGATACAATAAACTAACATTTTATAGTATGTCCCTAGTATGTACCAATTTCATCTTTAAAACTTGAGGTCATTTTTTTATTCGGATCAGCAAACTGAGATCCGCATGTCCTTCCCTAAAATGACTAAGAAGAAACATATTTCAACATAAACTCGCTACTCCGTAACTTTCTCGGTTAATCTTTCAATTATTTCCTTATTCTATCTGATATGCTACCAACCTTCAGCAAATATACGAGGGCAAGGTGAAAAGTCCCTAAAAATGAAACAAGAAATGATTTATTTGGTCAAAACCTATTTTATTTCTCAACATAATCTCCTTGTAGCCCGATACACATCGTCCTACGTTTTTCAAATTTTTCGATCCCTTCCAAATGATACAAATCGGCAATCTTTCGAAACAGGCATTTGTTTCAGTGAAGACCTCATCTTTAGAGCTTAATCTCGTTCCATGGAGGCATTTCTTCAAATTTGAAAATAGATAAAAATCGCAGAAGGCCAAATCTGGAGAGTATGGTGGATGACGAATCAATTCGTATCGCAATTCATGCAATTTTGGTATTGCGACTGCGAACCTGTGCGCCGGTGCGTTGTTCTGGTGGAAGAGCACTTTTTTCTTTGCCAAATGCGGTCGCTTTCGCTCCAAGTCAGCGTCGAATTGATCCAACAGCTCTGCATAATACACGCCGGTGATCCTCTGCCCTTTTCAAGGTTGTCGATATGGACGATACCGTGTGCATCTGAAAAAACTGTCGCCATGATTTTGTTGCCCGATAAACCCACTTTGGCTTCGATTCGTCGAACTTCACTGTTCGACAGCTAGCTTTCTCATATACAAAAATGTCTGAAAAATGGTCCGTACCCGTTTGGTTGAGATGCCCATAGCCTCAGCAATCTCGTGGTACTTTAACTCGCCGATCCTCCAATATCATACCACGGATTTTATCGACGATTCCTGGCACTGTAACCCCAAAAGAACAACCGGAACGTTCGGCGTCCGTTGTGGTCATACCATCACGACGAAGATCAGTAAACCACTTGTGAATCATTCCAATCGATCGTGATGAGTCCACGTAATGTTTGACAAGCAATACTTCAGTTTGAGTAATGTTTTCTCCACACAAGAAATAATATTTAACCAAGACGTGGAAATCACTTTTTTCCATGTTTACAAAAATCTCCATGGTTGCTTACTTTCGATGTGTATTGAAACAGAACTCAATGACATATCAGTCTAAAAATTCGAATGCGTTCTAGATATATAAAAAATTCTCGGGAATTAGGTCACTAAAGATAAACAAACCCACACAGTATATAAATTGAATTGTTTAGATTGTGATGGAACTTATACTGGAATCTCTAAACAATGTTTACAAAAAAGAATGTACGGCCATAAGTATAGCACAAGAAATAATAACTTAGAAAATTCCACCGCCCTTGCTAAGCACTGTTTTGATTATAACCATCAATTTGATTACAAAAATGTTAATATTTTAACTAAAGAAACCAATTATTATAAAAGATCTATCCTGGAGATGATTCACATAAAAAGGGATTCAAATTCTGTAAATCATAGGAATGATATTCAAGGATTGAGTCAGATTTATACTAACTTGATTAATTAAAACTCTTGCAAATTCCTACATACGTCTTTATAATGTTAAAAGTATATTTTAGGAAGAACGCTTAAAGTAAACTAAATTCCAATGCAGGTCTAAAACCTTTTCAAGTACGTCATAAATATACATCTGGGTCGTGTTATTACAAACAAATAGCTTAGAACTTCAGTTGCTTTGAGACCATAGCAATATGCGTTTGTACATTATGAGAATATTACTTAACAGTGGTTTCTTGTTACAAAAAAATCTATACTTTAATATTAACGATACAATTTTCGATTATTCGTGGTTCTGTTCGTTTCGACGGAGTGAGCTTTTTGATTGAAGATTGTGCGATATGGACGCTTGTGCTAATTAGTTTTAGTTAACCCCTTTTTAACAAAATAAGTCTTCTGATGATGGTCGTGAGACCGAAACGTACGTAAAGACGAACATTTATAACAGAGTGTTAATGTGACCTAATTCCCGAGAATTTTTTATATAATTCATACTGGGTCAAGAATCTTATTATAATGCGTTCTAGTTAAAGATGGTACGTCACATTGGATTTTCGATCGTGGCACCATCTGTTTTATTCTTCAGGGACTGTTTACCTTGCCCTCTTATTTTTGTACATTCTGAGTTGAAACTTAACAAACAAAATAAAATCATGATCGGTTAACCGTTTATTAAGATTGTTAACATGAGAAATTAGTGTACTTAATGTATAGAATGGTAATTGTTCAAAGGGTGTGGATTTCATAACGTCATGACCAATATTCATATTTTCACTACAAGAAAATGGAAATAGATTGAAGAAATAATAATAAAAGGCTTCTAACGAACACTCCTGATGGTTAATAGTACGGTTTCGGGATTAACTAATCGAATACCATCACACAACTGCATCCTGATGGCTTTTCTGAAGACCCCACACTGAGTGGTTATTGTTATTGTTAGTATATTACCATTTTACCAACTGAACAATCACTCCTGACGATATTTTAAAGCAGTTCTGAATTATAAATTAATATGCAAGCTCGATAAGAAATAAGGAAATTATGATGATGTCATCAAGGCCCTCCTGGTTCTCCAAACAACCGAATTTTCCTCATTCTTTATAAAATACTCGCTTAGATATTCCTACATAATAACATGCATCATGAAGCAGATAATAAGAAAAAGAAAACATGATTAAGTTACAATAATTTAATTTTTCGCATGTTTTGTTTAATATCTATCATATGATATAGCTCGGCACTTGAATAGCCTGCACTTGTCAAGTTTCCTCTCAATAAACTAATGAATCATCATATATTAAATAAAACAAAATACAATATTCCACTCCCCATGGGAGAGTTTCGGTAAATTTAAGAATATTTTAAACTCAATTCTGGCGTCCTCATATTCTTCAGAATGCAACAAACTGTAATACGTGTTATAGTGTGCGGGGAAATCATGTCAGTTCAATTGTTTTATCCGTGATCATACCGATGAATACACGAAAGAAAGTGGTTTCGCAAATAATTTTTAGTCAGTTTATATCCTGTTATTAAACTTTTTATCGTCATAAAATATTTGTAAACTCGCATGGCAGTTCTCCAGTCAAGAGTTTATGATCGCTTCATAAACCTACTTGTATGTTTGAGTACGAATCTAATGTGCATCTGGTAAAATACTTGTTTATTTCAGGGTGACAGTGGAGGACCACTACACTTGAAGAACGAGGATGGAGTTACAGAAATAATAGGTAAATTATTCCTAACTCTAGCTTCAACGTAGATTAGATTGAATATATTAACTTATTCTTCTCTAATTTCCTTCAAAATAAATAATAAAAAGGAAGTGAAATTGGGATCACGGTTCATTAGGCTTAGAATAAATTACTTTCACAAAATTCTTAAAAGTTAAAATTGAGTTATATCAAAATTATAAAATTGTTATTGTGGATAGAACTTTATATGGAATGTGTTACACGAAAGTAAGTGATATTTTGATTCAAGGACTAGTATCATGGGGGAGAGGATGTGCGAGGCCGAAGTTGCCTGGACTGTACACCAAAATAACAAATTACTTAGGATGGGTTCGACAAGCGATGAATGGAGATTGCCTCTGCCAACCTATAAAACAACATCTAAGGAGGGCTTGAGTAATGTACAAGCTTACAGAACTGAATCTCCAGACATACTTTCGAATGAACAGCTACCAATAAATCGAAGAAAATTCATACAGCGAAATCAAAAGAAATGTGTCACCTCTAGTCAATAAGTTTACCTGTATTATGGAACGAAGATGTTCCAAACCGATGCCAAAGATTAATTTATTAATGTAGTTATTTATTATTATATTTTGTAGAAGATAGTATCTACAATATTGGAAAAATAAATTCAACATAGGAAAATAAATGATTCTTTTATTATTTTAGTTACATGGAGAATAAACCCAACTCATTTAACATTTCCAGGTGGAGGCAATATTAACTAGACACAATATTTATCGCAAATATTCAAAATCATTGAAAATAGTATATTGTACAACAAGTGAGAAAAACGACATAGGTCGTTTTCTCACGAATTGTACATTGTATTTTTTCTACGGATGCGTTGTTTTCAAGTATTGAAAATTAAAATACATATACAATAATACTTGTATGTCATTAACTCATTTTTATATTTTATTTAAAATAGTAATTAACAGTTATATTTGAACTATTTTGTAAAGTAATTCCTGGTAGGTTGTTTTGTTTCAACATGTTTTCGGTAATTGAAATATTAGCTGCGGTCGAAGTTGAAGTTGATTGGGAAACGTACTGAGCGTCCACAGCATTGTTGTGTTCAGGTTCTAATGGCACTGGAGGCTGAATGGATTTTACTATACTTTTTGAAATTTTCATTTTGTTAGCTATGGAGTTGTCGATATAAGATTCAGCAACATTGCTGAATTTCCAACCCCCATGGCGTTTTAAAGTTAAAAGATCTGCCCCTGCATTAACTAAAATAGTCGCAGATGACCTTCGAAAACAGTGGCCAGTATATAATTCGGGGTTCGGTAATTGCAAAAATTTCGCTATTTCTTTCGCCATGGTGCCAAATTTATTTATCCCCACAGGCTGTTTCGTACATTTGCTATTTTTGTAATTTAAAAAAAAAACGTGTTTCAGTTGTGCATGGTCGAAGCTTCACACGGCATGCCCCTGTAAGTCCAATAGCTAAAGCAGCCTGAAATCAAAACCAAACATTCATTTTCCGATAAAAAATTTTCAATTCATACCTTTATCAGCAAATACTTTTCATCAGGTGCATCTTTTAAAAATTGTTGAATTTCTTCAGAAGTTAATGTTTTTGACTGTTTTGGAACATATTTTTCAGATTTGCGTTTTAAAAATGCACGTAGTTTTACGTATTTTGATATATCAACACAGTTTTTAATCATTAAGGTACTCCTTAGCATCGAGTACTGAGACCATAATGTTGATGATTTCAATCTTCTTGACAACTCTTCAAAATAAACTAACAAGGTATTTTCGGAACAAGAATTTATCTTGGCTTTCATTTTCCAGTCCATAAAGTTTCTGTAAGCGATTTCATATTTTTCTCTTGATGTGCTTGGTAGCAAATTATTTTCCGACTCTAAATCTTCGTATTCCATTATATTCAATATTTAATGAATCTGAACTGCTTATATCATAACAAATAACAATAAAACTATTTTCGTTGGGTAAGTTGACAGCAATAATTATGCAGTGCTTCGGTTTTGTTGTTATAGAAACGCCAACAATGGGCTACTTGGATATTGCACGCGAATCGTCGGCGTAGCGTTGTCAACGTGGAGAACGTATCATATCAATCTGACATGTAACAATTCATGACTGACTTGGGTTATCGTGATAACAATGAGAAATTATTCCTCACTATGAGAAATTATATCTCACTGTCTTGGCGGATATTTCTCACTGCGTGAGAAATCTTTCGCTTTGAACGTATGAAAGCGATGAGAGAAGTGGCACATTGTATAGCATCCGTAGAACAACACCTATTTCCACATTTTGAATACGTGGAGAAACTCTTTCAATTTAACCTTTGTATAAAAACAAAGTATTTTCAGATTTATTAATCATGATAAGAACGATGAGTCCATCTAAAATGTGATTGTGTGGAAGCAGATCATACAGATCCAGTGGAATTATATGTAAATTGTGTGAATACTTAACCAAACATTCAAAGATATCGAGCAAATTATGTATAACCAAGTCGAATTTCGGATCATAAACTTTCTGATTAGTCAATATGAATCCATGTTTTGCATCAAAATGATTCTAAATATTTCAGAAGTACTATATTATATCATACGTGGAAATATATCACACCCCCATGTGGATGTGGATTACATTTAAATGTGGTGTCGAATCCAGTAACAGATTGACTTATTCTTAGTGATTCGAAGATGTATAGAGGTTTCCGAATTGTTCAGAACTATTTCCAACAAATCTACTAACTTGTGTTTTGTAAATAGTTAGAGGTCACCTATCACCTACAATAGAAACATGAGGAAGGCTAAGAGAAACAGCTTCAGAAAATTCTGTGAAGATATTGACTCTACACCTGCTGCGGCGAGACTGCATAAGGTGATGGCAGAAAGCAGAGTCAATACCGCAATAGCATTGAAAAAACCAGATGGTAGCTATACAGAAAGTGAAAATGAAAAAACTCAGCTCTTACTAGAAACTCACATTCCTGGGAGCAAACTCAGTACTATGGGACAAATACCAGCACATAACATACCTACCAGAGAAGCCACAACGGTAGCCAAATACATATGCAGCAGTGATAGGATAAGATGTGCAATGAACAGCTTTCCACCATTGAAATCCACAGAAGTTGATGAAATTTTCACAGCCCTTCTTCAGCAGCTATGTGCTCCAGACTTGTCCGCCCACATTTTGATTGAACTAGGATTCATACCCGAAGTATGGAGAAAGGTCAAGGTCACCTTCATTTCTAAAGTGGAAAAAGGGACACAACACACCCCAATTCCTTGCAACCAATCAGTCTCACATCGTTCGTTCTTAAAACGGTATAGAAAACAACTGATAATCATATCAAATCAGAAATATTGAAACAAGTATCCTGCACTCACGCTGAATCTAAGGAGACCGCATTGGTGCAACTGACAGATGAAATCCAGGAAGCCCTAGGGAGGATGGAACTATAATGTGTGTCTTCCTAGACATAGAAGGGGCTTTTGACAATACAACACATGAAGCAGTTAAAAGAGCACTAGAAGACAGAGGAGTAGATAGTACGACAACCAGGGTGTTGTCGCAACTGCTCTCTACCAGAATAGCAAAAGAAAGGGCAAGAATCAATCTCCATCTGCACAACTAGAGAGAGGGACCGACTCCTCTGCGATCTGACCCACCATGGCATACCCTGTCAGAGTTATTCCAACGACATAGTCAGATTCGCAAGAGTCAGATTAAGTTCGAGAACGTCCTCTGCGACATGGTTCAAAGGGACCTTGAATATACTAAAGAAAGGTGCCAATCAATAGGACTTAATGTCAACCCCACCAAATCCACATTAGTTGCATTTACAAGAAAAAGAAATCCTTACCTCAAAACCGTCGGAGTGAATCAGAGCGTTATTGAATGGGAGTCAGAGGTAAAATATCCGGGAATCATACTAGATAAAAACTCCTCCGGAGTAAATACGCGAAAGAGATAACTACCAAAGCTACAACATTCCTAATGGTGTGCAAAAACTTTGCGGAAAAAAACTGGGGATGTAACCCTTACATCCTGCGGTGAATGTACACAGCAATATTGAGAGTAATCATGACATGTCTTCTGATGATGGTCGTGAGACCGAAACGTACGTTAAGACAAAAATTATGAGCATATGTGTTATTTGACCTATTTCCCGAGAATTTATATTTGATTCATACCTGGGTCAAGAACCAATATTAATATTGAAAGAATATAAATCCGACCCTGTTTCTTGTTTACACTAAACTTGGCTATAAAATGAATCATTTGTATGAACTCCTTGCTGACTACAACAACTGCGAACTGCACATGAAGACATGTCGTAATTGTTAAATTAAAAAGCAATATAAATTGTATATATTATTGAGTCTTCGTATAGACAGAATATAAAAAGCTCGACCTGTCGGGAAGTCTAAAAAAATTATTTTCTATGATCTTAATTCCTCGAAATCATTACCATATGGATAGTTACTCAAATTAGGTATCAGTTCTTCTATTAAACGGATAACCTGGTATGTCGGCGTACGAAATGGCCGGAAATACCTACTTGGGCGACAAGAATTTAGTCCGCCGCCGAAAGACAACTTTCTTGCTTGAGTTCGAATAAATCAATTGATTTTTGGCAACAATAAGCACATTTTATCTCATTGGTATTGCAAAAGCATGTTTGAGATGATTCAAAAGTCGTGAGTTGATTTTTCAGTAAATATTTAAAAAATAAGTTCATTGGTCGATTTAGTCGCTGGTTTGAAGGAGTATATTTTGTGTAATTGTCATTGTAGAATAAAATTGTATCAATTATGGTTTAATTATCCGTCCAATACAAATCAATAACATGAATATGATCTCCAAAAATATTTTCGCCAAAGACAATAAAACATCTGCATCCATTAAGAACACATCATTTATTAAAATTGAACCTGACTTTGAATAAATGACATATTCAATAATATAGAATAATTCAATAATAAATCAAAGAAAATAACTTTCTTCAATTGCATTAGTACTATTCAAAATTCATTCACGATGCATCAAGTCACACATTTCAAAAGAACGTGCTGCATTATTGATCGAAGATAAATAATTCACAGAGAGTCTCACTTTCTCATTTCTACTTTCATTCACCTTGCCCTAATTTTGCAATATTATGATTCAATAAAGTTGGCAGTTTATTGTGTTGTACGTGGCTTATTATTTCATATTCGTTGTGATAGTTTATGTTGATCTTGTTTGAAAGGGGGCAGAACATAATTTCTGCTTTACTGAACTAATAGAACACCTCAGATAATTAATGGGTAAGAGTTATCGGATTATATGGTGCATATGAGAATATCGGATGAACATCTGAAGAAATATCAATTTCGATAATAAAGGTTGAATTAGTTTGATTCAATTAATAAATCTATTTTCCTTTAACTTTGAATTTAATCAATAATTGAGGACTGTGGATGGTTTTGGTGCTTACTTGTTGAAAATTTATATTTAGAGTTTTAGTAAAAACACTTGTAACAAATTTGCACAAACTTCTTTCTCATCAAGAAAAACGTCACATGTTTCACCACACGGTGGCTTTATCAAACAATGGTTTTACAAACTATGGTTTATTCCTTAAATATTAAAATTAGATTAAGGAGGGGATGAGTGAGGTACGTGTACAGTAGGATAAGAGTTCCTCACAAATAAATTTAATAATGGAGAATTGGTAAAGTCTTTCTGATCATTTAGAAGGTTTCCTGCAATTTTAAACTCATGAATTTCAATTTTCTCTAAGTTGTTTGATACTTCACTTTTTACTGACTTTTGGAGAATCTCAAAATCGTCTTTGAAATGATGATCAGTTTCTTTAATATGGCTTACAACTTTTGAATCTCCTTTCTTCAAATTGAAAAGTTCTCTAATTCTAGTTTTGTAAGATCTTCCTGTCTGTCCTATATAGAATGTATCACAATCTCCGCACTCTACCTTGTAAACTTCTGATTCTTGATCTTTTTTATTCTCATCTTTGTTGTTTTTAATATGTTAGCCTACCGTATTATTTGTTCTAAAAGATGCAGTAACATTGTGTTTTTAAGTAAATTGCACACATTATCAGAAAGCTTACCTACATACATTATTGATTTATAATTATGAGTCTTAACTGTACAATTTCTTTGTTATAGCCGATATTAGTTGCTATCTGTTTTATAATTTAAAATTTCTTAAGATAGTTTAATTCTGACATGCGGTTAGTAACAAGTCTATATATCATGCTTTCCAAAGCAGCCACTTTATGTTGTATGGGGTAATTTCAATTTTTGTGAATAATAATGTCCGTATGTGAGGCTTACGATATTGTGAAAAATAATGTTTACTATTTAATTCAGTTATGGTTTAGTCCAAAAAGTTAACGTTTTGATTAACTTCTACTTCAACCGTGAATTCAATTTATTTAAATGTTGAATGAAAGAATCTATTATAAAAAGATTCATTTATTGGCATCGGTATGTTGACGATATATTATAACATGCTTTAATGGAACAGAACGACAATTAGATTCTTCCATTCAACATTTAAACTGTTGGAACTCATATTATATCATTATTTGACTTCGAATAAACGTAATTGACACGATGCCATCATTTTAACTTGTAATTCGTAAGTTGTATCCACAAAATGGCGTACATGTTTATTTTCTGGGCAAATAATGGTCAATTACTTTGAATTGGACCTTTAACTTTTGATGGCATACAGTACTCCAACAATTGGCAACACCAATAAGCATTTTCCCCCAGGTTTGGGAGGTCTAACTCGTAGTCTATTTTCGGTCCCATTTTAACTGGCCAGCCCGATAAACGGACAAGATAAGAATGATGGCATATGGTGGAAGTGTATAAGAATGACATGCTTTTCAAGTAACAGCAACTTGAAAAGGGTTAACTTGCAGTCAACAAATCAAAAATTTGCGTAGGCTATATCTCGAGAACTACATGAGAGCGAATATTCAATCTGTGAGATGAATTGATTATATAATCGTCCCCAAACAATAAATAATAATATCACCGGGTTAACTTTCACTCATCCGTATCCTAGCTCCTAGACTATTTCGAGTTGAACATATATAGGAAACCGACTCAAGCAAATAGGTATATTGCTGAGGATTCAGTGATACCATTGATTATACAGGGTGTTCTCGAACTGCGTGGCTAAAATAAAACCGAAGATTCTTTGATTCGAAAAAAATTTGATGAGCCTTTTTACTTTTGCCTCAAGTGTCTTGTTTAGCCGGTAGAGGGCTTCAAAGTTGCAAAAATAATTTTGTTTTTTCGGTATAACTTGAGAACGTGATGGAGGACTTTTACAATATTTGGCAGGTGAGTTACTGTCAATAATAGCCGTTTTTGAGAGCGGAGCATAGAGCCTTAGAGACCATAGAAATGGCTCAAACTTGAGGATGTAACGGGAAAAGTGTCTAGAACTTTTTTGCGGTCAATGTAATAATACACTCTATATTTTTTATATAGACAGCTTATCTAATTTGAAAACTTTTCTTACTCTTAGAAAATTTTGATAAAATCAACGGATTAGCTTGAAAAAAATAATTTTCGAGTCTCTGCAATTTTGGCTTACTAATTTTACTTGATTAAAATACCTTAGTTGCCTTTGCTTTTCTAATGTCATTTTGGCATTTGGAGAATTTATTCTCAAAACTGGTCAGTTTTTACTTTGCTTTCCGTAAAAATTTTATAAAATTATGGTTCAAAATTTCACTAACACTGAAATGGTTAATATCTCGGTAAAACACGAATAATAAAAACAATAGAAATGGGGAAACGATGTGATTATTTAGGAAAAACAAATGCTAAATTAAAAGAGACAACAAAGCTTTTTTGGAAATCGCTAAGGCATCAATTGTTCGAAATGTTGCCCATTTTCCTGAATACACACATTAATTCGTTTCAAGAAATTGGATTGAACTCTGGCTAGTACTTCAGGATCATTCTTCAGTAAATCCGCTTCATGATTAATTCGTTGCAACAATTCCTCTCGTGTGTTTACTGGAGCTGCATAAACTTTCGACTTCAAAGCGCCCCATAGAAAGAAGTCGCAAGGCGTCAAATCAGGGGAGCGGGCCGGCCAGTTCACTGGTGCATCGTGTCCTCTACCTATCCAGCGATCTAGATATTCCGCATTCAAATGTCGCCTCACAGCTAATGTGAAATGAGGAGGTGCACCATCATGGATAAACCAGGCCACGACGAATGTGTAAGGGCAAGTCTTCCAACAGTTCAAGTAGCCTTTGTTCCAAAAAGTTCAAGTAGTTCTCCCCGTTCAATCGATCGGGTACAACGGTAAGGCCAATAATAAAGTTATCCAAAATTCCAACCCAAACATTGATTTTAGTTTGATTCTGAAAATATGTAACTTCCGTTTCATGAGGATTTTCATCAGCATATAGATGTTCATTATGGAGGTTAAAAAGACCACATCTCGTAAAAGTATCTTCGTCCGTGAACAGAATTCTTCTACAAAAATTGGGGTTTGCGTTTTGTCTTTGGACAATAAGCCGACAGAAATCTAGCCGATGACCTGGATCCATGGGCAATAAGTCTTGAACTGTTTTAATATGATAGGGATACAACAGTTCTTCTTTCAGTACATTATGAACTAATGATTTTGAGGCTCCAATACGAAGTCCCAAACTTAGTGTGCTTATCCCAGGTTCAGTTTCAACCGCTTCCAGTATCGCTTGTTCGACCTCTAGCGTCCTTCTTGTCCGTCTGCGTCCAGTTTCTCTGCGATTTGCTTCAAATTTGCCAGTTTGGCGAAGGTTTGCCGATTTGGAATTCTGCGATGCGGATATCTTTCCCTTCTCCGGCCATTGCAACGACAAAGTCCATAAATCAATAACATATCAACCATTTCAGTGTTAGTGAAATTTTGAGCCATAATTTTATAAAATTTTCACGGAAAGCAAAGTAAAAACTGACAGTTTTGAGAATAAATTCTTCAAATGCCAAAATGACATTAGAAAAGCAAAGGCAACTAAGGTATTTTAATCAAGTAAAATTAGTAAGCCAAAATTGCAGAGACTCGAAAATTATTTTTTTCAAGCTAATCCGTTGATTTTATCAAAATTTTCTAAGAGTAGAAAAAGTTTTCAAATTAGATACGCTATCTACATAAAAAATATCGAGTGAATTACATCGACCACAAGAAAGTTCTGGACACTTTTCCTGTTACATCCTCAAGTTTGAGCCATTTCTATGGTCTCTAAGGCTCTGTGCTCCACTCTCAAAAATGGCCATTATTGACAGTAACTCATCTGCTGAATATTGTAAAAGTTCTTCATCACGTTCTCAAGTTATACCGAAAAAACAAAATTATTTTTGCAACTTTGAAGCCCTCTACCGGCTAAACAAGACACTTGAGGCAAAAATAAAAAGGCTCATCAACTTTTTTTCTAATCAATGAGTCTTCGGTTTCATTTTGGCCACGCAGTTCGAGGACACCCTGTATATTAATCAATGGTCATACCAATTAATTATTAAATAGCTTCATTTAATAGTCTTATTCATAGATCATCAAACGTCCCTTTGAACCATCAAAAGTATAACAAGGAAGTTGAGAAACTTCAGCAAATAGCTTGGGACAATGATTACGACAATTATGTGATCAATAACTTAATTTCTAAACCTGAAAGAAGAATGGAACGCAACCAATTAAAGCCATTACCTTCGAATAGTTCACTAAAATTCAGTATTTTCACTACAGTAATTCATAAACTAAATAAATTGTTTACTAAATTTGCAATACAACTCGTTTATAGACAATGTAAGACCAGCTAAAAAACCGTTCAGGCAACACATTTAACAAAGGGTCCTCCTTCGACAAATCCGGGATCTACAAAATCGATTGTGAGTCGTGTTCAAAATGCTATGTGGGCATTAACCTAACATATTTTAAATACAAATCACACCATTCTCAAGAAAGTTTATCACTCTTGGAAGACAATAATGATAAATATCTACTAATTTAGAAGGAAATAAGCGTATACCCTATTAATTTCAAATAGTATCTAAACCTGCACATTTGATTTATAATTCAGTTTACTCTGAATAGTTAATTGGTAGGTGAAAAGTCCTCAGTACTTTAACAATATTTTTAGCGGATGAGGGTGATTGTTTTTTATTTACAATTAATCCCCCGTTCTCAGTAGTTATTTTTAATCTGGCAACAGTGCCCTGAGGCTAGACTCTCTATATATCTCAAACGCTGAGCATGTGTTGTTCAACGCAGTTGCCGTTTTTCCGAGCAGTCCGATCGCCAAATAGGCTAAATCAGCGAAAATGGCAACACTCTCTGGAGGCTAGCCTGCGGCAGCCGCTCGCAATCTATGAAATACGACACGTGCGTTCTGCCTACTGCTGAGTAGGTCAGTCAGTGCTTGTTTATGCGTTGTCACGCCACGCGAAGTAAGGTTAGATTGTTGTCTGTTGTAAATTTAAAATGTGGATTATCATATGATAAAAATGTTTTTTGAGTTATCAACAAAGAGTTCTTTGGTTATTAAACGTTAAAATGAGTAGTGATTTAGTTGCTGAAAAGATTAGTGATGACAGGTATGTTTCAAAATCGATCATTTGATACTGATAATTGTGAAAAATATTTATGGTTAACGGGATCTGAGGTACACAATAAATTATATTACTGGTATTGCTTGCTATTCACATCTGATACAACTTCATGTTGGGGGCACTCGGGTTATGATGATTTGAAAAATTTAGCTCGTGGTATAGACAGACATGAAAAATCGCAGGAACATATTACATCAAGTATTAAGTTTAAATTAACCGGTAAACAGAATATTGTTAGAGGAGGAAAACATATAATTTGGTAGACAAGAAACTACATTATAAACACTTTTTTTATGAAATTTTAGATACTATTAAAGGTCAAATTGAGATTCGATTTTCCGATTTACATGAATTGAAGTTTTTTGTATAACTTAGTTCTAAAATATAAATTTTTTGATAAAATAGCACTGCACAATGAATTATGCGTTCTATACTCGGATAAAGATATTTTAGGCCAGTACGACATTCACGCCGATATGATAAAATATATGATAGACAATGATTTGCAACAAGTTTTACCTCAGTTTTATAAACTACTTTGTTTGACAGTCACCATTCCTGTCACGTCGGCATCGGTGGAGAGATCATTTTCTACTCTCAAACGAATTAAAACTTACATGCCAAATACAATGGGCCAAAATCGTTTATACAATGTTAGTTTAATATCTATTGAAAAAGATTTAGTAAAACACTTAAAACAAAATGATACATTCTTTGATAATATTATTGATCATTTTTCGCAAACTGAAGACCGTAGAATTCCGTTGCTGGGTAACAATTAATTTTGTCACTGAAGTAGCTGGTACGATCGCCGTGCAAAGGTTAAAAGGCTGTAAATAGAGTATATTTTTACAAAAACGTTTTATGTCCAGCCTCCTCTCTCAAAAATTCACGAGCCGCCACTGGTTATAGGGTATCTACAGTGTGAACTATTATATACATAGTTCACGAAGAAGTCTTCCTTTTATTTCTTGTTCAATTTTGTATTATTAAAGTGCCTGCCTACTTTCATGATATACTTCGATAGCGCATTACAAGAATATAAATTAAGCTTTATTGATTAAAGCTATTCGATCACATATTTAGTCGAATTATTGCATTTCTTCAAGACACTCAGTTTATGACTTAAAATCAAGTTTTGCAACTTGTTGATAATATTTAACCATAATTGACAGACTTTCTCTACGGTTTCATTCTCATAATGATGTAAAAAATATAAATTTTAATCACTCTGTTTTCAATAATTAATTAATTGGTATTTAGCGAATTGGCCGGTTTTTATATCCACAAATATATTGAAATATATGACATGCCAAAATTTCTAGTTTTCACATTCTGGAAAATTATTAATCGATGTTGCCGTTAGAAAGTGGACCACGAAATATACGATGTATAGGAGGTACTGTAATTCACCAACAACCAAATCTATATTTGTAGAAGAGTTGAATAGGAAATGTTTCCGAGTTGCACTTAGGATAATTGAATAATAACTTGGAATGCAAGGTGGTCAGAAATGAGGCCATTTATCATGTTTATCTAACCTGTTGAAGTTTTCGGCGTCCGTCCGGATGGACGAATTGAGATGCGGTTTTTTGCATTCGATTCATAAAGGCATTTAGAAAAAAGTCCACCTCGTTCTTATAGAAGAGGTAAGTGATTGCATTTGTGCATTGAAAAATGCATTTTTTTGAGTGCATTTTCTGAAACTGTTATCAAAAAGAATTATTACTTGGTAAATAATCGACAAAATGATCAAAACTTCATCACTCGGAGGGTTTTCGGAGTCGCTGATCACGAATCTGATGGTCACAAAGTGCTCCGAAGCTCCTGGAGACCAGGGCGCTTTGGTGGATAGCCCTTCGCCGAGAATTACGTTCCAGTTTCGTTCAAAGTGCATGAAAGATCATTACTTGGGGGGATTTTGAGGTCGCTGATCACGAATATGATGGTCTCACCTGAAGGACGAGGTGCTGCCTTAGATAGATCATCTCCAAGAATTGATTGATTATTTTTCAAATGTATGATGCTGAATTTCAAAAGAAATCGTTGCCATTCGTAATAAATGGAGTGAAGAATTCGGAAAGGCATTAGATGAATCAGAAAGTACATAAGAAAATTTTGATATCTTATTGAAATTGATTTTTTGCACTTATACAGGAAATTTATAGAATACTCGATTATAACCTACAATATTTGAAAAAAAAACGTGTGCAAAAGCCGACAGTGTCTGTCCTAGGACACCACAGAATCGTGTCTGCCTCCACTGAACACGCACATTATTACTATTATTATTATTATTATTAGACCCGAAAACGTCTGTCCCAAGTATACACGTATATATGTGCCAACGTGTGCGTGCGTATATCCGAAATCCGCAGAGATGAGCGCTTCCAGGCAAGTAGCCAGAACAATTTTTTGGGCGGGGGGCGAATTTTATATTTCTATCGATAAAAAAATTTCAAAATTCTTGCTCTACGTATAACAATCAAAACCCAAAAACATTTCGGATGGGGTGTGAGTCTACCGCCCCCTTCGGCAACCCCTGGCTACGTGTCTGGCTTCACCAGAACGCCCTGGTGTCTGGGTGCATCGGCAAACTTTTCGACCATAATAGTCGTGATCAGCGATCTCAAAAACCCCCCGAGTAATGATATTTCATGCACTTTGAACGAAATTGAAAGTTAATTCTCGGAGATGAGCTGTCCGCCAGGGCACTCTGGTCCCCAGGTGCATCTGCGGACTTTTTGACCATCATAGTCGTGATCAGCGACCTCAAAAACCCCTTATTAATGTTCTTTCATGCACTTTGAACGAAATTTATCCGTAATTCTCAAAGAAGGGATATCCACTAGGGCGCCCTGGTCTCCAGGTGCATCGGCGAACTTTGTGACACATATTCGTGATCAGTGACCCCAGAAACTCCCGAGTGATAAAGCTTTGATCATACTGTAGATTAATCACCCAGTAATAATTTTTTTTTCAGTTTCAGAAAATACACTCAAAAAAATGCATTTTTCAATGCACCAATGCTATCACTCACCTCTTTTATAAAAACGAGGTGGATGTTCTTCTTAAACGCCTTTATGGATCCAATGCAAAAAACCGCATCTCAATTCATCCATCTGGACGTAAGACGTTTAATGTTAATTTCCCTCGTCTATTTCCCCAGCCAACAATAACATTCATAATATTTCAGCAAACAGGACAATCCTATAATTTTTCTTGGCAATGTTTATTAAAAAACTACTGACAGTTTCTATTTGTCATTGCATTGAAATGTACTTGGTCAATCGACTTCCAACCAGTCCAACATACTGGTTACTAGGAATCTGTTCACAAACAATGATGCGTCATGTTGGGAAGTGAATAAACACTCAAAAGTGAGTATATAATCAAAAAATCGATGATGGAAGCCGTTACTCTATGGTAATTGATCATTTTGATTATATGAAAAAATAACTACTTTGTTTATACCACTTTTATTTATAATAACGTGAAAACGTAACTATAGTTTCAACACCGAAGTGCCATTATCAAACAATCAGAAATCAATGAAACAGTTCAACTGTTCAAGTATAAATAGAGTAGAGTAAAGTAGGGTTGAGATTAAAGGGATCAACGGAAATTCCAAAAACAGGTGGATCCTAGGAAAGTACAGTATTACATAGTAAACATAGTAACAATTTGTGAATTAGTGTGATTATAATTTAATATTCTAAGAATTATTTAAAGAGCGGTTTGAAAGACAGTACAGTATTACATAGTAAACATAAAAACAATTTGTGAATTAGTGTGATTTTAATTTATTATTCTAAGAATTATTTCAAGAGCGGTTTGAAAGACACATGAAAAAATCACTTTGATATAGGTCTAACTGATCATTGAGGTTTGAAACTCATTTTAAAATTATGGCGTTATAAAATGTTAACAATATGTTCACTTACTTTACCAAAATATGTCAACAAAATGAATTTAGTGGTTTTATACTGACACTGTTACATGAACTATCAAAATGTACCATAGAATAAATACATAATATAGATCGTGACGTCTTAACGATGACATCACTTGAATTTCAAAAAGTGTATTTTCGACCCTTCTGCAGGTTCAATATATACGTGATGTGTATATATATTTTGCTAACCAGAAAAGCATGGTTGACCTTATGGTATAAAAAAAGTCAGCGCACTCCGGGATTGCAGGCAGAAGTGAAAACTTGAACTTATGGCGCGTTGGGCACTTTTTTGGGTGAGCATTTTTAGGTGCGCTCGCGACATGAGAAATTGTTCATAAAAAATCAAGTTTATCAAAGCAATGTGGGCACTTTTTGAATAGACATGAAGTATAATAATATAGAAACTATATTCGAAGGAAGTGGTTTTAACTAAATGAGTAAATATTAGTAAATAGTAAATACAAAATTTATCAATTCTCATCCATAATTTCAACAACTCTTACATCATCATTATCAGCATTTTCATCATTATTATCAGGATTTTCATCAAATTCTAAAACTGAAACAATAGGTCTATGGTAACTAAAGTATGAAATGAACAATTTTGATTTAAATCTATTTATATATCTTGTGAATACTGCATCAATAGTAGTTTTGTATTTTGTTGTGCTAAGATTGCGATCATTGGACATCGTTAAATCAAATTCTTCATATAAAAATTCAATTAATAATGTATACAAAATATAGTAACACTATAGTATACAAAAGCACTACAACAATGTTTTTATTAATTCTATTTACACTTTAGATTTGTTTTTTTAACACAATACCATAGCAGCAACACAAGTCAAATGAAATATTTAAATAAATAAATTTTCCGTTTAATATTCATTTATAAAATAAATATAAAAAACTCTTAATCTCGTCTGTCGCGAGAGCACGAACGAATGCCCATGCAAAGAGCGCGTATAGTATACATATATTATAAGAATACACGCGGAGTATATCTGTGTAAAATCTCATCTGTCGCGAGAACGGCTGAAAATGCTCTCCCACAAAAGTGCCCAACGCGCCATAAGAAGTTTTCACTTCAAAAATGTCATAATTCCATTTGAAAAATGAAGATGGATGTCATAAATACCACTCGAAACGGGGCTATTGCATCCAAAGTTCCTCTTCATACTACTTCGAATCGATCAGCAAAATTTCTAATTCATACGATACTTTTTGAGCTTCTTTAAAACTCGAATGAGTTTCCACAAAAGATAATATCATATCTAATAACATAACTGTTATTGTTCTGAAGTTCTAACTACCCCGGCACTAGTTACTAGAAAGAAATTGTACTAGCACATTTTTGTGTTACAGAATCAATTTCTGGCTCTCAACCATGTGAAATGTAAATGGATGTAGAATCCTCGTAGCTTAAAATTAGATATCTTATGAATACTTTTATTCTGAATTTCAATAACATGTCTTTTTACATAGTTTGCACTAATGTGATGAAATTTTGAATAGTAGCTTTTCTCTAAATTGACTGTGGATCATTTTCCAAGTTGTCTGCCATGATTCTTAATTTTTGCGGCTTTATTGTGAAGAAAGATCATCAACAAGTGCACACAAAAAAGTTGATATGAATTCATCGAGATTATTCAAATAAGAAGAATACATTGTCTTTTGTATTGCATTATACTAATGTACACTGCTTTTTGAGATTGCTTCTCTTCAACCAAAATCTTAGGCAGAAAGAGCAATGAAAACATTTCAACAGTATCATTAGAAAAAGGCTGGTTAATGTGCAAATAACAATAATGCAATGAAAAATAATTTTACTTGAAGATTCAATGTCGTACGTTTGGGCATATGCGCAGCGTATAGACCAGCCTCCTAGTTAAAAAAATATTCTTTGTATGAGGCTTTGCTATTTGATTGAAACCAAATACATTACATTTGAACCTTTCATTTATTTGACAGCTGTCAAATTTCGTTGAGCATATTTCAAAGTTTTTCTAATGTTGATCACATCTTTTAATTGAATGAACAAAGTCTTATAGATTGGTACTCCTCCCAAATTGAGGAAAATAGTTGAAACTTCGGTCGTCTGTAACTTTGTACCCCCTAAGCCCTTTTAGTAATTTGTATAAGGTTATGATAGGGGGACCAGGTAGCTCAGTGGTAGAAGCATCGATCTTCTAATCATTGTGGCTGCCGGTCGCTGGTTCGAATCCAGCGACTGCGGAATTTTTCCGATGGCCCGAGAAAGTGGTGCGGCAAGATACAATGGGCTGTCAAGCCCAAGTGTCATCGTGACTGCCCTGGTTGCAGGATCAAGCCTACCACACGAGGTGTAGTGTTTAGTGGGTATTTCTGAGGTGATTAAGTTCGGGACTCAGGGACTCCCACACTACCTTATGGGATGTTACAAGACCATAAGGTGCCCATAAAGGGTTTCAACTACCTCGCACCCAAAAAAAAAAAATATCGTCATAAGCCATTGGTCAATAAGCATCGCGGGAATAGTAAACGTTATTTATTAGTCTGTTGGCCATAAAGAAAACGGATGAGACACGTCAGTTATAGAAAAAGGACTGTCGTTTCACCATTAACTATGTGATATAGAATTTTATCCAGATTGTAAAATTAAAACACTTCTATGTTGATATAACTTTTATTTGTAACTTCCGTTACCCGAATTTCAGCGTTACAAATAAGAGTGATAGTATTGTCAAATTTTGCAGTATGGAAAAAAAATAATTTAACGTACATAGAAGTAAAATAATAGTTATTTGTTTTACTAGGCATAAAAGCACAAGATTTATTGCCGCGGCTGGTGTTTCATAGCCGAGCGTAGCGAGGCTATGAAACCAGCCAAGGCATTAAATCTGCTTTTCTGCCGTGTGAAACATATAATTTTTTCTTCAAATTTGTTCCAATTCCACGCAAAATCAACTTTTTCATATTTAAATTGCGTTTCATTATTAATATCCAAATAACTAAATTATTTTATTAAAGGTAACTGGGCCCTGCGTTACTATGTTTACCGCTGATGACGTTTGTTGAATATGTTTGTTTACTGTTTACTTTGTCATTGTCAATTTTGAAAAGTTGTCATGTTAGAAATGGATTTACTGCAAAGTGAGGATGAATTGATGCAATTAACACCACCTGAGATAAGAGACCAGGCGCGAGATGTGGAATTTAACCTTTTACCGGAAAAATCAAGAACTGTATATGAATTCACATACAGCAGATTCATGGAATATAGACAGAAGAAAAATATAGGATCTTTCTCTGAAAATGTGCTGATTGTCTATTTTTCCGATCTTTCAAAGAAAATGAAGCCTTCAACGTTATGGTCTACCTATTCGATGTTGAAAGCTACCCTGAACATAAAAAATAACATTGATTTGGCAAAATACCAGAAGTTACACGCTTTTTTGAAACGCCAGTCAGACGGTTTCCATGCAAAAAAATCCCGAGTTTTTCAAAGAGAAGAAATCGAGAAATTTTTATCAGATGCCCCAGATGAACTGTATTTGTGTACGAAGGTAGGAATATATTGAAAATGATCTATTATGGATTAAAGAACTAATTTTCAATTTATATTTTAGGTTGTAATTATTGTTGCAGTCGCTGGGGCTTGTAGATGTGATGAGCTTTTGCAAATGGAAATAGATGATATAAATGATATGGGCGACAAATTGCTAATTATGCTACCAAATACTAAGAACAAAAGATCAAGATCTTTTGTAGTAACGGAATATTTAAGCGTTTACAGAAAATATGCAGCCTCCAGACCCTCGAATTTAAATAATCGGCGTGTCTTCTATAAATATGCGAACGGTAAAGCACATCATCAATTCATTGGCATTCACAAATTCTGTAAAATGCCAGAAGAAATTGCTACTTTTCTGGGACTATCCCATGCGAAAGAGTATACCGGGCATTGCTTTTGCAGAACTTCGGCCACGTTGCTGGTGCATTCTGGTGGGGACATAACAATGTTGAAGCAACATGGAGGATGGAAGTCTTCCGCTGTCGCGGAGGGCTATATTGAGGACTCGCTAGCCAATAAGTCGAACATCGGCAATAAAATATTTTCTGGCGTTTCCGGAGTATCAAGTGTGGATACTAAAGTTGTTAATTTTACTGGAAAGGAGGGAAGTGGACAGAGTTCAATTGTATTAAATAATTGTTCACAATTGACCATAAATATATCTAATAAATAAAAATTTCGTGTTGTAGTTTGTAGTTTTAATGCAATAAAACCAGTTTATTATCATCAGCATCATTTTGAGTTTTCTTAATGTCATTGTCAATTTTAATAACCAGTTTGATTTAAATTATTACTTGGAAGGTTGCCTAGCAACGAACTTTTTCTGCCTAGGCAGTAAAAGTGGACTTTTTCTGCCTAGGCATTAAAAGTACAACTTCTAAGCCTGCCAAGTGTCATTAAAAGGCCGCTTTTAATGTCATTTGGAGAAAAATACATTATATGAAGTCTAGATCATCACGATACGGAATTATAATCTAAATTTAATTTTACAATTAGAATAATTTCACAGTAAATATTTATACCAATTGAAGTTATTTTCATTTACTCACATGGGATCAAAAATGTTATTTTTACGCGTCTGCGGTTGGAAGAATGTGCTTCCGATAATTGAAATAACACAATTGAAAAGTTAAAATTAAAATACGTTTTCAAAGAGAGAAATAGGAAATATAGGAGTTGTACTTACCTTTCATTCTCAATATCTACCAATCATAGTAATATCAATTTCAGAACAATATAAGCTTTCTGATAAGTGTTTCTAACTTTAAGATCAAGATATTCCACGATTTCACTCATTACATTTACGTGAACTATGAAATTCTTATTCATTGAATAATAGTTTATTTTTTATTTATTTATGCTTCAGGCAAACCCATTTATTGCTGGCATTTCACACTCAACTATGATTTATCACACCTTACAGCTTCCTTAAGATTTACAGAATTTCCGAATAGGTTAATGATCGTAGCAATGAAATATGAGTAGAAAAAATCAAGTGAAGACAGGGATTCGAATAAAGTATTAATAATTGCGAGCAATAAGTAGACTGGAACAAACTTTTCCTTGACGGGAAAATAGAAATTTGTTCACTTGAACATAAATATTGTTTCCGATGAGATATGTTATTTCATTTATTCAATTACACTACTAATCAGTTCATTGCAAGAAAATACAGAAGATCAAAGATATCAGTTTGATAGCAACATAAGCACTTCTGATTAAGAATTCCATATTTAGAAAAAAATCGATAGTAGAAGACGTGAATTTATGGAAATTACGATTATAGTCCAGTTGTAGGAGGAGAAAAATATTTTTTTCCCGCCATTTACAATCTGAGTGTCGATTTATATACATATTGGGGAGCCAAAGAAGACCCACACGTTTTGAGGTGGGGCTGGGTTCCCCCCTCCCCCTCAGTTATGAAAAACTGTTTTGATAATCAGTTTTTCGAAACTAGGTTTTATAGATGACGTCGGATCGAAAAAAGTTGAAGATAAAAGTTATAGGTATTATCAAAATGAATAACCTTACACCAATTGCGCATGCGCAAAGAGTGTTTTACAAGCCCTAAGGCCCAAAACGAGTCAAAACTTTGACATTTTTTTTCTCCCCCGCATCATATGATATAATAATGAAACCTATGAGAAAAGTTTCCCATAACTGGGCTGCATTCATGTTGTTTTTTTTTGGAAAAAACAAATTGACCGTTTTTGCTAAAAGTGAGGTTAGGTGGCAACTACAAAACCTTGAATATCTCTGCAAGTACAAGGCCTAGAAGATCGTACTTAGGCTCAAATTGTTTGTAATAAAAAGTCCTACCTTCGGTTGTATCGATTAGTCACTTGTAACCAGCTTATGACCAGTTTTTGGTCATTTAAATTTTTTTGGCCATTTCATAATTCGATTTTGTCGGAAGCTGTAACAGTTATTGAAATGAATCGTTCTTCATAAGAATACATTTTTTTTCACTTACAATTTGAGCCCAAGCACGTTAAAATCGTTTGGATAGATTTTGAGCTATCCGATATTTTTGTTTTCGCACATAACCTCAAAAATTCAGAACCAATCGACACAAAACCTGGTGCATTTTAAAGAAGACACTTTTTTGAGTCGAACGTTAAAATCTCGAATTATGAGACAGCATTTTAGATGGTTTTTTTGGACTTTAAAACTCAAATTTTACTCGCGCAAGTTCGCGCATGTACTAAGAGATCATATATACAACGCGCGGCGTTCTAATTTCTTTTAATTATATGGTCGTAATTAACATCAATTTCTGAGTCAATATTAGTTACAATTATATCTGTTTCTTCCTCAAGATCAACAGTTTCATCTAACAAAGTTACTTGTGGCTCTTCTACATTTGAACAAGTTTTTCCTGCACAAGTACGAAATAAGACAGTGCATTTTAATTCTAATTTTTTACAAGAGCATCTACCACTACATGATTTTTTACATTTACAGGAAATTATTTTTAGTAATGACAGTGGAATGACCTCTTTGGTATTTAAAATAGGAAATAAGCTATTGAGTGTGCGTTTCCACCCCCATTTTAATGGGTCATTCTCAGTATTACTCAACCAAATGTGCTACTGGTAATGGACTAGGAAAATATGCTTTTGAGCAGCATCGTCGGTTGGGGAAGAGCTGCTAGATTACACGCTGATTTGACAATGTCTAAAAAAAAAGAGGTACTATCACAACCGCTGAAAACGTGTATGAAGGCAATAAATTTAATGCTATATATACATAATATTATACAAAAATTTTAAGATTAATTTTAATGTTAATGATCAATAATTATTATTATTATTATTATTATTATCATCATTATTATCTTATATGCAACATTTATCATATAATCAAGTAATAGAAACGAACATGGCGAGAAAGAAATTTGACGCCGCGCGTTGTATATAATATGAACTCTTAGTACATGCGCGAACTTGCGCGAGTAAAATTTGAGTTTTAAAGTCATCCATCTAAAATGCTGTCTCATAATTCGAGATTTTAACCTCCGACTCAAAAAAGTGTCTTCTTTAAAATGCACCAGGGTTTGTGTCGATTGGCTCTGAATTTTTGAGGTTATGTGCGAAAACAAAAATATCGCATAGCTCAAAATCTATCAAACCCATTTCAACGTGCTTAGGCTCAAATTGTAGGTAGAAAAAAACGTATTCTTATGGAGAAAAATTCATTACAATAACTGCTATAGCTTCCGAGAAAATCGAGTTATAAAATAATCCAAAAAATTAAAATGGCCAAAAACTGGTCACAAAGTGGTTTCAAGTGACTAATCAATATAACCCAAAGTAGGTCTTTTTATTACAAATAATTTGAGCCGAAGTACGACCCTCTAAGCCTTGTACTCGCAGAGATATTCAAGGTTTTGTAGTTGCCACCTAACCTCACTTTTAGCGGAAACTGTTGATTTGTTTTATCAAAAAAAAAAACGTGAATCAGGCTCAGTAATGGACAACTTTTCTCATAAGTTTCATTATTCTATCTCATAATGCGGGTGAGGAAAAAAATTTTAAATTTGGGACTCGTTTTGGGCCCTAGGGCTCGTAAAATACTCTTTGCGCATGCGCAATTGGTATAGGGTTATTAATACCTATAACTTTTATCCTAAACTTTTTTCGATCCGACGTCATCTATAAAACCTAGTTCCGAAAAACTGATTATCAAAACAGTTTTTCATAACTGGGAGGAAGGGGGGAACCCAGTCCCCCCTCAAAGTGTGTCGGCGTTTTTTGGCTCCCCAATATGTATATAAATCGACCCTCAGATCTCAAATGGAGGGAAAAAAATGTTTTCTTCTCCTACAACTGGACTATTAAATGGGAATAGTTACTTTGCTTTTATACCAATAATTTTTTTAATAATAAGCAAACGTTATGTATTTATATTCTTGAACTATTTGGGGATGTATGTTCCTTTTTCTTGAGAGACATACATAATGAAAATTCAGAGAAATGTACAGGATGTTACAGTTTTGCCTGAAAAATAACAGAAATATCGACCGATTTCGCACCATTTGGAAACTCCGCTTTCGTTTGATATTTTGGACTTATTCATTAGGGATACTTAGATGTAAGTATTGACATTATTGCTTTTCAATCTGACATACCAATTTTTGTTTTTTTTTTCATTGCAGATACCATGCGTTAAAAAATTCCAATTAGACATGTGAAAACTAACTATTGCAAGATTGGGTAAGATGAAATCTGGGGACGTGTCACCCACATTAACGCAATTTTTCCAACCAATGTCCAAAAAGCTAAGCGAACAAGACATCTTTAACCGAGATCTATGTCATGCAATGATGACGTCAAAGCTAAGTAATCAAAATTTCACTCCTTTTGGAGAACTTCTGGAGAGAAGTATTGCAAATTCAATCTCCCAAGTGAAACAACACCACGAAGAAACGACATAAGTTCGGAGGTAATTGAGGAAATTGAAGCTAAAATTCGGAACAAACGTTTTTACATATGTATTGATGAAATCACCGATTCAAGAGGACGTTATATTGCTCATTTATTGATTGGTGCTCTTAGCGATAAGATTCAGTCATAATTTCACCTAATTGCTTCTAGAGAGTTAGAAAAAACAAATGCACTGACGATGGCGAGATTTGTTCAAAAGGAAACATTTTTCCTTCCTAAGCCTGTTCCAGAAGGTGATTTTTTCTCATCTTGTCAAATGCTGCACCGTACATGGAAAAGACAGGACGAAAATTTGAAAATCTCTTATCCGAACTTGATACATGTCACATATTTTGCTCGTGCTCCAAATACGGTTGCTGAAGAGATTAGGAGACATTTTCCTATTGTAAATTGTAAATGGTTTCCAACATGAAAAAAATCTTCCTTAAAGCGCCTATAAAGTTTCAGTTCTATAAAGAGAACCCACCTCAACCAGTTATCACGAAATTGGGCACATGGTTGGGAGCCGTTTTTTCTTATTGCGAGAATTTGTGTCAATATTCGACGCTCATTCCATTCAACTAATAGGATTTAGATTACCATGTTCTTCATTCTGTCATGAGTGAGTAGTACTTCTTGAAACATGTGAAGAATGAATCTAACCTATTACAAAGAACTTTGAAATTAGGTCGCTTAGATGAATAAAAGCGGATATCGTTGAGTGGAGTATAAAATGACTATTTTTCATCTTTAAGTCTAACGAAACGCCTTCGTATTGGAAATACCCAATTACGAGAGAGAGTATTGTTATTTACAGTTACCACCTTCTGATCGCATTTTCTTCGTTGGTATGATTAATACTTCCATTCGACTCTTCTAACTCTTAAACTAACTCATTCATTATTAAGTGCAAGACAATCACCCGTTTTTTTTTTGCAAAGAGGAGAGGAAATCTTGCATAAACGTCTCATGGGCCCGTGTCCCCGGGTGTGCCGGATTCTTGCCTACTAAAACCTCTCCCCCGTGAGGTTAGTTTTCCTTCCCAGAGGGAGTCCCATTGCACTGCGGTCATTTGTATCCTATTGTGCCCTCACATATTGCTATCTCCTCATCATTTCGGTGTATTCTATGAAATTCAGTAGCCTGATGTAGGGCATGCTTCTGATTTCCTCGGGTGTAGTTTCATTGTCCCCAATGTATATCCGACGACCAACCGCGTATGCCGTGCACTGACACAGAGCATGCATGAGTATCTTTCCTCCTAAGCCGCAACCCCTGTATGTGGGCTGATCTACCAAACCCATCGTGCTGAGATATTTGTTGCATGGCTCGTGTATAGTCAGGAATGCAACAAGATTCCGTATTTCTTGTCTGCTGAACGTTAGTAGATTTTCACTCGTTGCTGCTGGAGACCTCCCATCAGTCGCTTGGAATACATACGGGGGAGTTCCCTCTAGTAAACACAGTGCTCTGCTTCGAGCCATCTTTGGAATTCAGATTTCCCTCTAGTCCAATCAGGGGTTATTTCGCCCCCGCTTTAGCGAGTACAACGGCAGTTTCAGACTCCCATACAAGTGTCACTCTATTGGGATTATTTACTAGTGCCGTTACTTGCTTTACACAATCGAGTACACAACGTGAGGTGGTGGTGTATGATTCCAGTGCCTTAAGCACTGCTCACTATGATTGTGCTTTGTCTATTCTCATAGGCTCTCTCCCTCGAACTTGAACACATGTTATATTTGCTAAAATTTTGGAATTCTGTCGCAAGTGTCCCTAGATGTAAGGGAATCCTTTCTCCTTGTCCTTTGTTTCGACTATTCCAGCACCTCTACTTTTTTCGTTCTTGGTGCCTTCGGTAAGCTATAGGGAATCCCCTGGTATCATATATCAGTTCATAAAACGTGGTGTACCACAGGGCTCCATATTAGGACCAGTGCTATTCCTACTATACATAAATGACCTACCAGCAGAAGTATAACAAATATTGATTCAATTCGTAGATGACACTTCTGTGATTTTCAGTGAGCCAATGACACAAGATCTGAGACTTACAATATCTGATTGTCTAGAGAAAGTCTTAACATGGTGCAGGAATAATAATTAAGTCCTGAATATTGAAAAAACTCAACTGCTATATTTCAATTTTCAGACAAATAATGATAAAATAGTAGTTACTCATAACAGTCAGACACTGCATTGTCTTGATAGTGTACGATTTCTGGGAATTATACAGGGTGTCCCAGGTTTTAGTAGCAGAACTTCCACAGTCGATAGAAAATTTGATTTTGAGACAAAAATGCCCAATAACATATATGCACAGACGCTTAGTTTTTGAGATACAGGGTTGAAGTTGATAAAAATTTTTTGTTTTTTGCGAATATCTCCGGAACCGTTCATTGTACAGAAAACAGCTTTTGCAAGCATTTTCTACTCATAGTAAGCTATGTTCTGTGTCATAAAAATTTTTTTTTTACTTATAATTGGTGAAGATTTTGAAGGGGTAGTGGGTGTTTTTCTCCCCGACTTCTACACCCCTGGAAAAAGTACGGTTTTGAGACAACCATTTGAACCGCCAATGTTTTCTACATAAGAAAAGTACTGGTCATAAGCCCTAAAGTTGACCGTTTTTGAGAAAAATTGACTTTTATGTTGAAAAACATGGTCAATTCTTACTAATTGAACAAAATTTATTCAAACGTTAGAACAAGTAACAAAACCAACAAATTGACCATGTTTTTCAACATAAAAGTCAATTTTTCTCGAAAACGATCAACTTCAGAGCTTATGACCAAGAATACCTTTTTTGTGTAGAAAACATTGGCGGTTGAAATGGTCTCAAAACCATACTTTTTTCAGTGGCGTAGAAGTTGGGGAGAAAAACACCCACTACCCCTTCAAAATCTTCACCAATCGTGAGTAAAAGAAAAATTTTTATAACACAGAACATAGCTTACTATGAGTAGAAAATGCTTGCAAAAGCTGTTTTCCGTACAATAAACGGTTCCGGAGATATTCGCAAAAAACGAATTTTTTTTTTCAATTTCAACACCCTGTATCTCGAAAACGAAGCCTTCTACGACATATGTGTATAGGAAGGAGCTTTTCTTCTTAAAAACACTTGTTCCATCTCCTGTTTGTCTACAAAAAACTGACTCACCCTGTATAGACTGTCGATTAGATGGGACACGTCATGTCAGTGAATTGGCACAAAATATCACTCGATATGTTTTTGGTCTGAAAGTGATATCAAATCAAATTGATTACAAAACAGCTTTAACAGCTTACCATGCGCATGTTCAATCCAGATTGAGATATGGACTGATATTCTGAGCCAATTCTAATGAAACTTGACAACATTTTGTGCATCAAAAATACTCACCTTAAACAGTCTCGTCCTAATTTTAGATTCGGTTAAGTTTGTGATTGATAATAAACGTTTGTTTAAAGAACATGATGACGATCATGGATACTAGATATGAAAGATATCTGTAGTTGCAAAAGAACGTAAAATACATAATAACTAAAATTTATAAAAATACTACCTATAAGTAGATGCCTACCAAAAGAAATATTGAAAACATTTTTTATTTTAAAAGCCTTCTTTCTATTCACTACAGAATTATTTCAACGGTGAACTACTTTTAATTCAAACTATCTGACGATATTCTGGAATATTTTATTCGTAACAGTGTAATAATGTACTAGTATTCATGAATAATTGTATGTCGGTGTTATTGATTGTTTGACGTTGTTCTACGCCCGAACGGGCATTTGATGTGTATACTTATATGAGCATTTTATGTTTTACTTGTATTGTAATTGTATATATATATATGAACTAATAAATTTACTTACTTACTTACTTACTCACCTACTCATAAGAATTGCCCTTCAGCATTCTCTCGCCCATTCAAGGTTTGAATCGTGAATAGTACGAAAGCGCTGTGAACCTTGATCCTGTCGGATCTCATGGCCCAGGTGATCCAAGCAATCCAAAAATGCTTCGGCCCTTTTGGTGATCCTTTCCTTGTCCAATAATATCGAAGTGATATGCTCCTTTTTGGGTTCTGCCTGAACGGCGAGGTGCCTTGGCTCCAACCCCAACAGCCTTCCCATCGTAGCCGTTGGGTGGTCGACATTGCACCTATTATTCCTAAGCAGGCCGACCTCTGGGCTGTGTTCAGCGAATGCTGGGATACTTTCGTTTTTGTTTTTGGCCACCACACGATTGCGACGTATGTTACAATGGGTCTCACTATGGTGGTGTACATCTAGTGCACCATCCGTGGTGTGAGTCCGCATTTTCTTCCGACTGTACGACGACAGGTTCATAGGGCCCTTATCGTTTTATTAGTGGTTTTCTCCAGATGCTCTCCAAAGGTCAGCCTTATATCTAGTCTTACCCCAAGGTACTTCACCGCGTCCGTCAGCTGTATGTTTTCCCCATACAAAACTAAGTCTTGTTTATTTCCAATGTCCTTCCTCTTCGTGAAGGATACAATGGTTATTTTTGAAGGATTCACTTTGGGTCCTTCTTTTTTGTATCATTTTTCCACAGTGTTCAGTGTTTCCTGCATCAAAGATCCTGTTGTGGTACCTAACTTCCCTTGTACTATAATGACGATATCATCCGATTACGCAGAATCCTTTACTCTCAAGGAGTATTAGAAGGTCGTCCGCCACCAGATTTCACAGTAGAGGTAACCGGCGACCTGCACCTCCTTATCAACCTCATTGAGAGTTCCTATGACTGTCGTGCATCGGAGCATGTTGTGGATCCATCTGCACAACAGACTCTCCATCCCTCGCTCTCGCGTAGCTCGAGCAATTGTTTCGAAAGAGGTGTTATCAAAAACTCCCTCTATGTCCAGAAAGCTCGCTAGAGCAATTTCTTCGCACTCCAGCGATTTCTCTGCTTTCTGTATTAGCTCAAATATCGCAATTTCGCAGGATTTCCTGGTTTGGTAGGCATTATACTGGTTACGATGTAGGGGATTTCTCATAAGAGTTCCCTCCTTGGCCTGCCTGTCGATCAGTTCCTCTGGAGTTTTCAGGAAAAACGATATTAGACTAATCGGACGGAAAGATTTTGGCTGGGCGTAATACTCTCGCCCTGGCTTTGGTATAAATACCTACTTTGCCGCCCTCCATTCTCCCGGTATGTAGCTCGGTGCCAAGCTTGCTCTCAGCATTTCACACAGGATGCAGGCAAGAATATCCATTGCTTGCTGCATTAAATCTGACAGTATCCCTGTTCCTGGCGACTTATATGGTTGAAATGACATTAATGCCCATTTGATTTTAGATTTGTTAATGATACTCGCAGCCAGAGCCCAATTTTCCTTTGGCGCTCTTTTCTAAGCTATGGGGTCTCCCGGTTCTGTTATACTGCGATTGTTCACACAACGTGATCCATGGAAATGAGTCTGGAGCCTTATACACTAAAAATAGTGTTAAAGTACTGAGGACCGTTCAGCTACCAAGTAGCCATTATCTGAGTAAATTTGTTGATGATGGCTTATTGGTAGCTGAAAGGTCCCCAATATGGATAAGGGTGACTATTTCGTACTTAATAATGTTATGCATCCATGTTGTTAATTCTTTCAGTTTATTAACTCATTCATCACGATTCAAGCTACAGTGAGAAATAAACTAGATCATTTCAGAAAAACAATCAATCAAATTTTTAACAATCAAGTTAGTTAATCATGTGACTTAATTCGATTGCTGCAATTCTAATCTTTAAAGATTACTAGAGAGTAAATATGAAAACTAGAAGGCGTGGGATATCAAGTGATTCTAAGGTAAATTAAGTTATGCTTCAAGTGAAAAAAGTTTCTCCACTCAAGTTAGTGTTGTATTTGACAGGTTATATTATTTCTTCATTGGAGAAAAGGTACTCGTCCGAAGAAGAATGTTCGGATTAAATAGTTATTCCTTCTTTGGGATAAAAATACTGGATTACATTAATTGAATCAAATCAAATTATTTACTCGATGCCCAAGATTCTTGAATATTGTCCTGGGTATATCGAAGTATCACTTACACTCAAGAAAACAATTGTATGATGAAAATAATATCCACTTGACTGTACGGTACACTTACTGAATATCACAAATAGCTTTGAGTATGAATGAAATGAGGTGACCGTTGTAAAGTCTTCTTTCGCCTACATGAATATCTCTCTCGTGTGGAAAAATTATTTATTAGTTCCAGCCACGGAATGTTAATTATGTTAATCAAAAGACAATATAGTGTTTTACGAGCGAATAGACAAGATAATCGTTCCAGAATGAAAGCATTTTATTACACGGACTTGCTGAAGATTTTTTTTTCTCCAGATAACAACTCATTGTGGCAACAATACAAAAATTACATAAAGATTGTTAACCTAAAGCCGAACAGCCTCGAAGGAATAAACAGAGGATGATCAAGTGTGCCTGCTTTGGGTCACAAGCCCTATACTTATGGCGTATAAGAAACAAAAACTGTTTTTATTATAACCATCAATTCGATTATAAAAATTCTAATATTTTAACTAAGTAAACCAATTATTATAAAAGATCTATTCTGAAAATGATTCACATAAAACATCACTCCTAGTCTGTAAATCATAGAAATCAGATTTATACTGATTTAATTAATTAAAACTCTTGCAAATTTCTACATGCGTCTTTATAATGTTGAAAGTATATTTTAGGTAGAATGCTCAAATAACAATATTTCTAATAAGGTCTGACAACTTTTTTCTATTACCTCATAAATCTTTAACATCTGGATCGAAAGTGGATACTTGAGCCTTATATTTTTTGGATTTAGTCGTACACAGACTTTCTTTGACATGAGTTCGTATATTATAAGAAAATTGCTAAGCGGTGGATTCTTGATACATATTCATATACTTAAAACATTGATGTATTACAATTTTGATTATTCGTATTTCTGCTCGTTACGGTGAAGTGGGCAATTTAAATTGGAATTGGTGAGGTAAGGACGCTTCATGCTGATACATTTAAGAAATCCCGTTTTAGGCATAATACATCTTGTGATGATGATCATGAGACTGAAACGTACGTAAAGACGAAAATAATAAGCATATGTGTTAGTGTGACCTATTTTCCAAGAATTTATATATAATTCATACCTGGGTCAAGAATCATTATTGAACATTATCATTATAAATGCTATAGCATCTTCGGTAGATTCACCTGCTTGGGAACCAAATTGTCGTTTTATTCGAATTCATAAAAGTTACTAGTTCTTTCATAATTACATATTCACAGATCTTAGCAAGATTTCATATCAGTGAAATGGTCTATAATTCGTATATAGATTTTTATCTTTAAAAATGAGCACAATTCAAATTGTACAATTAATAATAAATTTTATGTTTTCTATAATCTAGCTTAAGTTTTTCGTAATTGAAAATTTACCCTAAATTTTGAAATCCCGAAGATAAATGATATAAGTTGCCAATTTAAACAGTAAGAAAATTATATTTGACATCTTGGGCTACCATTGTTTAATGTTTGATTCAAATTTTGGAATTTAAAATATGTTTGTTACGACATAAACCGAAGGGATGAAAACAGTCTTGCTTGAGGTAATAGGTTTCACCGGAGCACCAGTACCCGAATCAAAAAAAAAACTGTCCGTTTGTTTAATCGGGTTAATTTCGAATTTGTAATTCCGACGATAATTATAAAGGGTGGTGAAAAGATTTCGAAATTATTTGAATGTTTACTGTGTACTTTGAGCTGAGGCCTTTACTATGACCATGCTTCGTGGAGTGGTAATAAAGGTTAAAATGGAAACGGTGATCAGGAGGAGTGTCACCCAGCGATCCAAGAAATCTCTGGGTGGTGCCCTCAGGTGATCCAATTCTCTAAAATAGTGATAATACAAAATACTAGATACATTTAATTTAATTATAAAATATGTAAAACTTACTCATCAAAATATCATTCCGATTTAAGATTAAAGGTGTTTCAATAACATTTTGTAAATATACGTGCAATAGGTACACCTGCAATATTGACACGAACTGAATTTGAAAAATATAGACTGGTGTAAGTCACTCATAATATAAGTTGAAGAGATCAAGGGTTCAGACAGATCTCTAACGAGACGCTGTAAGGCAAAACAGCATCTCCTTGATTTGAGTTTTACTCAATAAATATTTGTAATATTTTTCTCCAATCATGAATATATTCTTTCTAATTGAATTCGAGAATACCCTATTTCTATGTAACACAGATTAGTATTATACTCATGTACCTACTTAAATATTGCTAGGAGAATGGTGAGTACGCTGCGCATATGCCCGAAGGGTTAAGACGTAGTGAGTGGGTGAGTCGAAAGGAGGAAAGACTTCGCTCACTACAATCAGTCAGTCTTTCGCATAAGCCGATCAATAGCGCCAGTCGCATTCTGTCTACTTGCGCGAGCTTGATTCTTTAGTACTTTCAAAGGTATGAATGGGCGTTCGAAATATATAACTCGAAAACGACTTAAGGTACAGTGAATCGGAGTCACCGTTCGACAACAATTTGCCGCATGAGCTGAAGGGGGCAACCTATGTTGCATAAAATAAGGCGTCCGCTTGTGTTGCATAAAAAACTGCCGACGACATCTTTTCAGTGCAAGTAAATAGGCTACAGTGTACTGCTATCATGGCACACACCCTTCAGTCGTTTTCTCACTACAATCAGCCAGATTGTAGAACATTGCGCGACACAAAGCTAATAGCATCGAGTATTTTGACGAACCGCTCTGCTCAATAACTAAAAAACGGCTTAAGGTACGACATTGAATTTTTATGACAGTAAATTTCGAGCATAACATTCCGTTTCTATCAAAATTTTAAGTGTATTTCTTATCATTGGGCCTCTTCACGAGCACGTACCTTGTGTCATATAACCCGATTCAAAAGAAGACTTGCTTATCATTGGGCCTCTACACGAGAACATATAACCCGATTCAAGAGAAGACTTCGTTCACTATGCTCACTCCATCTTGATAAGATAGTATTTGTAGAACTATATCTCTGTTTTTTCCAGTTAATAACTGATTTTAATGATGCTACTTTAGGGTTATCGATAAATTGTAATTCAATAATACATTTGTGTTTCAATCCATTGTATTATTCAATCGCTTCAACCGTACTTTAATATGGTTTACCACAATACACCAAGAGCTAATTTCACAATCAACAGAAAGTAGTTGATTACAGAGAAACGAAAATAGCATGTCACGTAATGAAGCAAGTATGAGATTAATAAAATTATCTGCTTCAATTATCTTTTACAAAATTCAGTTTCATGAGACCAGACACAGGAGTTAAGAAACTTTCATGACATGACTTTTTCAGGAATAAATACCAATTAAGTCGTCTTTGGATATATTATCAAGATTCTTACCGTTGAGCGTGTTACTTTCTTCCAAGGTCTAGAGAAAGAACCACTACTGGTCCTTTGTAGACGGTGAAAGTAACGCGCAAGTTCAACACTATCATTTTCAAGATCCATTTCGAAATTCATTCATAAATCCAGTTTCAACCTTAGCATAAACAATTGCTTCAACCTCACAATTCATACGCAAATGGTTATAACTAGACGTAATTATTGTTGAAAATATGAAGAAGAAATTGAAGTATGCGGTTATTTTAAGTAGAAAATAAAAGTGCAAGTGTTTGTTGATTTACCCGAATTTGAGTGATGTCTGATGAAAATGTTAATGTGCAAAATATGTATTGTAATCTACATCGTACTGATGGTGCTATGTTATTCTGAAGGATTCATTGCTGTGAAAAACGTAAGTTCAAGTTTGTTAATGTTTATTTCTTCCGATTTGTAATACGTGTAAATGGATATATAATTGCGTTTATAATTCATTCTGAGAATACGTTGGCCGTATTGTTGTGCAAAGTAAGTTTATGTTTCATTCTAGAAGATAACGCTTCTTGGTTTCATCTACAATTTATTATTCAAATCATTATCCCTATATATAGTAAAGTATTAAATATTCTAATACATTTAATCAGTTTAACCTAGAATTATGCTATTAAAAATGTCTGGAACTATTTTATGGCGTTGTAATTATAAAAATTCATAACACTACAAACATAAATTAATTTTGTTGATATTAATGTCAGACATATTATTAATGTTCATGATGTAACGGTAAGTCTTCTTTGTTATTCTATCATCAATATGCATCATAAAAGTTGATCTGTCTACTATAGAAAATCCTCTTTCTCCCATATTAACAGATCTTTTCTCTAGTAAATTTAAAAAGTCACTTTCAAAGTTATTTCCTAAGGTTTGGTTTGTAATCATAGATAAACATTTTGTCATAAATACATTTAAAATCACCAATACCTGTTAAATTCACGTTTGGATCAGAGGTTGACAACTCAATATCTTTTCTTGACATTAAGACCTCTTTTGATACAGACACATATCGACAGATATATCCCTGCAACTCTGTACCGTCATGGTGTCAACCATCATCAGAATACGTATTATGTCTTAAATGGAATTTCTTAAAACTAATTGTATCTGCACAAAGCGTGTTTAATGCACTAATTTCAACGTCGCCGAAACGAACAGAAACATGAGTAATCGAAATTGTAACGTTAATATTATAAGTATATGAATATGTATCAAAAATCCACTGCTTAGCAATTTTCTTATAATATACGAAGTCACGTCAAACAAAGTTTGTAAACATCTGAAACCAAAAAATATTATGCTCAACTATTCAATTTCGAACCAGATGTTAAAGATTTATGAGGTAATAGAAAAAGGTTGTCAGACCTTATTAGAAATATGCTGTTTGAGTATTCCACCTAAAATATACTTTTAACATTATAAAGACGGATGTATGAATTTGCAAGGGTTTTAATTAATCAAATTAGTATAAATCTGACTTAATGGTTGAATGTCTGGTCTATGATTCACAGAATCGGAGTCATGTTTTATGTGAATCATCTCCGGAATATATCTTTATAATAATTGGTTTTCTTATTTAGAATATTAACATTTTTGTATTCGAATTGATGGTTATAATCAAAACAGTGTTTAGAAAGGGCGGTGGAAGAAACAAAAACGTACAAAATTCTTCGAAATATAATGAAACAACATGGTGGAAAATGGGATATTCAGTAATAGATAATGCTTGTTGTTTTTTAGAGAAACATAACAAGAGCAAAGACCATATCACTTCAAATTGTAAGTTCGTTGGATAAATATGGCCACAGCATAAGGCAGCGCATGGCAAATTAAAATTGAAAACTATAGTAGTAGTCGAGGAATTATAGCCAAAATGATCGAATTTTTTACTGGCAACCTGTATCGAGATGCGGTTTTCGCCATTTGCTTCAGAAACACAATAGAAAAAAATGTTACATATTTGTTTTACCAGGAAAAGCTTGGCTGCATTTGTGCATACAAAAAATGCATCTAAATCATGCAATTTCCTGATCTGTGTAAATATTATATTGTCGCTCATCAAATATTGATCAAAATTGGCCAGAATTTGTTACTCGGGGGTTTTTGGGGTCGCTGATTACGAATTTGATGTTTTCACAATGCCAAGCTGCACCCTGGGGCAGATTTCAGGGGCTTGGGGTGAGGGATTTGCAATATAAAGCGGAAATCCTCAAATTTTCTCAATCATTCGGTATTTTATGGCAATTTTGGGATTTTTAAACACAAACTAAATGATGTTCGTTAACTCAAGTGCCCGGGGCAAAGTGAGGCAATGTGGGGCAATGTGGGGCACTTGGGAATATTATCGATTTTCAACCATCAAACCTAAAAACCTTGTTCAATGGGGGTTTTTGTGGTCGCTCAACACGAATCCAAGGTGTATTTTCAACTCAGACGCTCCTGGGGCAGAGAGTTCTCTGGGGCAACGTGGGGCATCTGGGGCAGTAAACCAATTTCAACTGTCGAACATCAAAACTTCGTTACCCATGGGTTTTTGTGGTCGCTAAACACGAATTCAAAGTTCATTTTCAGCTCAGACGCTCCTGGGGCAGAGTGTCCTCTGGGGCAACGTGGGGCATCTGGGGCAGTTAATCAATTTTACCTGTCAAACATCAAAACTTCGTTACCCATGGGTTTTTGTGGTCGCTCAACACGAATTCAAGGTTCATTTTCAGCTCAGACGCTCCTGGGGCAGAGTGTCCTTTAGGGCAACGTGGGGCATCTGGGGCAGTTAATCAATTCCAACTGTCAAACATCAAAACTCTGTTACCCCAGAGAACAAGGTTTTTAGGTTTGATGGTTGAAATTCGATAATAGTCCCAAGTGCCCCACTTTGCCCCGAGCACTTGAGTTAACGAACATCATTTAGATTGTGTTTAAAAATCCCAAAATTGCCATAAAATACCGAATGATTGAGAAAATTTGAGGATTTCCGCTTTATATTGCAAATCCCAAAACCCCAAGCCCCTGAAATCTGCCCCAGGGTGCAGCTTGACATTATGAAAACATCAAATTCATAATCAGCGACCCCAAAAACCCCCGAGTAACAAATTCTGGCCAATTTTGATCAATATTTGATGAGCGACAATATAATATTTACACAGATCAGCAAATTGCATGATTTAGATGCATTTTTTGTATGCACAAATGCAGCCAAGCTTTTCCTGGTAAAACAAATATGTAACATTTTTTTCTATTGTTTTTCTGAAGCAAATGGCGAAAACCGCATCTCGATACAGGTTGCCAGTAAAAAATTAGATCATTTGGCCTTTTTACGGCTATATTTCCTCGACTATAGTATAAATTTTGTGTACACATGAGCTGTCTTTCCGGGGACACGATGAGATCTTGCATAAAAGTACCATTTTCTAAAAAAATCATATGAAAATCATATGGCACATATTTCGGTGCTATCTCTCGAAAAGTTACAAATATAGTTCAAAAACCTAAGCTTAGTGGTTTCATTCAGACCTCAAAACAAACGTTTCCATTTGATATTCTATGCTAAAGTTAAAACAGATAAATTCGGAAAATCGGGAGTTTATAAATTAATATGTTCCTGAGTGTAATAGCATCAATGTAGGCTAATAAGGTCGCTCAATAGAATTTGGACTTAAGGGATATTGTAGATATTGTAACTTACAAAAAACCGATTCCACATATTCAAAACATTATTATGCACTGGTTTTAGTTTGAAAATGACGCGGTGATCGAAACGTCTATCTTACGTTTGCGACTGATTAGCCATAGGGGTTCAAAACACCACGCGTCGAACATACTGTTTATGTCCATTGCCAGTTGGATTCGAATATGTTATAGACATATTACAACACTGTGTACTCATCTCGTACGTGAGAGATGAATTGGGTAGCCCTTGACCCGGGGAGCATAAAAGTTTCGACGCGCACGCTATCAATCATATCAACATATAGGAAAATCATTGATTTGAACAAAAAGCGTGGAAAGTGTCACACATACTTTCAACTAGATTTTTGAAGAGAGTCTTAGATCTCTTCATTTCATTCCAGGAGGACATAAAGACCGCTGTGAACTTGGCAGCTAAAATCTTGCAGTCAGAATTACGGAAACACCCGAAGCACGAAGCAGTGTTGCGATGTTGCCAGATCTCCTATAGTGTGTAAACTATTGACGAACAAGGTTTCAATTTGAAATTCTGCATATGTGTTTCGTATGATAACTAATGAATGGCATGTCACCACAATAATGAGAGCAATGACGCAGAAAACCACCCTTTGATTGGTATTAATTTAGCCGCTGGGAGAACGGAGATAGGTTTCAACTTGGAAATTAGTAGGAATGTAGTTGTTGATGCAGTGAATCATTTAAGAATCACCACTTGCACTTACAATTTGGATTAGGGGTTAAAACGTACAGGATTTTCAACTCTTTGATATAGCGAATTATTTAAAAGTCACCAGATTTGGTTAATTTGGGGATGATGGGTCCAAAAGCACCCTTTGAATATTTATTAATTTAGCTACTGAGAGAACAGAGAGAGGTTTCAACTTGGGAGTTTGCAGAAATATAGTTATGGTGAAACAATTGAATGATCTAGATACTGAAGGATCTCAAATCCAAAGGTATTCAGTTCAATGCATTTAGATAACATACTATTATATTTTTTCTTCCAGAAAAACGTAAATGGAACAAGAACTAAACTGACATCCAGGAAAGGGAGAATTTTCTTCAATCAACTTGCCAGTTTTACAAATTTTCTCACCGGAGGAGCTACAGCTGACGATGATGACGATGATGAAAGTTCGGCAAGAAACTGTACTTGTGGTAAGTTTCGTCTGTATATGTTATCTTTAATTTTTCATGCATTACCCTTGATGAACAACAAGCCAGCACACTATAAATGAGAAACAATCAGCCCTATTCACTAAAAAAGTACTGAGTACCTTCTAGCTATCATCATCAGGTCAAACTGAATTAGAAATGAGAATGTCTGTTTGAATACTATTTGGGATCAATAGGGTGTATGATGAATGTCCCTCAGCTCCTCAACTTATACATTTCCATCCCTTCCAATTACCCAGGTTTATGTCAATATTGTGTTTCAAGAGTAATAATTTTTCTTGATAAATGGTATGACCTGTATTCATTTTATGTTCGGCTAACCCTGATTTTTCACCATTATTTTCTTTATATGAGCAAAATGTTCTTTATACCGAGTAAGAATTTTAATTTGGCCTGCATAGCATTTAGAACACGACTCATAATCGATTTTGTAAATCCTGGATCTGTCGAAGTCGGAAACTTCATCAAACGTGTTGCCTGAACGATATTTCAGTCTATTCTTACATCTATATACGGGTAGTATCGCAAATTTAGAAAACAAATTATGGGATTTATTAATTACTGAAGCCTGATGAGTGGAACTTTTGAATTTTATTGAACTATTTGAATGCACCAGTTCGAATTTGGTTAATAAGTTGCTTTCCTATTTCATTTTTTGTTCAGAAATCAAGTTATTGATCAATAATTTGTCATAATCATTGTCTATTGCTATTTGCTAGAGTTTCTCAACTTCCTTGTTATAGTTTTGATGGCTCAAAAGTACTTTTAAGATTGAATGGAGCTATTTTATAACTAATTGGTCTAACTGAGTATACCCATTTGTTAGAGTGGTTCTTCTGTATATATTGAATTCCAAGTAATTACCATCTCTTATCATGTTAATATCAAGTCCTAAAGGAAACTGCCTATTTGTTTCTGTTTCTACAGTGAATTTGAGTGAATCAAATTAGCTATTTAGCGTGTTCAAAAAGCAATGTAAATCAAAATATCTTACTTATAATTGCGAAAATATTAATATATATTTATGCCAAACTTTTGCTAACTATTTTAATTTTGATTTCAAGGAGTTTTTAATTACTGAAGCCTGATGAGTGGAACTTTTGAATTTTATTGAACTATTTGAATGCACCAGTTCGAATTCGGTTAATACGTTGCTTTCCTATTTCATTTTTTGTTTATAAATTAAGTTATTGATCAAGAATTTGTCGTAATCATTGTTCAACGCTTTTTGCTGGAGTTTCTCAACTTCGTTGTTATAATTTTGCTGGCTCAAATGTACTTTTAAGATTGAATGGAGTTATTTTATAACTAATTGGTGTAACTGAGTATACCCATTTGTTACACTGGTTTTTCTGTATATGTTGAATACCATCTCTTATCATGTTAATATCAAGTAAGGGAAGCTGCTTATTTGTTTCTATTTTACAGTGAATTTGAGTGGATCAAATTAGCTATTTAGCGTGTTCAAAAAGCCATGTAAATCAAAATATCTACTTATAACTGCGAAAATATCAATATATATTTATGCCAAACTTTCGGAAACTGTTTTAATTTTGATTTTAAGGAGGTTTCAAAATTGAAATAATTTTACTCCACATATAAAGACGCAAGGATCATGTATTCCTGGCAGTTTGTATCGGGGATATTAATATTTGAAAGCTCTTCCTTCAGAATGTGTTCAATGGATCATTTAAAAACCAGGAGTAATGATTATTATAGTAATTTAGCCAGCAGTCAAACTCATTCATTTTCTTACTGTCTCTAACATGCTATTTTTTTTCAACATAGCATATTTTGTTTTTGTTTGTATTATACAGCAGATTATTCTTTGAGAAATCCTTTTATTACAGAATGCGGGTTATCAACTCAAGAAAATCGCATAGTAGGTGGGCGTCCAACTGGTATAAATCGATATCCATGGATTGCGAGAATAGTATACGATGGGCATTTCCACTGTGGAGCATCTCTAATATCAGCAGATTATGTGCTCACTGCAGCTCATTGTGTTAGAAGGTATTTTAGATCTAGTGATATTCTTCTTTTCCATTTATTCATTCATATAAATTCGGTACATATCAGGCAAAGCCTAAATAGTACACATTAGTACAAACAAATTATATATAAGGTAGAAGAAGAAAAAGAGAAAAAGAGGCATGTTACATACTGTAGCATAATTATATAGAACGAACGAAAGTTAAGTCAGCCACCCATTAGGCATCAAGTACATTAGTATAGCGCCACGCACAACCTATTCACCAAAGAGTTTCTTCTGTGAAACCCATTTGAAGCAAAGATTTGGAGGAGTTCGGTAACATGAATAATCCGTTAACATCCTCGAAGGTGGACAACATATCAATTTTCTTCCTCCTCTGTTTTTTTTAAATATAAAGGGAAGTTGCAAAATTTTCTCTTGGCGCGCCCCAAGCGAGTAATATGATAAGCATAATGAAATGCGCCTAATAATATCACACATTTTCATAGAACGAACGAGCTCATAATCTATGAAAGTTATAATCGGCCAATCACCATTGCTCTAAGTTCCATGAAATTTACAATGCACCATCGCTGGAAAGAGTTCCAATTCTGCAAAGTACGTCGCTATTTCCTTTCCTCTGTAACTCATTTCAAGGCCATGAGTAAACAATAAAATCATGCGATACTCAAAAATCAAGGAGATTTTATTGATAAAAAGCAGAAAGAGAACTGAGGCAACATGTGGCATGATGAAATGAAATATTTCAACCAGTAAAGAAATTCCGGGCAATTCAAATGTTTCAATAAACCACTTGCTTCACTAAAAGTAACTGAATCCATCCCCTCTTTGTCAATAATTTTGTCTAAGCCTTCTTTGAAAGAACCCGGTGTTCAAATAATGTGTTCACAGTTCGACTTTTGAGAATCCAGGGTGTAGGAACAGCGCGTGGTAATCTACGTTTGACTATTTCATCAAGAATTCGTTTTGGCGATCGAGTCCAGTAAATGAAGGTATTAGCATTTAAATTTTTTTGTTATAAGCCGATTTTGATCAGTGAGGGCTCATTTTCTTCGTAATGATTTCTGGAACAAAGTGCGGGGGTTTATTTTTCTGACTAATTATTTATACTGTTAATAAACAATAATTAGTGTTAAACAAATGCTTGTCTCAGTGCATTATAAGAAAAAATTAAAAAGTACAGGTTTTGAGTAAGTAATTGAATATTTTCAAGTGTTAAAGAAATAAACAAGGGTTCACAAAGCTTACTCAATGTGCATGACCAATTTGTTAATTACTAAATTAACGAAAAAATGAAATTATATGGTTATGCGATATTGGACTCGATTTCGGATATTTTTAACTCGATGAACACGAATTCGGTAATATAATTGCAATAAATTGTTTATTTCATTTGTTAATAAGCAATTTGTTAATTAACAAATAAACGAAAAAATGAAATTTGGTCTGGCTATGCGATTTTGGACTCGATGACCACGAATTCGGTAATATAAGCAATTTGTTAATTAACAAATTGTTTATTAACAAATGAAATAAACAATTTATTGCAATTATTAAATCACCAAATTCGTGTTCATCAAGTTGAAAATGTCCGACTTCGAGTCCAATATCGCATAACCAGATCTAATTTCATTTTTTCGTTTATTTGTTAAACAAATTGTTTAAGAACATTGAGTAAGCTTTGTGAACCTCTGTTTATTACTTTAACACTTGAAAATATCAAATTACTTGCTTAAAACCTGTACTTTTTAATTTTTTCTTGTAATGCTCTGAGACACGCGTTTGTTTAACACTAATTATTGTTTATTAACAATATAAGCAATTAGTCAGAAAAACAAACCCCCGCACTTTGTTCTAGACATCATTACGAAGAAAATGAGCCTTCACAGATCAAAATCGGCTCATAACAAAAAAATTAAAATATTCAGGTCGATTTTGGACTTCATTTACTGGACTATAAATTGATGCGCGTTACAGTGAATATAATGTGCATGTAGAGTTCCGATGTGTTTTAAATCATTCAACGCTTGTTTATTCCACGCACTAACCTCTTTCTTAAAAATTAAGCACATAAAACGAAATAGATTATTTGTTACTGGACATCCGCTCATCCACTCGTATTTTTCATAGACATTGTTATTGAAACTCTATTGTCAGTTCGGGTTTCACTTGTGGAAATGTAGTTTATTTGGAGATCTAAATTTTTGCTCAAATGAGGGGTTTTTCGAAAGATTTTGCACACAATTAACTTCCATCATTGATAATAGACATCACCTCAGACTTTACGTCTTCGTTCATCGGAACATAGTTTTGAGAGTAAGCATTGCATGCGCTTGACGTGTAGAATAAAATAATGCACTGAATTACATGCAAAAAAATTTCTGTGTCTATCTTGATGATTGGTTGGGCTCGTTGGTGAATGGTACCACGTTGGGGGTTGGGTGGACACGTGCCCTTGTGTCGTTTAGTACCAGCAGCCACTGGAAATGTACCTTGTTTTACGAAGATAGCGCACCCCTCTCTTAACGTAAAAATACTACACTTCGTGTTTTGTGCAGGATGCAAGGTGAGCAGGACTCCCAATATTCCATCAAGCCGATTGGCGGCACGGGAGTCGAATAACAAAGCGGTTCTCAGTATCCTTTGGAGAGCCTCGCTCATTTTAGGATCGTTCATACGCACTTTGACGGGACCGAAATGCCGAGACGAGAATTTACTCTGCGAAAAGTAATTAATAATAATATCTTGTCTCGATTTGCGAGACGAGACCAGATTTTTCAAATTTGCGAGATTTCATGTCTCGTGATGAATGGTGGAGCATTTTGAACGTGTACTGATTATTTCTTTGTTGTATTCAAACTTGTTGCTGAAGTTATTGTGATTTCAGATTGAAGCGATCAAGGATACGAGTTATACTCGGAGATCATGACCAATCGACAACATCTGATACACCAGCCAAAATGCGTGCTGTTGCTGAAATAGTGAGACATCGTAACTTTGATTCTAATTCGTACAATCATGATATAGCACTACTGAAGCTGAGGAAACCTGTTGAATTCACCAAGAATATAAAACCAATTTGTTTACCAGATAGTAAGTGAGAAGTTAATATGTAAAACAATATTTGATTAAAGTGGGTGATACCATTTTCACTTTTATTTATAATCCACGATTGAATTGAATACATAACAAATTAATGTTCCAGTATTGAACACAGCCGACTGTCACACGACTTTTACTTTGTTACTTGTTCAAGTCTATTTCGAACATTACGTGAAAGTTCATAATGTATTACCAACCTCTGGCCTTAACCAAAAATGTCTTTAATACAATAATGTAAATAATTGATGGATTTTCATAGACATTTAAGGTTTAAAAGTCAAGGATTTTCAGAAGAATAATTTGCCAAACCTATACTTTAGGAAATTAATATTGGAAAGATCAAAATGTGTCTCCAGTATCGTATCGCAAAATGTAATGTTAGTCGTGAGCCTTTAAATAAATGGCTCATATCTTATCTCGAGAATAGAAAATGTATAGCATCGGTGATTGTAAGGCCAATGTTTTCAATCTGGAGTTTGGTACACCTCAAGCATATATTTTGGGACGACTTTTTTAATATTCATCAACGATCTCCTAAAATATGCGACAATTGGAATTGGTGATTGGTGCTATCAAAACCGCGTGGTGGTCCATTTACTAAAAACTGTCTGTTTGGAATTATTTAATATCCATGAAATACCACAAAATTTAAAATAATTTCAACACACGAAATTGTTTCGTCGGCATCAACTAAATTTCTTCGAAACATTTTAGATAGCTCTCTGACATGGAGTGATCATGTTAATTTTGTATGCGGCAAAATCGATAAATGCTGTTTCGTTTTGAAATTTTTTAAAACAGGTGCAAATGTTTGATACGCTTTTGTGTATTCTGCCCTTACATATAATATAATTATTTTGGGCCAGCCTACTGCGAATATGGGTGTGTGTATTCTTCAAAACCGCATATTGAGGCCAATATTCAATCTATCCCGAACAAGTTCATGTAGGGTATTACTCTTTAAAAAGTATAAATTCTCTTCAACTTGTTGGCATACATTTTTACCAATAGAAAAATCATTTACTCACGCTTACAATACAAGAAATAAAACTAGAAGCAGATTTTATTATAACTGATTTCCACTCATCTTGAATCAATTAATTCACTGATTTTCAAAAAAAAGGTTAATAGTGGAGTCAATCTACGAATTGATTTGTATCAGTTTTCTCCATCTGCAAATTGGTGAAACTCTCTTTTATTTGCGAAAAACAGGTTTTTCGACCCCATTATATCTACTAGATGAGATCATCAATAATCTTATGTACATGAGCTTGCGGAGATCATATTTTATAGTTATTTATTGACGAGGATCTCGACTATATGTAGATTCATTCAGGTATCTTCATCAATGACGGAATAATCCTTTATTCACCTATATCTGAAGGTGAGGAAAAGTCGTGAATTTTTATTTTTCTCTGAAACTCGGCTTATAATGTTCAAAATTAGGTTCTAAATTATTCAAATTATTATTCTGATGACTCTTTCGCAATTGCAATTTTTGTGAACGAAATTAAAATGAACTCACGTAGAATATACAATGTAGGTTTAGAAACATCAGTAGTGTCCTCCCACACTAGACTAGAAGTTGGAGTGTAGACTAAATCCTCACTGCCCAATACACACTCGATACGCGCATATTCACTCTGAATGCCGACAAAGGGAAACAAAAGTAGTGCCGACAAAATCTTCCGTTTACGTTAGGGCATATGGATTTATACCGTATAATTCTAAGTAAGTTTTCTAACCTGTCATCAAGAGCTGTAATATATCGAAAATCTTCCACATGAGGACCTTGCAGCCTTAGCATGCATGTGGTGTCCTAGCATGAAAACACGTTCCAAGTAAAATGGCAAATGTAATAAGTTAAGATAATTGAAAAAAATTATGAACTAATAAACATTTTGAAAAATACAATGTTTCCATACTTATGTTTATAATTAGCGAATTTAATTATTTTAATATTATTTTAAAATGTGTAGGGAAGGAATATACGCTGTTTTGAAATATTCAGATATTAAATGCTACATATTTTCATTCTTTCACATGAGCAATATTTTAAAATAATATTAGAATAATTAAATTCGTTAATTGTTAACATAAGTATGAAAAAATTTCATTTTCTTATGCTTATCAAACTTTAATTTTAACAAAAACTCACCTTAGATATTTCACAAATATGTACTAATAAATAAGACTATAAAGTTTTTTCTGCACAATCAATTATTAGAAAGAAATTTCAATTGAACAAATTCGAGGTTTAAATATATTCAACAAATGAACGATGTACACTCAACTTAGCTTCTTCAAGTGATCTAACGCTTTGACGACATTTATGATCGTGCTCGCTGAAAATAAACAACAACCATAGCACACAGGCCCTACCTGAAATTAAAAAAGGAGAACATAAAGAGCAGCGTGCGCACTGCATATATTTCATATTGCATACTCACCATATCCATATACTCACGCGTGATACCTTAGCAGTATGAAACTTATATAGTTTTCGAGCGTTTTTTATATTTCTCAAATTGACCATATCTCTTTAGATAATTAGAAATATATTAACATATTCTGAACTGGTGCTAATTCGGCTATATTCTTTAGATTCAACCAAGTTTTGTTGGAAAAAATTTGAAATGGCGGATTCATGGCTATAAACACATCCGGCACGACATGTCAGGTTTTACTTATCGGATCACAATAAATTTCCGATCAAAATATGCTTTTTTGAGGAACCTTTCAAATGCCGCCGATCAGATATTTGGTCGCCGAGATAGTCAATTAGTTCAATGTTAGGTCAATTGTTGTAGAAAGTAAACAAAAGAAAAAAATGTACCTACACTACATAGATGCGACAGCTGAGCCCAATTAGATAATTTTTTATGAAAACCAGAAGTCTGTACATATACGCTAATAAACAATTCTCCTTATTTGTTCATTGACTTGAAAATATAAACAAGTGTAACGGGGAAAGGCTCAATCTATGGCTAAAATGTAAATCGTGACGTGTGTCACGAGAAGATTGAGCAAATGCATTCGGAGAAAAAATTGGCTTGTAAACACTATTAACAATTTATTAGAAAAAGCAAATCAGTCATAGTTGGTCTCAAACGATATGTTTTGTTAATCTTGAATAGTTTTTGTTTCGATAATTCTGCAACTAAAAAGCAGATACAAACAATAGTACAAACTTAACACCATTTTTTACTTCACTATCATTTTCATCGCCACTTAATGCATAAGAATAGATCATAAGATCGCGTCACCTCAAAAAACTATTTGTGTCAATTTTTGACCCTAATTGACTGGCCTAATATCGATTCACCAAATTGTCAACTATTATTTTGAATTGATGTGTTCCACCTCATCATTAATTTATTTGGCTCCAGGTTACGATCCCTCTGGAAAAATGGGAACCGTAATCGGTTGGGGCAGAACAGCAGAGGGTGGAATGTTGCCGAGCATAGTTCAGGAAGTGAATGTTCCTATTTTAACCTTAGCTCAGTGTAGGGCAATGAAATATCGAGCATCCAGAATAACTTCCTACATGTTGTGCGCAGGCAAAGGATCAATGGACTCTTGTCAAGGAGATAGTGGTGGACCATTGCTCGTTCCAAATGGAGACAAATATGAAATTGTGGGTGAGTAGATACGAGTCAATGTACTTCCATAGTAGTTGAAAACCATTACCATAATCGTAACTCTAAATGCCTCGTGATAGAGTTTCTATCAGTAGGATTACAAAAAGGTTAAGCTCGGAAAAATTATTTATACTAATTTTCTTATTTTAGGTATAGTCTCTTGGGGAGTTGGTTGCGGCCGTCCAGGTTATCCAGGAGTATACACTAGAGTGGCGAAATATGTCAACTGGTTGAAAAATAACTTAGATGACACATGCCTCTGTACTTGAGTGATAATTTAAAATTTCTAATTTATTATTATACCAATTATACCTATTTATTGAAGTAGTTGTTTTCTTTATATAGTATTATCCGACAGTATGAACATGATGAAAGCAAATGAGATGCAGTTAAGTCGAAAATTAAATACTTTCAACGAGCCCCACGTTGGGCGCCACTCTAAGGTTTTGAAGAAACCTTTTGTGGCTAATAATCCCAACTAACTCACTACAATATTCCACACGTGATACGTGTCCTCAGATTTTTGATTGATCGGATTACCCAGAGCGCCAACTGATTTAGCCAAAAAAATAAGATAGACTCATCAATCAACAATTTCCGGCACTACGAGGAGAATAAATGTTGATGATTATATCAGAGAAATAAAGACAAGTTTCAACATAACAATTATCGGTCTCAATCCTCTAGGGAATTATAATCGGAACAAAATTAGTTTGATTAACAACATACTTACTTTATAAATCAACAAAGATCAATATTTCCCTCTTCAACACGGCACGGGAAAAAAGGATAGAGAGTCGTCTAAGCCTTGAGATATAGACAATACGAGCAATACCTTGGCCATAAGTTCGAGGAACAAATAAATAAGTCAGCGGGAATAATCAATATAATCCCACAACTGATTATGTCATCTTCCCAGATTGCACCTATATTCAAAATTATTAAAAATTTGAATTGAAGAGAACTAGTGAAAAACAATGTTGAAATATGAAAGAAAATATTTGGATAATAGTTTACTTATTGAAATTATGAAATTTTATACTTAAAATTATATTTTAAAAAATGGTAGTCTTAAGGAGAACGAGTGAATTAATATAGAAATCTGCAAGAGAATAATTAGATAATAGCTTACTGAATATGACTGAAATCTTGATCGTAGTTTCTAAATGAATAATCTGTTCAAGCAATATCAGAAGGTTGATTCCCATAAAGGCTTTATTCAAGTTCACCCAAAACAATAATTATTCTGTAATCTCACCAAGACTAGCATAAGAGACAAATCCGTTACAAATTTATTGGAGGAATGTCGAAGAATACGGAGTACTACGTAACCACGTGGATCATTGCTAGGTTGAACAAGCCTTAAAGAACGATATAAATCATTCTGACTATTGATTTGACCAATTAGATACGGATTGAAGACAAGGGAAAGAATATAAATGAATGATTATCTAAGCTAAGATCTGAGCAAGAAGGAGTTATTCTGTGTGGCCACGCGGAGGAGTCGATATTCATATAATTATTGAAAGATATTATCAATCAGCGAAATATACACGTCTACTATAAGGTTTAGATATAATTCGGCATCAAATAACAGGTTCATCATCGATAACAGTCCTTCAATATATTCGATTAATAAAACATAAAGGAATGAAAATAATTCGACTCACCGCGTGTGAGGTCCGACAAAAGATGATCCCTGTTATCACCGATTTCTAGTCTCCCCTCTGATGACATGTCGCAAGATTATAATAATATAATAATAATAATAATAATAGTAATGATAATGTTTATATTGTAAATATCAATACACAATTCTCGGGAAATAGGTCACATTAACACATATATTTTTATTTTTACCCTCGTCTTTACGTACGTTTCGGTCTCACGACCATCATCAGAAGACTTATTAATACAATAACCTGATTACTTAGAAATACAGTAATAACACAAAGCGCCCTTATCGCACAAATTTCGTTTAAATGCCAACGTCGCGAAACGAACGGAAACATGAAATCGGAACTATAACGATTTCATGTTTCCGTTCGTTTCGCGACGTTGGCATTTAAACGAAATTTGTGCGATAAGGACGCTTTGTGTTATTACTGTATTTCTAAGTAATCAGGTTATTGTATTAATAAGTCTTCTGATGATGGTCGTGAGACCGAAACGTACGTAAAGACGAGGGTAAAAATAAAAATATATGTGTTAATGTGACCTATTTCCCGAGAATTGTGTATTAATTCATACGTGGGTCAAGAATCTTTATTATTGTAAATATCGGTATACAATATATAAGACAATCTTTATATTGAAGATAAGACATTTCTTACAGACAAACATGAGGAATCCCACTAAAACCGAAGTTGTGCGTGGGTACTATTCCTGCTAAGACATGATATGCACATATATATATATTTTTTTGGCACTTTTTTCGCTAATTGTATGCTAGTACGTTATATATGTAATAAACATATTCAATTAGTGCCTAAGGCGCTTAAAAACTAGCTTATTAACTTATCTAACCGAATCGTATAAATTTATAAAGTATGATGGTAGAAAATAAGTAGACAATATAGTATTACGCTTTGATTATTCGCTTCATTTGTGATTATATTATGAACAGCATCCCTATTCAGGTCTAGCAAATACCTTTCGAAAATTCTTTTCTCAATGTTTACATTATTTATTTTCCGTATATACATCTTGTATATTTCAGGTAGATATATTTTACTGCTGAGGTAATTATACTTATAATAACTGAACATAATTTTATTATAAACTCTCTCGAGTTTCGCGCATTAATAAAATAATTTGCGCCATCACAGATGTCGGTAACAATTTCTTCCTAAGTTCAATTATCTATAATTCCGAGCCGAAACCATTATCAAAATTATTCATGCAATTGGAAACTCAATAACTCATAGAAAGTTACAAGATGTATCAACTTTAAGCTTGGATTCCAACCTGCAGGAAGTACAATAGTCTGCTACAACCATGTGATCAAAGAAAGAGGTACGGACAGTATTTTAATGATAATTTCAGATGCCATGCCTACAATCCCCATCTATGACGTCCTCTTTCTCTAGCATCCACTTCTTAGGAAGAGATGAATTATATCTACCAAGATCGCACAGCCGTCGATTTCCATACTATTCACAAAGTAGGGAATTGAAGCTGGAGTGCATAGTAACAATCAGAGAACGAATATTCATGCAACTTTCTCTCAGAATGAACTAAATGGCATCAAACTCAACATCTTGAAGTTTGGAAGAAGATACATAATATAGCAGAGAGATGAAAATCTTTCTAAGCAGCCAAGTTGCTCTTTAAAATGTATGCTCTTATTGTTTTATATGATAAACGTCAAATAAGTGTCAACAACTCTTTACTGCTTGAGCAGCAACAATAGAGTAGACATGTCTACGAAATATGGCCATAAGTATAGTCGGCTGAAGAAAATGTGAAGAGCATTGAGTACTGAATAATTCGAACGATACGGATGGTTAGTTCATACCGATTTTCGGCCAATCTCGAAAATGTTTGAGAAATTTTTCCGATCAACTAATACATTTTTCGATAGGTAAAGGTTACAGTTTTGGTGGAATGCAACAAGGACGAATAAGACCCATGGATAAATTCTACTATGTAGAGTTCGAGAAAAAATTCGTCTGTCGCCCTAGGGACGTCACGTGTACGAACATTTTTTATTCACTTTAGCAGCATCAGGGTGAAACCGGAAGTGAGTTATATATTCGCCACTCTTTCACACCGGAAATTAAACATGAAGTGGTTATTTCATTGCATTTTCGGAATCTAGTTGATGTTCTGAACAATAATATACTATTTACATAGCGATCGACTCGTCCGATCTTCCGGGATACGGGTTTGAAATTTTTATTCTTCGAAATATAGCTTTATAGGTATCAAATGGAAGGTATCGTTTAGTAGTATATTCAACGTGCAGAAGTTTCCGACATTCTCATTTCAAGATTCAAGTGAGATCATCTATGTGACGTCAAGATTTATTTTATATTTTTATTCTGTGATAAATTTTGGTAGTTCATGTGACAGTTAGTGTCAGTATGAAACAAAGTTATATTTTAGTGCGAGTAATTGCGAAAGCCAATTAGACAGCAGGTCGCAGTATGCAACATTGAGTAGTGAAATACATTATGTTGACCATTTGGATATGATTTGAGAGTAACATAGAGTATAATTCCATAAATTTTCTGTTCCTACAATCATTTAAATTTGACCGCAAGCTATCTTGGTAACAAAAGTGATCAATTGAGCACAGCTTTTCATGGTTGTTATATGAGTCGTATATTTGTTGTGTAATATATGTGGCACGAGTATTTTTATATGATATCCTACTCCTTATTTGGGTTGTGAGACATGCAGAGTTTGTATCAAATAAATAAATAAATAATTTAATCAATTTGATTCACATGGGTTTGATTCGACAATTTACTCCCTAAGCAGAAGACGCATTTGATCGCTAGTTTTGTTCAATGAATACTCTTCCCAGATAGTCCACATTTTTGGATAGTTTTCCATCATGAATTTTCATATTTTGATCCAATTAAATATTTCTTATTGATGAGGTGCTTTATCGAGTTAAATCTATTTAAATATTCGACTTATTCCCTTCTTCCCTTTCTCACGCCAGATAAATTAATAATGGTTGAAATCGAGTGAATGGATAAAAGGTAATCTGGAAAAAATCATCACACTACATGGTTCTCTCATTTGACAGGAACTGTTGATATTTCTACAACTTCCCACTCTGTTGTCTTATTACTAGTTTAGTATTACCTAACAAATATCAGAGAACTCGATAATGGTATAACTTTTTTTTTTCTAGAGATCCGTGATGACACGTTTGCGTTCTGGTGCAAGGAACAATCTTTAGTTTTGAAAGTCACAAGTCACAAACCATTAACTACTATTCTTTGGAATTCAGTGATTACATTCAAATATCATTTAATTATTAGTTAGTGGCTTCCATGGACAAAGATTATTTCTTGCAAGTCAAAATGAAGAGTAGGCAGTGGTAGGGAACACGGGTGGTGATATGTTTGCCAGGTTCAACTAACTAATGATTAATTATTATGTTATATATTCTGTTATGCAATATAGAGATATACCCAACAATGAATATTGAATGAGATATCTTATAGATGACTAACAGAGCTGAGTTTTATTAACCTTACTGTTATTAGTACGCACAATGAGCAAGTTCATGGTCTGTGATATGACTCGTGATGCGAGGAAGAAGTAATAAATATAGCTTATTATTAACACATTCACATTACACCAGTATAGTTGTCCAAAAATGGATATAATCTAATGAATAATATAATCTTATTTAATTTTGTACTGAAATGACATATCTCATCCATTACTTATAAAGTAATTGTTAGATACTATAGACTGGTTCAAGAGACCAATGCTTATTTTAGGCCATCTAATGAATTATTAGATATTCAACTAGTAAAATATTTTGGTGATAAAAGAAGGAACAAATTATATACTTTAATAATTCTCAAATAAGCAATTATGAAAACAATACACCTGCACAAACATTGGGTACGGGAAAAAATAATTCTGAAATACAACCTCCTGTATTTTAGCTAAGATAAGAGGTGTTACAAGTTCGATTATTCGTGTTTCTGTTCGTTTCGGCGACGTGGGCATTTTAATTGAAATTGGTTCAATAGGGACGCTTTGTGTAATACAATTAGTTTTAAGAAATCAAGTTTTAGACATAATGAGTCTTCTGATGTGTTAATAAGACCTATTTCCCGAGAATGTCTATATAATTCATACCTGGGTCAAGAATCTTTATTATATGTTAAGATGCTACATATGTGTAGGAAAAGTAAGAGGTCATAATGATACAATGGGGGATTTCTTGAAACGTGGTCAAATTACAATACGAGATGTACAAAACAACAACAGCAGCTTAGAATTTGTATAGCTGCCGAATTTGTGGCCCAAAAGATTCTAATCAAAAAGTACCAGCTTTTTGATTTTGATTCCCTTGGGCCAGATTTAAAACTGACAACTGAATATTAATTCTGAAAATTGTCCCCGTCAAAAGCTGATTTCGATGAATAACTATGAATAGACTTTCATTATTAGAGAAATCATAGATTGATTTCGTAATAACAGGTCAAAAACTGAGCAAGTAACCCTAGTGAAATCATTTTGCATGATCACAAAAAAATGTTTAGTACCAGATGATAGATATACATACATGGGAAGTCAAAAATTAGAGTTCCATGGAAAGTGGTTTGCAATGAAAATTCGATTTAGCATTCAACATACATCGGCCTATATTCTGCTGAGCAATGAATACCCTGCCCATGTGGGAAGAATTACCCCAGAATATAAAACAGTAACTTAAAACTGAATGAATGAGACCGTAGCATAACAAATTCAACACTTTCGAAGAGACCGTGTTTCTTAACATTCTTATCATATAACATTTGTTACTCAGTTTGTTTACGATGCTGTTACATTGTGCTTCCCATGTCAATTAATGGTCTATAATCATTCCAAGGAGCGGACTGAAATTATAGTTTATGTTCTTCTGTTTGAATAGGATGAAGAAGGTTTTCTTTTCATTAATTGTTAATTCATTGTTTAGAGGTTCAGACATCAGCGATGGAAATTATTACCAAAGCTATTTGCTTTCGCTATGGAGCTGTTTAATTTTCCTTCGGCAGTAATCTGATTTGTATCGTCGGCATATAGTATACAACGTGATTTACGTAGGCCGTGCATTAGAAGTTTTTCAACTAGCAGTTGGACTAGAAACTTGAAATTTGGTATGCTGTCATAATTGATCATGTGCGTTCTACCTCAAATGTTTTTAGTCCTACAATCATACAGGGTATGCCAAAAGTCGGTACCAACTTTCTTATTTTAAATGGAAACCTAATGTTTTTTTGTCATGGTTCGATTGGCCTTCTGATTATGACTTTAGACAACCTAAGTTATGTTTACTTATCTATCACAGTTTTTGAGATATGTCCATTTTTCTGAAAAAAATTACGGCTGTAGTAGTTTACGAAAACACGTGTAGCCCGCAAACTGTTCAAAATTAGGAAACCAAATTTATGGAGCAGTTAGCTGGTGGTCCAGGCTAACACCTGATGTCCCATCGACGGTCCCATTTTGTACCATATGGGCGCAGGCGATTTTTGAATGTCGCAATATAAAATTGTCAAAAACTCAATTTTTTCAAATGGCACCTACCATTTTTTTTTAACCATTCGAAAGAAAATTGAATTTTAGGATGAGTTATTTCAGCATTCCCTATACCCAAGTTCCACCTCTATCGAGTTATTCGATAAAAATCAAGAAATGCCTTATCCTGCCGAATGCTTTTGTGTTTATTCAAGTATGCCATGAAAACAAAAAACAACTGTAAACAAGAAGGTGCTATTCTGTCAAAGTAAAAACGAGTCGTGCTAATTCTTAAATAAAATTGATTGGAATATGGAAAATTATACAAACGAAGTTGTGTTTGACTTGTTTGTTATCCACGGCATGTGTCAAAAAATTGTACAGCGAACTGTCCGAGAGTTTAATTTGAAATATCCAAACTTACCGAGGATGACACGGGGCAAGTTCTCACGATTGAAAACTAATTTTATACATTTTGGGAAGGTGGCTAGACCCGTTACGAGAGTCAAACCACTAACTGGCAATGACGATAATCGAATTACCATTCTCGGATATTTTCAAGCATATCCTCAAGCCTCAATACGAACGGCGTCTTTGGAATTGGGATTTTCATACTCTGCAATACAAACCATTTTACACCGCCATAAGCTACATCCTTTCAAATTTATACGATTGCAAAAATTACACCCAGGTGACTTTCCCCGTAGAGTAAACTTTTGCGAGGACTTATTACTCAAAATACAAGAGCACGCCGGATTCTTAGACAACATAATTTGGACTGATGAGGCAAAGTTTTGTCAGCAGGGAGTTTACAATAGGCGCAATCGACATTTTTGGGCTTCTGAAAATCCACATTTGGTGTTCGAAGTTGAAAATCAAGTACAATTTCGAATAAATGTGTTTTGTTTGGTAATGAACCAAGAGGTACGCTACTTTATGTACGATGAAAATCTGAATGGTGACAGATATGTAGAAATTCTTCGAAACGTAATAGAAACATTTCTTGACAATTTGCCACTGGCTAGAGCTGCACGTTCATGGTACCAGATGGATGGGGCACCACCGCACAATACACGAACTGTGTTTACCACATTGACATCCATGTTCGAGCACCGTTGGTGGGGAAATCGAGGACCCTTTCTCTGGCCTGCAAGATCTCCAGATCTTACCCCTTTAGATTTTTATATTTGGGGTAGGGTAAAAGATTTGGTCTATTCTTCACCAGTTCACAATATAGATGAGTTGAGACTTAGAATAATACAGACTTTTGACAGTCTCGATCCCAACGAAATCAGACGTGCTACGCAATCTATTGAAAGTAGAATAATAGAATGTTTGAACAACAATGGTGGTCATATTGAACATTTACGCTAGAGTTCTGTCAATATTGTTCAATATTTTTGATTAAATTATTACAATTTTCTTTTGTTTCCATGGCATACACACATAATCATTCGGCAGGATAAGGCATTTCTTGATTTTTATTGAATAACTCGATAGAGGTGGAACTTGGGTATAGGGAATGCTGAAATAACTCATCCTAAAATTCAATTTTCTTTCGAATGGTTAAAAAAAAAAGGTAGGTGCCATTTGAAAAAATTGAGTTTTTGACAATTTTATATTGCGACATTCAAAAATCGCCTGCGCCCATATGGTACAAAATGGGACCGTCGATGGGACATCAGGTGTTAGCCTGGACTACCAGCTAACTGCTCCATAAATTTGGTTTCCTAATTTTGAACAGTTTGCGGGCTACACGTGTTTTCGTAAACTACTACAGCCGTAATTTTTTTCAGAAAAATGGACATATCTCAAAAACTGTGATAGATAAGTAAACATAACTCAGGTTGTCTAAAGTCATAATCAGAAGGCCAATCGAACCATGACAAAAAAACATTAGGTTTCCATTTAAAATAAGAAAGTTGGTACCGACTTTTGGCATATCCTGTATAATTGTAGGACTAAAAACATTTGAGGTAGAACGCACATGCTCAATTATGACAGCATACCAAATTTCAAGTCTTTAGTCCAACTGCAAGTTGAAAAACTTCTAATGCACGGCCTACGTAAATCACGTGTATAGTTCTGTATACATCACAACATGACTGCTCTAGGTCAGACATAAAAAGTATGAACAATATTGTGCCCAATATCCACCCTTGTGGAACACCTATATTTATCTCCGATGGATTAGAATTATAGGAGTCATGTACTACAATTTGTTGCCTATCTATTGAGTAGGATTCAATCCAGGCTTAGGGAACACCTCTTATTCCATAGGAGTGGAGTTTACTCAATAATAACTTATGATTAACTGGATCAAAAGCTCGGGTTAGATCAAAATATAAAGCAACTGGAATTTTTTTATTGTTCATGCACACATACAAGGTTGAACAAGTATTTTCATTGCTCCCACAGTCGATCTACCACTCCTAAATTCATGTTGGATGTCGGGGAGAAGATGGTTCTGTTCTAGAAATCTTGTCATCTGTATGTTGAAAAACCTCTCAAATATTTTTGCAAACTGTATAGTTATTAATATCTGTAACGGATCCCTTGTTTTAGAAAACTGGTAGCGACTGTGACATTTTCAGTTTAGTGGGATACTGCCCATTACAGAATGAATTATTGATTACGCGAGCTTAAGGAGTACAGATAATATCACTTGCCACCCTCAAAGCGGTTCCATGTATATCATCTATTCCTGCTGCTGGTTTTCTTACTGTTCTTTTAATAATGTCATTCACATCTTGTGGCAGAATTGGATGTAAAAGGAATGTTTTGTTAATAAGAGGGTGAATATCACGGATATTGAAATCAGGTTCAGGTACTTCAATATTCGTATAAAGAAACGGTTGAATTCAGTACATATTTGTTCTTGGTCACATATTGTCAAGTTATTTGTGATTAATTTAATCGAAGAATCATTAGTATTATCATTTCTTACTTCATTAATTATATTCCTAATGTCTTTACTAATATTAAGGGCTATATTTGTTACATTGTCATTTTCAAGCAGGATCTCATGTTTATATAATGATTTTATTCTCCTATGCCTATCCTTGATTTCTATATTATTCGGGGTTATTGCTATTTTAGTAAGATCGCATAATGATTGATGCAGTTCGTTAAGTTTATTATTAAACCAAGGTTTTTTAGTATGCTTCTGTCCCTCCTTCTTGAAAGTGAATACTTTATCAAATCGCATGTTGCTTAAATAGGTAGGAGCTCTCAATCTATGGTATGCGTACTAGTTGTGCGCGAAGATATCTCAGGTGATACGCATAATTTCAGAAAAACATTTTTTTCATGTATCACCCCGCGCATACCATAATATCAGATGCGTTCTACTCCCAATTGCTCCTATTTTTTGGTTTAGAGACGAACATTATTTGACGTTAATAAAGATCTTCTTAGTTTGGTGGTACCTAGGGGATGTTTTTCTTAACTTCAAATGTGGTACCTATGCCAAAATGAACATTTGAGAACCTCTGATCTGAAGCATATACAAACATCTCAATATTTTGCAAAAGACAAATGATCGGAAAAGTTATCTGCAAATACTTGGCAGTTTCTTATACTACAAAATAAATATTTAGTCAGGCGAATCACCCTAATTAATCATTACAACTTATTTATACAACATGATGGGATTCTGCGGTGAATCTGCTTATGTTAAACTAATCAAATAAAAAAACTTTAATTACTAATAAAAAATGTTATAGTCATTTGTTTTGATAAGCGCCTGAAGTTATCTGTAGTAAAATTACTAGCTCTTCGATACAATATATTATTATCCATTCAAATTCATACGTTCATAGTTTCACAGTTAGTGCTGTGAAATGAATAAATCTTTACATTAAACACTTGAATAAGTCATGGAATAAATCATTCGAGCGCTTTTCATAAATATACAGAATTTAATTTATTCGTTATGCACAGTATAATAATACGAGTGGCAGGAGCGACATGATAATCGACATAATCCTATGAATAATTTTAGATTTGCTGGAATTTTTTTGAAACAGAAATTTTAGAATATGATTTTGTAATATTTTTGAATTTTCATGTAACATGAGTCTACTTTCTTTTTGACTTTGCGTTATTAAATAGGTAAAATATTTAAGCTTGTCAATTTTGGGAATTTTGCGGACTTTTCATATGGATTACGAGTTTTCACGACCTTTCAACCCATTTCCTTGAATTTTCGCAAAAACTGGTTTTCAAGAAAATCAAGAACTACCTAACTTTTGAGGCCAACTTCGAAAACTTTCGAAAGCTTTCCAATGATTGTTTCTAGTTGCTTCTGATCCTAATAGTTTTCCGGAAAATCGATGACAACGCTCTTAGCTAGCTCTCTCTTCTGATTGGGCCTTGAAATATTGGTTTCTGTGAAAAATCGATTGCTTAGGAATTTCGAGTTTTCACGAGCTCTCCACCTTGTTTTCAGATTGGCTATTGTGAAAACCAAATGAATAGGAATTTTAAGTTCTCTACGAGTTTCCTAAGCCGGTTTGTAATATAAAGAGTAAACGTTCTCTTCATACCCAGTAGTTTTCCAAAGAATTGTTGACAAGCTTCATACGGATATCAAAATTGGAATAACAGATTATTGTAAACAATTAATATACTGTAATTTTCTTACTTTATGTAACTACGTTACTATTACAAATAAGCAATACACTAAATAATACTCAATACAAAAATTCCCAACTAAACTGTAATCATGGAAATAAAAGAAAACACAACATGTTTCGCCACTCAGGTTAAGGTTTCTTGACCTTATTGGCCACAATTTCGTGTAAGTACATTAAAGAGATAAAGAATTAAATTTTCTGAATTATGAAGATAAGTTAGATAATTTAACATAGGATTATAAAGATGAATAAACGTGAAACATTGAATTCGAATCCCGCCTATGGTTCAATGTATCGATAGGTCTCTCCAGCATCAATATGCTTAAAGATACTTCCGGCGACAAGCTGCACATTCTCGTGCACTTCCGGAGATGGTCCTCTCCTCAAATGAAACACTGCGTCCAATCCCAACTATATGCCTAAGGCTCGTGTATAGTCTTGAACTTGATGGAGGTTTCTCCCCAGAAGCATACAGTTTCATATCATCCATGTAAAATAAATGGGTAATCTGATGCCTCCGGTTGTTCGATGGTCCAGAAAAATATCCACAAGTCCGTCTTAATAACTCAAGCTTTAGTTGATAACTCCTCGCTTTGATAATGCCACAGTGTGGTGAAACAATTTGTCAGCATTTTTAAATTAAATGTTAAAGTTTTGTGTAAAATTTGAGTTTTATTCTCCAACTTCTAAAGTGAAATTAATAACTCAGGAGTCTCCTTGGGAAACAAACCTCTTGAAAGCTACAAATTCTGTCAAGAATCGTCGTGTGCCTGATGTGATGGCAAAACGAGTCTTCCAGAGAGACAACAGATGTTCTCTGCATCTCACTAGTGGGGTTGGTACCGCAAGGCATTGGAACAAGTATAATAATAGTTGAATCAAATGCATTGCGGTAGTCAATCCAGGACCATGGAGAGGTTGCGCTTGTAAAGTATGGAGTACTGAGTGATAGATCACCATGTTCATCCGGCAACCCTCTATGACTTTCTTTGCCCCATGCTGCTGGTTGATGTTACTAATTACCGGACCGATCGATTTCAACAACCTAGCATACAACATACGTGTAAATAACTTGTTGCAAGTATTGAGACAAGTGATCGGCCGATAGTTCTTAGGATCAGACAAGTCTCTATTCTTTGGAAGCAGAACGATTGATCCATCGACAGCCCAGCTTGGAATTTGTGGCCAAGAGTCAAACACTCTGAACAGACGGCGGTGAGTGGGAATCATTTTTTTCTACCACCATATGTTAATCGCATCAGGGCCGGGAGCAGTGAATTATTTTGTACCGACAAAAGCTTGTCGGACCTCATCCTCGCACAGTTCTTTTTGCGGAAGTTGATGTTCACCGCAAAAGACTTCAAAGTGTGCTAGGGCTGGGGTGTCTAGGTGAATTGGACGCGGTGATTCGAACACTTCTTTCCAGAACTGCTCGACCTGCTCAACAGTCGGGAAAGCAGCAATTCTGGGCGGTGGAGATTCAAAAAGCTGAGATGGGCTATCGCGTCTAACCTGTCTACTCAGATTTCTCCTTATCATGATCCGGGGACCAATTCCATCCGCACAATATTCTTTGATGGTCTGCAACACTGCACGTTTTAGTATTTGATGGTGGTGGTATAGTTTGGCGGATAAACGCCTAATTTGAAAGCCCAGTCGCTATGAATATAAGATCACAACATTGATTCGAGACGCTTACTGCCTCGCTGACTGGATTTCAGCCTCGACTTTGTGTTCGATTTTCTCGATCCGGTCGTGCGGTCTCTCACTCCGCCCTTTTGGAACGAGTAGCTTTCGTACCATAAACGACCACGTTGATCTCCCAGAGGTCAGCGAATTCCGAAATCTCGTCATTAATCAACGTATCCAATTCTACCAGCTTCTATGGTCATACGGAGACCCTAATTTTGATTCGGGTTCTCCTAGCTCTAAGATCAACTTCGGTGTTTTGGAGCAGGTCTGCTCTACCAGATCTGTTACGTCGCACCATGGGTGTTGATGAAGCTAGATCTGGTTCTAGTTCTGTAGGCTTCTGGAGATTCGACCCTATCAGGTATGTGGAAATATAAAAAAAGTATATTTATATATATACCCAAAGAATGTGATGCTTGAGATTTGGAGGAAAATTTTTTTCAATAGATATGTTTTCTTCCATATCTCATTAAATCGGAAAATTATAGAAGCATTACATACTTTGATAAAATTTCAAATGATAACGCACTAGGTTATTATTTGAAAAATAACAAATTTAAGTCAGAAAAACAAATAAAATCTGGAGTCTATAAGTTAAATAGGGGATCTTGTTGAAGCTGAAAGTAGAAGTTCTCTTTCCAGTATAGTGGATGAACATTTTAGGAGTTATAGGAATGACTAACGTAACTCCTATTATGCAAAATATTTGTTAGAGACAATGCACCAATTTGATCAAATTTATTATTGTAATAAGATTTTGATTCAGTAGCATGAACAGCCTGTATTCTTGTAATCTGTGAATTAGTTCTTATAAACGTGGTGTTCTCCAACAGTAATTGTATTCTTTTTATTCTCAATGGAATATTACAGAGTTCAATTTTTTCAAATAAAACAGCAGTATTCTTTTCAGAATTTTCCATAAATGCAAAAGCAAAATGGAAAGAGTTTTGAATGTAACTCCTGACATTTTATAAGAGAATAAAGCAGTTTGCAATTTTACATTGAACATTTATTGAATCAATCGTATTGTAATAGCACAAGATGAAACATATTATAGTCTGGATTTCGTTGCAGATATAAAATTTTTTGAACAAACACCTAGACAATGAAATAATTTGGGGTACATTGACATCGAACCTGTTCCACCTCTATATAAGCTGTGATAATACATTAGGTTGTTTGTGTTGCTATTATTAAGATTACCGGTTTCTAAAATTGATGCACTATCGAACGACCAGGTACAAATCGATTTTGTTCCAATATGAAGATCTAAAAACCTTGGATTTCAATGAGTTGAAAAAATTCCGAGAATACATTAATATCATTTGGAACATATAGTCTATTAACTACTTAACTAGCGTAAATATTCACAGATTTCGTAACTCTTGCAACCATCGGAGGGTGTTGAAAATAAACATGAAATAATGGCACGTTTTGGTTATTGAATCGCTTGTGCCATTAGAGACAGATTATTGCATGTAATTATTACTCCAGATCCCAAATGACATTGAGTTCAGTAGGCATGGCACTATCATTGTTCAAATTCTGTTTCCGTGGCTGTCTATATGGTAGACATTTTTCAGAATTAATGAGTTTTTCGGGGGTTACTACGAGTAAGAAAACCCGAAAATCCAGTGTATCATACACCCGCGGAAATATGATAATTAAATAATTCGCTCGATCACCTTGATGTCCATGAAAAAATAAACGTTCTTTTTGCTGATGACTCTTCCTCATATTTGGCTCGGGAGATGAGTGTGACGATAGAACTAAGAACTGCTCATGGTTTCTGAAAAATCAACTACAATAGTGTGTGTATAGGGATGTACATTAGCTCCATCCATAAATAACAGTTTTTTGGAAATAGCAATATATAATATGAATATGTTAGATCAATAACTCAAAAATAACCAGATATTCACCAACAAATAGAGTGGTTTTCTTCAAGATACTCCAATACAAGGTGAAAAGTCCCTGAAAAAAGAAACAAGAAATGATTTATTTGGTGAAAACTTGTTTTATTTCTCAACAGAATCTTGTAGCCTGATACACTTCGTCTAACTTTTTTCTGATTTCTCGATCCCTTCTAAATAATACGATTTCGGCAATCCTTCAAAATAGAGGTTTGTTTCAGCGATGACCTCATCGTTGGAGCCAAATCTCTTTCTGCCGAGCCATTTCTTCACTTTGGGATAAATGTGATTAATAGTTAATTTTAAAGATCTTCTCTTTGATCAAATTATTTATTAATGCTACAGAATACCCGCTGTGTATCGCATTGTTTCTTATAGTGTCTACCTTAGGCAAAAGCGCTGATTTTTCCAACGGTATGGAAAAGGCATCGTAGATTGGAACGTTGCTATTTTATGTGTAAATGGGTGTGTTGAGTGTGCAGGTATTGTTACATGTGTATAAGTAAGTTCTCTATGGATGTCAGAAGAAATTTTGTAATTTTATTTTGTTAATTTTAGGTCTATTGAATATTTTCATGTCCAACTTTGAGACAATATTTTTGAAATCATTACGAACAAACAAATTCATTTTTGGTACAGATACGTAGATAACACTAGAGCATGTTTTACAGGTAATACAGATGAACCTAAACCACATCCACCCGGAATTAAATTCACACTAAAAATTGAAAATAATTCAACAATCAATTTTTTGGACCTAAACTTAACAAAACAAAATAACAAACTTTCTTTTGACATCTTTAGAAAACCTACTGATAGATAGATAGATAAATAGATCGTTTATTCGTTCAAGTTTACAGATATGCCCTCAAGTGGCGTAGAACACGTCAGATAACAGTTAAATAGTTGAATATAGTTAGAACATAATACTGCAATAAAATAGAATATTCAATAATTAAAATTAATAAAATTATTCCACAGAAACGCAATAACATGCTTTATGGAAGATGAGAAACATTTCAAAGGATATCTTTATGGGGATCAGTTAAATGATCGTTAAGCATATAGTATGCTTCATGAATGAGTATTTTCTTTAACAAGATTAGAGTAGGCAGTATTGCATATTTCCAGGATAGTGAACTCAACATTTTTTTGTCGATACATATATTCCAAATTTGTTGCACTTATAGTTGTTTTTATATCTTGTGCCATGATCGTGTTTCTGTAAGTAGTCATGAATATTTCCCGATTTTTGCAAACAGAGATCACTAACTCATAAATATATAAACTATGTAAGATAAGTATTTCATTTCCTACAGAATACTGCTTACAGTTTTCTCTCTGAGGCAACTTAAATATACATCTAACACATCTTTTTTGAAGAGCGAACACCCTCTGAACGTCGCCCGAGCTGCCCCAACAAACTATTCCATATTTTAGAGTAGACTGGACATAAGCATGATAGGCAGTCATGGAGGTTCGAATATTAGCTAGTACTGAAATAGTTCTTAGGGCAAAACAATGCCTTGATAGAGATTTCGCCAACTTGTCAATCTGCATGGACCAGTCAAGTCTTGAATCAATGATAATACCCAGAAAAGGACAATACCGCACGAATTTCAGGGTGTTTATAGAGTTCTTAAGTATAATTTCCTCGTTTGATTGATAACTAAATTGCACTATCTGTGTTTTGTCACAGTTCATTTATAAATTATTGTCAGAGAATCAACTATTTGCCGTTGGTAGAGTTCCAAAACCCCTCACGTCAAGTGCATCAGACGGAGAAACTGAAAGTGTAATCGATGTGTCATACAGATGTAACAATACCTGCAGACTGAACACACTCATTTACACATAAAATAACAACGTTTATATTTATGATACATAGAGCCTTTTCCATACCATTGAAAAAATCAGTTCTTTTGACCAAGTTAGACAATATAAGAAACATTGCGATACACAACGGCTATTCTGTATCATTAATGAGTGATTAAATCAAATTTATCCCAACGTGCAAACAAAAAACTGTAAAAAAAATAAGTTACCTTGACGTACTTTGAGCCAATATCTGATAAAATCTCGAATATCTGTTAGAAGCAAAAGTTAAATGAAACTTTCACATCAAGCCAAAAACTTTCAAACATATTTTTTAATTTAAAAACTAAATCTAATAAATTTCGGAAGTTAGAAGCTTACAAGTTAACTTTTGAGGAATGTAATGCCCTGTTCATTGGTCGAACAGTTAGATCGTTTGAAGATAGATATGGTACAACTTAAGTGATTTAAATTAAAGAAAAGCAATTCAGATTTTTCGAACATCTTTATAGAAACCCAACATCGTTTTCCTTCATCAGAAAATCTGAATATTTTACATACAATTACGAAGCTTAGAAAACTTAATCTATTAGAATCTATAGAAATATTCAAACATAATAATCCTTCAAACAATCTACTTAACGAGCAACTATATTTAGGGAATTCCACTTTGTTCACCCTGTCAAATTCCACGTAATACAATCCTTACTATGTAACTACCGATAGTTTAATCTCTTGCCGATTAATATCTCAACACAATTAATAGTGCATATATATATAGATATATATAGTAAGCTAGAATCTCAAAATTTTGTTTGCATTTTGTTCCTTATACCCCGTAGATCATTCATGAGTATCAAGACCGCAGGGGTCGACCTTTCTGCCTCCCCAAAACAGGGTTTTAGCCCCTCAGAGGAGCATTCTTATAAAAACAATCCGAAAGCTTAGACAATTGATGGATTAGTAGGAGCCGAAAATGACCCCTGGTATGATTTCTGGGTCGCTGATTACGATTCCGCAGTTAGTTTTCTCGGAAAACTCCCTCCAGATGAGAAATTTGGAAAATTTATATATAATATATAATTTATAATTTTGTTGCAAAAATGACTTCTGGTAGTTTTTTTGGGTCGTTGATCACGATTCCGCTGTTATTTTCCCCAAAAATCTCTCTCCAGATGGAAAGTTCGAGAAATTTGAAATTTCCTGAGACGGTTAAGAATAATAAAGTATAGTATTGTTACAAAAATGACACCTAGTATGTTTTTTGGGTCGCTGATCACGATTCCGCTGTTAGTTTTCTTCAGAATTTTACACTCTGGAGACGGTTTTCCGAGAAAACCAACAGCGAAATCATGATCAGCGACCCAGAAAATCTACTAGAGGTCATCATTTTTGTAACAAAATTATATTTTGTCATTCCCAAACCTCAAGAAAATCCCAAATTTCCCATCTGGAGAAAGTTTTCCGAGAAAACTAACAGCGGAATCGTGATCAGCGACCCAAAAAACATCTTGGGGGTCATTTATATAACAGAATTATACATTATTATTCATAACCGTCTCAGGAAAATCTCAAATTTCCCGAATTATCCATCTGGAGAGTTTTTTGGGAAAAATAACAGCGGAATCGTGATCAGCGACCCAAAAAACTAGGTCATGTTTGCAACAAAATTATAAATTATATATTATATATAAATTTTCCAAATTTCCCTTCTGAGGGAGTCTTCCGAGAAAACTAACTGCGGAATCGTGATCAGGGACGGAAAAACTCTACTAGGGGTCATTTTCGGCTCTTAATTCATTAATTTTCTAAACGTTTGGATTGTTTTTATAAGAATGCTTCTCTGAGGGGTTGAAACCCCGTTTTGGGGGGTAGAATGGTCGACCCCCGCGGTCTTGATGATCTATGTCGTATTAGGAATAAAATGCAAAGAAAATTTGAAATTCTAACTTACCATATTTTTTTTTATTATGGCCTTTTTCCCGGCTTATTGCCTTATAACCTTAGTAGCTATGTGTATCATTAATTGTTAGAATCGGTTCCCTTCTATGGGAATTTCATATAAATATTATCATGTTCCAGTGTTTTCTCATCGTATGTTTTGATAATGAACTGTAAAGTTCGAAATTACGATCCACGTTCTTTTAAATAATGTGATATCCAACAGGGAAATAATAGTTTTGTGAAAATAGCAATAAACTGGACTGGACATGCATCAACAAACAGAGTATTTTCTTCATGATGCGTTTGTCTCTATAATTTCCAAAAGAACTGGCTCTGAATGTGATCAACAGCGTCATTACCGATTCCTTCTCTCATTCCTGTATGTATTCTAATATTCGCCGACCATTTTGCAATAACTACAGAAGCAAGCCATTGAAGATATGTCGTTATTTTTCAATAATAATTTTTTTTAAACATAACTGTTATGAATAACGGATAAAAATCTACAGATTCCCAGTAATATCACTCAAATTCATTCGATTATAATGTAAATCAAGTTCTGAAATTGGAATGATTGATCAGGTACATTCTTTCACATACTCACGTAATGCACATGTTCTTCGCGGAAGTAACACGCTATAATTTGCTTGTTCGATCGGTCAGCCGTCTCACCATTGAATAAAGGTGAAGACAAAGAAGTCTTTGACTCTAGTACGACTCAACACGTCGCTCATTAAGAACCTTACAGTTGGCTAGTTAACTTAACAATTTTTAATAATTAAGTTAATGTTCTCATAGTGAAGCATCGATGTGTGCCGGAGTAAGGCCGGTTTTAACGTCTGACAGTTAGAGTGAAGAAGTTGTTGCTGATGAACTTAATGTAGTAGTCAATATTTAGTTTTCAAAAGAAGCTATCTTCAGTCAGAATGGCTTCAATTGGCAATATAGTTATCGCGCTCACCTTGTGGATACTTTTAAAGGAAAACGAAACTGTAAGTAATTCTGTAATAAATATGGCAGAAGCGCCACTATCATAACGAACGCTCATACTACTTATAGAGACAGTGATTAAAATAGTTTTGGAATAAATTAATTATAATCACAATAATAATAAAAGCTCACATTTTAGTGAAAAACTTCCGAATATCGTTATAACTCACCTTCATTTGTTATTTCCCCTCTTACCGTTATCGAAGTAATATATTAAGATTAACATCAATATAAAATAAACAATATTCAGCGTACTAAATAAACAGGGTATTCCACAACTTATCCGACAAATTTTAACCATGAATGCACTTTTAAATAAAAATCGATTTCTTGAGAAAATTATTTAAAAGTTCAATAGAAAACGTGATAAAAACCTATACTGCAGTTTTTACTTATAGGCAATCAGATACCAGAATCTAGTTAATCATTTTCAATCATTCCTGTAACTTTAACAACTTTTATCTTGTTTTCTGTTGGCCTTCTATCACATTTTTATAAATGAATTGACTTCTTATTTGAAAGTGTATATGTGGTTAAGAGTTTGTCGTATAAGTTGTCAAGCACCCTGTATATCCTGTATATTGTGGCGTCTGATTCTCCATCTCCAGTAAATCTGAAATGAACAGAATAGATTTGTAGCATCTTCGGATGTTTTCCACAAATTACGGATATAAGTTATTATAGTAATTTGTATCCTCATAATACCATCAAGTTCATCAATGAGGTATGGAAATTGAAAATGGTACAAAATTTTAATTATAGAAAAATTTAATAATGTCAGTTCAATGAGGTCACTTGAAACTAAATTACACTACTTTTTTTCGTTATAGAGTATTAAGTGAATATGCTATCATTATACGTTATTTTAATTTTGATGTAGATCTTGTGTCCTAGTTCTATTGAGTCTTCTTGTGGCGAAACATTCGCCAAATAGTTCTTCCATTAGCTTTATGATTTGTGATACTTTGAATGTTTGACGCCATGACTCGGTTTCATCCCTGATAGAAGGAATGTTTAGGCCAATAGTGTCTGGTTAGTTACGTAGCATGGTGCATCCAAAATCGATCTCAGTACTTCAGAATGAAGTCTTCGAATGATGTTCAGTGAGATTGGTTTTGCCATGGAAGTAAATTTAACCAAATATGTTTGAGCTTGGTTTTGTATAGTATGATTTTGTTGCGGATATATTGTGGCTCTTGATGGCTATTTGGATTGAGTTTTTTAGTAGAGTGAAATTGTCGTTTAATAATCATGTTAGAGTTAATTTTTTTAATCATATGTAATATGAAGATTAACCGAAAACTGAAAAATGTTGCACAATCGAGCCAGAATTTCGCATAATTGGCCATTTATCATGAATTCCAAGTGCATTCCAACACCACTTTTTTAATATCTCCGGTTCCATTAGTCGTAGAAAAATAAAAAAGAAAGAAAAACTGAAATAATAACGATTCTTGACCCTTGTATGGGTTATTATGTAAAGTTTTATAGTTTATATTTTCGTCTTTACGTACGTTTCGCTTTCACGACCATCATCAGAAGACATTTGAAAACTAATCCATGTCACTAAACCACGGGATTACTCAAACTAAAACCCACCACCCAAAGTGGTTATCTTGATAATTCAGAAAATTTTATTCTACATATCTGCACGAAATTGTGGCTAATTAGGCAACGAAACCTTGAACTTGATTATACTTACCCATGATATTTCTCAGTCAATTCTATTGAAATATATAAGAACCGAGATGCTGTCATTGAATGAGTACTGTCAGAGTAATTGCCAATCATAGTAATACTCATACCTACACTCCTCAATTCAAAACGATTGAACCTAAGATGAATGTGCGTGAACAGTTGACAACGAAACCTTAAACTTGCTTATACTCACCCGGTACATTTCTCAGTCAGTATTATTGAAATATGTAAGATCCGAGATGGTGTCATTGAATGAGTACTGTCAGAGTAATCACCAATCATAGTAATACTCATACCTCAATTCAAAACAATTGAACTTTAGATGAATGTGCGTGAATAGATGGTCTACAGCGGAGCATTGAATCACATTGTGTTCAATGATCTACTATCCTTCCAGAGGTTTATATTTACTAAACTATAAGACTCCTCGGGACCAAAACGGTGTAATTCATAAACACGGGGACAAGACATCCAGAAATGTAGGTTCGAATTTCGTCTGTGGTTCAATGTTTTACGTTTATTCATATTGATAATCCTATGTTAAATCATCTAAGTTATCTTCATAATTCTACATATTTTAATATATATTAGAGTCCGTAATGTATGGGAATTTTTTTTTAATAGCTTTGGTTGAATTTTAATGTCGGGAACAGTTTTAGGTTCAAGTTAGAGGAAAAATTACAACAATTGTGGCCAAGCGATCTTCGTTAGCTGTCAAATTTGACATTGTTGTGATTAGTTCAAAATTCCGTCCAATTCGTGACTTTTGGAAAGGCAAGTACCACTCATTGACTAACTGACTCATCACATAATCTCGGAAACTATAAAGCGAACTGATATGTTGCTTATTCGACATAGACACCCTCCGAGATCTGATTTTTCTAAGCTCAATCCCAGGCGGAACCAATATATTTTGAATTTTCTGAAAGCTATATAATCACGATCAATTTTCTTGAAGAGAGATTCGTTGTCACAGCTCAGACTGTTTGTGACAGACAACACGTAAGCCCTCAACAAGAGAGGTAGCTAACGTTTACATAACAAACAGCTGATACATTGACAGTCACATAATGTCCGTGACCGACCATTCCATAACAGAGATATCCCTGTCATTTCAAATTAACTTTCACATGACATAGAGTATAATTTCACGTCTTCCCATACCTTTAGCTGTTTCTTCATTAGAAATATTTTTATTATGTATTGAAACTTGGGATTGACATCGTGGCGGCATAGCCGACGCTTTCTTTTATAGGTATTGACAAGCGGACAGCAGTTAGTATCAAATAAAACACAAATCATGAAAAATGATCTTGATATCTACTACTCATATTTTGCTCGTCAACGAAGCCAATTGCTTCAGTACACAAACCACAGCTCTTCACAATATTCTCTACAACAGCAGTATCTTATTCTATAGCCTATGACCAACAAGTGGATGAGCCTAGAGTGTGATAATAAATAGCAATTATCAAAATCATTCTTCGATGATCAATGTTGTATTTGGTATGCATCAGATTGCTTATTGCTTATTTCTCATATTCTCAAACGCTTCTCATAAGTAATGTGCTTTCAATACATCACGAATTGAGAAGGTGTTCCAAATCACATGGATTTCATTCCTCAACAAGACAATCTGAATATATACTTTTCTACATGATAAGACCGGATACTTAGTGAATAGTTCAAATCATTAGAAACTCATCTTCTCGACAGGTCAGTTCATTAAGTGTTTAACCTGTCGAGAATTTATCAGAACAGAACTAGAAGCTGATTCGAAATTTCCAATATTCATGCTAGATTTTCGATCATAAGAGTGAAGACAACCGGTGGTCTTCTGCCTGATTTAGGATTCTTTCCAGCACCTATCTGTTTGTTTTGTTTGGAATTTGGATTTGCTTTATTAACAGAAGCATATACTCGTTCGAACGGTAAAGAAATCTATAAAACTAACAGAACTTCGTTTTCTATTTCTACCATCATCTGCTGAGAATAACTTATTTGTAGGTGAAAAGAGAGTTGACTTTCTGACCAACCTAAAATAATGTCATCAACATAGCTATCAAAATAAATAGATGAATTTTTCTTTCCGGAATAATTGTTACTATTTCTTGGTATTCAGTTGAGGTGGAGTATGCAAAGTTCTATGCCAGCTGCGTATACCATTGAGAATGAAACACATATCAAACGTCCAGTGTTTTATTTTGTTAAAGACGAAAATCGTGCAAATCATACAAGTTTTGTATGAATTTAAGGTTTGTTAACCTACTGTTAGATTGTCATCAAAAACTTTTGCATTATCAAGTGTCTGCGTTGTTTGATAACCTTTAGCACCTACTCTATGAGTAGTTGATTTTCGAAGCTCATATGATCAATGTAACATCCCTTAAGTTAGGTATGTTAACTTGTCTTCAATGTGTGTACAATATGTTTGTATGAGTGTAAGAAATCTGGATGTGACATATGGATTCTCAATTACATCCGTCTGTTATTTGGCAAAGACACTCACAAGATACATGTGAACTTCTTGTACCATTAATTTCCGATATTGTCCGCACCATATGTGTGAATTCGATAATGCTTATGAGTTCTTCTTCAATTATGCCTGTAGTTCCATTAGTTGCATATTTTTTTTCCTTTTTACTGATTAATATTATCATTAATATTTCCTGCAAATGCGCCAGTCAAATTGTGAAGCTAGATTTCCAGATTGAATCGTCTTAAAACTAGTTGAGAAGGTTTTCAGAAATATTGGCAATAATTGCACATTTCTACTCACTTATTAGTAGCATACGCCATACGACATGAGGTACTAGGGAGTGGCGCGCTCGTTGAAATTATGTAGTGCATTGAATCTGGTGCTTTGGAACCACCCAAAGAAACCGTAAAGCTGGAATTTGGAATCCTGTCATGCCTAACGTATTTGTTATGATACTTCAAAATCTAGAATGAGTCTAATTCCTTCATCTCCTTTTGATATCTCTCTTCATCTGATAGTCTCGGAGAGTTCCAATCTGTTTCTGTGAAATGTGTTTATGATTGTGTCAAATTTTGAGTACCCCATAAATTAATCGAATTAATTACACGTTGAAATGAGATATATCTTCATGTACATATTTTAATTGATGTATCTGAATATCTTCATGTACATATTTTAATTAATGTATCTGAAGGCAGTCTTTGCATTAACACATTCACTAGAACTCAAGAAAGAGGAGCGTACTATCAAATAGTTTTGGGTATACTATCAATGAATTTGGTTAACGGTTTTTGAAATAACTAGCTTGAGCGCTCAACATTTTCGAACACCCACAGTTGTGTAAGTAGAATAACAAGTGGGTAGACATAATAGGTAACGGTCTCATTGAATTATCATAATGATTATTATTTAGTTTAGTTATACATATAGTTCTTTGACATATATAATATTGTTTTAAAAACATTCAATTTCTCATGATTCAATTTCCAAAGTGTCCAGCGTTTCTGTAGAAAGCTATTATAGCATTGATGGAAACGTGATAGTAACGTTTAAACCATTATATTGAACCCGTCACTAGTCATACATTAATATTAAAGCATACAGTCATTGAGAATTTTTTTAATATCCATAACGGATATTAGAAAATATTTGCAACAGTGATGTTGAAGGCCATGGGGGAAGAACGAAAGGGAGCGAGACAAAGACAAGTTGACGCAATTGATGGAGGTCTCACAAAGATTTTGAAATGGGGATCTCATAATCTAGTAGACTTCAATACAACCAAAACTCAAGCTTGTATCATCTCCAGGAAGGCGGATCCCACAATCCTTGATATGAAGATGTCAACTACAACTATTCCTATGAAGTCTTCCATATCCATGCTCAAGATCACCACCAACAGCAACCTCTCGTGGTATGATCATGCGAAGGTCCATTGTGAAAACCGCTTCTCAAAAACATGGTTTTCAATTCCATGCAAAGAGCTACTTTACATCCCAGAAGCTCTTCATAATTTACAAAGCATAAACTTGACCTGTCCCAGAGTACTATTTACATGTTTGGAGTTCGACGAGTTCAAACTAGTTACCCCTCCATTGTCAAGCTCGAGACCTGCCGAAGTTCTTCCTACCAGACTTTATTCACCTATCGAACAGCGAAGATGTGGTGCTCTTTACCTAGTGAGGTCTTCCCCCATGATTATAACCTGCAAACCTTCAAGGAAAATTTGAATGCTCATCTCCTCTCCGAACATTCCTCCTCTGGCTCACATGATGTTCATCGAACATTATAGGTTTCCCTCTGTTGTTATCAAAGTACAAAAAATATCCTCCAATAGTATTATAGCATAAAATGTAGGTCATTCATAATTATGGCTTCGATATGGCGTGCTATTATTCCATCCATTGGTTTGTAACTATACATTTTTGAACATATGTAATGACAAAGATTCTGCTGGTAATAATTTATGTATATTGAGCTTCTGTTTTTCACATTGAAGTCATTAATCTGTTCTCCCATTAAGCGTTCAGGTTTTTCCGGATAACTAACAAGTATCTGGAGCTATCGGATGGTGAGGCTTTCTACTTCATGCATTTCACACATTTCAAGTGCCCCTGGATTGTAGTAGAAGTAACGTTCAGCTTAAAAAAATTCTGCTACCATTATGTTCTCATTTCCCTTCTGTATCATGTTCAATGTTCATATCACTGGAATTCAAACATTCACTTTCGTTCAGCAGTAAAATTGGAGACTTTTGTGTGCACATTAAATAGCCAATCACATATAGTTCGAAAATATTCCATAAATTTATGCTTGACACGGTCTAAGTTGGAAATGATATCGACAATTGGAATGTTTTCCTTTGGCAAGATATTAACGCAGTCATTGTAGTTATTCCCTAGTAGTTATTGATATTCGTTTATTTTACGCATTGATGTGATTAATTCATTACCTGAAGTCTCATAATTGCAAACTCACCGGACAATATATACCAGATACATAATAGAATAATCAACATACAACAGTTTTTTGCGTTCGAGATGAACTTTTGTAAGTGACATTAACATATAGGTACACTGGTCTATAGGAATCCGACTGATTATAATAATGGCTATATCCCTGCAGCAAAAATTTCTCAGTGACACATTCTGAGAATTATTGATCAACCAAGATTCATATGAAATTGGAATGGTGTATCTTTCATTCGGGTTTTCCAAATATTAATGAACAAAATTTGTTTCAGTTGAGCCTACCCAGCGCTTTGGATTTGAGGCAAGCACTGAGCTCGAGGTTCGGAACTTATGGAAATCATCCACCACCTCGACATGATACACCAGCTTCTCCTTGTAGTTGTAGTGAGTAAAGAATACATAAATATACTAGGAGGTCGGTCAGTACGCTGCGCATATGCCAAAAGGATTAAGACGGAGTAATTGTGTGAGCCGAAAGGAAGGAAGACTTTTTTCGCTACGCTCACTCCGATCAAGATCGCGAGCCGCAGTCTGTCTAGGTGCCGTATGAGCCGAAAATAGGAAAAACTTCGTTGTCTACTGTTACGCCGTCTTTTCTTTAGCAAGCCAATAAAGAGCACGAGCCAATACGCTCACGCTGTAACATACAATTTCAGTTCTTTTTCCATATTTCACTTGCAGTATTTGGCAAAATCTTAGCATCTAATAATCGTATCACTGGCGTTGTTTGAGCAAACTCGCTCTTGCTTTCCTATACTACGTTTCACCGTAAAAAAATTCAGTTTCGGCAGAAACATTGTGAATAGATGAATTAAGTTTCATTTTTAACCAAACGTACATACAAAACTCGACAAAACCTATTCATTTGTTATTTTATGTCGTAAGGCTTAAAGAATCAATTTCGATGTCTTTATTTTCGAAAGTGCAGAAATAAAGGCAGCAGAACGAAAAAAAATATGTCTACAAAATGAAATGAAAATATCATTCTTGAACCAACATACATTTTTGGTACAATTGGAACTAGATTTGCCTATACAGTCCATAGGAAATTGTTAGAATAATATGAGTTCTTAACTTAAAATATGTTATCCAAAATTTCTGTATTTCAAAACAATAGACACATTTTCTACTATGCAAAATAGGGAAAATATGAGGGCAAACAATTAAAATAAGTACAAAAACAATTTATTTTAGCTTATACTTTAGTGGGCTCCCTCGAAGGCGTGATTCCTTAGACACTGTCTAACTTGACCTTATGGTAGCTGTGCCTCTGATTTGTGTTCCTGTTACATGGAAAGCACCCTGGATGATGAATGATGAGAACAATAGTTGCACATTATTCATTCGATAAGAAATTGAACCCGGATTGTCTCCTTCAATAAATTTATGCTTCAAACTTAATCGACCAGTAAAACTTAGTTCCGGATAGCTGTTTTTCTTTTTAAAGCTCATCGGCGAAATGATCAAGTTACATACCGATCGATATCCCTGCCAAGGTATAAATACCTCATTGACAAAATTGCTAGAGAGACCAGAGCATCTAACGTCTACCCGAATGTAGATGTCCCACTAAGATAACCTAATGTTATGTTAAACATTGAAGAAATGGGTACAACTTACTACTGTATCCTGGGGAATATTAGTAATCTGGACTAGGATATCTACTCTCAGGTGATAACATTAGATGATCTGGTCTCTATAGCATTTTGGACAATGATGTATTTATACCTAGGCACATATCTCAACCAGTAGACCCCCCAGCTGCTCGTTCCGCTGATGAGCTCGAGCGAACGGAATAGCTGTCCGGAACTATTACCTGTAGTGTTGATTGCCGATCTAGAGAGACCTTATTACCTTTGTTGATAATATCTAACGAAAGAATTTTTTCAAGTATGTTATTTATTTGTTGATTATTGAGTAAGAGTCATGGTTGTTTGCTATAAACTATATATTACCACTGAATTTCGATGTTCCAAGGAAAATGAAATTTACAGCTTGTGGAGAACGAAATGACGATAGCAGAATAGTCGGAGGAAAACCTACAGCTCCTAATGAGTATCCATGGATGGCAAGATTGTCTTATTTCAACAGATTCTACTGTGGAGGGATGCTCATCAACGATCGTTACGTGTTGACAGCTGCTCATTGTGTCAAAGGGTGAGTGCAATTTCTAATTTAGATTTTTCTGAATATGTATCAAGGGTGAAATTATAATTATGTTGCAATACCTTGTTCGCATAGTAGCGTCCTATATTTTGTACTAATGCAAGGCATAATATCACATTTTAGTCTATAAACTCCAGATTTATCCAGTGTATCAAAGTGTAAATAAATGGAGAGCATGATGCAAATATACATTGATATTTCTATTCAGATAATGAGATATTTCAGATATTCTAAGATTGGATTAGTTGGAAAATATCACACATGAGGCATTGACGATGATTTTTTGATAGGAACAGTTGTCAAGTCTAACTGGTTTTGGAACGGGAGCACAGTTTATGATAATATTATTCAACCGGTTCTATTATTTTCTTGCGTCTTAACTCAATTCATGAAAAAAGGAATTAAAACAAAATTAGCCTAATTTGACATTCTAAAACATTAAAAAGATGGCTTATTCAATTTAGGAAACTGGAGATGGGACAGGTATAAAAAAGAAGAACAGGTATTAACAGAGGCAACATAACATGCTTTAGTTGAATCTCACTATGTTGAGAGCACATATAGATTAGACTAGATCAGTTCACGTAGTGTTTGATATCAGTAAGCCAGTGAGTTTTAGATCTTTTAGAAAGAACTTGTTTCCTAGCTTCAATTGTCCGTTGAGTTTGCAATGTCCCATCATGAATCCTGCTATGCTTCTCCTTATTCTTTCAATAACGTTCTTTTTCCTAAATTTATCTAGGAGGATCTACCTATGTCCCTGAAGAGGATTTTGGTGTCTGCTCTGAGGATTTCCTATATAGTGTGTATTGCTATACCACAGAAGAGTTCCAGTCCCATCAGAATGCGTTTGAGCTCCTTTGCGTGTAGTTGAGGATGATACTATTCTGCAACCTTAAGGTGTTGAACTGAATAAGGGGAATCGAAATAGTTAATTAGCTTCTGAAACTGGTGGCTAAAAAAACCGTAATAGGCCCCCAACCAGCGGGGGACATTACGAAGCGTAACATCAAAAATACGATTCACTGCTGCATTGAGGGAATGTTGCAGACATTCTAAAACACTGATTTGACCGCTCTTTAGAGAAGACTGGTGTCTCAGAAAGATGGTTCAAATCAATGGCAAAATGCTGAGACAGATACTAACATGACACGAAATGAATTTGTCCATTCAACCTTGTGTAATAAGTTCATATTTTATGCAGGTGGGTGGTGATTCCCCAAGACGCAGAGCACTCTCTGTACAGTCATGCGAGACTGAGGAGATCCAGAAATTAGAAAGGAGGACGATGCTGAACCTCTTCAGAGCACTAACCAGCCTCCCAGATACCCAGTATTGAATGGGTGTTGGATAGATGGGAACTTGGTGACATAGGATGTAGAAGGCCTTGGCCTAGGAATGAAGGAACTTCACCTCCCCTATATCAATGATACGAATAATCAATTTATTTATTCTTGTATTTCTTTAGAAAGAAGGGGCGACAAAGTTATATCATTGAATTATAGCCGGCTAGTTTTTGATTACGTGTCCGTAAAATGTGGTTTTCCAAAGATGTTGAAAGTTACATCCTTTGTCCAGATTAAGTTGTGCACATCCCTCAATTGCATGGATTTCTGCTTGAAATGTACCAGTTTATTTACTCGTAGAATGCGAGTATTTAGTTCAGAGCACCTAAAAACTCCTGCAGTCCTGCCTTCGCCCCTTCTGCTGTTCTGTATCCATCGATATAAGAACCGATTGCCCATTTCCTAAGGGAGTGCACTTTACTCCATTGTGGGTATGTAAGTTCCGAGTTAATATGAGCACTTTTTCCATGGCGTCCCTTGGCACCATCAGTAACTTATAATTAACATAGTCTTTTTCTCAGTGAAGTGCCATACGGAAGGGGATTAGTTCCAGTATCTTCTCCATGCTCAAGACCTCATACAATATACATCATCGCCTCTGAGTCTGACTTAATACTCTTTGATTGGTTATTTAATTGGTTCTATCAGTTCAGGCGATAGATAGCCCCATAGATGAGGGTGAACCTCACCATCATGGTGTACAACTAGAGCAGCATCCTGGGTAAACTACCCCTTGTTCTACCTGTCATCCGTCTAAACATAATTTGGACGCACGTCTTCTTCTTATTCAGATCAATCGAGTGCTGGTCAGAGGTGAGAGTTGAACCATCTTCCTTCCCCTGGTGAATGCCACTATTGTGGGATTAATTCCTAGTCATATTCTTGGTAGTTGTTTCCTCTGACAGTTAATGTCTCTAGAAAATCATCCACTGTCCAGCTTTACAGTAGGGGTGATGGAACCGTCCTTAAAGCCCTCTTGTTGTGTTTATTTGAAAAGCGTCTTTCCTACTTCACCTGATCGCATGATACAATGCGATTTCGGTTGATCTTCTTGCTCTGTATGCATGCTGACAATGGTGGAGAGGTTCCTGTAGTACTAGTATGTTTCTGATAAAAATTATCAATATTTCTAGTGCCTTTAACACGAAAGATGTTAGACTTATGGGTCCAGACGATTTGAGAAGAATGGAGTCTCTTTTACACACTTTTATATGAATATCACCTTGGTCCTACTTCAGATTTCCCAAGGCTAGGCTCCTATAAATTGTCATGACTGTTGCAGTGATAATACTCATTCCTCTCTAAAGAAGAGCAACACCTGGAAAGTTGTATGAAATGGAAGACTTGATTGACTTTTCCCTAGGCAAATATTCGTAGCGTTACTCCAATTTTCTCCTCCATAGATGGTCTGCGAAAAATTTCGTCAGTTTCCTGAACTTAATGTATTGAATTTAATCTGAATTCAGTTGTAATCAACATTTTCTGATGGAATTAAACATTTTACAACTATTACCAAAAACCGTTATGAGTAAATTGCATGATTAAAGAATATAGAAGGATTAGTATTATAACACGAGAAAAAGGAAGTCAATTCCTGAATTGGAGTCATGAAAGGGATACAGTTCTTGTTTTCTAGTTGAAGAGATAAAAAATATTGAAACTTTATTAGCACAAAATTTGTAGAATTCTCGATCGCATGAAACTATGTACGGTACTTTAGACGTGATCTATTTACAACCCTCTTGCGATATTTGTTCGCCTCATGTGTGCTCCACTTCGTGGTATGTGCAAACTTCTGATTAGATGAGTGTTTTCACGAATCAATTTTGAAACATCGATACAGATCGGTTCGATCGTTTATTGATTGTTAAAGAGGAGAATGAAATGGACGTGTCATTTAAAACCACATAAACTAGCATTAAGAACTTCAGTAATGAACTTGGGGACATATAACCTGTAGATTATCGAGGCCGAACGAATAGATGTTCTTCAGTGTTGAACTTGCATGGAACTGGTTGAAGCTACTTTTTACATTATTCATATTTCAACGACGAGTAAATGCCGGACAATTAAGTATATTGCATATAAATTATCGAATTTCGATTTCGTGCAGACACTTTTGTTGTTTGAAGAAGCTACGATGCTAGAGAATTATAGTTTTATTCATTTATTAAACTAATAAAATTCAAACTTTAATAGTTATTTCACTTAAGGAAAGCATAGATGTTCTATAAACGAGTAACGATTTACAATATAAGGCCGTGAAAAGTTATTTTTGTATTCAGCCCATGAAATGAACTTTCACAAACGAAATACAAACAGCAAACAAAAAATTTTCTGCGCAACTGTAACTTTAAATTAGTCGGCTAAACTATGTTACAAATAAATACTTTCTATACAATTTCATAGTGTTCCTCCCTAGGGAGGAAAAGTAATGCTACGAGTACATACCCCAGCAATGTACGAGCTGGAAAAGAAAAATATACTGAATATTTGAGAACAGCCGAAAATGTCACTCTATTTGTCATTATTTGATATATACTAATAAAAAGTGCTGTATTACCTACATTTTTGATTTATTTTATTCAATATAATAATAAATCTTACCTTCATATGCAAGTAAGTTTCATCTAGAGCTTCTGCAATAAACTTATTGACATCTACCTTTTATCTAGCTTTCTTTGCGTTACATCCAGCAGATTTATTTTTAAGATGGCTACTAATTTAGGATACTTAATGTCTACAGTGTGTCTCACCACGAAATGCATCGATCGATATCTCAAAAGTGTACATTGCATTTTTTTTTGAAAATTTAGCAGCTGAAGTAAGTCAATGAGTATTCATTTAAAATATTTTCAAGATGTGGCACTTCCGGTTCTATCGTAAGTCGATGACAACTTCGTTATTTTAAATGGAACACCATATAATTTGTTCCATTTTTGGATTTCACGGATAATTGTAGGTATATTTCATGTATATGTCCTATATCTAAATTTTTGAGATATATGCAATTTTAGAGAAAAAATTAGAGAAGCAAACCCATACTTAATCGACAGTTTTTTCATAGCGGCTCCATATTTCGAAACGCGCTTTTGGCATTTTGTAGTCAAAGACATCAAAGGAAGTTTCCGATCTCGTACAGGGCTCACAAAAAATTATTCAAATATAAATTCAAAAATGCGAAAAACTTTAAATTTTCAAATGAAAATCCCCATTTGTTTTATAGTAGCCGTATTCAGTACAAAGAATTAGGGTAACTTTGTGTTTGGTTGCCTATACCTAAATATCATCGTTTTCGATTCATTTACAAAATGCTAGTTCTCCACTTTTATCAAGCGGGCGTTTTTAAATTTGATAAATCTAGTTGACCATGGCTGATTACACGACTCTCAGAGAATGAAGAAATTTCATTTAGTTTAAAATTATTGATAACAATACCGACACGGTTAAATTGCATAAGCGAGGACTATTCAAATACATTTATTATTTATGAAGAATGCAACAGAGTTATAACAAGAATGTGTAATACATTTGCTTCTCGATATCCCGAAAAACAGAAACACTGTTGAGCGAATAATACTATGTATTATTAAAAACAAAATTTCTCGAATAAAACAATCGCTTCAATGAATACTCAAAATTTCTTCCCTGAATGTCTACACATTTTTCGCATCTACGAAGTAATTCAACATGAGTATCACTTTCCTGATTGATTCTGGTTTTAAATTTATTATTCCAATAATTTTTTTGTAAGCATCCTTACAAGATCGAAAACTTTCTTTGTGGTAGTTCTCTGCGCTAAGTCTTTGACTGTAAAATGCCGAAACCTCATCACGAAATATGTAGCCGTTATGAAGAAACTGTCAATTAAGGAGGTTCAGTAGAGATAGTTTTTATGATAAAATTATTTGAAATTTTTACTGACGGTTGAGAATAACAATATAAGAATACGTCTAATTTTTTGGAGGGCTTCACTACACTGTTTTTTTAAATACATTGAGTCAAAAAAACAACATTTTAACAAGAAAGCTTATGTGGACCTGGTTAAATCGTCAAATTAAAAAAAACTGCTAAATAGAGACGCTGTTTTTAAAATAAAATAATATTATTACAATAACATTCTGTGCAAGTTTGAGCACGTCCCATAGCTTGGAATTTTTAATTTATAAATTTTATTAATTGTAATTAACTTTTGAAAACACGAAAAGTCGACAATTATACGATTATTATTTTTACATGTTATGACGTGTACCTTGTCGCTTTTCGGTAAACTGCTTATTGTGGCAAACTTCAAATCCTCGGGCGCCAGATTTTTCTGAAGGTTTACTCCTTTTTGAGGACTTCTGCTAGGGTCCTCACCACAAGGCTTGTCACTATGCTATCTATAGATAGCCTTATCCCTAGGGTAGCTACAGTGAAGTAAAACCAGGGCCCATTGAGCAGATAACAATATCAAAATTGTAGGCTTTAATTACAATTGATACCTGGTTAAAACTTAGCTCATTCAAAGATGGAGCAGAAATAACTGAATAAAACGGAGAATTCCAAATATGAAATATATGATAACAATCATCAATACACTTTCAGAATAATTGATAAATGCAATTGAACGGTATAATTCACAAAAAATCCACCCAGGTGGAAAATGTAAGGTATTAGAAAAACTGTTACAACATTTTTACGATATTTTCGGTATTTAATTTCAATTCAACGGTACGGAATCGGTTGATAAATACAAATCAACAGGTCCTAGAGTAATAAGCGGTGTTCGGTTATTATTCAGATAGCAGTATTACTTGAAATGCTCATAACACACTACGACATATTAAACGGTTAAAATTCGGTCGGAACGGAAGATATTGGCCTGCAGTAGGTTTCACGATTGTATGATATCAGATTTTACGATATTTTCGGATAATTACTCTGATTGAGTTTATTCTGTCACACCACCCACCCGTGTATTAGCTATCAACGGAGTTCCCGGTAATTGTATGACAGTGCTAGATTTCATACACTTTGCAGATTCAGAATCTAGACAATTAGGGCTTATACTTCCGGTATTGACACCGTGCACAAACCCTAACTATCGTATCTGCAATAACCCCTACACCCGCGGCCGGGGCTTCTCATACGGATAAGGGGTAATTACGATTATCAATCACACAACCACTGCAGCTTATACTTCCTGGTTGACACAGCGTGCACAAGCCGATGCCGGTTTGGTCATCTAGGATATACTTATACTTCCGGTATTGACACAGCGTGCACAAATATACCAAAGACGCCCCTGTCGTTCAAACATACACACTCTGTACACACCATACAATTACTTGAATATTTCAATTCGCATGCGGATTCAAATCGTGCGCGGTCCGACCTATGACGGGATAAACTCAAATATAACAATGTAAATTACTGAAAGCAACGGATCTCAGATATCATACAAACGGTTTCCAATCACAAATTGCGGAAATCAATATATCGTAATGCCCAAAAATATAAACTATTAAGGTATCATTTACCTTATGTAAAATTCACTAAACGGAACACTATTGTTCATTCAAATTTTAAATCTGACTCGAACTCGGATAATAATTAATTCTCTTTGATGATAATCACACATTAACGGTACTGATTGATAATCAAAATCACAAAAGAGAGAGATCTTTTGTCGGTCACTGCTTTTATATGTTTTTCGAGGTTCCGGTCAAGTCCGTACCACCAATTCCTTGTTTTGTGCCTAGGCTTTTTTATTCATGTCCCGAACAATGCTTGAAAGCGACGCTACTTCTTAGATCTAAAATTCGCGCTCATGATATCTCGGTAGTTCCTCTTGGCACAGTAAACAAATGTTATCGGAGTTTTTTTGGTTGTTCGCCCTTTTTATACATAAGGCTGTTCAAACTTTGATGCGTTAACTTACCAGATCCCCGTTTTTGCAACATAAGTTAATCGGAATGAATGCAACTTTTAAGCGGGCATGAATTCAATTCATTTATTTGAATAATTACAGTTATTCAAAATTACGGAGATTTAGAAAAGTGACAATCACAGAATACACATTCGGAGTTCACGCATATCTGTTGAAATAATCAACTGTTCAAACTGAGTTTACATTTAATATCCGTATCTACTGCCTGATCTAAAATGAATGATATTTCAAAATTTAAGCTTCGTTACAATGTGTTTATGTATAGCCGGCAATATTTATAGCGCTGCCAGACCTCCGCTCGCCCTTCGGTTGCTCTTCTTATATACGGTTCTGCTTCTGTAACTTTTTCTCTAAAATTGCAAATATCTCGAACACGGTTGAATTTAGGTATAGGACGTGTCGAAGAAATATACCTAAGATTTTCCATAAAATCCAAACATGCAATAAATTATAGTGTGTTCTATTCAAAATAACGAAGTTATCATCGACTTCCGGTAGAACCGGAAGTGCCGCATCTTGAAAATATTTTAGATGAATACTACTCATTGACTTTGGTCAGTTGCAAAGTTTTCAAGAGAATTCTATATTTACTTTTTTAGATATAGATAGATCGATGCAGTTCGTGGTTAATTTGGAGTATAGATCGCAAGATACTATACTTTTTCCATGATGTCTGGAGAAGTAGACTGAAATCATTTCTTCAGATTTTTCTTATTTGCTATGTTTCCATCCATTTTTTAAACAACTGATACTCGTTTTCATTTTTTCACGAGGCTTTACTGGTAGCACATACAAGAAAACCGTATTTGCTTCCTTCAAAATATCTTGGGGAACTTCATCTTCACTTTCAAACTTTATAATTACAAACTTTCAAGAGACTTTTTGTGAGTTTGTTTATAATAGACAAAAACAACCTTAGTAACGCCTCATCTATTTTGATAACAGTATTTATATTATGACATCTTGACATATTTACACAAGAAAATAATAATGGAATTGATGTATGACGCAGTAAAAGATCGTAGAAAAAATCATATTTATTACTCTGGAGCAGAGTGCCTTTCCTCCCAACCCTTCGCATCGGGCATCAAACAATCGGTGGGAGGAAACGATGCACTTTTATCCCTTGTTATACAAATAGGTATTTTTCACGGTGAAAAAAATCCTTTTTCACTGTGAATGAAAGAATAGGTTCACGTATCAATGGGATGAAAACATATCTATATTTTTGACAGCTGAACAAAAAATCTGTTTTACTAAAATAATGAATTTAAAAGTGTAGGTACTTGTATTGTCGGAAGATGAAGTCCATCAAGTCGCTAATAGTGATGGCTACACATTTTTCTGTGATACAATTGACACTGCAATTTGTTCGGGAGACCAAATCAGGGAAAATATCTTATCAAAAAGCACCAAAGCATTGTAGAAATTCCAATGTGTTAAAATTATAAAAATTTCTTACTTTCTGATCTTGACTAGATGCTCTGCAGCAACATTTTCTAGCCTAGTAATATAAAGTTCCAATTTCCGGCCTCAAATCAATAATGTGAAGGAACTTGATTGTACTTGTACATCTCATATTCCAATTTTGGCTAGTCAAAATTACTTGCAACAAGATGATTGATGGTTCCTCGAGACCATTTTATTTGAACTCAATGTGGTTTTAATTTGGCCTTGAATATATCTTTTCACCGCTTGCTCGTGTTGTTCCTGGAAATGGAGTCCCATGATTTTGTTAATGTCTGTTGTGTTCGTAACGATAAGCCCTCAATTATACTGCTCAATTTCAACAAAAACAATGTTACTTGCAAATGTGAGTTAATCATGACTTTGAGTTATCCTGCATGTATTATCGAACAAATAAATAAATAAATATACGTGGATAAATACTGGATAATTAATACAACTTTCAATAAAAACAATGAAGAGTATTATTGGCGTACCTACATCTAAATATGTAAACAGTTCATAGAAACTATTCTCAGAATGAAATGCTGCCAACATAATGACTAACAAGAATTCATCAATCTCATTTACATACCTGTATAAGTTTAATATAAGTGGTCATATGATTACTGCTTTAGCACATATAGAAAGAAAGTACAATCCTCTGAAACCAGTTTACTCTTGGCGTTCGGGAAAACAATAAAAGAAGAGACGAGATATTTTCTATAGGCACTTTAGATGCAAATAACAGTGAGATATTCGCTTTCATTGGCACTCTTTATGTGAAAGGATGCATTTCAGTGTATTGTTCACAGAAATAAATTCTAACCAGCTGGAAATAGAAGTTCTTGTGAGAGTGTCGAAGAGATACGCATTTGGACCCACCACTCTATTATCGAATGAAAAGAATCTGACTGATCAAAATATTCATTAATTTGTCCATGCCACT